>OY728125.1:546795065-548045065 GCA_963277665.1 Viscum album
TTTAGATCCAATGTGCATGAATATTATGATTTATATTAAAATACATAATCCCCATGGATGTAAAGAAGACATGATGTTATTGGGAGAACATCCTGGAGGAAGAGATATAAATCAATGAATGAATTTTTTTAATAAAAATATTTAAAGTTTTATTACATATAACAGTTTTGATTTAATTGAAATGATCCATGTAAGGTGCTATAAAAAATATCATTATACTGAAGAATTCATGAAAACACTTCACGGAAAAACACTTCAAGATAAAGGAAAAAAACATTCATGGAAGAGAAAATGTTGGGAAGTCACACTTTATTTATGTGAATATTGGATAAAGTAAAAGAATAAAGGAATACATGATAGTGGGTTTTCATATTAATCTATAGGAAAAACATATTAATAAATATATAAGGTCATGATAATGATATAGTAACTATTGGAAATGATAACTCTTTGAAAATATGAGAATTTGTTATAGTTGTTATAATAGTAGAAAAATTGAAGTGAAAAGAAATTTTATTTATTTATTGTCTCAAGAAAAAATCCATTGATTACTATCTATCTTATTGATGATGGGAATAAATTTTTTTAGAAGTAATTCATGCATCATTAGATGTTTAAAATAACAAAAATCTTTCACAAATATGGAAGGAAGCTTTAGTATCCTATTCTAAATTAGAAATTCATGAGAAACTTGTTTTTCAGACTCAGAATATGAATAAAAGGCATGGAATAGTCGACTTAGCCATGTTGGATAATGTATTTTGCGAAAACAATTCAGAAGAAATATGGAACTATTTTTTCCAAATAAAAAATATAAATAGAATAAATTTGATAAACATTCAAAAAATGAAAAATGATAAAAGGATTTCATAATAGTATAGAGATTTTTTCTGAAACGCCAGTTCAATTAATTTATTCATATTTATATTTTATAATGATACCTTAATAATCTTAAAGTGATATTTATTTCTTCACATTCATTGATTATTTTATAATAACTAAAAATGTGACATTTATGAAATATAAATATGAAGCTCTTGAGGTCTTAAAGATCATCCAAAGAGAGGTTGAGAAAAACAAGGGAGTTTATATTAAAAAATTAAGAACTAATAATGGAAGGTAATTCAAAATAAATTCATTTAAAACATATCATATCAATCATAGGGTCTATCATTTGTATATTTCTCCATATACCCCATTATAAAATATCATTTTAGAGAGGAAAAATAAAATATTAATTGAGATAGTAAGAACTATGATCAGAGATTTCAAAATCCCAAAATTTATCTAGAGATAGGTGGGGAGTTCAACTATGTATATTATAAATAAGTTTTTATTGAATCATTAATACAACCTAATAGCTTATTAAATGTTTTGAAATAAGAAACATACTATTATTTCAAATTTTTGGGTCAGAGTAGATTACTCTAATGGGGGGTGAACTGAGTGTCATTAATTTTTTTTATTAAAGTTGGTTCTATAAAATATTTTCCCCAATTAAAATATAGAATCAAAGTCAGTTTGTAGTGAATTTATAAGATTCTTGAATGTTTAATTAATTTTACAAAGGATTGATTAGTTCTCTTTTATCCTAATCTAAATATTAAAATAACTTTTGAAAATAATTTACTGGTTCAAAACTGTTATAAACACTTGCTAAACTAACTATCAAAGTTCAATTTATTTTATGAAATATGTGATAAAGAGTAAGTAAAAATTAAAATATAAAATCACAGTGGGTATAAACAAGAGGTTCAGTCTCAATATGAAACTTATTCCTCTCCACTTGGTTATCACCTACCACCATGTAGTTTAATTTAATAAAAATTTTGATTTACACCCTGGATCGGGGTTCACAATAGCACACAAGGCTATCCCGGTCACACATGAACTCTACCATAATTATTCTTGGGAAAAAAACAAGCATGTCACACTTGACCTCTTACATTTTTCTACGTGGGATACAAAGAATAATAATAAGAGTGAGTTTGGGGATATTATATATCCTATACTTATGCATAGGAGTCAGTATGTATGTAACTGACAGATACACACACTACTCAAAAATGTAATTAAAAGAACACAACAGAGCTAAATTTGTAGAGAATGGTTTGGAAGTCTCTGTGTGTTATGCATTGTATCTATGGACTCGTTGGATGTAGTGGAAATGAAGTTTGAGTCCTGTTTTAGAAGTTGGATCCAAAATAGAGTATTGTAGTCTCTATTCTCTGGCTTCTAGGGGTGTGAAATTTTTAACTCCATCAATTGAACGATGTTTAACGTAGCTTAGTAGGTTTTTCTTGTCTTGTTGATCTCCCTATATGTTCTTCCTTAGATATCTTGGGATTTGGATGTAAGGTTAAGATGTGAAGGGTATTGGAGTTCTTCTTTCCTTGCTATTTATCAGCACACGTGAATGATCTAGCTTGTAATCCTTTTATTCTTAGAGGTCCAGAAAACATGAAGTTCTCCCCACATTCATGTACCTTGTACTATCTATTGAATGTCATACAGAAAATATTAAATAATTTCAGAAACATTCATTTGTCTAAATATTACTGGAAGATATAAATTTGAATTAAGAAATTAAAAACAGATTTTATGAATATCAGTGAGTCATAGGTATTTGTGTCTCATTGGAATCAGCTTATCATCATCAGTCCATCATCATCGGTGACTCTCTTTATCGGTGAGTCATATTAAATGGTGTCAGTGACTCTAGGAATCAGTGATTCATCTATGCTATCGGTCTGTCCGGGCATCAGTGGGTCGTCATCGGTGAATCATTTTGAACTATCATTATCTTTCCCATCAGTGACCCGTTCATCGGTAAGTATCCCATTGGTAACTCGTTCATCGGTGTGTTGTTAATCGGTAAGTCTTCCATTAGTGAGTCACTTAAACTATCAGTGTGCCCGATCATCAGTGACTTGTCCATCGACGTGTCATTTTTTCTATCAGTGAGCCCTGCAACAGTGTCTTGTTCGATCAGCGAGTTCATTGATTAGTGAGTTCTCATCAGAGAGTCAGCCAATGATGACTGCTCAGAACTATCAGTGTCATGGACTCTGAAAAACTTATAATGTTTCTATCATAAATAAAACATTACCAGATTATGTTAAATTCCTAAATAGATGTAAATATACATGTGTAAACATATTGAAACATAAATATCCATGATAATATATTGACTTATTGAAATGTATTATACAATGTGACATAATTTATTCATAGACAAATCGCCATTTACATGATTATCATGAGTTATAAATTTATATATCAACTAATTGGATTTGTAGATTTCCATGATTTTTTATTATGAAAACATCTATTTCACAAAGGGTCCAAAAATCTTTCCCTTTTTGATAATTGCAAATCTTGGAAATAGTGAGTTATAAAAAATGTTAAGGAATAAAAATTACATAACATCGATAACAGGTCGTGAATATGAATTCCCAATATGTCTAAGGATTTCATTTTATGCCCCACCTTAATTATTGTATCGGAGGAAATATATAAGAAGGTTAATTTATATTAGATCATTTTCATGCTCCCCCTTTTTATTAGAGAAGTTAGAGTGATTTTTATCAAAGGTGAGATAAATACATATATTTTTTGATTATATATATTCTTTTGTTTGATGAATTCAAATGATATTTCTCTACTATTACTCCGGTGACCACCAGGGATTGATTGTCTTGTAGTTCATGGTTCTCTGGTGCTCAGAGGAGGTTCAGATTGGGCCCCTATGTTGTCATTCAAGGACTTTCTTCTGATTTCTCCTCAGATCTAGAGTCCTCTTTAGGAAAGGCCATCAGAGGGTCCACTGGTTGCCTCTTCTTTCTAAGAAAACGGTTTCCCCTTCTTGGCAATTCCGGCAGTGTCTTTTGAGGTGATGGAAAAGAATCTTTAGTGGAATCTGATAGCGTGTTTTAGTGCTGAAAAACCCACTCTCCCAGTTTTCTAGGATTTCGTCAAACAGTGGGGTCTTGATCTACTTGTTGTTGTGTCGATTCTGGGTCAGAGGTATTATTTGCATTGTCATGGATTCAAAGGCAGATTTTATTAAATCTTTCATAATAACTCCTCACTGGGTGGGGTGCTGTCACTTCTCTATTTCGCGATGGATGATGGATGTGCACTCGGGAAGGGAAATTTCCCTTGCGACAGTTTGGATATCTCTTCATGGGCTCCCCCTCCCCCTGATGAATGAGGCTTTCTTGAAGGCAATAGGGGTTTTTATGGGGACATAGTTTTGTGCGGACGACATGAAAATTAATTTGGGGGAGTCGTTGATTGCATGGATTTGTGTTGAGATGGACCCCTCTCGGCTGATCTAGGATCATGTCGTACTCTGAATTTAAATGATGAAGAATCTTCGTCAAGCTTTTTATTATCCTGCTTTCCCCAAGTTCTACACTTTTTTTTCCATTTATCAGGGCACACTCTTCAGGTACACCTTAAAGATGGTGGGCGGGCGCCTCTGGTGTCCCCGAGGCCTCCTGGTCAATGTCCTACTTCGCCATGCTCCACTAAGATTAAAGATTGGAGAAAAGGCATCACCGTCTATCCTCTTGATCACACTTCCATGGATTCTTCGTCCAAGTATAATCTTGATGGGAAAGCATCTTTTAGTAGGGACCTGGTTTTGTTCATCCCATATGTGGGCAGTTAACCAACTTTTCATTTTCAAGAAGTGGGTCCACCTCGGGATGGGAGATTCCTCTACTGCCCTATTATGTTTCCTCCACAGGTTCTTTGGGTCACTTCCAGCATTCGCATCACAAATATTCCCTCAATAGTTCTTGGGTCTAAATAATTGTTAGGTGATCTTTATTTCTTGTATAGTGAGGGTCTCCTGACGTCATCCTCTCTGACAAGGGTTACATCCCGTCCTTCTCTGCATTCACTATTAATGTGGTTTCCCACCAATATTTTGCGTCCAGTGTCTCCTGTTAAATGTTTGGGGGACTCTTTATTTCTGGGTATGTCAGGGGACACCAAAAGGGATCTGGCTAGTGGTGGGTATTCATCGGAGGGAATTTTCATGAAGGAAAAGGGTGGCATGCGTACCCATTCTTAGTCCAAATCTAGAGTTCTATGATCTCCGTAGTCACCTCTTCATAGAAAGGGCTAGTAGTATGGGACCAAAGTCAGATGCTCCCTAGTCAATGTTTAGGATTTTAATCTAGAACGCCCAAGGGATGGGGGGAGGCAGAGAAAGATTACTTCATTGGCAACAAGTTTGTTCACAACACAGTTCCTTTGGTGTATATTATGGAACCTAAGAAGGTGTCAAGTAAAATCATGGAGTTTTCTAAGAGGCTCAGAGTACGTGGGTTCATGAACGAGAACCCACTAAACTCCCATATATGGCTGTTCTAGAAGGATAATGTATCATTTGATCTTATCAGTGCGTCAGATCATCATCTTTCCACAAAAATATTCATAGGTATGTAAATTTTTTCCATCTCCTTCATCTATGATGAATGCAATGCTCAGGACAGAGAGATTCTATAGAGCGACATAGAAGGCCTTATTAGTGACAATACCCCGTGGATTTTCAGGAAATATTTTATTATCATAGCATCCCCGAAAGAGAAACAAGGGGGTGGGGCTTTTCCAAGGATTGAAAGTCAAGGCTTTGTATCATTCATGGCATGGAAAGGACTCTTGGATGCAGGCTTCGAGGGATACCTATTTACTTGGTGAAAAAATAAAAACGGAGGTAGACACACATGGTTCTGTCTTGATCGATGCTTGATGAATGAGGCCACTATCACTTTATTCCCAGATGTAAAACTGTCTCACCTATTGCGGTGTTTGTATGATCACTCTCCACTGAGGCATTATATGGACTTCAGAACATTAAGTGAGGATTACACACATTTTTTTAGGATGTGGTTGGATGGGCCTGGCTTCATGGTAGTGGTCAAGGAAGCATTGTAACGACCCGATGTTTTAAATAAATCTTGTTTCCTAATTTTATGTGTTATTTTTATACTCAAAAAATGTTTCATTTGATACCATGAATATAATTAAAATGAGACTATTGGGTTTTGAAATTTATTTGACCATTGGTCAATATGACCACTGGAAACTAAACGTTTTGACTATTGTCTCTAAATATAAGCAATCTTGGTTAATTAATATAGAAAGAAGATTCGATGGCCTCACTCAGTAGTCTTGGACCGATCGAAGCCCATCTAACAGAACTTGGGAAGGAGGTAGCACCACTGGTCTTTGCTCTGGACCAAACCCAAGTTGAACTTCATCGTGTGAAGCTAGAACGGGATCGCCTTCGCGAGAAGTTCAAACTGATAGAAATTACTACTCGTGAGATGTTGTCCGAGCCTCCCTCGGATTCTCTCACCTTAGCACACCTTACACTTAGGTCCTATGCTGGTGTGATAAGGGGATACGTAAGGAGTCCGTAACTTCCTTGTGTAATCCTTTGTTTTAAATAAAAATTGGGATTTCTTCTTATGATGAAGTTTATGAATTTTCAAATGTCTGGATAAATATAGTATGCATATTTTTGATGAATTTTAGAGAAAGTATATTTTAAAAATGTTTCTGTAAACCTTAAATAAATAAAAATGTGTAATGATTTTCAAAAAACCGTCTTCTATAATTATGTTCAGTACGAAATTTCGAGTCTAATAAGATCAACTTGATTTTTGATGAATAGTAAATTATGAATAGTGATTTTACGCTTAGGATTAGTAATGTGACCAAATGGATTAGTAATTTCACTCAAAGGAAGTTTTAATATAATTTAGACACCTAGATTAAGTAATGAGATCCAATAAAATGGGTAAATAACAGTTTCATAAAATATTATTCAAGTATTAGTTTTTTTCAGGTGAATAGTGTTTTCTAATTAAAATTATTTAGAAAATTATTTTTTTAAAATACATTTCATTTTTGAACACAGAGCATCGATATTATGTTAAAGTAATTTTTGGGGATTATTATGAAAAAAATGATTTTTCGTTGAATAGTGTGTTTATTTAAAAAATGAATTAAAAATATTTAGAAAATTATTTTTTTAAAATATAATTCATTTTTGTAATCAGATCATTGATATTTGGTTAATGTGATATTTTGGTATTTTTCTGAGAAAGTTGAATTTTCAGTGAATAGAAAAAATACAGTTTTAGGGTTTCGGTATGTTTAATGACATCATGACTGTGTCATGATGATGTCATGAGATATTTTAAGGTATGATCAACTAAATAAGATGAATTATTGTGTGGGGGTACCCATGTGTCCTAACTCTATGGAAAGTACCATGGGAGGGCCCATGCTTTTGAGAAAAGCACTTTTGAGGCGTCCCTTGGCAATTAATGCCTTGTCCCCTCACTTTCCCTAAAAATACCAATCCCTCCTCTCCTCTTCTCGACTCAAAAACCATCCTCAACGAAGTTCTGGAATCCTTACCTCTAAAGGATTCCTCCCGAGGTGCCCCCAAGCCCTCAAGGTCCCAACCTTTTAGTTTTACGAGTTACGTTTTAAGGTAAGGGATCTGACCTCTCTCTTTCTTTTCATGTAATCTCTTTTATGTCATTCATTTTATTCTCCATGTTCTTATGTGAGAGGATGTTCTTTTATATTACTCTTACTGCCCTTTTCATTTTTATATGATGAGAGATCCCCTCTTACTCTCATAATTTCGTTTTATGAAAGTTTAAGTGGCGCCGTTAGGCTGCAGAATTTTTAAGGGATTCTTTCACCCTTCTCATTTTTCAAGTTCGATTTTCATGTCAAGTCTTTCAAGTTCCTTTTTATTATGTTGGGGTATGATCTCTATATCTATCATACTGATCTCTTATGATCATATGATGCGAGACCCTATTTAATCTTTTCAAATCATTTTTTATTGAAGTTTAAGTGACGCTGTTACGCTGCCGAATTTTCATAAGAGAAATCTTATTTTTGTCTCACTTCCATGTTTTTCATTTCATATCGTATATCTTTAAAATTTCACTACCATGTTCTTAAATCCCATATATTCTTCCCCCTACTGTTTTATGGATCATTTATGACTGGTTTACCCATGTCCCCTCTCTTTTAAATGTTTTCTAAAACCTTGTAACATAGTTGTTATGTTGCAGAATTTTCGTCTCAAAATGCCTCTCTCTTTTCTCAAAATTATTTTATGTTATAAAGTGAATACTCAAAGCTCTTATTTATACAAGGGTATTCACATATATATAAAAATGTTCTATTTTAAATTCTGGGATTTACATACATGAGACCTGCTTTCCCTTTCTGTGGGTTTAAAGTGACATTAAGATCATGTCTTTAAAGTAGTTTTTAAAACGTTATGATTATGAAATGAAACCCATTTATTTTCTGCTATATGGGTTCTTTATGAAATGTTTGATGATGATATATGTGGATCACATGATAATAAAGGAAAATTTTAGGGTGCGCCCTGATAGCGCTCCAATGCATTGGGTAATTATGTAACCACTGGAGATTACAATTTTCACGATATCTTGGTAAATAACCATGGTAATTTTCAAATGACACCTTGGGGATGGACCTTGGTGATATTTTCATGATTGTCTATGTTAAATGATGTATCCACATCTTAATGTTATGAAAAGTGTTATTTTTATTATGATATATCTCATGATTTATTTCTCATGCCTTAAAGTACTTTTCATGACCTTATTGAAGTATCTCAAGTTCACATGTAAAATGTTTCTCTTGTTTCTCTTACTGGGCCTTCTGCTCACCCTTTCATTTGATGTATTTCTCTAGGTTATGAGATGCAGTAATGAACGGACGATGAACATGAGGAGAATCCTTTCAAGTGTTTAAGAAGAATGTTTTATGTTTTCATGTTTTATGTTCATGGTTTCCAAGACACTAAACCTTAAAGATCCTCAGTTTTGTGTAATGAAATGAAAGTTTATGTTATAAAAAGGCGGGATTCTATAGTTGGTATCAAAGGATGGTTTAGTTATTTGTGGAAATTAGGATATGAAAACTTTAGGAAGAACCCTATAGAAAAGTTTAAATATAGGAAATCTTCCAGATATTTTGGTGATTATTGAGTAAGGGGTTGCCAAGAAAATACATCCCAGTCTGGATACGAGCAGGTAGAGGTGGATCTGGCACAGTTTTACATAGGGGTAAAACCCGAAAACACCGCTTTGAGCTAGACTTGAATGGGAACTGGTACACGACAACGGGCCTTGCTGCACTCTTGGTTACGACACTCCCGGGGGATATGCTTTGGTAAATTCATAAGCTTAGTATGATCCATTATTAAAGGAACAAAGATAAAATAAAATAAAGATTCATATAAGAATATACGATCATGGATAACCTATATTTGAACCTAGGGGATCGCAAGTTAGGATATTCTTTTATTCTACAAGTTTATCCTTTTATACATAAAGTTTTCTTTTCAAGATTATTGGAGAAGTATTTAAGCCCCTAATTATACTTTATCATCTTAGTTAATGGTGGGAAATGGAAGAACATGTCCCAACAACCAATGTGATAGGAAATGCAATGATTGCCGTATTAATATGACAGAGATGATTAGGGGATTAAAAGATGATTATTATTTTGGAAGACGTTCACTATTCTGGGGACCCTATATGATCGAGATAAATAGATTACTACGGTATTTTCTTTGAGGAGTAAGGTCGACTTATATTTTGAAGAATCGATGAATTTAAGGTGGACATATAGTAATTTAGGTTACTTATGGAAATGATTAACCTATATTGGGGTAAATATGTTTAGGTTAGTTACTTTTGTTATAAGATGTTAGGAGTGGTTGATGTTGTTTGGAGATGAGTGATAAAGTTAACCTTGGAAGACTATGTTATCAAATCCTTCTTGTATTTGGGTTTCAATCTTAGTTTGGTTTATTTTGAGGATTTTTAGGGACAGTTATTTACGGAATGGTCTATGATGAACTCTGGGTAGTACCATGGGACTTTGAAGATTTAAAATTAGTTTCCATTCCTATGAGATTATTTATTTTTGAAGAGTTGTTTTACCTTACCCTTTCTGTTTTTGGGATAATGTTTAAAGATAGATGAAATAGATGGTTAATCTTTTGTGGATTATGTGATTCTCTAGAAGATGATTCTTGTCTTTTGACGAGACCAAGTGTTTTTGAATGCTCATTGTTTGGAGAAAAGATTATTTTTGGGTAGAAACTTATTGGAGGATGAAACTCTACATAAAGGTAGGTATATTTTCTTATATTTTTGTTCTATGTAGTAAATGAATTCCTCAAAATTTTGAAAATAAACGTAGAACAAAAATGTTGTTGGTTTATTTTTCCTACTAGGTAATCAAATACCGTTTACACACATCACAAGTTTGGGTTTTTCTTATGGTTAACTTTCTCCTAATCATGTTCTCTATCACTCTCCCTCAGAACTTGACCCTTTGTTTTCTCCTCCATATCCATGTTTTCCTACATGGAATCCTAGTGTGGGTTATCTCGGGTGACCTTTGTACATCCCTTTCTTTCTTTTAAAGTAATAGTTTTACTTACTCCTTTTCCAATGTGGGACTTTCAATGAAATTTCAAAACCCAATTTTAAAAATTGCGAGGACGCAATTTCTTAAGGGGGGAAGATTGTAATGACCTGAAATTTTAAATAAATCTTGTTTCTTAATTTTATGTGTTATTTTTATACTCAAAAAAAATGTTTCATTTGATACCATGAGTATAAGTAAAATGAGACTGTTGGGTTTTGACTGTTATTTGACCATTGGACAATATGACCGCTGGAAACTAAACGTTTTTACTATTGTCTCTAAATACAAGCAATCTTGGTTAATTAATATAGAAAGATGATTTGATGGCATCATCTAATAGTCTTGGACCGATCGAAGCCCATCTAACTGAACTTGGGAAGGAGGTAGCACCACTGGGCTTTTCTCTGAACCAAAACCAAGCTGAACTTCATCGTGTGAAGCTAGAACTGGATCGCATTCACGAGAAGTTCAAACTGATAGAAATTACTACTCATGCGATGTTGTCCGAGCCTCCCTTGGATTCTCTCACCTTAGCACACCTTACACTTAGGTCCTATGCTGGTGTGATAAGGGGCTATGTAAGGAGACCGTAACTTCCTTGTGTAATCCTTTGTTTTAAATAAAAATTGGGATTTCTTCTTATGATGAAGTTTATGAATTTTCAAATGTCCGGATAAATATAGTATGCATATTTTTGATGAATTTTAGAGAAAGGATATTTTAAAAATGTTTATGTAAACCTTAAATAAATAAAAATGTGTAATGATTTTCATAAAATGGTCTTCTACAATTATGTTCAGTACGAAATTTCGAGTCTAATAAGATCAACTTGATTTTTTATAAATAGTAAATTATGAATAGTGATTTTACGCTTAGGGTTAGTAATGTGACCAAATGTATTAGTAATTTCACTCAATGTAAGTTTTAATATAATTTAGACACCTAGATTAAGTAATGAGATCCAATAAAATTGGTAAATAACAGTTTCATAAATTATTATTCAAGTATTAGTTTTTTTGGGTGAATAGTGTTTTTTAATTAAAAATTAAATTAAAAATATTTAGAAAATTATTTTTATAAAATGGATTTCATTTTTGAACTCAGAGCATCGATATTATGTTAAGGTAATTTTTGGGGATTTTTCTGAAAAAAATGAATTTTCAGTGAATAGTGTGTTTATTTAAAAAATGAATTAAAAATATTTAGAAAATTATTTTTATAAAATAGAATTCATTTTTGAAATCAGATCATTGATATTTGGTTAATGTGAAATTTTGGGATTTTTCTGAGAAAGTTGAATTTTCAGTGAATAGTAAAAATACAGTTTTAGGGTTTCGGTATGTTTAATGACATCATGACTGTGTCATGATGATGTCATGAGATATTTTAAGGGACGGTCGACTAAAGAGGATGAATTATTGTGTGGGGGTCCCAATGTGGCCTAACTCTATGTGAAGTACCATGGGAGGGCCCATGCTTTTGAGAAAACCACTTTTGAGGTGTCCCTTGGCCATTAATGCCTTGTCCCCTCACTTTCCCTATAAATACCAAGCCCTCCTCTCATCTTTTCGACTCAAAAACCATCCTCAACGAAGTTCTGGTATCCTTACCTCTCAAGTAGTCCTCCCAAGGTGCCCCCAAGCCCTCATGGTCCCAACCTTTGAGTTTTAAGAGTTACGTTTTAAGGTAAGGGATCCGACCTCTCTCTTTCTTTTCATGTAATCTCTTTTATGTCATTCCTTTTATGCTCCATGTTCTTATGTGAGAGGATGTTCTTTTATATTCCTCTTACTTCCCTTTTCATTCATATATGATGAGAGATCCCCTCTTACTCTCATCATTTCGTTTTATGAAAGTTTAAATGACGCCGTTAGGCTGCCGAATTTTTAAGGGATTCTTTCACCCTTCTCATTTTTCAAGTTCGATTTTCATGTCAAGTATTTCAAGTTTCTTTTTATTATGTTGGGGTATTATATCTATATCTATCATACTGATCTCTTATGATCATATTATGAGAGACCATATTTGATCTTTTGAAATCATTTTTTTGAAGTTTAAGTGACGTTGTTAGGCTGCTGAATTTTTATAAGAGAAATCTTATTTTTGTCTCACTTCCATTTTTTTCATTTCATATGGTATATCTTTCCAATTTCATTACCATGTTCTTAAATACCATATATTCTGCCCCCTACTGTTTTATGGATCATTTATGAGTGGGTGACCCATGTCCCCTCTCTTTTAAATGTTTTCTAAAACCTTGTAACATAGCCGTTATGCTGCAGAATTTTCGTCTCAAAATGCCTCTCTCTTCTCTCAAAATTATTTTATGTTATAAAGTGAATACTAAAAGCTCTTATTTATACAAGGGTATTAAAATAAATATCAAAATTTTCTATTTTAAATTCTGGGATTTACATACATGAGACCCGCTTTCTCTTTCCGTGGGTTTAAAGTGACATTAAGATCATGTCTTTAAAACAGTTTTTAAAACGTTATGATTATGAAATGAAACCCATTTATTTTTTTCTATATGGGTTCTTTATGAAATTTTTGATTCTGATATATGTGTCTCACATGATAATAAAGGAAAATTTAAGGGTTCTCCCTGATAGCGCTCTAATGCATTGGGTAATGATGTAACCACTAAAGATTACAATTTTCACGATATCTTGGTGAATAACCTTGGTAATTTTCAAATGACACCTTGGGGATGGACCTTGGTGATATGTTCATGATTGTCTATGTTAAATAATGTAGCCACATCTTTAAGTAATGAAAAATGTTATCTTTATTATGATATATCTCATGATTTATTTCTCATGCCTTAAAGTTCTTTTCATGACCTTATTGAAGTATCTCAAGTTCACAAGTAAAATGTTTCTCTTGTTTCCCTTACTGGGCCTTCTACTCACCCTTTCTTTTGATGTATGTCCCCGGGTTATGAGATGCAGTAATGAACCTAGGATGAACATGAGGAGAAGCCTTTCAAGTGTTTAAGAAAAATGTTATATGTTTTCATGTTTTATGTTCCTGGTTTCCAAGACACTAAACCTTAAAGATCCTCAATTTTGTGTAATGAAATGAAATTTTATGTTATAAAAATGTGGGATTCTATAAGCATGGACCTATTCTATCACATAGAACCTATGGATATCTCTGAACAACAAGGTCATGCGGTATAAACCATTTCTACATAAGTGGAGGATGAATTTTCCAACCCGCGATCAGGATCTGCTCGAGATCTCCATAGAGGTGGAATGTTTGGAGGAAATCATGGAAGAAGAAAGGGATGCAAGCATTTTTAATTTTCTAAGGTCCCAGAAGGATCATCTTGAAGACATTATTCTTAGTCAAGAGAGGCTTTCTAGAGAAGGATCAAGGGTTAGATGGCTCTATGAGGGTGACTAGAATACTGGTTTTTTGTATGATTGCTTTAAAGAGAGGTGTTAGATTTATAGGTCTAAAATTTTCTGGTGGATTGGATCCTACTCCAATGATAATGATGTGGATGGGGAAGTGGCCAATGAAAACATGAAAGGGTTACTGGAAGGGCCCAACTCTAACATGGTAGATGGTTATCCAATAGAGGTAGCACGAATATTTGAGGACATTCCAATGAGTGTTACAAACGAGGTGGATGAGTTGTTGGGGAGGATACCAGATGAGGAAGAAGTGAAAGTTGATGTCTGGACTCTGAATCTGAACAGTGCAATAGGGCCAAATGGAATACCAGGGTGCTTCTATAGGGCTGCATGGGATACTATCAAAGGGGATTTACTGAGAACAGTGCAAAAAAATTTCAAGGGTGGACATATCCCTCACAGTGCAAGTGATTTTAAGGTGGTAATGATACCTAGAGTGAGTAATCCTCAATTCATATAGGAGTACAGGACCATTATCTTGTGAAATATACTGTAAAAAGTCATGGAAAGAATCCTTGACAATAGGATAGCTCCTCATCTATGCACATAGATGGAAGCAGAGCAGCACAATTTCATTATCGGTAGATCAATACAAGGAGCTATTGGTGTGGTCCAGGAGATTGTTAGTGGGATCAACAACAAGTCTTTCTGTAGTAACATGCTATCTAATTGGATATGATAAAGTCTTATGACATGATAGAGTGGGTGTTCATTCTAATAGTGTGGAAATTCATGGGGTTCTCCAATTGGACCCCTGCCCTTTTGTTTCGGTACTCTAGATCGTCATGTATTTCAACTTCATTCTTGGGTATGTATTTCAGATTATTCATGGGATGCCAAGGGTTAAGGAAAGGGGGTCCCATTTCTCCCACCCTATTCATTTTATCTGTTATTTTCTTAGTCTCCATATAAAGAGGGGCCTGTGCACGAGTAAAATTCTTCCATATCGGGACATTAATGTCCCAAGGGGTATTTGACACTTAATGTTTGTGGGTGAAACTATTATTTATATAAATGGCAGTAGAAGGTTAGTGAGTGGAATGAATGAGATGATAGGGGAGTATTTCAAATTGAGTGTCCATGTGGTCAACAAGGAGAAAATTAACTATTATACTACAAGGAAAATATCATATAGGAGGACCAGGGCTCTTGATGATAGATAAACATGAAAATATGGTATATTCCCATAGAGTATCTTGGCATGCCAGTGAGTCCAAACTCCCTTCATATTCATAATTTTGACAAGATAGTAGGAAACATTACGAGTCACATTCTCAATTATAAAAATAGGTTCCTATCCTTTGGAGGTCTCATAACACTGGCTAATAGTGTCATTTTCTCCATCCCCATGCATCTGTTGTCCACCATGAAGATACCCAAATGTGTGATTAAAAAAATAGAGAGGATAATGATGTCTTTTATATGAGATGGATAGGGGAAGGAAGGCTTTACCGGGCCTCAAAGAAGTGTCTTACAATACCATATTTTGAAGGGGGAATAAATCTAATGAGCTTCTTGTTGACCATGAAAGAGATGCATGCAATCCTTGCATTGGAGGCTATAGAAGGCAGAACTTTATGGGGCATGATCATGGAGGATATATATGGGTTGTAGGTGGCAGTGTAGAGGCCTTAGGAATCGAGGATTTGGAATTTGATCCAACCACATATAGTGGCCATGCTTCCTCATGCAAGGTGGCTCGTGGGAATAGGTTCTATTAACTTTTGGCTCTAGGATTGGGGAGGTGGGAGGCTATGGTTTCCAGGATGCCCCACCATGGACATGTCACTCAGGGAAGAAAGTGACCACCTCGACATCATTTATATCATCCTCGATGAAGAACAACGTGTTTCTATCAAGGAGATTGTTTTCAACAAATATCCTCACAGACTCATCTTGCTCGGTTCATCAACGGGTGAGTTATCTATCAAAGAGTTTAACTATGCTAAGAGGTACAAAAACATTGGTGACCCATTGGGGGAAAATTTTTGGTGCAAAGGAATTCCTCCGAAGTTCAATTTTCTAGTGTGGCGAGTGAGGAATAATGATCTACGCACTGACGAGAATATCCAACCAATGGGAATGAACATGGCCTCTTGATGCTGGTGCTGTAAAAACCCCAAACAAGAATCGGTGGAGCATCTATTTTTTTGAGGGAAAATGGGATCGTTGTATTTGGCAGGTTTATAGTACATTTTCATGTTGGCATTTTCATGGCGGGATCCAGGAGAACTTCTAAAGTAGGTGGTTTAAGGGAATTGGTGATCAAGGTATTGAGAGGAATGGATATTCAATTATTCTAACAGAGGGATACTGGAACCTTTGGAAAGCCAGGAATGATGCTTTCCCCAAGAAAATCAGAGGTTCTCACACTGGCATCAACTTCACAATGAAGAACACCTTTCTGGACTAGATCAATATATGTACAGAATGAAAGGGAGACCCATCAGTAAGACCTATAATCTCAGGTTTGTATAATCAGAGTGATATGTGGGACTGGGGGCATTGGGTTCATTAGTTTCCACTATGTAGTGGGCTTAAGATCAACATGGACAGGTCACTCTTGGGGGGTAGATAAGAGGTAGAGGAGTAATAAGGGATCAGTGGGGGTACGTTGTCACAACTTTCTTGGATTGTTATGGATGAGGTGACATACTTCAATCTGAGGCCAATGAAATGGTTACAAGTTTAGACTTATGTGAGCAAAGAAAAATTAATCTGAAATCAGTACAGACAGACTCATTAATACTCTTAAAATCACTAACAGGTAGTGGTAGTTTCCACTAGAACATAGTTTATCACATTTGGAAGTGTAAAAAGATATTGGGTGCTCATAAGAAGGTCTCTCACACATTGTGAGAGGGGAATAAGGTTGAGGACTTCTTGGTGTGGCATGCATCTTCAAAACAAAATGTTTCCTTATTCTTTAATGCAGGTTCCTTTCCTTCTACTAGCTTAATGTTTGTTTTCAATGATGCTTTGGGCCTCCACTATTTTAGGCCTCCATGATGTGTTTTTCCTTTGGGTTTCCTAAAATTAAATAAAAATGACAGTGTTCATGTCATGTATATATATTCTATTGATTACATTCCATGTATCCTATGCCAGAGTTACTCCTTCTAAGATAAATTATCTATGTCATCTAAATATTTCTCCCCCTTCTAGGATTATCAAAAAGGTAAAAGAAAATGAAGAATGAAAAATAACACAAAAAAATTGGAAACATAGTAAATGAAAAATTTATTTTCATTAAAGCACAAATAGTACAATCATCAAAAGAAAAATACAAAGCCTTATCAAATAAACAATAAATAGCTAACGATTTTGATTTTGAGGTGCTTTCCTGTTGTCCAATGGGTCAACTGGAGGTGTAAGAGGTGGTGGTGTGGTTTTAGGAAGGTCTGGTAAAATGAAAAAACCAGGTAAGGAAACACATGTAGGAACATTTTCTATAAGGCTGAGTCTTCTCTCTAATAGAACATGAATCTGAGGTTTCTCTATAATCACTGGCATAATATGAGATAAGACCTGAGACATTGTCATCTGGGAAGAATTCATTGAACTAAGTCCAATGGAAGCATCTGCTGGGACCATGATTTCTTCATGTTGAACATGAATATAATGCTTCAAAATCATGATGAAAACATTGATGATTTCACCTATATATTTCATTTCCTTCTCAAAATATTCATTTCTTTCCAATAATTTTCTAATGTTGAAGTAAACTCCATTAACTATCCCACATTCCTCTAGAAGGCTTCTATCACTGGAGGGATCTTGATAATTTTAGAAAAATTCTTGAGGTTTTTGATCATATCATACTTGGTATAGATTTTGGAGATATACTTATCCACCTTTTCCCAATCTCCTTCTGAGCATCAAACAATTTCTTAACAAACTATCTAACCATATTATAAACAAGTTTAGTGTTTTTGTGAACCTTGGAAAGAGTTTCCTTAGTAGAATAAATTTGATGTCCCTTAATTTATTTCCTCATCACAGTCTTTAGAGACTTCTTATCAACAATAGCAGCTCCAGTACCTTCAGAACTAGAGGTAGTAGTAGTCATCTTTACAAGACCCTCCTTTAATATCATCAAATATACACTTTGTAGATGTGTTAACAGATTCCTAAGAACCTCCATGACACCACCAAGTGTGGTCTTGAAATCATTGGTCAATGATTCCATCTCATTACTCATCCTATTCAATTATTCTCTCAGCATAGTGTTGTTTCTTATGATGGTTTCACTTGTAGTGATTGGGTTAGCCTGAATCTCTTAAATGAATATCCTTTCAATTCTATTAGTAGAAGATTCTAAAATGATCAGGGAATTAGAGGATTCATTCGCAAATCCAATATCAAATTTCCCTGACTCACATACACCAGACTTGAAAATTTTCAAATCAATATTAGTGACATAGTTACTAGGCACTGTAGAGGCAATAAGCTCGTCAACAGGTAATATTGGTGAAGCCTGAGAGATTGGTTCTTCTTCAGCTTGTGCTTATGGGGTAGGAGGAGGAGGAGGAGAAAGCATCTCCTCATCAGTATCATAGTCCATCCCAAACAGAATGTAACCTGGATCTCTATTCCACTAACGAGTATCAGTCTAGTCTCGTGGATCCACTCTATCTATTCGAACTCTTCTTCCCTAAGGCCCAGGTACAATCTCAGCTTCATATTCTTCTTCATTTATTATATCCAAAATATAATTTATAGGCCCTGGTACCAATTGAAATTGAGGTTCTACTTGAACTCTAGCCACTCCACCTACTCCAGTCTCTTCATCAATCTGATGCGAAGGTGCAATTTGATCCTCAACCACTTCCTCTTGGCCTCCATCCATAATTTCATTTATCTCATGAATAATGCCTTGATCTTCATCAATAGGATGGTCATGCATTATCTCATCTCTATAATCTCCATAACCATATCTATCAACAATCTATCTAACAAGATCAACAAGATCAATATGCTCATAATCTTGTGCATCTGCTCAATGATGTGATTCTTAACTTGAACTGTCCATAATTTATTTTCCAACTTTTAGTGAGTCACTAACATGATCACCATTATTCTCATACTCATCCTCCTCCTCCTCATCATCATCATCATCATACTTACTTACATATCATTCACCTCTAGATACCTCAATCTCTTCCTCATCCTCATCACCTAATAAAGGATATCGAGAGGGTAGTTCCACTAGAGGACCGGCGGGTCCAAATGACATATCCTTTGGGATACTAGAAACATCTAGGTCACTATTATCATCTATAGGATACCCATATTACCTAGGCGGCTCAGCCTCAACTTCCTCATCCAAATAAACCACTTCCCCACCTTGTTTAATACCTGTATCAACTTGATCCATTCTTCTGGTGGGATGATCAATAGGATTGTAATCCTCATAGAGAATATCTTCATCTAATACCCAACATATCTTACATGGATTCTAAAAAATCTTCACCCTCGTAAATATTTCCTTTTGTAGGCAGGATACACTACATGATGTGATCACTTCATCTCCATCCTCTACATAATCTAGCTACATCAGCATTGTCAAAATCATTCTAGGGTAGTAAAAACAAGTTACTTTCTTAGATAGTATGATCATATTAGAGATGTGTACCATAAGGTACCCTCATAATTTCACCTTCATCCCATTCTTCAACAGATAATTCAAGAAGACATCCTGATACTTTAGAACAGTAAAATATCCCTTCCTTGGGTAGATTTGATGTTGAATAAATCTGAAGAGAAATCTTGTTTCACAATCTAATTCTTCGGCAGTAGCTATCCTCGATTCTTCATTCCCATTGAACTCCTTTAAATCATTCTCATAAGAAAATAAGTATGTGATTGAAATAATGTTACCTTGGTAGTCTGCATAAATCCCCTCGTGTGGCATTTCAAAACATTCAGCCCATTCCATTGAAGAAAACGAAATCTCTTTTCTCTTCACTATAGACTTTATTCTTTCTTCCTCAGCTCCTTATAGAGACACATTAAAATGAAGGTAGAACTTGTGTACTAGCTGAGGTTAGAACTACCATTCATTATTTGATAACCAACTGATCCATCCTTGAGATTCCAACACTTTTAGCAATAAAGATTTTCTCGACAACAACCACTTCCCAGACACTTCCTTATCAGCAGTTACTATGCGGCTTCCCAAAACTAGCTTCAAAAAACCTATTGCACCACTTGATTCAACTTTTTTATGAGTATCTATGGGTGATTCACTTGGTCGTTCCATAAAAGGCGTGGTTCTTTCCATTCAAAGGTTCGGGTTTATAGAGAGTCGAAGGGGAGAAGACTCAAGGGTAGAGTGAGGTTAAAATGTAGCGAGGGAGGTGAAAGGTCAAAGTGTAGATTGAATTAATTTTATCATGTATGTATTTTAATTCTTAAATACATAAAAGTGAATAATGATAAAAATAAATGAAATTGTTTCATTTTATTAAAACAGACATATTTACAAAAAGGTCCTTATAGGCATCAGTTTTACCCTAACAATATTACACTATCAGCTTCATGTGATCAGCTTTATCTAATCGATTTATCATGATCGGTTTCACATGATCAGTTTGAACTGATTGGTTTGATAGATGAGTTTCACCTGATCAGTTTCAACTTATTGGTTTGAGAGATCAATTTCACTTTATTTTTTTTACCTAATCGGTTTCACTGATTAGTTTGATAGATCAATTTTATAAGATCGGTTTGACATATTGGTTTCAAAATATTGGTTTGATAGATCCGTTTGGATGAAAAGAATAATTTTCTTAAGGATATAAGATCATATATTCTCCACAGATTTATCATTCCTTCTTCATGTTTTATGTACCTCATTCTGTCAGAGTTTAAGGGTTTGGTGAAAATATCAGCAAGTTGATGCTCAATCCCAATAAACTCAAGAGTTATATCACCTTTTTGATAATGATCTCTCAAAAATTAATGTATTATATAAATATGGTTTCTTCTAGAATGAGAAATTGGATTTTTAGAAATGTTAATAACAAATTTATAGTCATAGTTTATGGGGATATGTCTGAATTGAAATACATTGTCTAATAAAGTGTTTTTCATTCTCAATATTTGTGCACAACTACTAGAAGCAATGTACTCTACTTCAGTAGTTTATAATGAAAACATTTTTTCACTAAACCATGATATTAAAGACTTTCCCAAAAAAAAGACGTGTTATATAGGTTCCCTTTCTATCTAACTTACATCCACCAAAGTCAGTATCTAAATAACTAACCAAATCAAAATGATGTCCTCTTCGATAGAACAATCCAAAATTAGTTTTATATTTGAGGTATTTGAAAACTTTTTTAACAACATTTAAATGTGACTCTTTTCAGTTTAATGAAATATTTCACACATAAAAACACACTAAACATGATATCTAGCTTACTTGCAGTTAAGTACACCAGACTCCCAGTCATTCCTCTATAAGCAGTTTGATCAATTGATTTCCTATTTTCATCAAGATCTAACTTACATGTAGAACTCATAGATGTTTTACCACTCTTAATTCTATCAAAGCCATATCATTTCAAAATATCTTCAGTATACTTACTTTGATTTATAATAATAACTTCTTTATTTTGAAATATTTTAAATCCAAGGAAACATTTAAGTTCATCCATGAAAGTCAATTCAAATTCACTTTACATCATTTTTAAAAAATAATTGCATAAATAATTTTTAGAAGATCCCAATATAATATCAACTACATATATTTGAGCTATTAATTCTTCTTTATTAATCATTTTTATAAAAAATTTAGTATTTTCAAAACCTTTTGTAAAACCTTTTTAAATAATAAATTTACTTAACTGTTCAGACCAAGCTCTATGAGCTTGTTTCAAACCATATAAGACTATAGATAATTTGAAAACTTTATTTGAAAAAAATAGGATTTGTATAACCGGGGAGTTGTTTAAAAAACATCCTCAATTATATAACCATTTATGAATGAACTTTCTACATCCATTTGTTAAATTTTGATATCTAAGTGTATTGTATGGGCAGGTAAGATTCTAATAGCTTCCAGCCTAGCTACTGGTGAAAAGGTCACTTCATAATCAATTTATTCTTCTTGAATATATCCTTGTGCAACCAACATGGCTTTATTTCTAATTATATTTCCATATTCATCAACTTTATTCCTAAATACCGATTTAGTTCCCTTGTTCAATGTATCTTTTGGTCTATTAACATGCTTCTAGACTTTATTTCTCTCAAACTAGTTAAGCTCTTATTGTATAGCCACCTTGAAAAATTCATCATTGATATTTTTAGGTTCAATTTGTGAAATGAATTCTTTACATTCAACCTGATATCTAATTGAAGCTATAGTTTTTGTTACTATATCTAAATCTCCAACTAAAATATCTAAGGGATGATTGTTATGGGTCCGAGTTGGTCTAGTAAAGGTAGGACTAGTTATTTCAGGTTCATTATTTTGTTCTAGTTCATTATGGCTAGATTCTGAAGAATTTCCAGAACTAGATGTTTTTACAGATTCCTTAATAGGATGATTTGAAGGTTTGGCATTAATGTCCAGATTGGACATGTCCGCTTCAAGATTTCCTAGTGAGGTCTTAGGAGTATTTGGATATGTTTCTTCAAACATGACATGCACATATTCTTCCACACATTTGGTTTTCTTATTATAGACTCGATAAGTTTTCTTGATGTAGAATATTCAAGGAATATTCCTTCATCAGTTTTAGATGAATATTTATCTAGAGTATCTTTAGTGTTAAGAATATAAGCTTTACATCCAAACACCTAAAAATATTTTACATTGGGTTTCCTATTATTCCATAACCCATAAAGAGTTTTCTTAAGGATAGGCCTGATTAAGACATTGTTTATTATGTAACATGTTGTATTAATAGCTTCAGTCCAATAATAAATTGGTAGGTCATATTCATTAATCATGGATCATGAAATATCTTGTAAGGTTATACTTCTTTTTTCTTCTACACCATGTTTTTGTGGTTTCCTAAGAGTAGAGATTTTATGGCTATAGAAATTTTGGGAGAAAAAAGATTCAATGTTTTGATTTTAAAAATAATAGCCATGATCACTTCTTATATATTTAATTTTAAGTCTACTAATATTTTCAATTTTCCAATCATACTTGTTAAAAAAGAGCATGATTCATTTTTGTGAGCTAAGAGAAATGTCCAAGTATACCTAGAGAAGTCATCTTCAAGAACATAATCATAGTGCTTCCCATTGAGACTGTAAACTCAAGATATTCCAAACAAGTCCATGTGAACTAACTCAAGAGGTTGAGAAGTTGTAACTTCATTCTTTGGTTTCAAATATATTTTATGTTGATTTCCTTTTTGGAAAAAGTTTACACACTTTATTATCTAGAAAATCTAGTTTGTGTGGGTCTTTAACTAAACATTTCTAGTAAATTTCATAAGGGGGTGTACATTACAATGTCGTAATCTTCTTTGACGAATCCAAGACTCATTATGAAAGGCACTTAGACAAGAAAATTTTTGTGGTTCTAGTGCGTATATGTTTACAACATATACATTATCATTTCAAAGAGCAGTAAATATTGGGTTATTCTTGGCATAAAAAAAGGAATGAATCATTTTTTAATTTAACATTAAATCCATCATCACACAGTTGAGATATGCTAAGAAAGATATACTTTAATCCATTAACATAAAGTAATTTTGAAATTGAAATAGAGCTAGGGTATCCAATCTAGCCTAAGCTGATGATTTTTCCTTTACCATTGTCACCAAATGTGACATCTACTCCATGAATCATGATAAGAGTATTTAATCTTGAGTAGTCTCATGTCATGTGTCTTGTAGAACTAATATCTAAGTACAAAAGTTTTCTACAGGAACTCTTTTGGCAGTTTTCCTAAAAAACAATTTATCCAAGAAACGATTTTGGTACCCATATTATTTTGGGCCCAGAAACATTAGTAATAAAAGATTTAGGAACTCACACTTATCTTATGGGTTTACTATATGTAAAATATAGAGTATTTTAAAAATAAAATTTATTTTTTCCAGAAGAACATGATGCAATAAAATAATTTTTAGGACTGGAAATTGTAGTAAAATCATGAATTTTGGTTAAAGAAGCTGATTTTATAGATTTTGTCGCAAAATGTGTTTTTGAAAACTTCCCATTTCCTGGTTGATATAATATTATAGAAGTTTACCAAGGAGCTATCTATATACCAAGTAACTAAATAAGTGTGTCTTTCCCATCGGTAAATATTTTAATATATTATATTAATTGATCATTAGACATTTATAATTCGTTGTTTTCCTTGATTAGTTGAGCATTCCTTTATTTTTCTGTAGTAAGTTAACATTTAAAGGTTATAGTAACAACATGCTTTTTATTTAAGTATTTATATTTATCTTTTAGTTCATAACATTTTTCTTATAACATATTACAGCATTCAAATAATTTATCACTTTTTTTATTTTTAGATTCACTTTTATTTTCAGAATAATAATAATTGTGTGCATGAGAGTCTAAGGTTACCTCATATTTGTTTATAATAAAACACATATTTTCCATATCTTAATTCTCATCATAGAAGAAGCATATTCACTGGTGCTGTCCTCAAATTCACTTCATGTGGCCTTCAATGATTTCATATACTTTTGGCCTTTATTCTCATTATTCTTTAATTATTTTAACTTTGTACAGTCAACTTTCACATGTCCTCTCTGATTATATTCATAAAAACAATCTCTTCTGATTTTTCATTTCTCATCGAATACTTTTCTAGTTTCCCTTGTTGTCATAATTTGTTTTCTATGTTTGGTCTCTTGAAGAAATGTTTCTTCTTGTAAAATTTTCTAAATATTCTGGAAATCTGGGACTTTTCCTATTCACTTTCTGAATTTAATTATTTACTACTTGTGCTCTAATGAGTAGCTTGAACTTTCTCTTTTTCTTTAATCTTGGAAGTGGTAGTCTTGATGGCTAACGATTTTTCATTTTGGATCTTCCTCCTATTGATTTACTTTGAGTTCCTCTTCATAAATCATTAATTTTCCAATAAACTCCTTCACTAGAGCCTTATCAATATCACATGATTCTCTTATAGATATAGATATCCCTCACCTTATCTCTCGTAAGCATTGCAGAATCCTTAAGATTTGTTCCCTTACTGTGACAACTCTTCCTAAAGAAATCATGGTATTCAAAATTCCATTGAACATAAGATACATATCAGAAATAGATTCATCAGTCTTCATTCTAAAATTTTCATATTTAATAGTATAATTATTTTGTATCATTTCCATCACATTAGATGTTTCCTCATGAGAAATGGACAAAGTATCCCAAATATCATGGGATGTTTTATAAGAAAAAATGTGATTAAACTCTTCATCTCCAAGTGAACAGTATAGAGCATTAATTTCTTTATAGTTATTTATATAAGAATTTTTGGTAGGTTTATCCCATGTATTTAAAGCCATTTTAGGGACTACATATTTACTTTTAATAGCAATCCAGATTTAAAATCCCATGATTTCTAGATGTATTTTATTTTTAAGAATTCAATGAGCATAGTTTGTTCCATTAAAAAAGGTGGTATATTTGTAGCATCTCCTTCTATTCTATTGTACATAATATAAATTGTGAAAAGATTTCAAAAAGATAACTTTTTTTTATAAATAACAGAAATTTTATGATCTTTGAAATACAACTACAATCACAGTTGAAAATGTTTTGAAAAAAGATTTTGAAAATTGAGAAACCCTAAATCCGTTGATACCAAATATTGGTCGGAGTAGAGTAATCAAGAGGGGGGGGGGGTGGTTGAATCGAGTATCTATAAAACTTTTAGTTAAAATTGGTTCTATAAAAAAATTACCCCGATTAAAATTAGAATCAAAGTCAGTTTGTAGTGAATATATAAGATTCCTCAATGTTCAATTAATTTATCAAAAGATTTGTTAGTTCTTAACTATAGTAATCTAAAAGTTAATTTAAAATTTGAATGTAATCTACTATTACAAAACAATTATAAACACTTTCTAAACTAACTATCACAATTCAATTTAAAATAATGAAATATGTGATAAAGAGTAAGTAAAAACAAAAGGGTAAAAGCATAACATATATAAACAATAGGTTCAGTCTCAATATGAAACTTAGTAATCTCCACTTTGTGATCACCTACCTCCAAGAAGTTTAATATAACAAATAGTGTTATCCACATTGTGGATCAGGGTTTAAAATAATACATAAGGCTTTCCGGGTCACACTTGACCTCTATCATAGTTATTCGTGGGAGAAACAAATAGATCACACTTGACGTCTTCCACTATTCTACATGGGATACAAAGAATTATAATAAGTGCGAGTTTGAGGATATCAAGTATCCTCCTATTATGCATAAGAGTCAATGATTATGTAACAGAAAGATACAAACACTTCTCAAAAATGTAAATAAGAGAACACATAAGGGCTAAAGGTGTAAAGAACAGTTTGGAAGTCTCTGTGTGTTATATTGTGCATCTATGTACTTGTTTTATGTAGATGAAACGAAGTTTGAGACCTCTTTTGAATGTTGGATCCAAAACAAGGTATAATAGTCTCTGTGCTCTGGCTTCTAGGAGTGTGAAATGTTATTCTCCTTTGATTGAAAGGTGTTCAGTGTAGCTCAATAGTTTTTTCTTATCTTGTTGATCTCCCCGTATGTTATTCATTAGTGTTATTGGAATTTAGAAGTAAGCTCAAGAGTTTTTGGGATTTTAGTTCTTCTTTCCTCTCTATTTATTAGCACACGTGAATGATCCATTCTGTAATCCTTTTATACATTGAGGTCTAGAAGACATGAAGATCTCCCCACATGCACATACATTGTACTGTCTACTAAATGTCCTATAGACCACATTAAATAATGTCATAAACATTAATTTGTCTAAATATGACCATTAGATATAAATTTGAATTAATAAATTAAAAATAAGTTTTATGAATAACAGTGAGTCATAAATATTGGTGTCTAATTATAATCATGCTGACATCATCGGTCTATTATCATCAGTGACTCTCTGTATCAGTGAGTCCTCTTCATCGGTATCCGTGAATCTGGGCATCAATGAGTAATATGTGCTATCGTTCTATCCGAGCATCAGTGAGTTGCTATCAGTGACTCATTTTGATCTATCGGTGTGTCTCCCATCGCTGACTCACTCATCAATGTGTATCTCATTAGTTACTCATTCATCAGTGTGTCGTTCATCGGTGAGTCTTCCATCGATGATTCTATTAATCAATTCGGGCGACCAATCATCGATGACTCATCCTTCGACATGAATTTTGATCTATTGGTGAGTCCTGCATTACTGTCTTCTTCGATCGGTGAGTTCTTTGATCGGTGAGTCCTCATAGGTGAGTCAGAAAATGGTGACTCCTTTGAACTGTCGGTTTCAGGGACTCTGAAAAACTTATAAACTGTCTGTCTTACATAGAACATTACCAGATTAAGTGAAATTACAAAAGACAAGTAAATATAAACTTATAATCATATTGGAACAGAAATATCCATGATAATATATTGACTTATTGAATTTTATTATAATATATGACATAATTTATTCTTTGATATATAGTCATTGACATTATTATCATGAGTAATAACTTAATAGATTAATTAATAAGATTTTAATATTGACATGATTTGTGATTATGAATACAACTATTTCGAAAATGGTCCAACAAATGTTTTTTAATCCTCACCATCTGAAAATTAAAACTTTAAATCAGGGAAAATTAAATAAAAAATTTAAATGAAATAGTTCTCAAATGTAATAAACAATATGGATGGTTCATCATTTTCTAGAATAAGAGTATTGAAAATATATTATATTATTTTTTATTTAAAAATTAATAAAAATAGGAAATTTTTTTGTGAGATCAATAAATAATGTTTTAAAAAATATATATATGAAAACCATGTAAATTTTGGAAAAAATAGGTGTGGAAGAATCTAGAAATTAACCTAATAATACTATTACAAATTAAGATTAGAACAGATATGATGAAGTTACTGTTGATGATGATAAATTTAAATAAAATAAGTGAAAGAAGCATGTGGAAGCTAAAAATACTTTGAGAAATCTAAATTCACCCATTCGAACTAGAATAAGACAAAGGTGTGACAACCAAACTGATCTTGTATCATATATAAATCCAAAATATTTGTTGAGAATAAATAATATTTAGATGAAATAAATAATGGTCTTTATCATTGTACAATTAATGAAAAATGGGATCTAGTTCAAATAAAAGAAGAGAAATATTTCATTAGAACCAAGGGGGGTTTTAGAAAAATATCAATGAAAAAGGTTATTATTCAAGAAAATGATCTCAATTAGTTTTTAATGGGTCATATTAAGATGAAGAAGGTATTTTTAGGAAAAAAATCTCTTATTAAATGACTTGATTCCATAAGAATATTATTCATTATTACATCTCACAATAATTTTAAAATTTAACAATGTGAAGTAAAGTATGTGTTCCTGAATGGTTGAATAAAACCATAAATTGATAAACCATGAGATTTTATTCATTGAAATAATCAAATCACAGTGTATGTGTGGAAAAAATATTTGTATGTTATAAAACATGCTCCTAGAGGTTGGTATAACAAGATGGAAAACTATTTTAAAAAATTCATCTTCTCTAAATAAATGTTCTAAATAACTTATACATTATAGAAATGAGTAAAATTACTATAATTTTTATTATTTATATTGATGATGTCATTTTTGGTATGAGACAAAGAGTATGTTTATGAATTATTTTTTAAGGAAAATGAAAATTCATTTTTAAATTCTATTCTTGGAGAGATAGGTTTTTTTATAGGATTTCCTATTGCTTAAAAATAATATTCTTTTTTTTCATAGGTAAAATATTCCTATAAATTGTTAATTTAGTTTTGAATGGATTATTCAAAAAATAGTTTCCACACACATGAAAAATGAGTGAAACTAAGAAAATATCATGCATGGAAAAGTGAGAATCGAAATGAGTTTATGAATTTGATGAGATATTTACACTATATCACTGTATATATACCAAAAATTATTTTATATAGTGGGATTGTGTACTTTGTATAAAAGTGATAAAAAATAATCAATCATATTGGTCACTAAGAGAGTTGTCAAATATATATAAGGGATATTGCTCTTTGGGAAACATTATATATATAGTGAGAAGATTAATCTGTTTCGGTACACATATATAGATTGGGAAGGTGGTTATGATGTTAGAAAATCAACATTATGAGGTACAAGATATTTTGGGTTAAAATTGTGTGAGATAGAATCGAGAAAATGAAAACATTAGATTCATTGATTTCAACTGAGGATGAGTGTATGGTTATTTTAATATTTTATACTCAAATTATTTGGATAAGAGACAAATTTTATAACTTGATGGTAAGAATAGATAATCCATTGATAATTTCATGTGATAGTCAATGTGTAGTTGATCTTTGCAATGATCTAACATATCACTCGAAATCTAGACCTTTTAACATCAAATATAATTTTATAAAAGAAGAGGTAGAAAATATAGACATTTGTATATAATTTATTTCTATAAGGGATCAAAGAACTGATAAATTTACCAAGTCCATGCTAATGTACTAGTTTGAACTGTAATGACTGAATATAAAAGATTATATTCCCCTCACTCGAGGCATTTCATAAAACCCCAATTTCCTTTGTATTTTATTTTCAACAGGGTATAAAGGCATGCAACGCTTTTGTATTTTTTTGGAATCTAAATATATTTTAATAACTAATAGAGTTGAAATGAATGAGTTAATGGGTATGATATAATAAAATAAATTGGACCCAATTTTCTAATAAAAAAAGTATAAAATTCACCCTATAACAATATTTTATCAAATACTGTAGTTTTATAATGTTTATCATTTAAAAATAATGCGATTTGAAATAATTTATTTGGATTTGATAGAGTTAAAAGAGAATCAAATTTGTGGGAATAAAGATTCTATGGAATGGTTGAGGTTTTCATATATTAATTGTCAACCATGTGTAAAACTCAATAGATTTTTTTGGAAAACATTTTGAGTTTATTTGAGATATTTGAAGGTGTTTAATGTTTTTTAAGTGGATAGAGAAAAGTTTTAGATAAATTTATTGTTGAAGTTTACTAATGAATTTTAAAATGTACTATTTATATAGGGTTACAAATTAAAATTCATGGATTACATATGATTCAATTTGAACTCACACTCTATATTTATGAGTTAATGTGGAGGTATCTATAATAAATGAAAAATATAATAGTTTTCCAACCCTTGTTGTTTTGGACACATAATAATTGTTTACTATGTCACAATAAATGTAATTCTTGATGTATAATACCACAAAAAAATTTGTGGTTAGTGGATTTGAAAACAACCATTCTACTTCTGATGTAAATTGTGTTGGTGTTTTAGTTTGAGTTAATAGAGACATACTTTCTAATTATAGGAGGTCACTAATACATTGTGAGTAAAAATCAGATTGTGCATTACCCAAAAGGATAGTAGGTTGGGTCCATCCCACCCTTTTTGGGGAATGTTTTTCCCACTCTAGGAATTTGTTATAATAATTATGATATGTCTTTGAATATTACCCAAATCCGAGTTTAGAACTGGTCAATAATATTCAGATGATATAAGGAAAACTATGAATAAATGGGAAAATATGTATATATTATAAGTTATACAATGAAGGTATAATCTATATATATAATAGGTTCTCCAACTTTAAATTATTTGTTTATGATTCTATGGTTTAAATCTTTATAATAGATCAATCTAGAGATTATATCTATCTAGTGAAGTGTTATGTGTTAATGGTATTGGGATTGATCCCATAAGAGGGGATTCTTTGATACAACTATGAATGAAATTATAACCCATACAGCTTAGTGCCACATAATGGGACATGTCATAAATATTAGGGTGATACGAATTGGGATATTTTGGTAACTTTTAGGTATGTGTATCCATGACTTCTCTTATGTAGTTTAAAGTCCCAGAGAGTGGATTATAAGGTGTAAGATTCCTAGAAATGGTTGGTATGAGACTCAAAAATGTGTATCCCTTTGTGGATTATTATATATATTAGTAAATATATGACATAATGTGTGATGTGATCAAAATTAAATATTGATCCAATGAGAATGGATTATATAGTTTTTTGGGGGAATGTGTGACAATTAAAAGGATTTATTTGTCTCATTGGGAATATGGATCATAAAAGACATGTGAGAGTATAAACTAGTGAAAATAAAATTTTGGATGTGGGGTTGAACCAAAGAGAAACTTCCGGCTCAACTAAATTAACAAGAATCATATCCCACATAGTTTCGGTTTCTTCATTTTATATTATTTGATAGGCTATACCACACAATTTAATGTCATATGTTAGGGATTTTTTCATGCAATTCTAGTTCGTGTAGTAAATATGTTCTTGTGTTGTTTTATGTCATTAGAAAATGATGTTTGTGACGTCAAAAATTTGAAAAAAAATCAATTTGGTCTTATTCATGGATGAATGATGGTATATATGGTTTTTTTATAATGTCACATGAATAAGATTATAAGTAAGAATATATTTTTTAAATGAAAATAATAATAATATCAAACATGGTTGTCGGGATTTTAAAACCCTAAACATGGAGAAAAGTAGCCAATATGGTCATTTGGATGAGTCCATCCGAGATATCTAACCAAATTGGATGGAAGGTAATTTTAGAATATAATATATTTACAAAGTATTAAGTTTTTTCATACATAATATGGTAGTATGAGTTCTGTTTTATACTGTGATGTAGTGACCAAGCTTAATTATGGCATGCCAAAGTGGAGGAGTAACGATAAAGCATGGAGAAGTTCATGGTGTGATAGAAAGTTCTTTTTGATGGGCCATAAGAATTAGAGGACAATTTCCATGAAGTGGAGCGGCACCATGATATTTCAATAGTTTCTTATGTAATGCTCAAGTTAATAAGGAAATACCATCTAGAGAAAAATTATAATGATGAATTATCCTATATGGGAAGCTCACAGAGAACACATTTATGTAGGAGCCTCATGGAGGAGCCCCATAGAAGCTTCCACTATAGGAATTCCATTAATGGAAGCCTAAAAGGAATTATTTTGATAAAAACTCATTGATGGAACCTCATGAAGGAGGTACATGGATGACGCCTCATGAAAGACTCCCATGGATGCCACACCACATATGGAGCCTTACATAAGAGGTCACACAATATAGGTATCACAAAGTATGTCTACAAACAAATCTTTCTAAAAGTGACCATGTGAATGGTGTCCATAGATGGAACCTCATGAATGGAACCCTGTGGAGGTGGCCTTGTAATAGAGTTATGATGAAGGATATCCATTAATTACACCACTTGAGGGAGGTACAGACAACCCCTTCATGGATGATATTTATAGAAGAACCCTTATAGAGTGTTTAATTTTATATATTTTTGTTCCCTTATTCAAAATTTATCTTAATAACTAATTGTGACAATTTACCAAAGGGGGATGGTCACACTAAAAAATGAGGAATTCTTCCTCATATTTTTTAGAAAAGACCACCTTTATTCAAATGTTTTCCAAGTATTTTTAAATAAGATTGGAAAAATATCTTCTTAAAATGGATTAACATGTTGGGGGTGGGTATCGATGTAGGAGTTCTTCATGTATAACACAGTGGGGAATATCGCATAAAGGAACATGATGGTCTCATACAGCTCACCCCATGATGTTGCGAACTTTAGTGGCATGAAAATTCTATGCTTGGACACATAGTGCATCTACCTCACATCCATGAGTGACAGTGGACTAGGAAATTTGTATGAAAACAAATAGTTCATTAGCCTTACTACCATGAAGTATCCAAAAAAATTCTTCAAAAATTGTCCCTATGTGAACCCACCAATTTATTTTTTAATATATTTCCTTTTTAAAATTTTCCCTTGATCTCCCATAAAATTCCATCCAGAATTTCATGGGCCTCAAAAAACATCAACCATCGAAATGGGGTCGAATAAACATGAAGTGGAGCCTATTGTATAGAAATAATATATACCATATCAGATTTATGTGAAATATGTGTGGGGGGTAGGGGTGAACCTATATTATTCACCCATGGACCCTTTAAAATTATTCAGATGAATTCAACCTACTCTTAAACAACCGATAGTATATCAATCCATGCATACAATTAATCACATACCACTATGTGAATTTAAGAATTCATGAATCGGTATCCATTTACTAGCATCTATAACCCACTGACATCATATGATTGTCTGCAAAGGACTATCAAAAACATGGTATGAAATCTCAAATGTTCATGTATCACATACATGAACCACATATATAATATTTGAGAAATTTTACTTTTTAATTTATTTGGGAAATATTTTTCTTACTTCATCTATTTGTGCAACGAACCATATTTTCACAAAGGTATGGATCATTTTTTATTCATTTTAATTCATTGGGTTAATTTTTTTATTTGTGCACTGTAACCTAATAATGGTAATAGGAGTGTCTGGGACTTGTTAACAACAATGAGATCTGGAATGTGGCCCAATAGGGTAGAATGCACCCTTACCACATGGTTATTACGAACTGTGTAGTTTTACCATAAAAGGGACCATTTGATGTAGGATAGACCGAATGGTTTTCCTGCAAAGATACGACCAAAGGTGCATGACCATGTGAGATTTCATAATTTATTGACAGAGGTTTTTTTAATTATTCTCATGGTTAGGGAAACCATGAACCAAAACCATGCGAAGTCCTCCCTTTCATGGTTAGTGGATAAAAATTTGTGAACGGTTCATCCAAACCATGCGACCGATTCATGTGCACCTGTTTTTTATTGTGAAATGTATAAATTTTCCTTAATTATCTTTTAATCATGTTCTTCCTTTTCTATACTTCATTTCTAGTGGCTAAACACCCATTCTTCTTCCCATGAGCTCTTATCTTTCTCATCCAAGGTATTTTAATAAATCTTTGATCTATTCAGTGATTATGATATGTTGAGGGCATTGGATATCTAGATTTCTTCTATCTATTCATCTTCCATTTATTCTAAGTTTATCTTTGGATCCATTGTGGAATTTATGTGTAAACTCATTCCTATAATTTCAGGTCATTGAGCATTTTCTTTTATTTCATAAATAATACTTTATATTTAATGTTGAAATTAAGGGGGGGAGTCTTCTATGACCTTTTCGTTAGGTGGTCAATTTGTCCCCTTGAAAATTATGTTGTTTTCCTAGTCACATTGTTTTACCATACACCATATTTTTCCATTCATTTCCTATAAAAGAGCTCTTTGAATCTAAAAAAATGTTTCAAATGTTTTTATACTCCTGGGGATCATTGTTTAGTTGTTAAATAATATTTAATTCAATTAAGAACACTAATTGGGTATTCCAGCTTGGAATAACCCTTTCTAATTAATTGATGAAATTTCCATTACAACTCTTAGGTGTTCATCATGGGCTATGAATTGAATTAACATATTCTATATAAATGTTCATTAAACCAAATAATCATCTATGTGATTGACGTAACTTATGAATAGAATTTCCCCTATAGTTAGTTTCCAAATTGATAATTGAACCCTCAATGTTCTTCATTGAAACATGAAATTGAATTTACAAGCTTTGGTTAACTAAATTTCTTGTATTAAATTTTATGGATTTCTTATGATTTTTTCCTTACTTAAATGGATTAATGGATTAAAGGAATCGGTGGAAAAGCCACACCCCATGTTATATTCTTGTTAAATGTGAATTGTGATTCCCTTTGAAATATTTGATGTTGATGAATATAATGAATCAGAGGTAATGCCTCATGGATGTTATTATAATTATGAATACACCTTTAATTTATGCCGTAAACAATGGTTCAGGGTCTTTTTGGGTATGGAATTTTACTCTCCCTTACATCAGGTGTTGAGAATGACACCCCACACCATTGACACATTTTGGATTGTGGGCATAATGCTCCATGTCCCTTATTTTGGGTGTTGAATTGATGACTCACCCACCTTCTCAATTGATGAGAATGACGTCTCACATTCATCATGTGATGTAGGCCTTGTAACATAGGCTTGAGATTATAAGCCCATTTTTACTAGTTATCGATGACTATGTTATACCCCAATCCAATGAGAACTTATTATACCGTTATATGGCTACTTATGTCCTCACAAACATAGTACATATATGTGGATATAATATATAACTATAATCTCTATATATATGATTACTATTTGTATGTTTACTAATCAGAATGTTTTCCCAGACTATGCCAAAGTAGGTAGATATTTTAGGTATCCTTTAGGTTTATGAGTAGGATGGTGATTATTTATTCACTATTGCTTATTATTTATATTTACCTGTAACACCCCAGGTAAATAAAGAATATGACATTTCATATTTATCCATATTTGTGAATAAAATATTTAAATGACTTTAAAGGGGACGCTATGCTCGATGGCGTACCCAACACGCAACAACGAGTTTCTTGGGAATCTTACGTTGCACTCTAATAATAAAATAATATTATTTTAAATGGCAGTTAACATGTAGCTGTTGTAATGGTGGGAATGGATAGAAATAACTAAAATATGAATATATATGTTCTTAAATATTTTTACATTTATAAAATAAAAGATAAAGGCTTAAAATACGGAAAGAATTCAATTTTAGGCATATATGCCCTAGTTTTCACTAAAGGTTCACTTATCGCCTTTTGACGGTGAACCATCATTAAATATAGTTTTGTTCACTCTTATAAATTCTATTAGACCAAATAAAACTCTTCTTAAGAATCGGGACATCAAAATTTACTTTGTGTAAATTTTTGGTATCTTTCCGATAATGTTCATTTTTTTAATGAATAGTGTAAAATGTTGTATTTTAATTCAAAACCTCTTTAATCTAATTTATTTATATGATTAGATTATATTTTGAATTGGTTTTAAAGTGAAATTAGAAAATATTTTTACCATTAAATCCAATAGTGGTCGTTGGAATTAATTTCACTTTGAAATCAGACTTAAACTAGTGTCAATCTTTTGATACTTATTGTTTTATAAAAACACGCTATTTGCTCTGACAGCGGGAATTAATTATTAAATTAATTAATGTGACTAATATGTTTTAAATTTTCTAAAACTAACTTCATTTATGAATTCATAATATCAAATATAGCTTAGGGTGAATTTTTGGGATTTTTCTGAAAAACTTCAATTTTTGATGAATAGTGAAACCACTAAGTGGTACTTATAAAAGCTGATTTTCCGTTTAAATGAAATTTTGCCATCTTTGTGTTTTGATTTTCAAAAATCTGACAAACATGGTTGTCATTAAGAAGTAAAATGTGGTTCAATGAGATTAAAATAATTTTTTGGTGAATAGTAACTTATTAAGTTTTTAATCGCGATTAGTGGTAATTAGTGTAGTTTAAGGTAAAAATAATATTATAAGAATGTGAAAACACCATGACACTTGTCCTACACCTACTGGGTGAGTCATGGCCGACCAATACAAGCCATGGGCCAACTTGGGGACACCATGGATCCACTTTAGTTGGAAAATGACAATAATATATTTTTATTTAATGGAAAAGTAAAATTGACACAAACATGATATGTTTTACTAAAACAATTTTTAAGTAGGGTTATACAAGTCATATTTTTTATTATAAATATTCATTGGAAATCTAAAAATATTTCATACATGATAGTAATTTTTTTATAATTTTTAGACATTAAATAAATTAAATTATTAATGACATCATAATGATGTAGTGATGACATCATTATTTAACGATTAAAATAAAATGGAAATATAATGTAATATCTATGAACTAAACATGTCCAAAACTTATTGGATGGGTGGATTTAGAACCCTTATAACCTTATCCACGAATTATATCAATGTGGGACCTTTTAAAACCGAAACACAGTTTCAAATAAAGTAATACTTCCTTACTTTCCAAAAGTGCCCCTCCTCTCCTCTTATAAAAGGCTCCCACCTCTACCTCATTTCACACACCCCTCAAGACTTTGGCTCGGCCAAACCCTGCCCATTTACTCTCTCCACATCCCTATCCTCATCCTAGAGTATTCCCTTTGGGCAGAATCCTTTCAAAGGAAGCCTTTAGGCTCAAATCAAAAGGAGTTACACTTTTAAAGGTAATTCTTTCTCTCATGTTCATTTGTTTTATTTTGCTTCTCCAACCCCCTAAACTATTTTTTTTTGTAAAAACACCAGTATCTTCAATATACTAGGATGTTGTTATAAGATGTATTCTAGCTACACTCTCACACAACTACATCAAATGGTTAAAGAACATACGGTTTCCGTGGATGGCGAATTTCTGCCTCCCGAAACGATGATTGTTCAACATTCTTTTAACACATTCAAAGGTGGCCATTATGATGTCACTATTTTTATATATGATATATAATAAGTTTATGTTTTACTTATGCTTCTGTATTTTTCATTTGTGTCTTACCTTTATGGCTTCCATTATGGGTATACGCGATATCTTCATTTTAGGAAGTGCGGACTACCGCTCCCTCAAAGTGATTTGATTCGTTAAATACCATATGTGGGACATATAAAGGATGGAACTATGATATTATATATTATATTATACTGGAATTATAATATACCATTATATCATTATTATTCCATTCTATAAAATATGAAATAGAAATGAAAGTAGCGTTCATGCGTACGTACGGCTTACCGTCTCCATGAACGGTGCATTTCATTTCTTACCTCTAAATGATTATGTAATGTTATTAATGCATGCATGTACTGGATATATTTTACATATATGATATCTACATCATGAATACAATTCTGGATATAATAAACATTTGGCCACACGAACAACATGTAATTGTAAGAAGTCCACTTTCGACTTAAGAACCAAATATCGGCAAAACAAATATTATTAACTTAAATGATTACATAATGTTTATGACATGGTAATAAGTTGTATAAAAGGAATAATGAACTTGAAAAAGGTTCTTAAGGAAGTATAAATTAACTCAAGTTTATTATTCAGGAGATTAAAGAACGATCGAGTCAAGTCGGACCCGAGGTAAGGGATCCTGCAACTCTCTTTCTTTTTAAGTACACTCTTTTATGTCATTTATTTGAAGCTCATCTTTCTTATGATTGGGATGTTCTTTTATATTACATTTACTGTAATTTTTATGTTCATGTGATGAGAGACCCTATTCTCTCTCATCAATCCATTTTGGAAGTTTTGAGTGGCGCCGTTAGGCTGCCGAACTTTCGTAAGAGATCTAACCTCTCTCTTTCTTTTTAAGTACTCTCCTTTATGTCACTTCTTTTAAAATCATCCTTGCAATGTTGGGGGATTTTCTTTTATATTACACTTGCTGTAAATTCTATTGTAATATTATGGGATACTCTATTTGATCTCATCAATCCATATTCGGATGTTTTATGTGGCGTCGTTAGGCTGCCGAGTTTTCGTAAGGGATTTTTCATCTCACTTTTATTCCCGTGAGATTTATGCTACATTTTCCACAAATTCCATTGAGTGGTGTATGTACTTCCCATTATTATTCTCTTTGTGTAATATAATTTCTTTTATGAGTATTTACATCAATGACCTATTGTCTTTCTTTCATGGGGTGTATGTTTTGAAAGATACCCAAGTCGGTAAGGGAACCTTTCACCCTCCTTTTTTTAAGACTTCTTTTATTGGGTCTTTTAATTTACATATTTTTATATTGGGATATGTTCTCATACATCCTTATTGATGTAAACTTTATGTCCAAGTGATGAGATACACTTTTTATCTCTCATCAACTCATTTTGATGTGATGCCGTTAGGCTGTCAAGGGAACTTTTTAACCCAATTTCGATTTCTTTGGGTTCAACTTGTAGTCATTGAATATTTCATCCATTGAATATGTGTGAATGACCTTTTATTATTTTAAACTTAATATCCACATATATTGGGTGTATATATATTTGTCACACATATTTTTGAGATTTATTTGTCCTTAATTTAAGGATACCTTCTTTATAAGGGATTTCATCGCATTTGACATTTCTATTGAGGGTTCATTGTTGTTACGCACCAACTCACTCTTATATGGTGTATATACTGTCCTTTGGAGTATTATATCATGAATCCTTTTATTCTCATGATATTATAAAGTTCTGACTAAATGTTACTCCTCGATTATTGTATTCAAGTGTCTCTAATTTTGGTAAAACCCCTTTAACCAAAATATCGTTTTAAATGTTTTAATTATTTGTTCTTATTAATATCCATGTTTTCAAAATGGGTTATGGATTTATTTATATGGATATTAATGGTTTAAAATGTTAAAAGCTTCAAGTTGGTATGGGACACTTTGATTCAAAAATCTCTTTATTAAATATTTTAAATGGTTTTGGAAATGGTTTCTTTTTGAATGGATTCATTATTTCAATATACTAAAATGTTATATTGTGATTGAAATGTGGAAATGTCATGTTTCCTTTATTCATGTTTATGTGATACGATTATGTTATGGTTCATGTGCATTGTTATAAAGAACGGGTGGTTCCGTGATAAACTAAGGGCGGGTGAGCCCGATATAGCTCTCCAATGCATTGGGTAACGCGAAGGAGTGAAACGTTAAGGTTTCTCCGAAGAGATTTAGGGAATATACTGTGATGGGTATTCCAAACGTAACCAAGAGGGTTACTCCCTATGTAAGAATGTTATGAATGCCACAAGTTACCTTTTTTGTCTTATGATTTCTATGATTTATTCATGGTTTGATGAGGTATGAAAGTGCCTTTGTTTTATGGGTAAAGTATGATTTCATTCTTATGTATATATGAACTCATGTTTCCTTTCCATATTTTTATAACCCTTACTGAGCTTTTTATGCTGATCCCAAGTTTTTGAAATGTTTTTCACAGGTCAAGGGAAAGGTACATGATGTGATGACAGTGTGAAGGATGTGTCAAGAAAGAATCTGTGTTTAATTTGAAATAGGTTTCCGTTGATGGGAAGAATGAATATTGTCTTTTATGTAACCACTTTGTTTAAATGTGGAATGTAATGAATGTTTCATGATCTAATTCTCTAAAACTCTAAACCTGAAAAGATCCTCAATGTGTAATCTTGTAATAACTCAAGATTAAGTAAGGTTTAAGGCTGGGGCCTTATAGTTGGTATCAAAGGTCGGTTTAGATAACTTTAGAGGTTAGGGTATTCTTTATGCATAAGTGACATTACCATAATGGTTAGGATTTCATAAAGAGCCCTAGTTTTAGATAAAGTGAATGAGTAAGTGTATCTTAGTGTTTACCTTCCTCATTAGTACATGATGGTTTTGTTGATATACTCACACTGACATTTCTATTTTTAGTGAATGGATGGATCTAGCAGGCACCAAAGAGACAACAGGTTTGAAGGAAACTATGGTGGTTCTCTGATTAATATACTAGATAAAATGGAGGATTCAATGAGGAAACTCGTGTTTGTTCTAAACCAAATATCAAGGAGTCATGATCAACCACTTCAACCTTGGTTAGTTCTCTAATGCATCATGTAAGAGATGGCCAACTCGATGTGGAAATTCAGGTAATAATTATTAAGTTAACCATTAGGGTTTATATGAAACTTAGTTTTTAGGTAATTATGGGTTACTCTATGATATGATGGAAAATGAAAGGAATGAGATAAACTTGAGGTTAAAATATGTTATGATTATTCTTGAAGTATTTTTTCTCATTTTGGGGAATGTTTTAAGAATTATATAGTTTTGGAAAAAGGACAACACACAGACCGTGTGACTACCCGTCACGTCGGACAAAGCTGTGGGAATCGAACCCACAACCAAAGTGCGACTGGTATTTATCGCCTACCACTGGACTACGTGAAGTCCCTGGTTAGTTTGGCTGATTCTTTCTAGTTATATGATTTTATGAATTAAGAGTAAGTTGATTTTGGGTTATTTATGAAAATAATTAACCTATCTTGGAGGATATGTGATTAGGTTAATTACTTTTCAATACGAGACTTTAGGGGAAACTGATGTTGTTTGGAGATAAATGTTACGATTTAACTTGGAAGACTATGTGAATAAATCCTTCAAATATTTGGGTTTCAATCTTATATTGGTTTACTTTGAAGAATTTTATGGACAAATTGTTTATCGGATGGTCCTCGTTGAACTTTGGGTTTTGTTGGACAAATTTTGGAGATTAAGCATAGATTTTCTTTTTAAAGGGTTATCCTTTTCTGGATTATCTGACCTTGTACTAACCTTTTTGGTTTTGGTTTTGGTTAAAGCCTAAAGACATGGGAAGTATATAGTTATCTTTTGTGGATTAGGTGATTCTCTAGAAGTTGATTATATTACTCTTAATTTGAACAAGTCTTCCTAAATACTCGCCTTTTGGAGAAAATATGAGTTTGTGTAAGGAATCTAATAAAAGTTGAGAGTCAACATGATAAGTGATTATGTTTCCTTATGAAGAAATTCCTCAATAAAAAGTAACTTAAAACAAAAATGTTGTCTATTAACTTTTCCTACTGGGGAATCGAATACCGTTTAACCTATCACAAGTTTGTGATTTTCTCATGGTTAACTTTCTCCTAAACATGTTTTCTATCACTCTCCATCAGAACATGACCCATTTTTTTTCCTCCATGTCCATATTTTCATACTTGGAATCCTAGTATGGGTTAACTCGGGTGACCTTTGTACTTATCATTCTTTATTTTAAAGTGTTTGTTTTACCGACTTTTGTTCCGATGTGGGACTTTCAAGGATGTTTCCAAGCACAATTTTAAAAATTGCGAGGACGCAATTCCCAAAAGGGGGGAAGGATGTAACACCCCAGGTAAATAAAGAATATGAAATTTCATATTTATCCATATTTGTAAATAAAATATTAAAATGACTTTAAAGGGGACGCTATGCTCGATGGCGTACCCAACACACAACAACGAGTTTCTTGGGAATCTTACGTTGCACTCTAATAATAAAATAATTTTATTTTAAATGGTAGTTAACATGTAGCTGTTGTAATGGCGGGAATGGATAGAAATAACTAAAATATGAATATATATGTTCTTAAATATTTTTACATTTATACAATAAAAGATAAAGGCTTAAAATACGGAAAGAATTCAATTTTAGGCATATATGCCCTAGTTTTCATTAAAGGTTCACTTATCGCCTTTTGATGGCGACCCATCATTAAATATAGTTTTGTTCACTCTTATAAATTCTATTGGTCCAAATAAAACTCTTCTTATGAATCGGGACATCAAAATTTACTTTGTGTAAATTTTTGGTATCTTTCCGATAATGTTCATTTTTTAATGAATATTGTAAAATGTTGTATTTTAATTCAAAACCTCTTTTTAATCTAATTTATTTATATGATTAGATTATATTTTTAATTGGTTTTAAAGTGAAATTAGAAAATATTTTTACCATTAAATCCAATAGTGGTCGTTGGAATTAATTTCACTTTGAAATCAGACTTAAACTAGTGTCAATCTTTTGATACTTATTGTTTTATAAAAACACGCTATTTGCTCTGACAGTGGGAATTAATTATTAAATTAATTAATGTGACTAATATGTTTTGAATTTTTTAAAACGGACTTCATTTTTGAATTCAGAATATCAAATATAGCTTAGGGTGAGTTTTTGGGATTTTTCTGAAAAACTTCAATTTTTGATGAATAGTGAAACCACTAAGTGGTACTTATAAAAGCTGATTTTCCGTTTAAATGAAATTTTGCCATCTTTGGGTTTTGATTTTCAAAAATCCGACATACATGGTTGTCATTAAGAAGTAAAATGTGGTTGAATGAGATTAAAATAATTTTCTGGTGAATAGTAACTTATTAAGTTTTTAATCGCGATTAGTGGTAATTAGTGTAGTTTAAGGTAAAAATAATATTATAAGAATGTGAAAACACCATGACACTTGTCCTACACCTATTGGGTGAGTCATGGCCGACCAAGACAAGCCATGGGCTAACTTGGGGACCCCATGGATCCACTTTAGTTGGAAAATGACAATAATATATTTTTATTTAATGGAAAAGTAAAATTGACACAAACATGATATGTTTTACTAAAACAATTTTTAAGTAGGGTTATACAAGTAATATTTTCGATTATAAATAGTCATTGGAAATATAAAACGATTTCCTACATCATAGTAATTATTTTATAATTTTTAGACATTAAATAAATTAAATTATTAATGCCATCATAATGATGTAGTGATGACATCATTATTTAACAATTAAAATAAAATGGAAATATAATGTAATATCTATGAACTAAACATGTCCAAAACTTATTGGATGGGTGTATTTCGAACCCTTATAACCTTATCCACGAATTATATCAATGTGGGACCTTTTGAAACCGAAACACATTTTCAAATAAAGTAATACTTCCTTACTTTCCAAAAGTGCCCCTCCTCTCCTCTTATAAAAGGCCCCCACCTCTAACTCATTTCACACAACCCTCAAGCCTTTGAATCGGCCAACCCCTCCCCATTTACTCTCTCCACATCCATCTCCTCATCCTAGAGTATTCCCTTTGGGCAGAATCCTTTCAAAGGAAGCATTTAGGCTCAAATCAAAAGGAGTTACACTTTTAAAGGTAATTCTTTCTCTCATGTTCATTTGTTTTATTTTGCTTCTCCAACCCCCTAAACTCTTTTTATTTATTTATTTTTGTAAAAAACCAGTATATTCATTATACTAGGATGTTGTTATAAGATTTATTCGAGCTACACTCTCACAAAACTACATCAAATGGTTAAAGAACATACGGTTTCCGTGGATGGCGAATTTCTGCCTCCCGAAACGATGATTGTTCAACATTCTTTTAACACCTTCAAAGGTGGCCATTATGATGTCACTATTTTTATATATGATATATAATATGTTTAATTTTTACTTATGCTTCTGTATTTTTCATTTGTGTCTTACCTTTATGGCTTCCATTATGGGTATACGCGATATCTTCATTTTAGGAAGTGCGGACTACCGCCCCCTCAAAGTGATTCGATTCGTTAAATACCATATGTGGGACATATAAAGGATGGAACTATGATATTATATATGATATTATACTTGAATTATAATATACCATTATATCATTATTATTCCATTCTATAAAATACGAATAGAAATGAAAGTAGCGTTCATGCGTACGTACGGCTTACTGTCTCCATGAACGGTGCATTTCATTTCTTACCTCTAAATGATTATGTAATGTTATAAATGCATGCATGTACTGGATATATATGAAATATATGATATCTACATCATGAATACAATTCTGGATATAATAAACCTTTGGCCACACGAACAACATGTAATTGTAAGAAGTCCACTTTCGACTTAAGAACCAAATATCGACAAAACAAATATTATTAACTTAAATGATTACATAATGTTTATGACATGGTAATAAGTGGTATAAAAGGAATAATGAACTTGAAAAAGGTTATTAAGGAAGTATAAATTAACTCAAGTTTATTATTCAGGAGATTAAAGAACGATCGAGTCAAGTCGGACCCGAGGTAAGGGATCCTGCAACTCTCTTTTTTTTAAGTACACTCTTTTATGTCATTTATTTTAAGCTCATCTTTCATATGATTGGGATGTTCTTTTATATTAGATTTACTGTAATTTTTATGTTCATGTGATTAGAGACCCTATTCTCTCTCATCAATCCATTTTGGAAGTTTTGAGTGGCGCCGTTAGGCTGCCGAACTTTCGTAAGAGATCTAACCTCTCTCTTTCTTTTTAAGTACTCTCCTTTATGTCACTTCTTTTAAACTCCTCCTTGCAATGTTGGGGGATTTTCTTTTATATTCCACATGCTTTAAATTCTATTGTAATATGATGGGATACTCTATTTGATCTCATCAATCCATATTCGGATGTTTTATGTGGCGCCGTTAGGCTGCCGAGTCTTCGTAAGGGATTTTTCATCTCACTTTTATTCCCGTGAGATTTATGCTACATTTGCCACAAATTCCATTGAGTGGTGTATGTACTGACCATTATTCTACTCTTTGTGTAATATAATTTCGTTTATGAGTATTTACATCAATGACCTATTGTCTTTCTTTCATGGGGTGTATGTTTTGAAAGATACCCAAGTCGGTAAGGGAACCATTCACCCTCCTTTTTTTTAAAAGACTTCTTTTATTGGGTCTTTTAATTTACATATTTTTATATTGGGATATGTTCTCATACATCCTTATTGATGTAAATTTTATGTCCAAGTGATGAGATACACTTTTTATCTCTCATCAACTCATTTTGATGTGATGCCGTTAGGCTGTCAAGGGAACTTTTCAACCCAATTTCGATTTCTTTGGGTTCAACTTGTAGTCATTGAATATGTCATCCATTGAATATGTGTGAATGAACTTTTATTATTTTACACTTAATATCCACTTATATTGGGTGTATATATATTTTTCACACATATTTTTGAGATTTATTTGTCCTTAATTTAAGGATACCTTCTTTATAAGGGATTTCATCACATTTGACATTTCTATTGAGGGTTCATTGTTGTTATGCACCAATTCACTCTTATATGGTGTATATACTGTCCTTTGGAGTATTATATCATGAATCCCTTTATTCTCATGATATTATAAAGTTCTGACTAAATGTTATTCCTAGATTATTGTATTCAAGTGTCTCTAATTTTGGTAAAACCCCTTTAACCAAAATATCGTTTTAAATGTTTTAATTATTTGTTCTTATTAATATCCATGTTTTCAAAATGGTTTATGGATTTATTTATATGGATATTAATGATTTAATATGTTAAAAGCTTCAAGGTGGTATGGGACACTTTGATTCAAAAATATCTTTATTAAATGTTTTAAATGGTTTTGGAAATGGTTTCTTTTTGAATGGATTCATTATTTCAATATACTAAAATGTTATATTGTGATTGAAATGTGGAAATGTCATGTTTCCTTTATTCATGTTTATGTGATACGATTATGTTATGGTTCTTGTGCATTGTTATAAAGAACGGGTGGTTCCATGATAAACTAAGGGCGGGTGAGCCCGATATAGCTCTCCAATGCATTGGGTAACGCGAAGGAGTGAAACATTAAGGTTTCTCCGAAGAGATTCTGGGAATATACTGTGATGGGTATTCCAAACGTAACCAAGAGGGTTACTCCCTATGTAAGAATGTTATGAATGCCTCAAGTTACCTTTTTTTCTTATGATTTCTATGATTTATTCATGGTTTGATGAGGTATGAAAGTGCCTTTGTTTTATGGGTAAAGTATGATTTCATTCTTATGTATATATGAACTCATGTTTCCTTTCCATATTTTTATAACCCTTACTGAGCTTTTTATTCTCATCCCAAGTTTTTGAAATGTTTTTCACAGGTCAAGGGAAAGGTACATGATGTGATGACAGTGTCAAGGATGTGTCAAGAAAGAATCTGTGTTTAATTTTAAATAGGTTTATGTTGATGGGAAGAATGAATATTGTCTTTTATGTAACCACTTTGTTTAAATGTGGAATGTAATGAATGTTTCATGATCTAATTCTCTAAAACTCTAAACCTGAAAAGATCCTTAATTTGTAATCTTGTAATAACTCAATATTAAGTAAGGTTTAAGGATGGGGCCTTATATTACCTGTATACTATTTATTTGTATACACTTCTTGGATTAAATTTAGACACCATTGGTGTTGGCCTACTAGGATTTTATCACTCTCAGTACTATATCCTTCATTAGTACCCGAGTAAATTACCTTTCTATAGGTATAGATAAGGGAAAGATCTCTAATATAGTTATTTGATTTGATTTTCTTAAATATAGATCTTTGTATCAGAGGACTGAGCATATTCTCGAGATTCTACGGCTATATTATTTTGTACTTTTTTAGTTTTGTATGGTGTTTTGTATAGGCATTTCCCCTATTACCATTTTGTATATTATAATTCCATGACATCATCATTTATATGACACTACCTTGTGGCTTTCTATATTATTTTTTCAGTTGCTCAGTTCTTTATCCTTTCACACATGTTTATAATATCTTCTATATCTTCTTCTTTTATAGAGAGTTACTGGTCCAAGTTCATTTTAGTGTATGTTTATATATGATTTTAATGATATGTGTTATCAATTGAATTCATTGTACCACTCTAATACGATGGAATAGTATCACCACTATACAACTTTAACAACATCGATGCAAGTCTGCAACATCTTCTATTTGTGCAGGCATCCATGAGGCTATGTGACCCACCGTATCAGGTAACATGTTCTACGGATCCCAGGTCAAGATGTTACAAAGTAGTATCAGAGTTTCTTTTATCCATTATGTACTACTTTTTGGGAATTATAAAGGAGAATGAGAGTTAATGGGATTCATAATTTACCATATGCCAGGACATAACTAACACATATACAGTGGAAACAAAAATTACCTAGGATTGGTAATTATCATCATTGATAATGTATTCTGCAGCTGATGCGACTTCACCATTAGCTGATGCACATGTACTGATAAGTTATTATTATTGATATTATTGAAATGATATTTCTTTTATATTGGCCCGATCAAATAAAGGCATTTCATAACATGCATCGTGATATAAACAATAAAATCGACATGCCATTCATTTTACCCTGCCAAATTTATTTTAGGCATGCATTTTCCAATTTCATGTCATCATTTCCATGAATATTATATATAGAAATTTGATGATAATTCTTATAATATTGAGAATTCATAATTAACACTTAATGTTTCTACGTTAACTTAACAATGTTTTCCTTTATAGGTTTAAGCAAACACCTTATGTAGCCAGTTATTCCATGTTGTACCATGGACCCTCCGTTTCATGGGCTATAACGTGTTATTTTGAAAATTAAGTGGATGAAATGTTTCAGTTAATGTGGAGTATGGACCCTTATGTGCCATAAATAACGATCTGTCAAATCCATCCATTTAAAGAGAATTTAGAACATAAATGAGTAATAATTTATAAAGATATATTAAGTTTAGAATAAAATGGCCATATTATATGTGTAACATGAGACATAAACCTGAAATCAAAATTTGTATTGGGTGGTGGGGTTTCTATTATATTCATATGGCCATTACGGTCTTTATACATCACCTATAGCAAGATTTGGAGCAGGAAGAGAGGTGTGATCTGATCATAGGAAGGTTGAAAACCAAACCTTGTTATCTATATATAATTATTCAAATGTTAAGATCTCTTCTGAGATGCATGATTGGAATTTTAGGATCATGCCTCCATGAAATCATTTGGTCGAACTTCCTGATGGCAGTGATGACCATGCACCTATGTTAGTTGGTCTTCAGCCACTAGTGATCCCTCATGTAGTTAAAACTATAGAACTTATTTCTATTAATTATATTGGATCTAAAAACATTTTTTGTGAAGGATTTATATGTATGTTTCTGTCTTTGTAAGGTGCATCTCATCCCACCTTAAGTATGGTAGAGTTGAATCGGGAGATATAGAAGCAACATACTCTCACCTTTTTTGGAGATGAAGGAACTCATGATGTTGAGTCTAAGATCAAATATTTTCATTCTATATTTGATCATCTAGAGATGCCTCTAGTGCAGATGGTCAAACTCATTTCCTATATGCTACGTGATTTTTCTATGAGATAGTGGGATGTCATTACATAGAAATATTAACATAGATATATGACCAACCTATAGAGTTTATGAACCTATAGTATTGAAGCATGTCTGTTATAGAATAATTTACTTGATTTACTAAGTTGTATAATTTCACTCGTAATTTATTAGGTGACGATCTTATCACTATCAGGAGATTTGAGGATGTGATGGAATATTCCATCCAATATATTTTTTTCACCAAGCCCTTATTAAAAAGTGGAATTTCTATGAAGCTGATAGTGTGAGTCTAGGTGATTCAACACCAAGATCAATTAGTGTTTACTCTACTGTGATAAAGTGATTTTTTGAGGCTACTTGAGGAGGTAGTAGTACTCAGGATCCGCATATAAACAGTGTATTGATATGCCAATAGTTTTTTTGAGATGATACATAAAAAACATCGTTTTTATGAGACCCATTAAAATGAAGATGTTGTATAAGGATGGGGATTATCAAGTCCTTATATAGGAATTTTATATTACTTTGTAGAGAGAAGGGATCTACACCTACTCCACGTTATAAATGGGGCATGTATTATCTCATCAAGAAGGAAATTGGAATACCATTTTCCATTTAGGTCGACGTGGTGGTCAAGATGTTGGTAATCAGATTCATGATTCTCTAAACCAGTAAAGCAATATTTCTAAGGGTAGTCCGCTTGTGACTTGGGGCCAGGGTACAAGCTAGATACATGTAGTGTAGCCTATGACAAAAGAGTATAGTATCAGACCCACTATAGTTAGAGGTATTATTCTTGTAACCTCCACTTTAGAGTTATCATTATTTGACATCGGTGTGTCCTATTCTATTATATCTGAGGTAATCATGAAGAGTATGGGCCCTAAGATTTAAACCATCTATGGAATGATGATTCTCGATACCCTGTTATGTATGCGATCATAGAGAATATGATGGTGTAAATATTTTCCCCTTGATATAGGTGGACATATCTTCATAGAGAATATTTTCATTCTCGGTATGAAGGTATTTGATGTAATCATCATGATGGATTGGTTAGTTCCCTATCCAGGAAATATTTACTGATATCATTGGAGGGTGATATTTTCATCACCAGAGGATAGTAGGCATGTGGATATGGGATAATGGTATGTTATTTTTCCATGAAATAGACCTGAGCAGTAGAGGCAGGGTAATGTGATAGCTCAATTTTCTAGTCTCTTATTGGATGATCAGGGATTATGGCCCACTTTTTTCTCTTCGACAGTTGATCGTTGAATGGAGGTTTTCCCTCATGACTTTTCTTGGAAGCCTATAGTGTGATAGGTAGATTTTAACCTTGAAAAAGCTCCAGGAGTAGGAGAATAGATCATTCCACCTTAAAGTATGGAACGTATGGAAATTATTATGCTCAAAAAATAGTTATAGGATCTATCTAATAGTGGATTTATACACACTAGTACTTTACCTTGGAGTTCACCAGTTATATTTTCCTAGAAGGTGGATGGTACACTCAATATTTTCATGGATTTCCTTCAATTAAATTATCTTATAGTCAAGAACTGGTATCCACTACCTAGAATAGATGACCTATTTTTTTGTCTCTAATGAGAGATGGTGCATTCAAAGACTGATTTCAGGTTGGGATATCCTCAGGTGTCTTTCAGTTCTTCAGACATACCTTAAACGCCATTCATGATCATGTATTGTCTATACGAGAACATGGTTGTGTCATTCAGTCTCACAAACATGCCTAAAGTTATTATTGTTCTTATGATTCAGGTTCTCCATCCATATATTGATTCATTTGTGGTAGTATTTGTTGACTATATCATACTGTATTCATTATTTTTACCCAAAAATTCCAACCATCTTGATATTGTGCTGAATACATAGAGAGAGAACCCGCTTTATACTAAGATCTATAAATCCCACATCTAGATCGAAAAATTACACTTCCTAGTTCATATCATCTTGGAGTAAGTGGTGTCAGTGTATCCATATAATGTGAGAAATTTAGTTTCTTGGGTGTATCCCAAGAATTTATTTTTCATCCAATGTTTCTTAGGACTTTTTTGATATTAAAAATTATTCATATATGATTTATCACTCCCTGTAGTGCCTCTTATAGGCTTGATAAATTTAGGTTTCAAATTTATATAGTCAGAAGCTTGTGAAGCATCCGTTTATTAGTTTAATGGAATATTGAATTTAGTGTCAATCCCTATTCTTTTGGAGAAAGGAAGAACCTATAAAAGTTACTGTGATATATCAGGTATCAGGCTAGGTGTTTTTTTGATAAACTATGAGTGAGTAATTTTGTACGGTTCTTGTATGTTGAGTCCTCACAAGAGGAATCACCCATCGCATGAACATGATATAGATGTTGTAGTTCATGCTCTATTCTATTAGAGAAACTATTTACATAGAGAGAATATTTTAGTATTTAAAGATCACTAAAGCCTCAAGTACACCTTATTATAGAAAGATATGAATCTCATGCATCATAGACTGGTTGAGTACCAAGAATCCTTTGATTTTGAAATTTCTTACACTCCTAGAAAAGGTAATGTTGTAGATAATTTATTGAGTTAGAAGACTCAAACAAAAGCACTTCTAGAGGCCAGTGGCATGTAGAATCTCAATAAATTGTTCTCAGAAATGAATGTTGTGTTTCAGGAGGATCATGGATGGACTTTCCTCTCATCCTTAGAAGTGACCTCTAATCTTCCAATGTGGGTGAGAATGAGGCAATTATCTGATCTCTAAGGCTTCTTCCTAAGGGAAAGTATGTCAGATTATGATACATCATTAGGTTAAACCATGGATAGGGATGATATGTTTTCCTTAGTAGTTGTGTATAGGTTATAGCTATCATCAGAGAGGAGATGATGTGGGAATTTCATGCCTCAACATGGGTGGTTCATCTTGATGTCATAAACATGTATCATGATTTACATCACATGTACTGGTATCTCGGTATAAAATAATTTATTTTCTTCTTTATCACTCGATGTTCCACCTATTAAAAAGTGAAGGAATAACATCACCATCTCGTAGGACTTTTGCAACCTTTTTTCCATTATTGAGTGGAAATGGTATGATGTTTCTACGAATTTCATGAATACTTTACCTAAATCAGCTCAGGGAAATTATAAAGTGTGGGTAGTCATTGATCATTTGACGAAGGTCTCAAATTTCATACCAGTGTGAGAGAACATCTCACTAGATGAGTTGGTGAGGCTATATGTTAGGGATTTCATATGTCTTAATGGATCTATTCATTTTATTATTTCAGATTGAGAGGCTCTCTTTATGAAACATTTTCTACAGAGCCTGTAGAAGACCATGGGAATACATGTTCTTCTATTCATGACCTATCTCTCTCATACAAGTGGATATACATAGCTTATAATTAAAGTGTTAGAGGAAATTATTTGTGAATGTGTCCTTGAGTTCATTGGTTCTTGGGTCAAAAACATACCCCTTGTTGAGTTTTCATATAATAACATCGTCTAGGATACCATTAAGATGGATCCTTGTGAGTCCTTATTTGGTAGGAATTTCAGTTCACCTATGTGATGGTTAGAGATGGAGTAGGAATAAATTCATGGAACATGTCTTGTTTTGGACACTATAGAGTAGGTCCAGTTGATCAGAAAGCCCATGAATATATTTCTTTCTAGACAGTATTCATATGCCAATAGATGTTGATGACCTCTTATGTTTGAGGATAGATATTGTATTTTTTATGAGTTTCACCCAGTTTGGTCCATCTATGTATTTAAGGGTAGGGTAAGATTTTACCATGATTCGTTAAACCCTTTTAGGTTGTGGAATGGATTGAACCAGTGGATTACCACATATCACTTCCTCAGTGATACCAGAATATGCATGATGTTGTTCACATTTCACAGCATCGATGATATTCTCCAGACCCACCACATGTATTCCAACATGGTGATGATGATGTAGATATGGATTCTTCCTTTGAGGAGTATCCAGTTTGTATTGTTGATCAAAGAATGAAGACACTCTGTGGAAGTTTAGTTCTATTGGTACATATGTTATGGATGAATGACAGAGTACATTATAAGACTTGAGAATGGTAAGTTGATATATTATTTTAGTTTCTATATCTATTCTAAGATGATAACTCTTTACCCTCAGAAGACCAACTCAGGGATGAGTTGATTTAAGGAAGGGAGGTTGTAATGACCCATATTTTCATGAAGGTATGACTCCTCAGTTTTTTAGCTTAAATTATTCATTTAATTTTGGTAAACATGAAATATTTCATAAGAAGGGTCCTATGAGTGTCTGGGGATTGTTTGAAGCCAAGAGTTCTGGAAATTGGCCATACAGGGTAGGATGTATGGTTACCACATGGTTTGTGTCAACCCTGTGGGGTAACTGTGTGGAGAACCTTTTGAAGTAGTAGGGGACTCATGGATTGTCTACAATCATGTGACCTAAGGTACATGTCCATGATATATTTTATTCTTTCTTCATAGCGTACTTTTTCCTAGTTTTCATATAGTAAGGGAAACTGTTCAGCTTAACCTTTTGGGGTCCTCCCTTGGACAATAAGGGGTGCACTGTATGCACAAAAAATGTCCAAAATCTCTGGCATACTATGACCCACAGTTTTTGAAGGAAAAATTTATAAATTCCCCTAAATAAATTTCAAATATACTCTTCCTTTTCCATTCTTCATTTAAAATGGATGGTCATCCCTTCTTCCTCCCATGAGCTCCTATATTCCTCAACATAAGCATTTCAATAACACGTAGATTCGTTCACTGAATCAAGATACATCGTAGGTGTTCAGTAGCTATAGTTATGCTCTAGATTCCCCTTCCATCCATTATATATTTATCTTAGGATCTATTGTGCTATTTACGCACAATAAGACTTAGGTTATGTTTAGGGAATTCACTGATTTCTTATATTTCTTCCAAACGAAATTAAATCATATGATTATATTAAGAAAAGAGTCGTCTACAAACTTAATGTAGGTGGTCTAAAAAAATTTCTTAAGAGGATAGTTATTTTTATAACTGCTACATTGTTCAACATGTCGACCATTGTAATCTGTTTCTGATAAATAATTTGATTTATTCTAAATAAATGTTTCTCATGTTGTTATATACTTGCGGATCACTGTTTTTTAGTTAGAGGATGTTGAACACAATTATAGACACACCTTGGGGGTTACAATTTGAAATATCACATTCTAATTAATTGAATAAATGCCTGAAACGTCTCTTAATTGTTCATCATGGGATATGAATCGGAATTATTTCTTCTATAAAACTTTTTGTTGAACAAAAGAACCTACTAAGTGCTTTTATTGACCTGTAAATGGAATTTACCTTATAAGTAGTTTCCAAACAAATAATGGGACCTTTTAAGTGCTTTCTTAATCCATTAAATTGAATGGATGTGTTTGGGTAAATAAAATGTATTGTATTAAATTGAATGGATTTCTCATGATGGTGTTCCTTAATTAAACAAATTAATGGATTTATGTAATGGGTGGAAAGGCCACACCTCTTGATATATTTTTATTAAATATGAATTGTGATGCCCTTGGGTATATTTGGGATTGATGAATATAATGCATGTGAGGAGATGCCTCATACCTATTACTATACCTATGATAATTCCTTTGATAAAAGAAATGGAATGTTGGTTAAGGGACATGTAGGGAATGAACTTTCATTCTCACATACATAGGGTGTTGGTCATGACATCTAACACTATTGACACTATTTGGAAGGTGGGTATGACGCACCACATCTCTTGTTTCAGGAGTTGACATGAAGACTCACCCACCATCCTAAGTGATGATCATGATGTCTCTAATTCATCATGATATGTATGGATTTAACCCTCTCTGGAGCTTATAATCTCATTTAGATTGGTTATGGATGACTGAGTTACACCTTGGTGTAGCCATCACCTAATGTACCATTATATGTCTACTTACATCATAATGTACATAGTCCATATAATTTGATATACTATATAAATAATATATATATATATATATATTATTACTATATATATGGTTACTGATCAAACATTCATTTCATCATAAGCCGAATAAGGTAGAGCAACAAAGGGTCTATTAGGAACCTGAGCTGTTTGATGATGATTTACTCATTATTATATATTATTTATTTATACATGTACACTTTTTAGATTTGTACAATGCTTGGATTATATCAAGAAATCTTTGGGGGTGGACTACTAGTTTTTTTTCTCACACACTACTCTTGCCGCCTTTGGTACCTGTGTAGATTCCATGTATATTGGTATTTATTAAGGAAATAAACCTACTAAATTTATTTGATATTATATACTTATAGTTGAATCATGGGAGTAGAGGACCAAGAATATTCTTGAGATGCTGCTGTAGAAGTCTTTTGTCATTTTTGTAGTTTTGTACAACATGTAGTATATGAATTTTCCTTGTTCCACATTTGTATATTGTATTTACATGAAATAATCAGGTATATGACACTACATTTTTGGATTTTGATATTATAATTCAGTTTCCCATTTCATTAAGCATATACCCTTATTTAATATACCTATTCTATATACTTATACTATGGACGATTACCAGTCTAGTGTCATTTTAGTGTCTGTTTATATATTTTTTCACAGTTATCTATTATCTAATGAATTTATTGTTCCACTTATATTGTTGGGTATAGTCTCCACACTATACCACATTTACACCCTCACTTATATTCGATATCATATAGTGTGCGGGGAGGCATGATTGAGGCAATGTGACCCTCCATATTATGGAACGAGTTAAGTGAATCCTGGACCAGGACATTACAATTTGAGATTTTATCATCTTTTCATTATTATAAAAAATGAATCTAGAACTAAGTTCTTTAGTGGGTTTTGTCAAGGACAATAATGATGATAGAGAGTATTGATGCTAATCATTAACATCCTATTCTCTCAAAAAACATATTCTCTTGGAGATAATTGGAGTTAGTTTTCATGTATACCCATTGACAGAAAAATTTCTTCTATATGGGTTTGGGTTAAAATGTAATGTAACCATTCACACACCATAAATTTTGAATAAATAAATCAAATATATTAAATTATTATAATAAATTACTCCAGATTATATTTCATTAGTGGAATACATAGAGTAGTCAGAGGGTTATGTTATGGGATATACTCTCCTAACTCTGGAGGAATCACAACGCATACCAAATCAAAAAGTACGCAACCTTATGTCCATTTTAAAAAGATCCATTTATAACTGCTGCTTATACTGGAAATCAATTCAATATATTCTCAATGGAGGAACTTTTAGCATGGAATAAGGCTAGGAATTCTAGTTGTGGAAGAGATGTAAAGGGTTTTAACAAGAGTTAAAAGTGGTAGGAATATATGTAACATGAGTACTAACACATTCCACATGGTGCATGAAGAGGTTGGTATTAGCCTATATGATTTGCATATGATCACCAAGTATATAATCCTCAAGGAACATGTGTAATGATTTCATTCCACTGGCTATATCATGGAAAAATATCCACAGAAACTTTCCACTCAAAAAGAAGTGATTTCTAATTGTATGAAACATCATGGGGGAGGATGTTTGCATGCATATAGACATTACCATTAGTACTTTAGCTAGGATATTCTTCATGAACAATAGTGGGGAGCTACACACAAGGAGGAATTGAAGATACTCATAATGAAATACAAAAGGAATGTTGGCGGGTCCTTATGAAAACAGGGTTTGGGAGGTAAACCACTAGGTCAACATAATATTAAACTAGGAAGCCTTACGAGAAATGTTTATTAGTGTATAGATCCTCATATTGTTGGAATCATTTCCTTGAGAAAGGAATGGGTCTTTCATAAAGGTCACAAAGCTAGTATGTGGCATAATTATTGAGTAATAAATTGTAGTATTGTCTATGATGTCTCAAAAAAATAGAATTTTTAAAAAATGACTTCCACATTTAGGATCATTAGTCCATTCTAATTATAATGGGTTCTGATAGCAGACTAAATAAGGGACTATAAGTTCATTAATGACCATATATTATTAGATACCAAGTTTAGTAATATTCATCAAATTATAAAGTGTTTCTAGAAATGAAACATTGATGACCAACATATGGGTTAAATGTTCAATCAATATAATATGATCATCATTAATCCATATGAATCCCCAAATGAGGTTATTACTAACAATATAATCAATATAAATCAATAACATTAATATATTATATCTTTAAGAGATGGTGTGTTGGCCTCTTGAACTGATGAGAAGATTATGGATGAGGGTTACTCACCATACAAATTTTGGAAAAAACATGATTTCATCTAGGAAAATTGTACTACCCCTCTTAATAGTGTATGAGGTGAGGAATAACCCATGGTTGAACCCAAGTTCTAACTAATATTTTAATAGAAGGATAATGTATAAGAGTTTTTCTACAGCTATATGATTCCACTATCAGACTTGTGAATGAATACACTGAGACAAGGATCCAATAATATCCTGATGGATTACTAGAAGATTGGGTACCTGTACTCAAAAGCCTATGGATGACCAAGGGTGAAGAGGAATGGGAGACACATTCTATGTTTTAAAGACCACATACAAGGCTTTCAATAAGGAAGCCTACAATATCTACATTGATAAAGAAATATGTAAGGTTTTTGGATAATACTCCTTCAATATATGGGATAGTTCCCTAACCATATTTCCCAACTAAATCTATATCCCTGATGACTTAGTGAGAATGGTATTCTTGGAAGATCACCTTAATGTCTTAATATGTATAGGGTTTTCTCCATGTGAATAATATTTTACTAATGTGGTTTGGATACTTGTTTACACCCAAGGGAATTTCATATATGAATAAAAAAAAGTGTAAGCCAATAATTAATAGTCTATGGCCTTGATCCATTCAATTAATGGAAAAACCCTATATACAGATCAAATGGACGGAATAATGAACCCTATAGTGGGAATAACAAGAAAAGTATAAGATGGTCCAAGAACTTAATGGAGTTAAATAAGATAACTCCACATATATGGTCACTATTCTTATTATTCACTATTTTGTTAATTTTATTCCCCATCTTCATTAGATTCAATTTTTTAACATCATGTTAATTCATTTGTTGGATTGGTTCTTAAAGGATACAGGTTATCATCTATTAAAGAGTGTGTATCTAATGTAATCCTAAAAGGGACATCCATAGGATTAATTATGGGTGAAGCTAGAAATCAACCTTTTCGAGCGAAAACTCCTAGAGAAAAATATAATGGTTCCAAAACTGATTGAATATTAAACATCTGATCGCACCGTGGTTAGTGCATCATGGAAAGAATGTCTGTTACTCTGAGATTTTTCATTTTCCATTGGGATTGAATTTGTCCATGTTTGTACCTATATGTATTCATGCATGGTGATTACATTGAGGCGTCAAATTCAAAGATACCCTCTTGGGAAACTGCTCTATGAGAAAGAGAATCACCTTCATAGGTGGGAATGTCATGCCAAAGTCCAAGACATGAGTTCTCATGACAACACCCATGCATGGTGCCATATAATGAGGAATAAACAGTTTAAGATTTTATTACTTCTATTGATGAGGGTTAATATTTACACCTTATATTATTTGATCATCTTTCTTACATTTGGCTAATGTATTTTCATGTCTATGTTGATAGACCTTCCATGGACTATTGAACTTAAAGAGGTTGTTAATTTCTCTTTGTTATCTTAGTTAGTAGAAATTTAACACATGCATGGTTGTTTAGTGTCAATTCATCTAAGAGAAATCAACATAGGAACTTCTCTCAGTGAACAGGTCCCTATACATGTACCAATCCCAATAATGATTTCTTATTTAAATCCATAATATACTAAAATTCCATGAAATATTGGTAATGGATATGGAGGAATATCATAATGTTGGTCTATGAGTACACTCATAGTGACCTTGGAAGACATATTCATCAACTCCACTAAATGTTCCATACACTAGGATTCACTGGAAAGCATTACTATGAATTCAATTATAAAGTGAATGAAGTGGTAACTGGATGAGATTGAATGTGAAGAATCCTATATGATATTTTATATATAGAATATTCGATCTAGTCTCTTGATCATATTACTATAGAAACGAATGTTTCTTTTTAGCACAAAATTATGGATGCTAGGTGGAAAAAGAACATCACAGAAGGGAGTTATTTCGTGAAGAAACTATATTAAGACCCATAAAGAAATCTGAATGAGATATATGTCACTGAAATGGTAGTACATTAGAACGAAATACATATAGAGGATGAAGTAAATGTGGGGATGAATGACAACATAAGGGAATATGGGTAACTTCATGATGAAGATGTGGAAACCACAAGTCTATGAAATCTATGTTAGGTTATTAGTTTCACAGAGTATCCTATGGTTCAACTTCTAGAATCTATAAAAAATTCCCTATAATTGTATCATCTTATTCACTTTCTTTTATATATTTATGAAACTTGGGTGTGATGTTAATTTTATTGGGGACATTGAATTTAGACATTTATAATGGAAAAACTACAATCCTTAATTAAAAAAATTATGTAGTATTGAATTTTCCAGTCCTAAGGTTGATCCCTTGGGGATGAGGTGGATAAAATTATAATCTAATAATCAAAACCCAAATTATGAATGAATTAATTACTAAAATATATGCTACTAGCTTGTGGGTTTTTAAGGTAATTAATTAATATAAAGAAAAAAAATCATATAATTCATGTGACATATATTTCCATACACCCATGTTCATAAAATATTGATAATTAGTAACATTATCATCAAAATTTGGTATAATTTGTCTCCTTATTCCTTGGGATTACTCTCCCTCGCATAAACTCCCCTATTATAATGGCTATTTAATTTGGTTCATTTGTGATAAAGGTAACCTCAAAAAAGTTAAATATATAATTCAACCCACCCAATAGACATATATAAGGTCTAATCCTAGATATTTTGTAATAAAACTTTCCCTTAATTTTCATGTGATTGTCTTGAAATGAAAATAATAGAGAAAGAGATGGAATATAGATGGAATGGAAAAGACCAAGATGAATAAAAAATATTTCTTACACTACTAATATCCCACTTCTAGTACATTAATTGAACAAAATAAATCACTCCCTCATGCTATCGATTAAATTGGAAGAAAATATTGGGAAAATAAATCATATAAACATTTTGGATATTTCTTGGGGAATCCCTCAATAGCATCACAACACCTCACCCCAGGAATTAATATATAGCTTTTTAACAATAAATGAAAAACATATTTATAAACATTAATCCACTACCCAATTAGAATTTCATGTAAAAAATATCAAATTTAATTTTTCTTGATCATACACAGATGTCCCAAGTCAAGTTAATGTGATTTCCCACTATGATTCATGGAATTTGAAATTAAAAATGTCATTTGAATGGTTCCCCAACATGAAAAAAGGTTTCATTCTCTGAATATTCACAATTCCTCTTAATCATGATTTTTATCTGAACATGTTCCTGATGTGAGATGCCTTTCCATTCACTTTGTGAATTTGTGTGTCATTTATTGAAATGTATTGGACTAGTTCCTTAACTTTTTTCCACTTCATTTTCTGTGAGATGTGTTGTGTAATTTTGTGTTATAGTACAAAGTATCCTTTGATATCCTAAATTTAATTTTTTATTCTTTACATACATATAAATTTAATTCAAATGAATCATTCCAAAATATGAATAAAACAATATATATATTTTTTAGAATAATATATTTCATTATAAATTTCATTTTATTTATAAAAAATTGTATATGTAAAATGAATCAATCAAATTCCTCCTCTCTTAAACTCAACCTATTCCAAATGAATAAAATCTAAACTTATTCATAAAAGGAATTTCACACTACCAATATTCAGGCATCAATGACCATAAAAATAAATGATTTTTAGTGTGTAATTATACGTTCAAACATCACAAATTATTTTGAACTAGTCTTTATTTAAGTAAATTAGTCAGCATTGAAATTTAATTTCATTTTTTTAATGATCTTGATGATCCTTTCATTAAATATAATTTATCAGTTAAACATTAACACGAAAGAAAATTTTAATTTACCCAACATTGATTTATTTTATCTCATCACTTGTGGTACAAATGTAAATGATGTTTTCTCATACTTTATATCATTATCCTTACCATTTTCTAGCAATGAATCCAAAATATCCACCATATAATGACTAAAAACACAATTAGTCGTGCAAGATTATCTGTTATGATCAAACAACCATTAAAATTTAGCATATTTAAATAATTATGTGAAAAATTAAAATCTATAAAGGGAGGTTAAAATCAGAGGAATTTATCATGATAATGAAAAGTAAATCAATAATGATACTCACTTTAGAAATTAAATCTCCCCACTTTTCCTAAAATCAATGAAAGGACAAGATGAAATAATGTCAAATGAAAGATGATCCTTCTTATTTAAATCTATCCACTATTTTTTATGGGTCTCGTAATATTTTGTCCTAAATTAAAACCTATGAAAAATAAAACACCCACCTATAATCCTAAAATGATTAGGATCATTATTTAAAAAATTGTAATTTTGACCCTCTAAAGGAACAACCCATTAATGTTTTTTTCTATTTTTTATGATGTGTATAAGTTAGAACATATTAAATGATTAAATCAGAAACTGTTCCACCAAAATTCCAAAAAATCACCAAGTATATTCTCCACAATGCGAATCATCCCTTCCACCATGTTTGACCCGACCTCTAAACTGGAATTATTGAATATCATAAAAAACACCAAGACTAGGGTGTGAATGGTTAATCTAGGATTATATTTTCACTTTTCCTTATCAAATATTGTTAAGGTATTATATGGGAAAAATAAGGATCAATTTAAGGCAAGATAAAAGTATAAGTGGATTTAAAAATATGACTCAGTCATTTTAGTGGAATTTTTTTGAATCATATCTTCATTAAGATGTAAAGAAATTTGTTTAACAAATCATGATAGAATATCTCAAGAAAGATTCAATGAAAAGTATTTAAATATTATACTTATAATTAAATCATTAATGAAAACATTTGAACATAGTCAATAATTTGTGGAATAAATACTAATAACAAATATATCAATCCAAATTCTAATAATTAAAATCATGAAAATCTAATAAAAAATTTAACCATAAAACTGAAAAATTAAATCAAATTAGGATTCATTAAATCAATTAAAACATGTTTATATTTTATAATTGAATTCCCATATTATTCAGGAAAAATAACTCGAAGTGATTTCTAATTTATAAAATTCTTGGTATTCCTAATAATTTTTGTCTCCTAGATCTTCAAATTTAGAAACAAACATGTGTGGGGAATGAACTTTCCAATTAAAAACATAAAAAACTAAAAAAATGCAGGTGAGTCATAAAATGGATAGAATTAAAACTTTTACCCCTTTGTTCGTGGTGGATTAATTTCACAATCCTGAACTTTTATTACTTAATGAATCATGTTCTGTTCGATATAGTTCATGTTATGAACTATTAATTCATGGTGTGAATCACTTATAACCTCTTCATCATGACCTACTATCTTCGCTTATAGCTTATTTTGAGCCTTCGATATGGACCAACATAATAAAAAATAATAATAAATGAACATGGTCATTTAATTAAAGATTAAAAATATAAGGTTTACTGAGCATAAATTACTATCATAAAACATAATTCTTACTAGGAAAGAAGTAAATACTAAAATGAATATAATAAAAAAATCATTTTCCACCCAGAAAATTCAATTTTTATTTTAATTTAGCTGAACATTTACTCTCATTAACTAATTTGATAATGGTACAAACAAAAGTGTCTTAGGATTAACCAATTCTGACTTTGAATCTCTTCCAGTGTATCTCTCCTCCTCCTCTTTATCGATATAATCATTAATTTTTTTAAGGAAAACTAAAATTTATAAAACACGAGTGTTTACAGAAGAAGTTCATATGATTTATTCATTTTGTGGGACACTTATTTTTCATTACATAGTAGCTGTGTTTTTTAAAATTCTGTAATAATCTCTTTATGTTCTGCAACCATCACATCAACTTCTTCTTCTTTCACTTATTATTCATATAAATTGGCATTGTCAGTAATGATTTTAGTAGATTCAATTTCATTTTCTTCCTCTTCATCTTATTTCCCTCTTTTATTTAAATGAAAGGAATTCATGAGTTCCATAGTATAGGCCTCATCTACTTTTTTATATTATTATTATTTTTCATCTGACTAATTAGATGTGATGACACCTTCCATGAAAATTTCATAGTTAGTTTTATCAATATAATTAGAATAAATAACTACCTCATGATTAGAATTTTGTTTATATCTCTTGAATAAGTCTTCAATTTCACTTTTTATAGGAGCCTCTTTCATGGGTTCTTCATTAGATACCTCTTTATGTCAATCCATGTTATTTATATTTTCCAACCCTTTTTGGATCATGTCTTCCATGCTATATGAGTTCATATCTTCTGAACTTGTCTATGGTTGAGGTTTCTATGTTTTAATTAGTTTATTTAATTTGGGGCTATGCCCTTTCTTCTTATGTAAATTATTCTAATATGTAAAGTCCATTTTTTTAATTCATACATGGGTCTTCATTTGGAATTTTTATACACACAAAATAAAAAAACCAATCACAAAAAAAGTAGAAAAAGTAAAACATACCATAAATAAAAAAATTGAAATGTTGAGAGGATAATTTTTTAAAATTATTAAACTGAAGTAATATCATCTCCTTATCATAAAATATGGTGAAAACATTTTCAAACCACCCAAGGGTGTCATTACATCCAATAAGGTTATAAAAGTTATAGATTTATAATGGATGAAACCGCAATCACTAAATATACAATAAATTTGTATAGGAATTTTTTCATCTTGAGGTTAATTCGATAAGGGAAAGATGGGGAATATGATAATATAATAATAAGGACTTATACTATGAATGAATAAACTATTGAAATCTTATATACTATGTCTATGGATTTTTTAGGAATTTGGAGAAGGAAATAAATGAAATTATACTAAGTACATAAAATCTAGGTTCATGCAATTTTGTTCATAAATATTATTATATTAGCCTTATTATTAACAAAATTAGATCTATGTTATCCCCTTAAACTAGGTGATTACTCTCGATGTCATAGATTCCACATTTATAATGATATTTTTCTTTAGTTCATTAGTGGGAAATATAAACCAAGCCCATTTTTAAATATAAAATTATACCCACCCAATTTCATAGAGAATATATGGATAAAGATAATTTTTATATAATTCCCCATTAATTAACATTTATGAACCATGTAATGAAAAAAAGAGCAAGATGGGGAGGTGAGATAAAATCCAAAATCGCAACAAGAGTAAAACAATATAATAGTACATATATAAATAAAATTTTCCTTCAATTATTTAATTTACATAATATAAATCACAACTCATTATATCTAAGAGAGGGTGAAAAAAGAAAGGGAAAATAAAATCCAATAGAAATTGTGGATATGTCCTAGTGAAGGACTCTGCATAAATATAATACGTAGCCCCATGATTTAATGTCTATATTATTAGAATTATCTAACCCGGTTATTTATTGCAATTAATCCATCCCCACGCCATCAATTTTATTCAAACATATTCCACTTAATTCATCTTGGTCATGCATAGAGATCCCTAATAAAATAAGTGATATATACGGTAATGATTCTTAAAGATTGGAATATTTTTTTGACATGTTTCATGGTTTGAGAATATGATGCATGTCATGATTCTTCATAATGTCTCTTGGACATTCTATTATTGTGTCTTCTTCATGATTTTTATGTCATACCATTGACATCATGAATTTTTTTTCCACAGTGTGAAATTTTGTTCCCACTTTTTTTGCTTCCATTTTTATTCATTTTACAGGTTTTGCACTGTTCCACATAATGTCATTGCATGAAGCCTCATTTGAGCTCCTAAATTTCATTCCAAATATTTTATTTACATTTTAATTTAATTAAACTTTCTTCTCCCAAAATTTTATTAAATTTATAGAAACATTGTAAAAAATAATAACATAAATTATAAATCTATTGTTTTTAATATATAATATTATATGCATGAAATGTTTTTTATCATATATATCAAGGGAAACACCAATTTATTGATACTCAACTCTTATTATTATCAATAAAAAATAAATATTGAAATAATATTAATTATAAATTCTTCAAATAATGTCCCATCTTAATAAAAAATTAGCAACAACATGTGAAACTCTAGTATGGTAAAATCAACATAATTAACCCCACTAAACTATGAATGATAATTTAACAAATCAAATCATGATATTAAATTTATTTATTCAAAATGAAATTTCTATAGTTCTAACATCCTTTAGATAATATAATCTGGATGAGTACGTTTTAGCTAGACATAAAAGCATTTTTCACAATCATCACACACCAAGGTGAGTCTTATGATGTGAAGAATCTTAGTTTTGTTCACAAATGAGGTTTTTCAATTAGATAGATATAGGCATGCTGAATATGTAAGAATCTATAAAATTTCTATATACTAAGGTTAGATCATTCAAATTTGAAAAATTATTCTGTCTTTGATGTGTTTCCACAAATGAATATTGGAATGTAAAATATGGAATCATAAGTAACATCACTTTACATGAAGTTATTTTATTTGGATATGGGGGTTGAATGACATGGCTTGATGAAAACCATGAAGGTGAATTTCATTTTCACTAAGGATTCCATTGTTACAAATAGATCAATTACCATAAAGATAGAGCATTTTGGATTTTTCATTGATCATCTAAATCAATATATAAGGTCAACAGTAAAATGCATTATTTTTTTATATGGTTAAGGGACAGAGAGAGAATGAATAAAATTTTTACAGGATTATACGATAGACCCCAAAAGGTTTTCATCATTTTTTATCAAACCTGAATTTTCATTAAGTCTTAGATAGTGGAAAAATATTGGGTTAGAGCTCAATATTTTATCTAATCACCCTTTACTAGTTTTAAAACTAATTTTTTTACTATTTCATTTTAGAATAATAATTTTTCCTAGATTATAGAACGTTCAAAACTAATGAGAAAAATTATACTTTTAATAGTCATCTCTTTGAGTATTTTCATCCTTGATTGTGTTATGCATATTTCCTTTTCTAGTTTATGGTCTTGAAATCTAGACCATTGTAAAAGGTTTTTAAGGTAGAACATCAATAACGAATAAGCAAGGTACTTTTCATAGCATCAAAAGTATTGAAAACCAGATAGGAATGAGAGCCTAATTAAACCTCTATAAATAACCTCATGTACTGGTTCATAGAATTTTAGGTTAGGATGTATGGAATATAGCACTTATGTATATGGTCAGATAGGTTTGAAATCCCTAGTGAACTGAGGAGGTACACTGAAACGGGTGGTTTAATCTATGTATTGTTATATTTAAAATGCATTTCATTGAAATAAACTTAATTTGTTTAATAAAAATGTCCCACTTGAGTAGATTTACTTATATTCACCAAACTAATATCAAATAATGGTAGAAAAAGGAACAATAATTGTTTTTTAAATGGATTGGTTCTAATGTGAGATGCCAATCCTTGCAACAGCAGGTTTCTATCCCTTAATACATATTGTTTTACTAGTATCGTGTTATAAATACATGTGGTCTAGGTCAGTTATAATCTGGATCCTATTATTTCCCATTAATAAACTACTCCCAAGGCCTTCACCATATCTCAAAAATTACAATTATATAATCATAGCACTAGATGTTAGAATTTTCCTCATTCAAATATGGGCCACTCTAGCAATATTTGGATGAATCTCCTTTTCAATCTAGTAGAATAGAATTAAAATAAATATAAGTTACATTCATAGTGACAAGGTGCATTAAAAAAACCTAGTGAATATACTCTAAAGAGACCAGTCTACTAAAATATTTTCATTTATAAATATTTAAGGATCTGAATCTTATTTATCTCTCAACCCCAACATTATTATCTTGAAAAAAAATTATGTTAGATGAATGCTACCATGGCTCTAGAAACTCTTTTCATCTTTATATCTTTATTTTTCTCCCAGTCTCCCTCATACAAACTATAAAACTCAAAGATATTTTTTATACATCTAAATTATTTTATACAGATACATGCATAGTATTTTCCAAGTATTAAACCTCCTATCTACTCAATGTTTCTTTTACTATACAATCATCTCTATTACCTCCTCCATGCATTCTAGTTTATCTAAAATGGTTTTATGACTAGGAATTGATCCTCTTAAATGAATGAATGAATAATATAATTAAATTTTATTGAATAATGAAATATTTTAAAATATCACCAACCCGATAGGAGTGTCAGCTTCCCATGTCCTTATGAAATTTTAATAATTGACTATAGTTTCTTGGTTGAGAAAACATCATCACAAATCCCTTAATTTTTCAATTATATATATGGAAGATTTTATTCATATCCAACCTACTCACAACATGATTTTGTGTCTTAGTTTCCAATAATTTATGTTTTACACAAATTTCTAGAAAAAGATGAAGCACTTGAAACACAACCAATCCTCATAACATATTCTATGAATATCTAATAATTACAACAAAAACATCTAGAATCACTTCTTAATTTAAAATTGATTTTAGAAACCATGGAATAGTAAAGTATCAACCCCATGATATTTTTGTTATTAATTGAAATTTTAATGATTCATTTAATTTTATGTTTATATCATCTTGGTAATCACTTGTTTGAACATTTTCTTCAAAAATGTGAATGAATAATTTTTTACTACTTGAATCATAATTTGATTGAGATATTTTAGACACTACAGAAGGGATTGATCATTCTATGATTTTATTTTCTATGAAACCTGAACTTTGGGAAACCCAATTTTTCCTAATGGTAATAAGTTTACACTAATGTACCTTATATCAGAACTCTTTGCCAACACAAATATTTTTCTTGATTTCATAGATAAATAAATATACCTATGTATATAATCTATAATAATATTTACTTACATGGTATCATGTAGTTAAATTTACTTTTTTAATTCTTAGAATGTCCTATGCACTGGAAATTCTCATCATATAGCTCAATTAGTCTATATTCTATCCTCATAGGATAATTTAGTTTTCCATTAATTCAATATTCAGCGCAATGATTCCATACTCTCCATAAAAACTCATAGAAACTACTCAAATCATATTAGTTTATCACAAAAAAAATCAAATACAATATTGACCAATTCTAACAATACCCCTAACAATATCCAATTATTCTCAATAACGATTGAAAATAAATAGAAACTTTCGAAAACTCAAAGGGAACTAAAATCTCCATATTTTAGATTTTTTTGTAAACATCATTAAAATCTTCCATATTAACTCATATTTATTTAATATATCACATAATATCATCATAATTATCAAATAATAGTCATTCTAAAATGATAGGTGTCTATAACAACACTATTAGATTTGGTAATTTGTTCATATAATTCCATCACTATGTGTCGTGTAATTGTGGCCAATTGACATAAAAGAACACCCCCTCAATTCAAACTACATTTTAACATTTACCATTCACTACCAATATAGAAATTATTAATATATTTGGATGAATTAGAAGTGAACACACCCACTTCAAACCATTTTCAATCAAGATCTCTCTCCCTCATTGATCAAGAGTTATGTCACTACATGTCTCCAATTTCTAACACCGTCCAAAGATATATGAGGGAATTTTCAACAAATATTTATCTTATTAGGGAAGGTTGAACCTTTATTTTCATCCATTACACAGAGAAACTATCCTTTAGAAATGATTTATTAAAAATATCTGCAATATGTTACTTTATAATAATAAATTCCAGTTTCACATCAAATTACTCACCCATTTCATTAATGAATTTGTATCAAAGTTCATTGTTATTAGATCTAGAGCGCTGACATATATTCTCAAATAGATCTATTACACATTTATCACTATGGTAAATACACATTTTCTTTTTAATATTAACTCTCAAGTCATTTATTTGAACATTAAACCATATAATTTGCATACAAGCATGTGGGGATACAATGTATTAATCTTTACTAGTGCTAAATCACATAAAAAATAGTTATTTATATTCAATTCCAAACAATTTCCATGGAGAAACAATGTTTCACTTGATGTGGACTTCTATTAAACAAAACTTACAACCTAATCATTATCTGTAGAACCCTCAGTGGTTAAATATGAATTGGAATTTTACCACATGCTATAACTTAGTGTTTTTTAATGTATCCAAGTATTATCCTAGAAATGTACATGTGAGATTCCATGGGATCTCATTGAATGTTTTCACACAATGTTAAAATAAAATAAATGTAAGTTATAGATTTGTTTTAGTCGTAAAGGCTACCAATTAGTTTCTTATAAACCTTTTGGTTCCAACTGGGTCTAGGATCTTCTTTGATATTCTTAAAACCAATGATTATAAGAGAATATATCCCTTTGAATTACTCTATTCCATGAATTTTTAATAATTCCTTAATTTGTTTTTCTTTACATTGGATGGTATGATAAAAAACATGAATGAACTATAAGCCCAAAAAATAATACATCATAACCAATATTGCCCTCTCAAAATGTCTCTTCATTTTCTCACAAAACTCCTCATAATGATTATATTTATCAGTTGGAAAAAAAATTCGTATCGATATACAATGAAAATAAGAGTACCTAAAAATAGATCCTTAAAATAGAGATTATTATTATCCATTCCAATAGAAAACTTCATGCATCTAAAGCATCCATCTAGATCAAAATACTAGGTTCTTGGGGCTTGATTTAATACCTAAATATCCCTTTATGAATATATATAATACATCAATCTTTATCAATATGAATACATTTATGTTGTCACATGTATAATTTCTCTTATATTTCACCACTATGTAAGGAATATTTCGCATCCATTTGAAAGATCTTTTAACTTCTATATGGTTACACTGCTAAGATCATCCTCATGGTCTCACGACATTACACTAGTGAAATAGTTTCATCAAAGTAAACTCCTTCTATTTTGAACACCCACTAAAATCTTGTCTTTTTTATTATTTGGGACTTAATCTTTCTCAATTATATTATTTTCAAAATATTTGTTGTTTTCAATTATTACATCTATTATTAGATCTTATCAGCATCTCCCAAGTGGATTTAATCTCTATTTGATCAAGCTCCTCACTTATGGAAGTTATCCACCCTTTATTCATAATGGATTCAAATTTTATTAAATGTTTAATTTGAGAAATAAGTTTCATTTGTTTCTCAAGTATTAAGAGTGTCCTGGTTTGAAAAATTATATCTTCTTAGACCAATAAATTATTATAATCAACATATTTCATTAGAAATTGATGCCTCTAGTATTGATTCTCTACATTTTCTTCATCACACTAACCACAACCTTCTCATTTCAAGCATGTTCTACAATGTTTAATTCATGAATATTCATGTTTACAACTCTTAATGTTTCAATTTCAACACCAATAAACACATATCTTGGTGATAATTTTCAATGATGTTGAATTATGAACACTCTATCTATACATTTTGATTTTCCCCCATCACTTTTACCGATTCCCATCGAAAATCTTTCCAACAATGGTCACTTATTCAACCCATTCATTATACTTACACAGATTTCTCTTTTTATCATCATGTAGCATTACCCGCAAAATACCCTAAAGTATTTGATAGTTATCTTATTATAATGAAAAAACTTATGTGCAGATGTTGGTTTTTGGGATGAATGGGAATAGTAGTTAAAACCACTTCCCTTCAAAAGAAATATGGAAAAAGAATTCACTAGTCATAGATCATCCAATGTACAAAATTATTCTATTCTTTCTTTCAATAACACAATTTTTTTGTACTGTGTCTGGTGTACCATATTGATTTTTAATTACATTATTTTATAGATATTTCAAAAAATCATTATATGTTTATGCCTTTCCACTATCAGACCTAATATGATTGGCATATAAACCAAGTTCCATCTCAATTTTCCTTATAAAATTTTTAAACACTTTAATTGACTCTAATTTGAGGCTCATAAAGTGAATATTTGTAATAAAATCATATTCATCATCAAATAAAATGATTTAAATATCACACATGGTTGAATTACTCATTATGGGACCACAACCATATGAATATATGAGATCTAGTAGTTAAGTATATTAATATTCAATTTCATATATATCTCTTGGATCATCATACACTTAATGAATGTGTCATAGATTTATTTTATGTCCATTTTTTCTAGGAAAGTTCTCTTAAAAACACATTATTGGAAAGGTTTCTCAGTTTTTTCATTCCAATATGACTAAGCCTTATATACCAAAAATCATTCTCATCATTGGAAGTCATATATCCTTAATTGAATGGTTCTCTAATTTGAAACATGTTTCCAATTATTATTTCAACTCTAGGGATGAATATTTAATCTTATAATTTTGTTTATAAACATTGTATTTTTTAGAATTTAACTAATTTCCCATATCTCATAGTTTTATATCATGGGGAAATTTATGTTTTGGAACTTTAAGAAAAAACTTTTGTTTTTGTTATTTAGAGTCAATTTTAGAAGTTACTACTCATCTAAACATTAAGAAATTTTTATTTCTAAATATAGAAACTCCACCATTACTTTTTTCAATTCCTTTCCTTATTTTGTTATCATTGGGCATGTGGGAAGATAACCCACTATCAAGGATCCAAGGCCTTCCTTCCATCCTTTCTTTCAATGCAACATCCACTATGATTAATTTCACATCATAATTATTATTCTCAAATTAATTACCCTTTTTATAGTAGAATAGTGCATGAAGAGTAGTTATTCACCTCTTATTAAATTAATTTGATCACTCATATCTACCACCGACTTCTTTTAAACATTCAAGTAGGTTCTAAGTATGAAAAATGGTTGAGACTTTATCTAGAGCCTTTTTCCATAGAAACTTATTATTTTCCACTACAAAGGTACTCACTATATATTCATGACTTATTCTAAATAAGTAAATATTTTACAAAAATATGTATTACTTATGTAAATGTAAACCACAAAAATAAAAATATTTATTGAATTTTTTTCATCTATTTAAACCAAAATTATGTTTAGAAATAGTATATTATATTATTTTTTTACTATCTAAATCTGCTCATATTCTATTATTTATTTATATAGGTTTATTTTTTAAGAATTACTATTTCCACAATATATGATTAAGAGAGTTTATAATCATATTTTATATCCTATAATCATATTGATATAGAAATAATACCTTTACTATAAAAAACATATATAATTTATTGATACATTTCTGTTAAAGGTTCACATGAATTGATATGGTTGAAATATTATCTATTTTAGTGGATTTTAATTTAACATTAATGTATTTTTAAAGTATTATTTGAATTTTTTCATATCACGGTCAATCATATGATATTTTTTTCCACAATTTCCTTTTTATTTTAATTATAGTTTCAATACAATATCTTTCTTGAGAATTTCATTGTTAGTAGTCTTCATATTGAATTTATTAATATCATTAATGAGTTAGTCCTCTATTTTGAGATGTTATTTACTCTATTCAATGTTATAAAAATCAAATTTTTTAATGGTTTTTTATTCCATCATCAATATGATATTTTTTCATATAATCTGTTAACTTATATATAAGAATATGATCCAATGAAGTCTCTATACCAACCACCTCAACACTATATGTAGAGGTTTCTTTGTCTTCCAAATGATTCATAAAATGTTTTTCATTTTTAGGTGTTTTATATTCTGATTCTCTAATAGAGGAAGAGTTTTATTATTTTTTTCTCTTCTGGATTCTTCTATTTTTTTTATAAATTTTCTCTTAAATTCTATTATCTTATTAACTGATTTAGAGGATTTTTCCCATTGAATATTTTGTGGTTTCTCTTTTGGGTCAGTGATATTAAACTCCTAATTTTTCCTCTTTAGTTAGTTTATTCAAACATTCCCAATGCCTCCAAACATTAAGTAGTTCAAGTGATGTATAAATTTCTTTTTTACCTTGATTTTTAAAAAATTTAAAATGATAAGAGACATGATTATTTTGTTATAATTATCCATATAATCATCATCATCATTAGACACACTAGCTTATTGAAGTTCTAATTCATTGAGATTCAACCTCCTTATAAATTTAAAACATATTTTATATTTCAATTTATTTATCATTACAGGTGTATTTATCATTTCATAGGTAATGAGTATATTTGTTTACTCATACAAAGAGATATATAACCTATATTCAAGGGTGGAAACTTTTAGATCAAATTTTCGAGGAAAACTGTTCCTGATTTTATTTACAATACATGAGTTATTTATCTTTAATCTAAATTTATCAATGTTTATCACAATATCATTAACTATAGCGAATTAATCATTAATAAATTCATCTAGAGCCCTAATTATAAAATCAAACATACTTAATTTTTTTATATTATAATCTTTCACTCTGATATTTCCTTAATTACTACTATTAAATTTATCCAATATTTCTTTATAGTTGCATCATCCCAAATTTTTTTATAAAACATTTTCATTAAGTTAAATATTAATGGTATTTTTATCCTTTCTATAAACATCAAGATTATTTTTTTATTAAATTTAATTTTATCATTGATCAAAATAAGTGAAAATCCATCTATAGTTATACCATGAACTTTAAGAAACTACGAAAAAAACTCTAGCATTATATTTTTCCTACCATGGATATTATTTCAGAAAAATATATTCACACCACTTTTATTAACAAAGTTTATGTTTTACATTCTTCATAAAGGGAGTGAAACATGAGAAACTTTCACTTTGATTCCTCATGAAATTACAAGTGGATGAAATGGATATACTAAGAATGTACGGTTGAATCAGTGAAATTTTCTTTTTAAAATTTATTTTTTTGAAATAAATCTTTTTGGTGAATTAGAACAAGAAACGCTTGAGTATATTAACTCATCCTATCCTAAAAAATATTAAATTAATGGAAAACATGGCCCACATTTTTTTATATTTTTCATCCATAATGTGAGTGTCTAATACAGGATGCATCATGTTGTTATTCTGTGCTATATGATTTCCATTAGTATACTATAATCAATACAGTTGGGGTGGGTCATTTATCATCATAAGGCTATGATTCGAATCATATATAATACACAGTTTGGATTCATGATACCCAATCAATTAAAAAGAAATAGACACATCACCAAATATTAGGAATGTATTTTTTTAAATGTGGGATGCTCAAGTAAAATATGGATGAATCAACGCTTTAATCTAGTAGAATAATATCATTTAAAATAGAGTTCATTTTAAAAAAGAGGAATATCATCAAAAAAATACCTAGTGAAATTAAGATGAGGAGATATATCTACTAAATTCACTTCATGTAGAATACTCTTAGGATCTAATTATTCTTAATTACTCAAACACATCATAGTTATCTAATATATAAATGGATATTGTCGATGAATGCTACTGTGGAACAAATAACTATTTGGTTCTTTCCTTCCTTTATTATTTTATTAGCTTCAATAATATGAACTATATAGTTCAAAGATATTTTTAATACCTGTTCGGATTTTCAAACATCTTTATTCACAATATTTTCTAATCAGAAAACCACCTCTCTCATTGATTTTTTTGTTACAATAAAACCATATCATTAATCTTGGAATTATTTTTATCTTATTTAAATTGTTTTATCAATTTTTCTCAAAACAGTCAAATGAAATTATTTCAAAAGTAATTCCATTTTATTCTACCATGATGCATGGTAAAATAGAAGAAACTTATTAGGTGTATCACCCTCCCGTGTTCTCATGAAAAAACCATATATACCATTATGTCATTCCTTGATTGATAATATTTTTTGAACCCTTATTACTTCAACTGGATCAATATCAATTAATTATCATCCCCACCCTCGTCACTACATGATTTAGTTTCTATGTTTCGTTACTATAAATTTTTTCGTGGAAACTTATTGGGTGAAGAAGAAACTTATATCACAAAAAATGTAATAAAATATATCTATAAATATCTCATATTTTCAATTAAATTATATAGAATCAATACTTTACTATAGAGTAATTTTAGAAACTAAAGAACAAAAAATCATCTCCCCATATCATATCTATATAGTTCTAAAAATAGAAAAAATATATTTCATTTTCAGTTTATCTCATCTGGTTGATTACATGTTTGAACTTACTATTCATAGAACGAGAATCACATATTATTAATACTTATTGAATCAATATTTTATTGTTATATTTTAGACACTGAGGATCATATTAATAGTTTTATCATCATCTAATTTTATTTTTATGGAAAGATAAATTTTTAGAAAACATGATTTTTCAAAAATTCAATTCTTTTATACAATCTATATTTCCATCAAATTTATTATCCAATAAAATATCTAAACTGATTCCCTGCATAATTCAATTTATCTATACATAGAATCTATAAAATACTTTACTTATGTGGCCTCAGATAGGTATCTTTACTTTTTTTTAATTTCAAATTTTCTTCTGTACTATAAAATTCTCATAATGCAGCTCAATTATATTTTGTAGTGCCCCTCAATGAGAATTTACACTGTCAAATAATATGCAAGATAGTATCTCAACCATAGATAAATTATCTTATGAACTAGCACTATAGAAGAATTTATTATTCCAGGGATTCAGAATCTCATACCATGATTGAATACTCCACTCAATCACTCACAGAACCATTTGAAATAATCTCATATCATTAAATAAAATATCAATAAATATTATTCATGTGTTGAAAATACTCCTCAATAATCCTTAATTTTTCAAAAAAATATTTAATGAAAATGAATAGCATGAAAAATACATGGCAACATCATAGTGTAATGTGCATGTGGTCGAGTCACATATGCTTAAAAGAATAATGAAAAACTATCCACTTTGGGAATCCTACCGACATGGTTTAATCAGTAATCCATCCCACTATATTTTTTAAAGGAAAATTAATCATATTAGGAATGATATCATAACCCTATTGTTAACTCTATCAAGATCTCACCATTTCCTAATATGGGACATACATTTGGTACGATCAGAACACCATACAGTAGCACTGTTATAGGAATTCCACGAACTCCTAAGGGGAGAACATGATAATCATAGATTTTATAATCATTTTGTCAAAATTTATGAGCGGAGTCCAATGTTAACTCCAACACTGATACTAGATAAATTTCATATGATTGAGTCACATGTGCTCACATTCAGACACAATATTGTCTGCTTTGGGAATCAGACACTCACATTTTTTCCCATGGAATCTTACTCTATTTTCCTTGGGAAAAGGACTCATGATTAGGAGAAGATCAAAATATTTTTTTCAAATGTAACTTGGGCTCCCCACACCCCAATGTGGGACTCGCATATTCTAAAAACATCACTCCAAGAAGCAGGATAGTTACGACCTGGTCACATAATCTCAAGGGGAGTACTATACATCCATGGGAATACAAATCACTGACAAAAATTGAGATGGATTATATAGCATGGGAAATTTTTCCATAAACAAAATGAATCCCAATACCAGTGTAGGCTATCCAAAATAAATGGACACATAATTTTATGGTCACGGTTCATAGACCGTCATGTTATGCTGTTTAGGGTCACATGATGAGTACCAATAGATGTTTTTGGAATAATATCTTCTATTATTTATTTGGATATGGGTGATATGAAACAATTATAGGGACATCTCCTTAAAATGGGATATACCTTTCATTGGTTAGGATTAATATGGTGTAAATAACATCATTACATAGAATAGGTGTACCTCAGAGTTGAATTCACTCATTACTGATAATCAATAATGATTTTGGAAGATTCAAAAATTTAATGAATAAAGTATAATTATAGAGGTAATGGAATTCAAGAACGGTTCATACACCCAAAATGTTACACTTCCAATAATTGAACATGTATATTGGGTGAATACATAAAAAATTAAATCAATATTACCTTTTCTTACACTAGTGGGTGCAGTGTGTATAAATGTATTGTTATTAGGGCTATATTATAGGCACTATAAGATATGCGAATTTATGTTTTTTTTATTTTAATTATCTTATAATTCATACAATTGAGAATTAATTATTATAGTCATATAGTTCGGATAAATTGGTGAGATGATATTTCTAGAAAAAACACAGAAAAGTCGAAATGTGAATGAAGAGCTCAGTCTTAATATAGATAGTCATAGAGGGGTACTCACATTTTATGGTCATGGTGTTTGGAACAAGTATTGGAATTTGATATGATGACCCAAATAGGGATTGAGAGCAAAATAATATTTTAATTTGGATTGATGATTCTATAAATCATAAACTATGGTATTTGAATTAGGCGATGATTAATTAGACATGTATGCCATAAATGACAGCTTATCACATATGAATGATGGGTTTAAATATAATATTGTTGAATGCATGCATGGATTAATGTGCATTATCTTAGAAACAAATATACTTGTAATTGGAAGGACAAATATGGAGGTACCAATATTATTACCAAAAAATCGTGTCCCATTTAGTTGATTATACTCATTTATAATAACCATGAATGGTTTTTTGGGACTCAAAACACTCAAGACATAATGAGTGATTCTAGGAAGAGGATATTTCAAAAGAAGCTGGAGGAGTCATGATCCCAGTATAATCATGGTTGGATTATAAAGATCATATGAATAGGATTATAAATGGATTATGGTTTGTTGTAAAAACGAAATTATATGGTTTGGAATCAATATATTTAAAAAGTTAATATGAATCAAGATAGTTATAGTTTTTATAAAACATATTGCAACCATATGCATGCTGGATAACTCTATACTATTTAGTGAGTTATAGGTTAGACTACACATTATTCAATATAACATTTTGAGACATGGATGAAAAAAGATTTCAATTTATTATCATAAAATTTAGGCCTACATATGATATATTTAATACAGTTCTAGCTCGTATTTCATATAAATTATCATTTTTTCAGCTTCATTCAGTGGAAGGAAGACCTGATGTCGGTGTGGGGGTCCAACACAAGAATTACACTCTTGATGGTTGGGGTAATTTTATTACAAAATATATTTATGGTTACATAATCATATTATTCGAGATTAACATATATTTACATCATTCATAGAAAATGTTTCTCTCATGGAATGAACCACTCAATGTAGTTTATGGTCTTGATGAGTAGACCAAATGTTGTACAGTTTAACATCATGTTATAAGAACAAAGGTTCTCTATAGTATAAGGTAGTATTATGAGTACCTTCATATAGGTATATTTGTTTCAATTTGTATTATGTGTAAAATAATATAAACTTTCCCTTATAATTCCCTCCCCCCCCCCCCACATGATGTACCTCAGCAACACATCATCATGTGGAATAAAGATCGAAATATCTCTTGTATTAATTTTTTAGTTTTAGGGTATATGGGGGTGTATATTGGATTAATATATTATTTTTGGGTTTTTGTAAAAAATGGTCAGGACCGTGAATGTGGGTATTTTCATGGTGTTCTGGTGTTTTGTTTTGGGTGAAATAGATGGGAAACAATGTACAATTTTGGGTGTGGGCATAGGTAGATTGTTTTGGTGGTCTCCCAGTATGTCACATCCTACCAGACTCATCAGAAGTGTCATGGAACTTTTAGCCATTAAAAAATACCCTAGTTTTGGGGGCAATGTATATATAGTGCATTTGGTTTATCTCATGGAGAACCCATAATGTCCGTGCTACAAGCCTACAGGGATTGGTGGCGGGGGTAAAAGTATTTTTTTTAAATTCATGTTCCTCACTTGATCTTATAGGGTAGTTACTATAGTCATGTTGAACCTTAATGGAGTGTTTAAATTCTTATTTGAAATAACTTTACCTATATGATACAATTTAGTCTCCGCCTTCTAGTTCATAATATAATTTTGGTGTGTTTTGAGAATGAGTGTTGGATGTTCATCTTATGTCCAGAAGCAGTGTAGGGATGAACCCTTGTTCTTTCTTATGTTATTTGTATATCGAGTTTTCATGTCACTAGATATATTATTCAATAATAAATTTATTTTATCCCTTAAACTTTTGTTTGATATAGACCTTAATATTTTAGAATCATGGTGTTTGTTGTTGATCTGGATGCATGTTTCTTAGAATTCATTTTCTTTTCATTCGAGGTAGGTGGTCATAAGCATCTTCATATAGTCTGCTTTTGGTTCCCAGTTTATATAACATGTTGCATCTTGAAACAATTATGTTAATGTAACCCCTATTAATTGGTAATAACTTATATACAGTGAATTCAATTACATAGAACATTTTTGGGTCTTGTTGGGTCTGTCAGTGATTAATACCCTGGAATTTTGATCTCTCATGTGTTGTGCATGTACTAGAACCCATGTTATAAATATTGAATATATGAACCTATTTTCATTGGAACTAGATTTTTGAATTTCAGGTTTATATTCGGATCAACATTTATTAATATTTTCATCCTTAAGGTTTGAAATAAAAAACATCAACCTAAAATGACATATTAATTAGAAATTTTCAACAATTAACACGTGAAATGGTAATTGGGAATAGTTGACATGTGAAATTGAAATCTGAAAAAATCAATATGTAATGTTTTAATATGGCATGTAATTGGAACATGAAATAATGAAATATTGTATTGTAACTATAATTAGCCTAATTAATTAGTAATTTTTATGAATTAACTAAAATTTTTATAGTTAACTTATTTGGAATGTTTTTGTATACTGGTATAATTTTTTTATTTAATATATATGATGTATTTAATATGTAGTTATCCATAAAATGGGAATTCACCTGAGCTACAATGTAAACTGAGTATGTAATTCACACATGGAATATGAATTATCTTTAGGTCTATTATAAAATGTGTATGTAATTGGATTGGGCATGGGAATTTTCTTTAAGTCTTTATGAACTGAATATGTATTTGGCACTGAGAATGGTAATCTTAATTTGTTTTTTTGTGGATAGTTCCTAATATTGAACTCATTTATGGGAATTAAAATAGATATCTGGAATGGTCACATAGCATGTTTGAATGATCCTAGTTTTCAACCTAGAGCTCATGGTTAGGGACATTTATTAAGATGTTTTGAATGTAATTATAAATAATGCACCAGATTGTCATAATTTTTCATGGACTATCAACTATACTAGAATGTTTTTGTCACCATTGGTTTTTTCCTATTGATTACTACTCACACCATGTTCAGACCATCATTTGGTACCTTACAAGACTTCATAGACACATGTATAGACCGGTTCAAGGGGCATTATGCATGATTGGTTGACTTGGTAGTTGGGACTAAAGATCAGAGATGAGACCAAGCATAGGGTTCATGAACAATTTTTTATTCTTTATTTTGGGTCATTCTTTTCATTTTTTCTAGTATGACATTTTTATGAGATTCAGTGTGACATTTCATTGATTGAGGATATTGGGTTGTTCAAGATACTTCTTTTTTCTTTACTATAGTTTATTTTTTGGATTTTTAATCATTTTTATTGTGATTATTATTTTTGTACTATAGGGTATAAGCTCATAGATATTTTTATTTGACATTGGATTATAGTCAACATCCTCTAGCATGTGGGGTGTTATACTTGAGGTCTCATGGTGATCCATCTTATCTATGTGATGAAGAACCAGATAGGGGACGTTACAAATCTTGTTTTGAGAAATAGGAGAAAACTAAAAATGATGTTTGAGGCACTTGAATGAAGTGGGTTTTGATTGGAACATGTAGTTGGGCCTTGGAAAGGGATCCAGAAATTACTAAATATCCCAATGAATAAGAATTAATAGGCACATAGTTACAATGAAATTGATGGATTTTTTTATTGTCAGTGCAAGGTAACTAAAAGTTATAGACATTCTCTAAAGACTCTTATATAGATATGAATCTAATGTAAGCAGAATAAGTATCACCAACAGATGATGTGACTAGAATAGGATAACTTGTATGGTATAATTTATATCAGGTAGTTTAAAACTATGTGATAAGGATGTTGTTTTGAATTTTAGGTTTGTATAATTTGGATGTATACCACATAGTTCAATATCACGAATACAAGATCATTGTGAACCCTATGTGAATTGAAAAGAGCATGAGAACAAATGTTCATATCAAAAGGATTTATTATTATTCATTTAATAAATGATCTGATAATCATTATGTGTCTCCAATTAATGAAAATCAAGTCATGCATAAATTTTATGGGTCCTAGTATAATTGTACAATGGGAAAGACTCAATGTGAATGGGGAGGACCCAAACCTAGTATCGGAAGGGGGCTCAAGTTTATGGTGGTTTACAGCTGGGCCTAGAATAAAATATCCAAGCATTAGTACACACATAATGAAAATAAGAATAATGACACATATAATTCCTATAAATGATATAGATATATTTTTTCATATGTCATTTTAACAATTAAATCATGATAGAAAAATGAAATCATAGTTATAACGTATCTGTAAAACGAAAGATCTAAAACGCGTCATGCTCCTATATGTGGGTGAATTGTTTCTCATTGTATATAAATGGATAAAGAATCCAATGAAAAATAAATTCTTAATGATTCATTATAATACATGGGAGGGGGTGAAAGGAATTTTTTCTAATATCAATCCTCTATGGTTGGTAAACCCCCCAAATTGGTAGGGGTTCAAACATTAAGATTCTATTTTGGGAAGCAAGTGAATTAGTCCATTCATGGTATTTCACTCTATGTGGTATAATTCCTTTTATTACAGACCACACATAGTGGTTTTAATCATATTGGGAAATGGTATCATGAGGTATTTCACTGATCTTGGTCATAAACTAAATAAAGTTTTCTTTTCTCAAAGCGTCACCCATCGAGGGAAAACCGATGTGAATTAAGTAGCCTAGAAATCAAGAGGATGTAGGTATTTGATATTTATTTTTGGCTAATATCATAAAAGTGAACTAGGTATAGCTACAAGTCCTTTACATATAAGAATTAATCCACAGATTTTTTTATATAATTGATGCAATTTTATCTTAGTTCATATTGATAAATGGGATAAGAGAACATGGACAAAAAACTCTTACGCAAATTTGGATCTTGTATCATAAGAGTGGACCTATTTAATGAACCATATGAAACAATTTAAGAGGTTGAAAATAGTGTTACTTATGTCTTTAAATTAAATTTCTTGTGACTGAGACTCATGTTTTATTCAGTTATGGTTATATAATGAGAATTTATGAAAATATGATCAAATTCACAAGGAAAGAACTATAATTATAAATTTTTACATCTTGGCTGTATGATTTTTCTATATAGTTTTATATCACATGACTATAAAATAGGGAAACCCCTGTGAAATTAATTAAACTATTTCTTAAGAGATATTATATTTGTAGCAAATGTCATATGGTCTCCATCCATTGTTTTTTGGGATTGGGCATTGTTGTAGTATGACATATGTTAGGAATACGGTCTTCCCAATATTAAATCTATCATAAGATGTTTTCCCAAGTTTAATGGGGCTTCTCAGGGCTAGGATGTGTTTTTGCTTCCTGAATGGGTAAAGACAAACATTTTTATTAAAAGATAATGTGACCAGATTTAGATGAACCGTGAGGTTAAAGAAATTAATGTACTTTTCTTATCAAGCCATTAAATCTCATCAATTTAGAACTAGAAATTATCATCTTTGGAAAATATACAGAAACTTGAAATGAGGAATTAAGGTATTTGGAATTCAATTAGAAGGAATACCTATGTTCCCTAAAAAATTGAATATGTTGTATCTTTTGTGGCATTAGTTGTTAAAATGGAATGTGACATAAAATCATACATGGGGTTTAGGACAAAACATCTTGTTCTTATCCACCATATTATATAAGATGTTATATATAGTTTTTTTCATCTTATTTGAAGGAGTGTTTGAACTAAATATTTTTTTCTAAGATAATTCATTATAATTATAAGATCATTAATTGGTTTTTTCATCAATTTTGTGTGAGGCAAACCAAACATAATAATGTTATTTGACTTCCTGAAATTTATGATAGACTTTTTTCAAAATATTCAAGGGATATGGCCTCATCATACTAGGAGAAATAGATAGTATCAATAAGGGCGTCCTTGAACATTCAAGATATAAATGGGGATGTATCATCATAACATTTATTCCCCAAATTGAAAATGACCAAGACTAATTGGTAATGTGCAATAAATATGGGAATTGATTAATAAAACTGGTGTGTATCTAGAATTCATTGAACATCATAGTTAACTATAGTAGGTCATGAATCATTAATGGATATAAATTTGCAAGGATCGTGATTTTATGGATGATCTTGGATTGTGATTGATGAGCATCACAACCACCTATAAGGACTACCTTCATTACAATAACGGTATTGAATCCATTAGTGCAGCTAAGGAGGAATCTATAAAATCCTCATTTATAGAGTAATTTTAAAAATGTTAGGCCATCATAAAGGTTAAAATCCACTTTCTGATGTCATGTCGATTACTTCTTATCATTTTTTTGAAGAATAATATAAAAATAGAGGTAGTCCATTATGAGGAAAATTAATTTGATTATGGTTGCAGTTTTTGAGGATATTGGATCACCCTGATTTTTGGTGGTATTGATCTCATTGATTTCTTATATTTTATTGATAATGAATTATTATGAGACACAATTTATGTAAATATACCTCCTTGAAATAAATATTTTGTTTCACATGCAACACAAAACTAAAAATGAACTACGATACATTTTATTAATATAAATATAAATATAATAAATTAGGTATCAAATTGGAATGTATAAATGGAGGTAATAACTTAATGAGATATATGTTTTCATAAAAATATTGGTCATATTTAAAACAAAATAATTTAGAAAATTCAATTAGTTTTGTGAAATAACTAATTAGATCATATTTTTATTCAAAATGATTCCATTAGAAAATTAGATATTTTTTAGATTTATTTTAGGAAACTAAATATATTTAATGAATAATATATTAACAATAATTTAATTAGTATAAAATATAAATACATATAGTTAATATTCCACGATCCATTTTTTATAAAAAGTATTTTTCATTATAACTTATATTTCAATTATAAATATAAATTCAAAACATTTGGAATTTTAATTCAAAGAAATGAATTTAATTTTTAGATTTATAATTTTAATATTATTTAAAGATAAATTTTTGATATTTCACTAAAATATTTATTTTAGGTTGTGTTGTATAAAATTACATTATAGAAATATCACACCATTTATGTTATTACGATAAACAAATTCTCCCATAAAAAGATATAAAAATATCCCATGGAAAATAATATTTTTAACGTGTACAATGATTTAATGAATAAAAAAATATTTTTAATTTTAAAAACCCATGTAAAATATTTTTAAACATAATTAATAATTATATTAGTAAAAACTAATTTTTATCTTTTTATTTAAATTTTATTCTTTCAATGAGGAATCCAGTTTTTGATTTCTTTTAAATCTATATAAATATAATTTTTTTAATAATAAAATGAAATTTTCATTTTAATCAAAACATTAAAATGTTTTCCTTAAAAATTATTGTCACTCTTAAAAATATTCTTTTTCTAAAAATGGTTTTTAAACGTAATGTGCTCTAATATTAATATTAATTTGAATCACCCATAGATATTTGATTTTACAGGATGTATTTTACACGTGGAATAATTATTTCCATATAATTTAATTAGTCTTATTTTATTTTTAGGCATTACATGTAAATTATGTAATTAAAAACGAGTTACCATAGTAAAAAAATTTATAAATGTTTAAAATCAAACAATAATAGACTTTAAACATGTTAAAAACTTGTGTGAAAATGTATGGGTAAGAATTTCAAAACAATACCCCTTCCCCCACTACATTATAGTACATTATTGTATAAATATGACCTTTAAATTAAATAATTTATATAGATATTGTCACAAAAATGTCACTTCTCTCAGTTATAAAAGGAACCATCACCACCCTACTTCTTCTCACATTCAAAACCTCTTGAATTAAACAAGCTATACCCAAATAACCCCCAATACATCTATCCAATTCCTATAGGGTCAAGTATTCTAATAATACAACCTCTCATCCTTAATCCAATTCACAAAGGAGCTCCACCAAGGAGTATGGTCAAATTATCAGTTACACAATTTTCATTTATTTTCCTTTATGTCTTCTTCTTCCTTCCATGGATATAAACAATCCATTTTAGAATAACTAAATTAGTATGATAATTATACTGAAATTATATTATGTTTTTGGGGTAATAATTTTATGCCTTCCCCCATCCATTTGAAAAACAAAAATTCCACTTTTGTTACGTGTAGACTATAACCTACATAAGGCATATAATCCATTTTTCATAACCCTAATACCTAGATTGCTCAAAGTTCTTATTTAATGAATAAATATTATATTCAAACAAATTAATATTATTCTAAAAATATAAACCAATTAAAATCATGATTTTATTCTACGGGAAAGGAGAACATCACCAGCATGTGTGTAAACTATCACCCCCTGAGGCAATTTATTTCATTTATCATAGAAAATTATCGTTATCATCCAAATATTATAAGAAATTATTAAAAACCATAAAACATAAATATGTTTAATTATACATATATAAAAAGGATATTATCCCAAATTAATCACTTTCATAACCAAAATCACCCATCAATTATAAGTTGTTTTTTGGGAAAATTTGACCACCTATATGAACAATACAATAAATTTTATACAGGGAAGGATATAGAAACATAACTAATGGAATTATAGTACATCAATGATAGAATATATTTTTTTGTTTTTTTAATGGTTATATTAATATTTTACTCATTATTAATATACCAACTTTTGTTCATCAAACAATATAAAAAATTATTCATCATCGGTTAGGTCTCCATGAATTAGAAACCAAAATACCATTAAATAAATTTTTATAATTATAAATATTTATAAAGCATACATCACATAAAATTGGAAAATCTAGTAATGATGAAATTTTTATCAATGAAAGGGAATCAATGTCTTTATTTTAATGAAAACGCATAATAAAAAAAATTACTAGCATCTAATGAAAAAAATATATTATAACTAACTATAACATGAATAAATTAAATATAACTAAACACCATACTGGTTTATATATATTAATATGGTTCTTAAATATGTTATTAAGATGTATATGCTTATTATATATGATTCTAATAATCTTTCTTGGTTGTTGGATGTAAAATATATCGATATTCGCGACTCAACTTATTTTCTTGAGTCGCATTTATTCATCATTGACTATGGTTTTACAATATGATTTTGTTGTATTATATAATGATACTATAATTCATTCAATGTATGAGTGAAGTGTAATTTTTAAATCAAATATTTTACTTTGTTAATTTTTTTTCTAAAAAAATTATATATTTGTTATGAAAAATTATAATCATCTTTAACAATAGTTTCTTTTTTGATATCCATATTCTCCCTTCTGTCACATGCTATTCGTTATATTTTGAATCCTAATTAGGAGTTATCTCATGCTACCTTAGAATTTCCCTTTTCTACTTTATAAATATTGTTTTATAAAACTTTATATTATGTGGGTTTTCAAAAAAAGGTATTTTAAAATATTAAAAAGGTTTTACTTTCATGATCATATGTTTGTCTTACACTAAATATTTACTATGGAGAAACATTATGAATTTTTCAAGGTTCCATTATTTTTTTTTTAAAAGTAAACAATTTCATCATTTTTCACTTTAATATTTCTCAAATAAATTATGAATAGGACCCATAACCTCTTCTTTTAGGATAATGTTAAAAATATTTCTAAAATATATTTAACAGATTCATTTCCATTTTTTCCTTTAACTCTAAATAATGAAACTTATAACGAATTTTTATGAATAAAAACTCAAATTTAATTATAAAATACTAATTATGGGGTGGGATAATTTTTTATTTCAAAAAATATATATCGTGAAGTAATTTTATGTGTTACTATATGAAAATTTCATGAAACACATTTTCATTCCATAAGATCATTATTATATGATGAATTATTGACTTCATTTGGAAAATATATGTATAGATGATTATTATGTTTTGTGTAGGTCCTATATATACCTTAAATGAATTGGGTAAATAGTTATATCTCTTGAGATAGTAATAGGGATTATGTAAGGATTCTTAATCCACTATGGGAAACATGTTTTGATGCTCGATCCACTATGGGAAATAGGTTGTGATACCTAATCCACTAAGAGTAAGAGGAATTGATTCCTTATCCATTAAGATATTAATATTATAATTATTTTTGTTCAATATTTATATGCTATATTTATATTTTATGATCCCTGAATAATATTTCTTGTCTCAAGATTTCCAACATGTATTCCATGATATGTACTTGATCATTTTAGATTACAAGTTCTTATATTCTAACTTATGTACAACTTTGACTATTCCATGTTATTTTATTAAGATATTTCTCCAAGCTCATGTTTTCTCATATGATTCTGATTAAACCCTGGGTAAAATGTTTATAATCTTTCATTTACTAAGTGTTTAATATCACCCCTTTCTAATGGATCCATTCCCTAGGTCGTAAAAATGAGTATGACTTGTGAGAATCCCATAAGGGTGTTATGTGTTGTCTGATTATAAATAATTGTTCAAAATTATTCTAAAATAAGATTCGTATATATCTAGTACTAAAAGGAACTAATCCTTTGGGTTATATGAGTTTGATAGTATTTGTGACATGTAATAATTAACTTACATAAATTTTCTAAATTAAAGATATTTTTAGCTTCAGTCACCTTAGTTGGTATTAGAGTATGGTTTAGTTATTTTTCAGTATCAGTTTTTTTTTGTCTATTTAAATGAGATAAAATTAGCAAAAATCCAAATTAAAATTATATGAATATGATAACATGAAAAAATTATGTTAAATATATATTTATTAGTTTTCCTAGAAATGATTTCCTTATCTAGATACTAAAATTGTATACAGTATCTATCATAGATTCACCAAGGTGTAATAACCCTAAAATGGGTGTATTAAGTATTAAATAAATTTTCAATTAGTGAATATTGAATAGTCCTAATGAAAAATCTTATTTCACACTCTTAAGGACACTCTTTGGTGATTTACACAGTATTTATGAATTATTATGAGAGATTAAATAAATATAGGTTTCAGAACCTAATTAGAAATAACCACGGGAAACCTAGACAGAAACCGAAATATCCATATGTTATTTTATGAAGTAAATCTATTAGTTAATTATTCTATTTTTATAGTTTTCATTAAACATGTTTACCAATTTTCACATAAACTCAAATTTCATTTATTTTACGAAATTTTTAGACCTACTAGAAACTGAGTTAACAATGGCTGTAAAGGATAATTATATTATTGTCATAATGAATAACCAAATGGGATGGGATCTTGAGTATAAATTCACATGAAAATGATCAATCAAATATCAGAACCTATAAACAATAACATGAACCATCCTTATCCCCTAAACACACTAAGTAACACGTAGCTTGGGATTGATTATTTCATATGAAAACACATAACCTCCTTTATTGGATATTGAATTCCACTTATTGTTACGAAATGGATTAATCTGATTGAAAATATATTTTACCTTCCCTAATGCTTGAAGCATAAGATGGTTACTCTTATCATATATCCTTTGGGATGTGAGGTTGACCAATTATGGAATACTATTAAAAATACATCAATAAAGGAGGTTATAGAATCTATGGAATAGGAAGAGTTCAACAAATTATTCTTCACTATGTATTTTACTTATACTATTCAAAAGAATATAGAGGAAGAATTTTTAGATTTGAATCAAATTGAGTATAAATACATTCGAACCTATGAATAAAATTTACTAGGGGTTGAAATATGCACCTTTGGTTTTATCTAAACCCATGAGGGAATAATTGATTGTTTCCTTAGAGGTATAATGAAATATATTCAAAATTCATTATAAATAAGAGATATTGTAATAAAAAACATTATTCTATATATAATCAAGGTTGGAATGGAAACTGGGGACTCTCATTATTATGTAGGGAAGAAAAGAAAATGGGATATTATAAGATATATGATGATAGGTAACAATGGGGAATGAAAGTCCATATTCCTATATGCCATAAAAAATCAATAAAATATCTGTAAAATATCCTAAGGGGGTCAAAAATATTTTTTTAGTTATGGGAGTTTAAACCATTAATTACATGAATGATGAAAATTTATGAAGAGTATAATTAAAAAAATGGGGGAGAAAAGTTCCAAAATAGTTCACCAATAACCCTTCAATGCATCAAATTCAATGACTTTTGGAATTACATAAATCAACTCCCTAACGAAAAATGTAATTAACAGAATATTCCCAAGTAACCTCCCAAAAAATTGGACCATGGAATACTACATGTTATCAACACCACTGAGGTAGATCATGATAATGATGTAATTCAAGGTAATATTATTCTCTACTCTAGACATGTGAATGCATTATTTAATTATTATTCATTATATAATTTTTTATCATGAATTTTATTAGAAAATATTGATTCACAACCTCAAGACTTGGATACTGCACTATCTATGAAAATACTCAGTGCTAAGAGGATAAAATATATGATATTTATATATTATTTAGTTATTCTTTTTGGAATGATACATCTTGTAGATATTTATATTCTTCCCTTGGTTGAATTTGAAACAATATTGAGGAAGTCTTTGTCTTACTTGTATAGAGTGCATATAAATTGTCATAAAGAGTAAATAACATTTCATATATTGAATCATCCTATTATCAAATATCAATGTAAAGATGATCATGAATTCCCTATGGAAGAAAAAACTGTATTATTGGGATTGATACCCATAAATGAGGGACTTATAGCTTAAATTATAAATAAGGAAGTAAACATTGGTGATATGACTATTATATAGAAGTATAGTAACAGATTTTTGAATGAAATACCTAGTCTCTTCCTAGAGAGCGAGGTTGAGTTTTCAATTGAATTTGTACCATGATATATACCTATCTCAAAGAGTCTGTATATAATGAACCCTATTGATTTGGAAGAAATAAAGTAGCTTTAAAAGAATTTAATAAATTGTTTTATATGACATAGTGCCACACCATGGGGTGCACCAGTCCTATTTTTAAAAAATAATGATTGATTTATGAGTCTTTGCAATGATTATCACGGTCTTAATAAAATCATAATTAAGAACTAGTATCAACTTCCACGTATCAATAATCTTTTAATCAATTAAAAGTATATCAATACATATAAAATATTTCCCTTTGATCTAGAAAACATAAATAATGGGTCAAAGGAGCGGATATTTCTTAAGAATCTTTCTATACAAGGTATAGACAGTATGAATTTATAGTGTTGTCATTTTGGATTAAAAATTATTTAACTATATTCTTGGATATAATGATTAGATTCTATATATATGACCTTGACCAATTTATGGTTGAATTCATTGATGATATTCTCATATATTCCAAAATATATGAAGATCATAAAGATAATTTGTGGATTGTGATGAACACATATTGAAAGGATAAAAAATATGATAAATTTAGTAGGTGTGAATTATGGCTATATAAAGTATCATTATTAGGATATGTATTCACAAGAATGTTCATATTTGAATAAACATAAATTATAAGAGTAATTGAGTAATGTCCTAGACCGACTAGAATAATCAAGATCTATATTTTTCTCATGGTAGCTAGAAACTGTCGATGCTTTGTGATTAATTTCTCATGAAAACCAAATTGGTTAAGCATGCTATGTTGGAATGGGCTGATGTTCCATTGTGTAAAATAATGTGAAGAAATTTTTAAAGATCATAATAATATATTATTCATCATACATGAAATTACATTACCTTGTAGTAGATATGGGTTTGTTATATATAGTGAAACATCATTAAAGGGTTTTAGATTCATTCTCATAAATAATTATAAGGTAATTGAATATGCCTAATATCAATTAAAAAAACATGGGAAAAATAATCAAAGCTATATTTGGATGTGGAAATAGTGATCATTTCATCAATGATTTGTTATAATTATCTCTATGGTGAGAAGTGAGATATAAATATTAATAAAAATACATTAAAATTTTTATTTCCATAGAAAAGGTTAATCATGCACAAAATGAGAAGGTTAGAACTAATCAAAGACTTTGACTTTTCAATACCTTACTACTCAATGAAATCATAATGGTTGATGCTCAGAGCATGAAATATCATGTCATATTAAATAAAATGATGTTTGAAAATGGAAGGATACATATGGATATACAAATTATTAACCACAATGTCATTTGGTAATGGGGTAAATACTATTTTACCCAAATTAATACTCTACTATCCATCCACATAACGATAAAAGAATCATATAGAAATGTTGTGAAGCTATAAAAAATTTATAAAATATTTTTTTTGGGTTAAAATTAAATAAAGATTGAATTGTAAGGTTTATAGACTAGATATTTTTCCATTTAACATTATAACTAAAGAGGGAACATTTTTTATGATTCATATAGAATATAATTATCTATTCATCCATAAATAATGGACATATATAGATATTTAATAAAAAACTTAGTTGGGAAAACATGAAGACGTATATTGATGAATAAATTTCCCATTACTTATTATGGAAACATATTATGGAATAATGATATAAGTCTATAAAAATTACCCATACCAGTGTGGAAATGATAAAAAATCACCATGAATTTATGTTTGGTATTCCACATGACAAATAAATATTATAATGGATTTTTTTTGTTGTCAATACCCAAAATCTGCATTTTATTTCCACCAAATAAGATTTCTACCATGACCAACTCACCAAGATATACATAAGGGTAGTTATATGGTTGTATAAAGTATAAATATCATTTGTATTTGATCTAGATTTGAGGAAAACTATGAGGTTAAATAGATGTATTTAGTAATTATTGGAGCTTGAGATGAATTTCAACAATTATTATCACCACCAAATAGATTCTCATTATTATAAAACAATAAAAAATAGTAAGTATTTTTTGAGGGAATGTTAAATGGATTGAAAAAGAGGTTAGGATTAATTCATTACCCTAATAATGTTTTCATATAAATATAATTTCCATTCTAGATTTTTAAAGGCTCTATATGAAGATATGTTTGGGAATATATACATGACATAAATATTTTAGGATTAATTTAGTGTGAGAAATCTACTAGGACATGATCATGTCTAAGGAATTTTAGATAAGGACAAAACCATTCTGTAGCATATGAATGTGGCACAAAGTTGATAGAACAATTATGTAGATAACCATCAATGATATATATACATTGATGTTCGTGAAAAATTATTCCTCTGGATATCTCTATGAATGTGGGATATGAGATTTTGGAAGAAAAGGAATTTGATCCCTAAGTATATCGAGCCCTTAGTGATCGTAAATCATATAGGGGTTGTAGATTTTCAATTATCACTCCCTCAAAACCTCACATAAGTACATGATGTGTTCAATCTATCACTTTTGAGGAACTACACACCAGATCCTTAACATATAATAAACTTAGAATCCATGCATCAAAAACATGATATCTCATATGAGGAACAACCAGAGGAAACGTTGGTCCAAAGAGATAAAGTGATATAGAATAAGGCCACACACCTTGTCCATGTTATGTGGTGGAAGCGTATGTTTGATAAAACTATATGTGACCCCAAGGATTTAATGATAGAAATGTTTCCACACTTTTTCCATTCATGAAAAAAACATAGAGGGTTAAATTCCTTTTAAGGGGTTCTGAATGTAATGAACCATTATTTTAGAAACAATGACCCCTTAAAATAATTTTTCTATATATATTTTTTTAAATGTGACATATAACTAAAAATAAACCAAGAAAAATTTTATTAATATAAATTTAATTTTCATAATGAATCCATTTAATTTGAATTTATAAGTGTAGGTAACTTCTTTATGAAAAATGTCTAGAAATAAAAATAAATCCATTTCTAATACTAATGAATTCATGAATAATGAAACCCAAGTGGATTTTGGAGTGGATTTGTTGAGATGTGTATTTTTGAAAATATGAGTTTCATATGGAAGAATTATTGGAAATATATATACTAGATACACTATTTCATGGAACTAAATATAGTTTGTTTGGGTACTCTACGAACAGTACATGGGTACAAGAAGATGCACAAAGGTAAATTTGCGGTTCCAAAACTCACACAACAGTAGTCTGAAGCTAGTGTAAGGATATGAATTCTATAGAAGTGTATTATGTGGATCATGTAAGGTTTCAAAAAAAATTTATAGTTTCATAATGGTATAAAATCCAACTTGTAAGGGAAGGAGTATTTGGAAACCTAGATCTCTAAAATATATATATGGATGTTCATCACCGTGAATTTGGATACACATCAACATGGGATGCATATTTCTCAATTGACCATTTATAATCTCTACCTACATGAGTTGGATACATTAATATTTATTCAGCTATGTCATACAACTGACTAAATGATTGTTCGATTTAAATTTTAATTCTGATGTGTCACACAATCGACTACGTCTTTCTCATAATGATTTATCTATATTAATTATTTTGGCTAAATTAAATCCCATTTTCACTAGTTCTCTAACATTTTAGAGTTTTCAATTCCAAATATAAGAAGTTATGTGACATAATCACTTCTATATTGTGGATCTTGAAGATACCACTCAAGGGAATTATTAGTAATGTTGTAGTATCCATGAATGATTACATTATAAATTGTGAGAGCTCCAAACTTTCATCAAATGCATAATCTTTGTGTTTATTGTCAAATGGATGTTAAACCATATGTGTTTAAAATATCATGATCATGAACCATAAGTAATTAAGTGTTAAGGCCACGATCATGGTTTTTTGAAAATACAGTCTTTTGTATTTATAGAAATTGAAGATAATGACGGAATATGTATAAATTATTGGGTGAAGTTATCATGGGTATTACTATCCTTCCCATATTAAAATATCTATATTCAACACATAGACAACCTAATTGTCATTTAAGGTTCTAAAAATTGATGTTACATCACATGTGATAATATCTATAGAGGATCATTATTTTTATAACACCTCTCTCAGTAGAATAAAACCACTCACATAGAGATAGACACAGAGAGAAAGACAGATGGAGAATTGCTGGATGTTTTTCTAGATATCATTGGAAAGGCTATAATATGAAAAATGTGTTATTCCATGAATCTTATTCAAATTGGAAATAAAAATAATACCTAACTAAGAGAAACACATTATTTTTTGTATGTTTGTATCATATTCAAGTGAATAATGAAGATTCCACAGCTAGAAAAAATAGTTCCTTGTTGAAGGAGTGCAGTGAGTTCTCTAATTATTCGTATTAGTAAACCAGGAGGTTCAACGAGACCACTATAAATTATAATTAAATATGTGATAATTTAGTAAATTTTATGATCATTTTTGTTATCATTCATGCTCTTTAGAGGTACCCCAATGCGCATGAACCATGTAAAGTCCCTATTATTTCTTACTATATTCATTATTTTATGAGGGGGAAGGTAGAGAGAAATTCATTTGTTTATCCATGTGAGATGTGACATCCCATTATTCTTCTCAATTATTCTTTTTTTACTTTCATTTTTGTTTGAATATTGTTTTGTAGAAATTAGGGTTTGGTTGTCTTCAGAGTGGTGACACATCATTTAATGGTATTACACACCATGTAATATTATATCAGAATATTTTGTGAAACTAGGGAACATCATGAAATGATTATACACCATGTGAAATTTACATGATGCGAAATTGTTGAAAATCCTATTTTAATAAATGGAAATTACTTTTTTAGAATATTATCCTTCATTAATTAAAAAAACTAAATTGTCGTTACATTACATGTAATTCATGAGGAAGGACGTTTGAAGTAGGGGGAGTGGATTATTTTCATTCAATTCAACCTAAAACCCCATTCTCATGACATGGATTCATCCCTTGTTTTTTTGGATCCTATAAACCCTTTTCTTATCAGATCAAAGTAACGTTAACCCCGTTAAATCTTCTCTAGGCAAGTGGATATCTTATCATGTGTTTTCATGTGGTCTCTCTTTCTATTTTACTTTGAGTTTGAATGGATCATCATGAAATGGATTGATATAAACATTGTTTCTTGTATAATTATTATAGGTTGTTTTCTTAGATCCCCCACACTCTTATTCTTCATTTTCAATCCCCATTATTGGTGTTGTTCATTCAGCTTCTTTTATAAAGGTTAGTGGTTCTGTAATTCTTTTCCATACATTTAACACCTTGATTGGATTGGTTATATTGTAATGATTTGTAAATTTATTTATAAACATGTATTTGATCCTATATTTGAAAAAGGCATGTAAATTGAGATAAACAAAAATTAAAATTAATTGAAATTGTGGTATGGATTTATGAAAAATAATGGCTTGATTTTGAATATCGATTTAATAAAATTATATTATGATTGATCTTGAGAAAATAGATTAAATTGAAAATTTATTTGAAATTCCATAAAATGATGAAAACCTATGATTTTATTTTAAATTGAAAAGGTTTGTTGAAAACTGAAATTGGGGAAATTTTATTTTAAAATATTATAAAATTAGTAATTACAATTTGTTGTGATGTAGAATTCCTTTAAGTGGGAGTGGATTTAATTTTCCCTTAAGTGGGAGTGTATGATAGAAATTTTCCCTCAAGTGGTAGTGTAGTTGTTTTATTTTATATACCGTTTGTTGATTTATGAAACTATTTTATTCATGCTTGAATATATATATAAACTATTTTATATAAAATAGTTATTTAAGCCTGTTTACATGTTTTTTTGATATATCTTCCATTTTTCTATGAATGCATTTTTATTTAAAATATAAAAAATTTAATTCCATGCTTAGTTTTATTTAAAATTATATCACATATAGTTTATTGTTTTTGGCATTGATATTGGAACACTTGGTGAGACCCAACTAAGAATTATACCTCTAACCCTACCTTTTCGTTCATGAATTTATAGATTGTCTTATCACATGTCTGAGCAAAGGGAATTAACCTCAAGGAGAAGGTTATTGTTCTTGAACATTTGGGCTTGGAGTTATATAGGAAGCTAGTAGATATGTTATCTAATTTTTCCATTGGATTAATGTGCTTTATCTTGTCATATGTTGAGTAATTCGATGATGTACTACATTTGGTTTTGTTGAAAAAACTTTTTTTTGGAATCTTATACATTTGGAGTGATTATCATACTAACTTTTATCTTTATCTTTGACTATTATTATGGAAAACGCATCCCCTATTTAATATAATATGATTCTATGTGCCAGTATCCAACAGATAGGGGTTGAGAACTCCCTTATGGCCAGGTTAGTACAAGCTTGGGTATCAGGGTATCAGGGTATCTAATATGGTTCTTGAGATGGGAAAATATGATCCTCATAAAAAGAAGAATTGTTTTTATCATCAGTAACCTATTTCCCCCTTCTCTTGGTTTTACCCTATTTAGGGATCAAACAAGTGTAATCAGAGGTTTGTTTATTCTGTTTCACTATTGGTAGGATGGAAATGGTTATTAACCCTAATAGAATCCCCATATCTGAATGAGGTAGTTTCTAGTTATGTATAATCTATATGAAGCATTACATCATATCCTTGGGTATAGAAGTATACATAGTAAACATTTATGAAACACTGAAATTTTTAAATAGGAAATGAAGGAGATAGATCATCAAGAATTGGATGCATATGCCATATCCATAAATCCCTTAGGAAGTTCAGTTTATAATTAAATTTTAACAAAAGTATTATCATATATAAACTATCATGTTATTTAAAAAAATATTTGAATATTTATTAAGGTTATTCAATGGTTCTAGAGGAAAATTTCTTGGTTTTTTAGAAAAAAATTGATTATTTGATAATGAATTCAAAATAGATGACTGATTCCTTTTTTAATTGCCTAAATATTCTTTTTGATTAAATGTGATGAAATTGTTATTTTCTCATAGATAATAAGATTTTTAAGAAGATAGTGAAAAGAATTCATCCTCACTTCAATGAAATAGTTCCAATTCTAGATACCATAATCCATGAGAAATTCCACTACATAAATTTCATAGTTCTCTATTTTCTTATAGGAATATAAAAAATAAATCCAGTCAAAAAATGAATGAAATTATCCAGTAGGTGGACATTAATTTCATAAAGATTTTCTAGTTCAAGGAGAATCCAAAATTTGGTGATGTTGATGAGGCAATTTCACTTATATCCTCTAATTCTATGATAGGAATTGGTTGGTATAAGTGTTAGCTTTCACGTTATTGCTTCAAATATAGAATGTTGAGATATCTTCTCGATAAATTTCTTAAAAACTATTGAGATAATGATGATGTAGAAGAATAACCCAAGAATATGATAAAAATAGTTCAAATAATTTTCAATGTATTCCTTTCAATGGGAACAATTTTCTCTCTAAATTTGGAGATTGTTTTGAGGAATTAAAATTAAAATAAGATAAAAATTAAAAATATGAAGTTTTGTTGATGGATGTTTAAAATAATCCAAGAATTGATTATATTTATGATGATAATGAAGGTGTCCTTGAATGGGTTGATCTGTTGATAGGACATATGTATCCCCTTAAATAAATTTCTATTTTTAGGGGAATGAATAAGAAGGCCAATGCAAGGGTGGATGATTCTAGGATCTACATAAATCAACAAGAATAAAAAAATTGAGCTAAAGTGAAAGAATTGAAAACTAAAATATATAAATTCAAGAAAATTGGGGAAGTAAGAAGAACTGGAACTAAAAATTTAAGAAAAAACATAAAACATTGATGGTTGGGATAAAACAATAAATGATATAGTAAAGGGAATTGAGGATCTGGAGGAAGAATTTATGAACTGGTGCCAAAATTGCGATGATCCGGAATTGTTAGTAGCACCTAGAATGATAATGGAAAACCCAAATGAAGCATAATTATGTCATGCCCAAATAATCTTCAAGGAAGAACAAATACCTATTACTCATGTTTATCAGTTTATATATAAATTCAAATCATTTATTTTTTCAAAACATTATGTTCTGACTCATTAAATGAATATTGAAATTTATATAACTAGAAGTCCAATTAACATGTAGATATGTAAAATTAAAATTATTCAAGAGTAAGAAGTTTTTAAAATGGAATTTTTGGACACAAATACTATTTGAACTACATTTCAAGGATTTAATTCACAGAGAAACACCAATCCAAAGATGAAATTAGAGTTTCTATACATTATTTTTTTAATAGATAATATTTTGTAAGGCTTTATGCATAAGGTAGTCAACATCAAATGAATAATGAGAAAATGTCATCAAAAATTCTTTAATATGGATAAAAAGTAAAATTTGGAAACTTCATCAAAAAGCATGAAGACTCAAAATAGGTTTTCTATTCTATAAGTAGAAGAAGTTTTCATGGGTACAACTATTGAGGTGGCACATTCATCAAAAACATGGTTAATGAAAGGATGTTCCGAGAAGGTATATGTTGTGGATATTTCCTTAAGGGAAAGATACAATTCATGCTTTTATATATTTGACAACCTATTAACATTACATATGACTGGAAATAAAGGACTAATTGTGAATTTAAATCACAATACAGATGGTGTATTCGTTTCATGAACAACGAAGGTCTCAATATTGTTGGGAATAAAAAATACAAGATTAGAAGAAAAGATCACAAGAAGACGAATGTTCTCTTGGTTAATGGGGTAGGCCATAATCTTCTCTATTTCATCCAACTGTGTGACCATGTCCATGTTGTTCATTTCAATAAAAAGTAATGTAATATTAAATTTAATGATGTTTTACATATTTTATAGCTAATTGGAACCAATGGAAATATATACCATTTTGGGGGATAATTTTTTATATTTTCCAAATAGGATGATAACTTTTTATGGCATAGGTGGTATGGAAATTTGATCCAAAAATATTTAAGGAGGATAGTAATGTAAAATTGAGCATGTGATATTCCCCTTATCATGTATGATCACAATCACCTATGTTGTACATATAAAAAAGGTTATATTATTTGGATTCGTTACAAGGAAAAGAAGATTAAGGCATCGAGCGTGCCTGATTTTATGCACATGAACATTTTGGGACCAATTTTACCAAAATCAATGAATGTAAAGAGATATTATATGTTTTATATTGATGAACATAGAAAAATAGATTGGATTATTCTAATCATTCATAAGACCAAGGTGCACATACGTATAACTATATATTTTTTGAGGGCTGAAAATGTACTTAGTCTAGATATTTATAAATTTCAAACTGAAAAGGTGACAAAATTAAAAAATAATTGCATTTAAGAATATCTATTGAAACAAGTAATTTAAAATCATGATTAGGCTATTATTACACCCTATTATAATGCGGTACTAGAAAAAAATAACCACATAATCAATAAAACATCTCGAACAATAATTATTGAAAATAAAATTGCCAAAATATAATAGAAATAGGTTGTTCTTGTAGTGGTGTACATTTCCGATAGAGAGTTCCAATAAGAAGATAAAGGGAGAACTCCTTCTGAAATATTAAAATTAAAGAGACCTATATAGACGTACACCAAATATTTTGGAAGTAAGGATTTATTATTAACAAATAGTAGAGAAAAAAACATTAGAATGGGGAGATGAAGTCATATTTTTTGGATACTCATAAAAGAATAAATTTTACATATTCTGTTATAAGAGACCTAAAGAGATTATTTAATTAAATAATGTTGTGGTCTTTGATAGTGAAATAATTATATCATCACTTGAGATGATTTCATATATCAAAAAACTAATTTATAAAATGAAAATGAAAATGAAGTCTTGGTTTAGGTGGAGTAACAATATATGATGATAATTATAAGAAATGAATAGATTGTGAATAAAGTACATAAATTTTAGTAGGATCACAGAAACAAAAGAGCATGGTTGAAATGATCGAAATAAACATTTATATAAACTAGATAACCTTGGTTCAAACCATAACTATAAAGGATTTCCATAAAGTATATTTATTATCATTGTGAAAACTAAATAAATTAAATAAGCTACAAATGTTGAGATATGGGTCAATTATATGAGTTAAGCTCTTGTGAAAAATAGATAAAAATGATAAATGGGATTTTATTCCAAGGACATGAGATAATAATTTCATTAGAAACATGTGGGTGTTCTGAAATAAATTAAATAAATTTGTGAAGGTGTTTAGAACAAGGAATTTCTTGTGTGTACAGGGAATTCTAAAATTTAATGAATGGATAGTAAAGAGATTTTTTCACCCATATCATATCTCGAAACAATATGGTTATTCATAGACATGGAAAAACGAAAGGGGTTAAAAATATATCAAATGGAATTAAAATATTCTTTCTTGAATGGTTTCCATTAATTAGATGTGAATATTGAGAAACCAGATGGGTTGCACATTAATGAAGATGAAGGAAAAGTTTTTCAAATAAATAAGGCTTTGTATGGCCTCAAATAAGCACCAAAATAATTCTAATATAGGTATGATAAATGTATAAGAATGTTCGATTTCTATAGAAGATTATTTGATAAAAATCTCTATATGAATAATTATAATGAGAAATTATTGATGGTGCTTATCTATATTGACAAAATATTTTTTTGAGGCTTGGATAAAAAATAATTCAAGTATTTTTTAGAACTTGTGATGTGTGAATTTGATATATCTCCAATTAGTGAAATTTTATTTTTATTAGATTACAGGAAATTTGAAATTGGATGGGATAATTATCTCACAAACTAAACATTCCAAGGAGGTTTTAAAATTATTAATGATTTAAGATATAGGGACAATGGTTACTTCAGTGGTGAAAAGTGTTAAATTTCCAAGAGATGGGCAGGACATCAATGTCAATGTGACTACATACCGAATAATCATTAGAAGTTTACTCTAATTGACTGAAACATGACCAGATATCTTATTTTCTACTTTTAAAGACCCTTGTTTTAGATTGATCTATGGGAAATCCACATAAAGGATATGAAAATAAAAATTTATACATACATCATACCATATAATATAGATTGTTCTAGAATAAGTATTCACGATATTCATTTGGGATTCACTGACGTGGATTGGTTAGGTTCAATAGATGACCAAAAATCAATGTTAAATAGTCTCTTTTATCTTGTGAAATCATTCATATAATGTCAATGAAAGAAGCAAGATTGCAAGTATTTGAGCACAATAGATATTGAGTACATTTTTGGCACTAAATCATGCAGTAAATTTCTATGGATGAAACAATAAATTCTTGTGGTGGGCGTTGAATCAATCTGTGTTATTCCAATCATGTCTAAAAATTCAAGTGTGACCAATCTTAGAAAAACAAATATTCAAAATTAATAGGGATATAACATTGAGAGATAATTTTATATCATAATGGTGATGGTGGAGAATGTAACCAAGGAATTAGAGTATTTATAAAAATAAGATCAAGTAGTTGATATATGGAACATGACACTAAAAAAAGTGGTGTTTGAAAAAAATCAGTTGACTCTCTCATTAAAACCATATCCATTAAACTAAATGTTTTTAAGATGAAAATCCCTCTCCCCATATGATTCAGTGTTTCTTATAGTATCTGAAGAGGTGTAGAATTAAGGGGGATAAATAATCCATGGGGTTTATTTTGCTTGTGAATCACATGTGATGCAAGATGAAAAATATATTGGAACCAGAGAGTTACATGGAAATCCAAGAATGCGTTAGGTATGTATTTTATATCATACATTGATCCTCAGATCAAGAAGATTATATAATTAATTGACATCTTTCGTACTAAGTGAGGATTTTTCTCACTAAGATTCTTTTAAAAGAGAAATTTCTTACATATATAGATATTTTACTATTCAAATCACATGTCCAAGGGCAGAAAACACATAGACTACCGCCATGTATTTTATTGGAAATATTGGGGAGAAGTTATTATAGAGGATCTTCAAGTTAATATTCTTAATAGTATATTTAATATTATTCGAAATTTTAAACTAAATAAGATGGGGAGATCATTGAACCCCAAATGATGTTTGGAGTGGATTTGTTTAAAAGTGTATTTTTAGACAATATGAGTTCACATTAGTATAATTAATGGAATTATATTTACCATATGTTCTATTTAATGGAAATTGATGTTCTTTGTAAAGGTACAATATGCATATTGTAAGGGTACAAATATATGCATAAAGGTAAATCCATTGTTCCAAAACGTGAATAAATGAATAATGAATCCTATTTAAGGGTAATTAGCACATTTAAGGGCATCATGAGGCTTTTTTAGGGGTAGAAACCACTTCTGTATGGATATGTAAGGGGAAAAATCTCACACATATGGGAATGTGGATTTGGCTACATAGATCAGCAAAATCACAATGTGGATGTCCAGCCTCATGGATTTTTCTATGCAACAACATTGGATATGTGATTATCAATAAACTATAAAGAATACTCAACTATGTGAATTGGTTAAATGAATATAAACTCGGTTATATTTAATAACCAGCTACATGAGTTGGCTACATTAATCTTCATTTGGTTATTCTACCTAACTGAATACATCATTCTCTCTAGGATTCAGATGCATGTATTTTTTTTTGAAAGGTAAAATCCGAATTTCATTGAGGTTATACTATTCTAAAGGTGTCAACATGATATATAATAAGCTACACCACAAATCCACTTTGGTTTTGTGGACCTAGAATATATTTACATGTGTAGGTATTAGTTATGATGTAGTAGTTATTCATTATTGAAGGGGGAAGTTATAGGAGATCCTAACAATTAGAAAATACATGATCTGTGTGGTTATACATAAATAGAGGTTGAACCACATGTGATGTATATAATCCGATCATGGTACATGGAGAATTAAAGGGTGAATACCACAATAATGGAGCTATGATAATTTTATTTCTATATTTACATATATGGATGTTAACGATGGAAGAATACAAAATTCTCAGTGGATTCAATCATGGGCATTCATATCCTTCTCATATTTTAATATACATCAATGAAAAATTTATAATTAAAGAGTCATTTATAGTTCCTAAAATTTATATTAAATCAAATGTTCTAATAACTATAAAATATATTCATTTGTATAACATCTCTATTATAAGAAGAAAAACACATAGAGATAGATAAAAAGAGAGAGAGAGAGAGAGAGAGACAAAGAGAATTCCATTAGGTTTTTCTAGGTCTCATATAGAAGGATTAAGCACATTTAAGGTGTTATTACATGATTTTTATTATCATTGGAAATCAACATTATATGTTTAGAATATACACACCATCATTTGAGTATGTTTGTATCGAAATCATGTGAGAAGAAGGATTAAATAGACTGGGTGGTGATTTATTTTCTAAAAGGGAGAAATGCGTTCTTTAAATATTCATGGTAGTTTACTACGTGGGTCAGTAAGGACAATCTAAAATATATATAACTGAGTGATCCTTTTGTTAATATTGGTATATAGGAACATTTTCATGAATTCATGTTGGACATATCCCTGTAATGCTGGACCTAATAAAACACATTGTGTTGTCTACTTATTTCATAACTTATTGAAATGGAAGGTAGGGTGAAGTCAACATGTTCGTCACAGTGAGAAAACAAAGTCCTCACACACGGATGATTTTTGTTTAACTTCACTACCCAGATTAACCTCCCACTCTCATTGAGTTATCCATTAAAAGGATCTAACAATAAAATTCAATTTCTGTTTCTAAATAACAAATAAGACCACCTTATTCTTAAAAATTTATTTTCTAAATAGGAATATAATGTGATTTATTTTTAGAAAATAGATATATTACATTAAAAATTTATTAAAAATAATTTAATTAGAATAAAATAAGGAATAAAAATATAAAATTTCCAAAACCATTTTTCTATAAAAATCCATTTTTCATTATTCCTTATATTTCAATTTAAAAGAAGAAATCATAAATTTTAGAATTTTAATTTTATAAAAGAAACTTACTTTTTGAATTTTTTAAGTTAATATTTCCTTAACACAAATTATTTATATTTTTATGAAAATATTTATTTTACGGTGATTTTTAAAAAATACCATTTTAAAAAAGTCACACCTTTAATGATATTAAAATAAAAAAAGTAACCCTTTAAAAATTATAAAACAATTAATGGAAAAAATTTATTTAAGGATTATAATGATCATTTAAATGAATATAATGATGAATTTATGAAATTGAGGTTCAAAATTTTTAATTTGAATTAATAATTATTTTAATAAAAACTTTTTTGGGTCTGTTTCTATTAGGAAGAATCCCATCGGGGTATCATTGAGGATGTTTTGAGATAATTTTGTTTTTTGACAAAGCAGACCTTCGTGTTGATAGAGCAGACAACGATGTTAATTTTTTTGTCAATGGGGGTTTACATGGTGAATTTTTGAACTCTATAGATATTGTTGACAACCTAGGGTGCGCGAAAGAAACTTGCGTGCCTAAGGCGATGTCAAATGGGGTTTTGCGCGCCAGGCATGATTCGTGGTCCGAACAAAGAAATATGGAAAAGGAAGGAAGCATGCAAAATATTCAAGAAGGGTGCAAAATAAGAGGTTGGAACAAAAGAGACTTACGCTACAAAGGTGATGTAAAATGGGTTTTTGTGCGTCATGTCATGATCTTGGGTGATGCATCAGGGTTTTTGTATGAAGGGGTCAATGAGTGCTATAAATAAGCGGTGCCCCCTCACACTAAGGGAGCTCGATACTTATGGAAAATCCGAGCACCAGATCGTGTATGAATTTTGCACAAAGGGAGTTTCATGAAATATTTTGAGTTGCGCGCAAGCTAAGAAAATTGTGCATAAGATTTGAGTTGCACGTAAGATTGATGTTGCGTGAAAAGGGTGTTTCAGAACAAAAGTGGAATATTGTGCGCAAGGCATTATATTTTCACGCAAGACGCAATAAGGGTTGCGTGAAAGATTTGGGGTTTCCCAGTACACCCTTTGAAAATAGAGATTCATCTGCGAGTGAAAGCTAGACATCAACAGAGCATCTATCAATAGTTAAGGATGCAGATTTCATTAGAGATAATGAAGAGTCCTACAGGTCTATAAACTATGAGTGGATCTTCTGAAGAATTATTGAGCACACTTCAGTTGAAATAGTAGTGAGCTTTAATATTGTGTGTGGTTGTAAACTAGGATAGACAAAGAGTCTACCCCGATCTTGTAAACAACAGTGCACTTATAATGGATTTGGTACATCGATACATCTCTAGTGTATGCTCCATGGACATAGCACAGTGAGGGTGAACCAATATAAAATTGATGTGTCTTGTTCTATCTTTAAGATTCATTCATCTGCAATGGGAAGGAGAGAGAGAAAATATGGTTTCTTCTAACAACAAAACAGGATCACATGGGGTAGTTATTTTATTTTTTCACACCTGGATTCTCCCCCCTCTCGGGGTATCTATCCTAGTGGACCTAACTGTTTCATTAAATTATATTTTCTCAAGGTGAAATTCAATATTGGATTAATTTTAAAGACAAAAGAATCATATATTGTGTAATAATAATCTTATTAATGTCTTTTAAATCAATAACAATGATTATTTTATCACAAAATTTATTTTAGCTCTTAGTATTTCAATTTTCCAACAAATTGTTTTTACATGTAACATGAGCTAATAATAAATTTAATTTTAATCACCATTAAAAATATTATTTTTCCAAATGGGTTTTATATTTTTGAATCATTATGTCCAAATTATTTAATAATCATCATTTTAATATTGGGAATTAAATATAAATTACTTAGGAAAAAATTATTCATCATTATAAAAACAAAAATTTGTAAAAGTGAAACATCTAAGAGAAATAGACGTAAAACATGTTAGAAACTAATGTGAAATATATTATTGAAGCTTCATTTGAATTAAACTTTACCCAAATCTATTATTTTCTATTATTAAATCCAATCAAACATTTAATAGGGAAATTATATTTTATATTATTAGGAAAATACCACTCATCTCCCTTATAAAATTAGCCATTAGCACCCCAATTATTCTCACATCCCAAGAATCATTGATTACAATTTATCAGTACAAAAATAACATGAAACCCATTATATAAAAGTACACTTGGATCTAGTATTGTCAAATGAAATCCAATCAATTCCTTCATCTAATTAATAATGCAGCTCTTCTATGGAAGATGGTAAAACTTGCAATTACCCCTTTTTCATTTCTTTTAATTTATTTCAACTTATTCCTCCTCTGAATCCAATATTTCCATTTTAAAATCATTACATATATATAATATGTATACTGAAATTTTATTATTATTATGGGATAACCATTTTCTACCTTCATCCCAACCATTTGAAAAATGAAAATATCTTTTCTGTTACAAGTGGAATACCACTTCCATTAGTGTTGTGATCCATTTTTCATAAACTCAATAAATATATGATATAAAATGGGTATTTGATTAATAAATATTATATTTTATTCACTATTAATATTTTTAAAATATAAAAAAATTCATTACTTTTTCATTACATGGAAAATTAGAATGTTTCTTGTGTGTACATGTGGACTACAACCTTCATGAAGTAATGTTTTCCATTTTTCATCTAGAATTTTATTATTTATAAAATAATAATAGAATATAATTCATCCCCTTAAAACCATATAAATAATGCCCTTAATCTTTTTAAATAATGATATTATACTATAAGAATCACTTTTGTAACCGCAATCCACCATCGAATATAACATGTTTTTGTTTGGGGCAGTTTTACCACTTATGTGAACAATGATATAAATTTATATCATGGCTAAAATAGAAACATAAAAACATATATTTATATACATAGAGGATAAATAATTTTTACCCTATAGTTTTGTAAATGTTATATTAATGATTAATTTATTATTGATATACAAATATTTTTTCATCAGAAATTGTTGAAAGAAGCTCATATCTGATTATGGATTGATGAACCATGGATATAATTACCATAAAAATAAAATAAAATAATAATATTAATTCAAAATAATATATTTCATTAACTTGGATAATTGATGAATTATGGATATTTTGTCAAAGAATGTGAATCAACATCTTCATTTTAAAATATGCACACAACAGTCAAAACGACGAGCATTCGATGATAAAAATAAAATATAACTAGTTATCAATGGTATAAAAATAAATATATTTAAATATTATATTTGGGTTATATATATAAATAATGTTCTATAATTGGTTTTTAAGATGTATATGATTATTATAAAATAGTTTTGAGGGATTTTGTGGAGGTTGGGAGTAATTGTTAAAGTTTCTTCTTGACTCAACTACCTTTATTGAGTAATAATTATTACTCTTTGACCATAGTTTTATAATATGGGATTCTTATATTCTATGATTATACGATAATTCATTCTCTATATGGGGAAATAGATTTTTTTATTCTAATCATCTACGTGGATAATTTTTTTTTTCTCATAATGCATATATTTATTAAGAATAATTCACATTCCTTTTAACTTATGTTTCCCTTCTAGGTATATATTTTTTACTTCATCAAATATAATCATCTATATTTGGAAACCGAATTATGTGTTATCTCATGTGAAATTAATATTTTATTTTTACTATTTTGAAAATTAATTTTCATTAACTCCTTTTATTATGTGGGTTTTCATTTAATGTATTTTAAAATATTAAAATGTTTTTCCTTTCACGATCATATTATTTTTTATCCAATCAACATTTAAATTAGAAAAATATTATCCCCTTTTTAAGGATCAATTATTAAATATTATTTTTTAAAATATAATTTTTTAGAATGATTTAAATCACTATTTCAAAATTGAATTTTGAATGTAACTTATAACCTATACTTTTACGGTAATGTTAAAAAAATTTTACAAAACCTCATATGAGTTGACATATATTTTCTTATTTGAAACCTATATATCTTAATCATATGGGGTTATGTTTAATGAATAACCATATAAATTATTTTATAAAATACTCCTTTCAGGGTGATATAATTTTTTGTATCGATCGATTTATGTATAGAATTCATTTTATATGATACCATTTGAAAATTCTATTAAACCCATTTTCCTTCCATAGGATCTTTATGATATCATGAGTGACTGATTTCATGTAGAACATATATTTATAGATGATTATTATGTGTTTTTTGGGCCCTATATAACCCCAAATTTCATTTATTGAGTGTTTATATCTTAGGATATAATAATGTAAAATTGAGTAATCCTATTGGATTAACTATGGGAATTAGGTTGTGATCCACTTTGGGAAACATGTTGTGATTCCACGTCCACTAAGAGAAACATGATGTTAATTTTGATCCACTATGTTATTATTCCAATTATAATTTTTATGATTTGTTTTTATTGTATAACTCCAATGTTATATTTCTTGAATTGTGATTATTGTCTCATAATTTTATACTCTTATTCAATTTTATATCGTTGATTGTCTTAGATTACATCACGTTGAATTATATAGTACAAAAAACACTTGTTATTCCATGTTATTTTAATAAAATATTTATCTCTAATCATGTACTATCATATCTGCATAATCTTACCAAGGATAACATATTGATATGTTTTCCCTTATTGAGTGTTTAATCTCATGACTTTCTTATATTTTTAATCCCCAAATCAGGAATATGAGAATGAACAATAAGAAATCTATAAGGGAGGTATTGTGTGGTTTGATTATGGTTAAATTTTCATATGTATTGTAAAATAATTCTCACATATTTATAGTCATTAAAGGCAAAAAATCATTATGTCTTGGGATTATGAGATTTTTTGTGACATGAAATATTTACATTATGTAAATGATATAAAATAAAGATATTTTTAGTTTGGTTCACGACATGGTTGAATATAACACCCTAATGTGTATGATGGGGATGGTTATATAATCCTAGTCGATATCGTTTAGGGTTATATATGTGTTAGCCGTAGAATCAGCATGGGTTCTGTATGAATGTTAGATATGAGAAAATGTTGGAACAATGGGAAATTCTAGAATAATCCCACATTCATAATCAATAATGGGAACAAATTCTTCTATTTTATGGCATATTTACTGTTAATATTATCAGTTATCCACTCTAAGTCACCCTCATGGTTCAATTAGGTCACTTTAATTTGTAAAGCCAATTCTGATCCTAAAATTAGAACAATTCAATCTACCGCATTGAGGGTGAATCCTTATGATAAAGGTAAGGTGTAAGGAATAATTAATTTTCATATACATACGCGTAGGATCTTAAGACCAAACCACTTTTTCTTTGTATTTTCTATCATTCTTTTTGTAAGTCTCCTATAGGAATCAATGAAGAACATCTCTTATATCGATGGATTTTTATTACTGGAGAAATATAATTCATTGGGTGTATAGGAATTTTCCAAAGAACATTTTGGGTTATGGTGTTCAATGAGAAAATCTAACAAATCCTACCCTTTTAGGACCTTATGAGACATGTGCCACATATCAAACAACTACAAGATCCATTCTAGACATCTAGTTGGAAATTTATTGTTGAGGATATTTTTAATCAGATTAGTTAAAGAGATCAATTGGTCCTCGTGATGCTATATGTAGTGTCTCAAAATTTTCACATCACAAATCATTAAAAGGTAGATCTTCTCGATATCAAAATATTGGGTCCCTGTATCTATAATTTTTTTTAAAAGATAGTATATATTATTCTATATTGCACATATAATTACTTAGAGAAAGGGGGAACCTATAAAATATTCCACTTCTATTATATATATAATGTGTGGATTCATTTCAACCAAGGGTTTCAAACCATTTGGGGGAGAATGTACAACTTGGAGTCATTGAAAGCATCCTAAAACTATTATCCCACTAATAAGTGACACCTTTGTTAATCAAATTCATGAAGGTCAACATTTTCGAGTGAAATTGGTAATGAAGTATCAAATGTAATTGAGATTTCCCTAAATCCCTCTCAACTATTTATGTTATTGAGAATACAGAAGATCAATGATGGTTTTAGTCTTTTCAAAGTAAAATTTAATGTCAAAATGACATACTATAAATACAAATAGTTAACCTTATGTTACTCTAAATGTTAATTTTAGGTTATTCATTTTTAGGTTTTGTTACCCCATTTTTTTTAAAACTATACCAAGAATTAAAATATAAATCTATCACTTTTGAGACTCAATCACTACATCTTCCACGAATCATTCTAGGATCCTCTATATGATGTGATTGAAGATATTATGTTTGGAATATTGATATGTGGAGCCACAATTCTTCAATATAATGGGAATTACTAGTTAAAAGTATACTCCTAAGGGTTCCATAAATGCAGTGAACTTTTCATCTCGAGGGAAGATCTATATCTAATTATAACATGAGTATCAATCCATGAAGGCGAGGTCTATAAACCTAGTTTTTGACTCAACCAGTATCTCTATGATCATGAATAAGAAACCATCCTTCGGGATGTACTATTTGAGATACCTAATGTTGTAGAATACTTAAATTTACTCATTATTTTTCTTACCAGTGACAATAATAGAAATCCAGTTTTGGTATTGGACCTCCTAAATGAAATTGTACTAAAATAGATTACAAATTTCTACATACACCTTAGGGGCATGGTTATGATGCGTTATAAAAGATACCTATTTTTATCTAAGTTGTTAATATGGAAACACCATTGATGGGTTTCCATATATCAATATAGTCCATGCATTTCCATGTAGTTTATGTTGAAGAAAACGTAGTTCCTTTTTTGGAAGAGGATGTATTAATCAAATCATTTGGGATTAGTGGTAGCACTAATAATTTTTTTCCATGGATCATACATTGTACTTAAATTCACCTTATTGGTATCATCAATTATGTTTCATATTCCTTCCTCAAATATCATAAGGGAAGATATAATATCTTCTTCTTCTTATTCCTCCATTAAAACATAATCATATTTGGAAAATAAAGAGACATTTTGGGATATTGAAATTGGAATAAAGATATATTAGTTCCCATATATACTTATGTGGGTGAATCATTATCGAGGGCATCCTAAACACATTTCCCTTCCTCTCCACATTCAAAAATTGTAAAAGATTAATAAAATTCCTGATATTCAAGAGTTGATGTGGGGATATTAATGTAAGGGGTGTTATTATCTTCAATGAAATCATATCCATAATCTGTATGGTTGGATTCAGTGGATTCTAATGGTATCATATGGATGGGAGAAAATATTCCTAGGTCCCATTACATACATCCTTCTCTATGTATTTGGGTTTATAACCTCATTTTATTAGTCTAAATACTATATTGGATTACCCCAGAGTAGTGGAAGTAAGAAGAGATATTAACTTACATAGATGGGGTGGTGGTATTTCACTCTATTATTAGTGGAATCTTGGTTGGATAAGAAACACGGAAATTGTATTATCCAAGGTTGATTAGATGATTTGATCTATAAAACAGAGCTCTCATGACTCAATTATTACTTAAATCTGTAGTACTTTTCTCAATATATGGATAGGAAATATGTAATCTTTGTCGGTATCACTCCATATATTAAGAGTAACCAATTACAATCTATTTAGGTAATAAAATTCGATGACATTATCTATCATAGGATTCCTTCACTCCATTTTATATAATCTAATATCTAGGTATTGTGATTTTTAAAACTCATAAGACGAATTATACTGATACAATACTCTAACCTAAACATTGATAGAGTATCTAAAGAATTTAAGGTACGACAAAGATACCACCATATGTATATGGATACATGGATTTACTACTAGAAAATTGAATATTGTTTCTTAGTATATTAGGATATACTGATATTAAAAAATGAGGTCGTTAAACAAGGATATGAGAATGAATCTTATATGATGTTTATGCTATCATTAATCACACCCTTGAATATCCTAGATGGAGTGAGTCATACATAATACATTTTATACCAAGAGGTGGAGGGTTTGAACTAGTATGATGTTGATCTTAAATCCATTATCAATTATAGATTAATGGATGTCTACATCATCTTTCTTACCAGGTCTGTATAAGGGTATCTTGTTTTCATATATAGAGGTGAAATTATATTTTTTAGTGAAGGATAAGATTTTGGGACACTCAATGAAATAAAAATCTATATGATATTCCACTACTGCAATAACATAATATTTGGAATATTGTGGTCTTAAATGGTCCTCAATGAGTACCTCCTGGAGCTCTATGGTGAGATAAATCTTGTCAAGAATGGAGAGTTTGGCTGGATTAACATCAAGTTATTTGAGGACGTAATTATTGTAGACAATAGGCTTACCTTTTTTATTATGATCCTTCTATCTGGATTGAGGTTCAGGAATTTAAGCTACATGTGATTTAGGTTCCTTTTCCAACCCAACATTTGGGAACATTTTCATTGCTTGATGGTTGGGTGGAATTATATTTCCACAGTCTAATACTAGCCAAATAATTTCATGTTCTTTAGTGTATCCTTCGATACGATTGGATCCAATGAGCCTCATGATGAATCATAATTTAATTGATGATCCTGTTGAACTCAGTAAAGTTATTTTACCTTAGTCTTTTAAGAATATATGACCTCAAAGAAAATAGTTATTGAGTGTCAAAGTTGTTTTTATCCATGAATTCCTCATCGTCTATAACCTATTCCCCAATTAAGGGTGGAGAACACCATTTTATATAAAAATTATGTATCAAATGTAGGGTTTTTGAAGTGAATTATATTTAGGGATCCATATTTTGAGTACTCAATTGATAATTACCCCATTTGATTGGGTGTTTCCCACTACCTCATTTGGTCGGACGATTTCCATCCTCCTAGTAATGGTGGTAAGAATTCCTAGAGAGCCTGGAACATATTGGGAACCAATATGGGTTCTTTCTCTCACAATTATTTCTTTATAATCTACTTATGATAGTTATTATTATACATTGATGACCAAGAATCCAACTCAATCATTACCAAGGGAATCAATGTCATTACAGGTTGATTCAATTTCACTATAAGGAGGTGTGTGATTAGTTGATATTTTTTGGCCATCTAATGATTCATATTTAATGTGACTCTACTCATATTTTACTTATATTCACTTTCTTCGTATAGAGGGATTGTAATGAAATAAGTCACCTGTGAAATTGGTTTTCTAAATTTGAATTTTCCATATTAAACCTTCTTCTAGATAAGGACATTAAATATAAAGAAATCTAAGATATTGTATCCCATTATGAAATGGATGAATAATTAATTAGAAATATCATTGAGAGTAACTTCATTTGGTGTTTTAACCTTTGGAAACCTGATAAATTTATTCTCTATAACAGATATAAATTTATATTGGACTTGGTATTTCCAAAAAAATGATGATTATTTTTATGATCTACAAACCATAGGTGAATGAAGTCATTTTTTATTTCCTAAAGAAAATATTATTATTATTTTCTCATTTATGAGGATACAACACATGATATTAGGTATGTATTTGGGATAGAGTCACACCTTTCAATGGTTTAAGAATAAAAGTTACAACATCAACTTATTCAATTGATGCATGCCTTTACATGTGGTGTGGTAAAACAATTTTTTTTCCTTGGTTTGGTATAGTAGTTTAAGATTAGGTTCTCTCTGAATGTGGAGTGCATAGTATTTATTTTAGTAAAAATTATTTTCTTTTTATATTGTGAAATTTAGACTTTTTGAAAGAATTTTAAATGTTTGATTTGAAAAAATTGATTAAAAATTGTGATTAGTTCGGGATTGGATATACATAGAAAAATGCTATCATGTTTTTCAATTATTATAAATTCTTATTCTTCTATCTATTATGTGAGATATTCCTCTATTAATTCCAATTTTTTCCCTTCTTTAGATGGAGATGGCATGAATATCTCTTATTGAAATATCATGTCAGTCTACCCTCTTTCACATGGGTGTAGTGCTATAGTGGGTTCTATTAATTAATTTACGCAATCCTTAATCAAGTATTATCATTCCTTACACATCAATATTTCCAGTAGACAATTCCACACATGTTCTAGTAATCTATGTGAACTAACCACGTAACCCTACCCTATTCCATCATATATATACTAGAATTGGGAGGAGGGACATAAAAAACATCGACTAATAAAATTGAAGTTTATAGATTTTAACCCTAAAATAATTGAATTTCGTATTAAAATGTTAGAATCATGAATTAAGACAAGAATGAATAAGAAATAATTTTATTATTGGATAAAACACAAAAACATCAAACATATCACAATCAGTCTATGATAACACTTTCTCAACCACTAAAAAAGTACCCCTCCATGGATGGGGTGATCGAGTTGATGTGGGAGAATGAAGTGATCAAATTATTTGAAAAAATAATGAAAATATAACTAGAAAATAAAGTAGCAGTAGAACTCCATCATCCATATCATATTCTATCTAATTGATCCCCTCAAATATCCTTGGTCTTCTATTTATCGAACTATAACAATATTTGGTAGGTTTACCTGCCGATAAATATGATAATAAAAAATCTCCTCGTCAATCCTTTGGCACACAGGGTTTTGTGAAAAAATAATCCATCTATTTAAATTTACATTAATTTAAATTCAAATATGGGTCTATCTAGAAACTATCATGGAGTGACATATGTGTCACTCTGTGAAATATATGGGCCCTTGTCTAATTTCTATTTTTCAAGTCTTTAAAATTCCTCTATTAAATTTCTCCATTTTCACATCACGAATTCACTATTCACAATGTGAATTAGTATTTTATAGAAAATTAATCTTAATTTTAGCTTGGTTATTCACTTTGAAGTATTAGAGTTATTACACAGTCATCCCAATTAAATTGAAATTTTCTATTGACGTAAATCATGATCTAATTTTCCACTTTTGGATATTTTAAATCATGCATTGGATATAGGAACTATACAAAAAATCAATTAAATATTGGTATAAGTAATCAATTAAAGTAGAATATCTTATTTTTATATTAAAATATACATTCATAAAGTAGTTTTTTCATCGACCCTCTCTCATTGAAATGTCATTGTTGGCCAAGATTCTTACATCAGGCATCATATATAATCCTTGAATTTTTATTAAAATGGAAAAATCTCTTAAAACCTACTATAATATTTCAATGAGATCATCGTTGTCTGTATCTTATGCCAATGGTTTTATATACCAATCAATAGTAGTTTTTCTTGAGTGAGTTTAAAGATCTATGAGTAAGTCAAAATATTAAATCTGGAAATGAAATCAAATAACCTCTATTTATTTTTTTTTCAATTTTAGCAAGCTAGGATCATTGTCTACCTCGGTATAGAGCTAAATTTTAGAGGAATTTCCAAGAAATGTTTTACCAACCTATAAAAACCATGTTATATGTTTTCTATCATAGACCAATATTCGTCCCTCTAGATTCCAAATAAATAAAATAGTATTATCTAACTGTTGTTTCTCAAGTGTTACTAACAAATGTATATAATGATTTAAAAAGGTTATAATATTTTGTTTCAGGTATCTAATGCCTTAGAATATCTGGAAGATAGGATTCCTAAACTTTTTTAGATGAAGAGTTGCATACACCGACATAGGATATGGATTTCATTCTAGTTTCATCATTTCTCATTACCCTTCCTTAGATTCCATTTTAGATTCTAGGGTGTTAGTAAAGTCCAGAAGTTCTGGCAGAACAAATAGTTGGGAAAACTCCCAATTAGGGTAAGTGGGTAGTTCCTAATATGGTCATATCACCCGTGTTTTCTATTGATATGAATTATGAGTAGGCCAAGGATAGCTCTCCTAACCAGTATTCAACCGCATTTCAAATGTGGGTAACTCATGATAATATTTAGTCACCTGATTTTAGTACACTAGTTGTCTAGACCATTAGTTTTGTTATGTGGTTAGACACCACCCTCTTGTGCTGATATCTTTTCTCAAGTTAATGAATATTTATTTGATGATACATATTTCTATCTTTTATGAAGTTTTACACCACAAGAAAATTACCTGATGGTAATTCAATGTCAAATCAACATAATTATCCTCACTCATCTTTTCATTAAGGAATCTTCTCCTTAGCCGAGCAACTCTCGTCTTCCCTAGGTTTTGGGATGGATGTGTCGAAGAGTATACATTTTTCTTTGATAGAAGCTCATGGAGTATAATGCACTTGAGTACACAAAAAAACTCCTAACTTTTTAATTTTCCATTGATGTATGGTATGGTCACCTTATTCATGTTTTTTATTATAGACTGTATTTCATGAATATATTTCCTCACCATTTTCTTTTGAATATGAATTGGGTTCAATGATAGTTATGGGGTTAGTTCTAATAACATTCACTAATGCATATAATATCTTGTGAATCGTATCTTCATCAGAATGGCATGGTTATTTATCATCCTTTCTGTATTTATAAAGGAAAAAATAATCAAATTACCACTCATTCTAATCCTTTTTAGATACCCATTGTGGCTTATATCCCCTACATGGATATTTCTAATCTACTTGATGTTCACACATATGTTATTTATGTAGGGTAATCATAAGGGATTACATAATATTTTTCATGGAAAAGGTTCCCAATTAGGGGGTGGGTTATGTAGTAAGAGGAACTACGAGATAATTTTATGTCAATATCCTTCCAATCTAGAGAAGATCGACTTTTGTGGAATAAGGTGAAATGATGTTTATATACCTATTATATTTTGTTTTCTTGTATGTTCAACCATCATATATTATAGCCACTATAGATTAAATTATATATATGGTGATGGTGGTGTTACAATGGTCCTAACAAATTTGGGTTTGGGTTTATCGCATAACGATATAGATTAAGTAGCTATCATAGCTTTATTGACATTTATATCCTTTATGTGGGTGCAAGCTAAATGAACCATCCCTGTCTGGTTAGATCTCTTCATCATTGTGGATTTCTCTATGTTTGGATATTTTATAGCATCAATTTTGATACTTCTCTTAATTTTATTAATTTATTGAAATGAGAGAATGTTAATACCCTAATCCCACTAAGAGTGAAGTCTCCATGTTTTATGAGTATTACAGTATTTCTTAACATACTAGGAGTCACATACAAATCATATACCCAATACATGGGAGGAATCAATGACATCACATGTTTACTCAATTGTACAAATCTTATAGAATTATATTTTGATAAAATCTAATTCTCCATACACTCCCAACCCCATGATGCATATGTTAGGAAGGTAATCCTTCATTATCAGGAAACTAATCCCTATAAAATTATGAAATTAATGATATAATTCATCATGTTATCTTTCCAAATTTTTATTCTATATAGATGGTAGGATGTCCTTATCAAATTAGTGGAAAATATATCTCAATTTTTTAATGTGGATTTTGTACTCCATATAAAAAAAATATTTCTTGTTGAGATGGTGGATAATCATACACAAATTAAAAAATAGATAATGTATTCAATCCTCATTAAATTATTCTGAAATGTTATATAGAGAAGTGGCTATGGATTTAAATATAACTAGTATACTTTTTTCATGTACTTCCTCCCACATAATATTTGTATTCTCCCCATTATCAAAGATATATTATTGTAATTGTTCTATTTTTTAAAAAAAAATTCTAAAACTATTATCAAGGTGAGTGATAATTTTTGGATTCCATAAAGGTGTACAGGATTACAGGTAGTGTGTGTGAGGTGTAGATAATTAATTTCACCCTATATCTTCTAGAGATAGTGGAAAAAATCCATAAACAAATTACATGTCATTTGGATCAGTAAACCTTAAATTTTTAAGTTCCTCCTTAAATTTCTAAGTGACTCCTAATCTTTAATGAGTAGATTGAAGAGAACCTTCATGATTGACATCATATTTTCTATTATAGGGAGAACATCCATCCTAGATTTATGTTAGGTGACAAGGAAAATTTATGCAATATATATCATGGGAGGGATCTACATTGTATATTTTCTGATTTCTATATGGAGGGCCTTTATAGTAATAAATATCTAATGAATTGAAAGTGGGATGACCTTCTTACTTGTTGATCATCTGATTGTATGAAGGACCTCCACAACTAGATTAATGGGTAGGAACTTTATGACTGATCATTGTGTTATCTTAGTGTAGACCTCTCTAAATGGACCACCAGAGAATCCAACCAAAACACCATCGGGAGGAAATCAGGATGGCTACTCTCATTTGTCATTGATGAAGAGTCAATATATTCTTGTGAATGTTTTGATATTTGATGGAGGTATTCAATAATATTAATATTGATAAAGTTTGGGATATCATCCAACTCCTACTTTGTAGCTTACACTTGATTAGACCTTAAAAATATTCATATTTTGGAAACTATGGTTAATACCGCAATCATGATCCAATTAATGCAATGTGAGCAATAAACCTCATGTATATAATCCCACTATGGTTACCTCATACAAATCATCAGAATATTTTAGTGACTTTTTTTGATATATTATAGAATATAACATTTAACTTCACATGTATTAGAAGGTATATGGATAATATATTATTTTTTTTATCTTCATTCATTATTAGAATATTTAGGTAGACTGCATAGGGATGATCTGTAATATTAGTCTACTTCTAGATGGGTTTCATCAGGATATCTAAATGGGCATCATGTACATGAGAAAGAATATTATCCTCCCATTATGTCATTTACATAACATGTCTTTGATATCCTCTAGTAGGATCCAGAATATGAGACAACTCTTGAAATATATTTGGAGTTTACCAATGATTTCATGTGATGTTAGTGGTTATATAGGGATGCCTTGATGAGACTTTCAAGACGTTCTATAAAACTCTTGTTGGAATATGAATATGGGCAAAATACTATTAGTTATTCCTTACTAGGATATTTTGATGGTTTTTTATAGGGATTGGGTATATGATCCAACTCTAGAGTATAATATTAAGTACACTAATGGGGTTCTCTAATGAAGAGAACAGTAGTACGAGTCTTCCATAATTGTCCCACTGAATACACCCACTACCATGATATTCTATCAACTCATCATTATATGAGAAGTTATAGAAGTATTCCCTTCAATTTACACCTGGGAATTATGATATATTTATTCTATTTGAATATAAATATAGGAATTATTCTCCATTGAAATGGGAATATGGGCCCACACTAGTCCTCTATTTTCTATTGGAATATGCAGAGGAGCATCATATGTGGGAGAAAAAATATGGTCTTATTCCTTGTTGACTACCAAGGTATGATGGTAGTCATCGTCAATGGGGACTAGGATATAGACCTATTACCTAAATATTTTTGAAGTATGTCGACATGATTCATCCCCGAATGTTAAGAAAGATTGGTAGGATTATTTAGTGAAAATAGGAATATGGTCAAATTCCCCACATTTTGGGTTCCATTTTCCCTATAGATACTTCCTATTGGTTACCTGAGTCCGAGTAATCCTGGCTAGGATCACTTAGGTGGATTCCATAGCATGTCCTTGAGGGTATGTGTCTTTACAATGTTAATTATGATAATGTTTAGTAGGAACCCTCATACTATCCTCCTAAAATATGGTGATGATTTATTTTTCATCTATCTTAATCTTCGTTAGATAATGGAGGGTGTGTTAAAATTCTTGGAATAAGCACTAGAAATAGTTTTTTGGGTGAAATATGCCACCAGCTTCAGAACAATTCTCCATTAATGGGTTAATCCATGGTGTATGATAACATAAATTATCTCTAATTCTATCTATGGAGTGGGAATAGTACCATTTGTTTGATACTATCTCACAATCACATTCACTACTAGTTTCTTAAGGTGATTTGTTAGTAAAAAATATCTTTCTATATTTAATGTCCATGACTATTGTGGTAGCTAATGAATATGTAGTGTAACTTTTTTATGATAAGTAGTAGAAGAGTACCCACAACATATATTTATTTTTCCACGTAACTAATCTATGGAACATGAAATAAATGATACTATAGTTTGGATCAAATGGGGCTCTTGAATTATATGAATATTTTCCAACAGAGGATCAAAAAATGCAAATAAGAAAACTAATTATTATATAGTTTCAAGATAATGCATGATTTATCACTTTCATAGGTAAATAATTCACCAACAATTCACTATTTTGTTTTTGACATGTGATAAAAATTGGTTGTGTCATAAGAAAAACAATTCCTGATGTCTAATATCACTCAAATATGTATAGTTAAAGGAGTTCACACCAGCCATTTTTCTTTTGACATGAACTATTACCACTTTTTTTGTGTCAAAATGTACATAATTAAATTTTTTTTGTGATTTTTGAGACAATACATGTTATACTTGAGTTGTGATTTGGTTTAGAGGAAGGGAGGTCAGGCTCATCTCACCCATTTTGGGGAAATTGATTTCTTACTTTGGGAATCTCTTATAGGTTTAAGATATGTTTGTGAATCTTGCCCAAATTTAGGAGTTTTTTGGGACCATACCAGTGACACTTGGTTTGTGTATTTTTTTAGATAATGGAAGGTTAGGTTCATATCTCCCATTTTTGGGAAAATTTATTCTCACTATGGGTATCTCTTATATATTTATGATATGTTTCTGAATCCTTCTCAAATCCCAGTGCGAGAGTGCTTACCATAATTCAAGTGATCAAATCAATACTATATGTTAATGTGAACATATATATATATATATATATATATATATATTAGAGGTTCTCCATCGATTCTACCATATATATATAAGAAATTATTTATCTTTATTTTATTAGTTTTTCATACTATGGTTTTAATCTGTATATTTGGTTACTCTAATGTTTATCTCCATTTAAGGAGGAGGTAAATGTTCATGGTTTTGGGATCAGACCGATAAGAGTAGATTTCTACATATCTCTGTAAATGGAATTGGACCCCATTTTGTTCTTTTCCACTTAAAAATGTAGGTTGCACCATTTATAGTCACATTACAAGGACCTCTATGGAGATCTTTAGGTTCATGTGGCCATGACTGCTTCCAACAAGTATAATTTCATGTGGACTAGACTATTAGAGACACGATTTCATTCTATGGATAATATGGGATGTATTCATCATCATCCCTTTATAGATTACCCTATCTCTTAGTAACTAGACAACAGAATGTGTGATGGGATCATGAGGGAATATGACCTATTTAGAATTTATTATATGATTCATTATGGAATATATCCCAATGAGGAGGAGTGGTGTGGATCCTAGTGAATTTGTCCTAGTGAGGATATAGAGGAGTATAAATGAATTAAATTATTATGATACCAAAAGTCTTTTATACACATTATTTCATTATTTTTTAAATAAATACACAAATAATATTATTCCAAAAAATATTTATTGGCCTAGTGAATTTGGGAATTTTGAAACATGTAACAATTACTTAAAATAGGGATACATAAACATTATTTGAAACTCTTTAACATGATTTAAAAACTCCATCTCCCTTCTAAAATTGCATAGGATAACTAGGGAATCTACATAAGAAAAGGGTGACCAATAAATCCCAGTATGAGAATAATAAATGAATAAATTGATGAATGTAACACATGTGAATCATGAGTCATGTCAATTGGAACTAAAAGGTGTTATTATAATATACATAAACATTGTATTATGATACAATATGATAAAGTTAAGGAAACATAGGAATGTTACGACAAAGTAGAACATGAAATCATAAGAAATATTTAATGATAATTATAAATACATAATAAAATAGATTATTAGGGAAACCACCCATGATCCATACATGGAATCTCATGAGAAACAAATTACCTAATTCATTAGATGGATATATAATTTGAGTCCCACCCATAAAATTAATATCATTTTCATGCATTTTTGTTCCACATGGATATAAAACATAAGAAATCATTTCATCCCTTATAATCACATGATAATTGATTGATGGTTACAAAAATGTAAGTTCCAAATCAATTAAGGATAGGTATATCTAGTTGAATAACCTTGAGTAGAAATGGGGATGGGTATTCACTAGATAAATGTTTGTCGTGGAAAATCAATGGATAATTACAGTATTATATCAATTGCACATAATGATTCATGGAAGGTTTCAATGACAGTAAAATAAGGTCTCTCATTACTTGGAAATTGTAATGGAATTAAAATATATGTTTAAAAACATATTACCATTTGAATATTTAGAAATCATAAGGTATAATACAATGAATGTTCTTGAATAAATAGGAGGATAGGAACACATACCTTTTGAGGGAGATTATAAAATCATTTGAGGAGATTTTTAAGATATTTGGAACACTGTAGGAGAGATTTAGAGAGGTATATAGAGACAAAATCAATGATTAATGGGTTTCTATTGAAGAGGATCGGGTGGTTGGGTATGTATTTATAGAAAAATGTAGGGTAATTATTTGTTAATTTTAAAACATAGTTGTCAAACACTATTTAATAAAATAATCAAAACCAAAATCCATTCGATTTTTTCTTAAAATTGTATTGGTTTTCAGTAGTTTATATTTCCAGGAAATGAACATATTAAAATAAAACATTTGCTGATGTTGAAGTAAGTCATGTTCAAAAAAAATTATTTTAAAACGTTAAAATAAAATAAAGGGTTTTGAGCATTCATTATAGTTTTATAAAATTAATGAAATAACATTAAAACACATTATTTTAATTTAAACCCTAGTTTTTGGTCATCAATAACCATTATTACATTTATTACATCACTTTTGGTCAATCATTATGTCATGATATGTACCATATATTTATATCATTTTTAAAATTTACCAAAAAATTGACTATGAGGAAAAATTATAAAAATTTCACCATTGGATAATTTCATCATGATAATTTAAAAAAATTGTTTTACATAATTAATTTTTAAAATAAGATAATATCCTTCTATAAATGAAAATCCTCATTTATTGAAAAATACCATTTTTTCAACATTAACAATTTACGACCATTATAAAGATGAAATTACACATCATTAAATTATCATTTATATATAAATAAATATTTTTCAATAATAATATTTGATGAAAATATAACATATTTAAAAAATCATTATTTCGTAAAAAAAATTGTTTTGATTAAACCCATATATTTTCTAAAAATACAATTTTTGTTTCTTCATATTAAAATATAATTTTCAATGACTCATATAATATTTTTTATATTATGTAACAATATAAATGATAAATATAATTTGTATTTAATAAAAATGGATAATATAAAATTTTGTAATAATAGTATCAAAATAAATAGCCCCTAATTGCACCATCGTATACCCTAAGGGTATGGTGTGTGATGGAGGATCATTCTTGGTGCGGTTCAGAAAAAATGATTTAGGTTGTGATCTAAGTAATCATTAACATCAACTTTAAATGGTTTCAATCATGATTCATTTTTGGGATCTCAGGTTGGGATTGTCCAAGGGAAAATCCAAGTGATTACATTTCCCATGGAAGCTCAAGAAAATAGGCTTCATAGGGTACCATCTTACTAGTCGAGGTCATCGATTCTTCCATTTTTGTTAATAAGATTTTATCATGTCCTTGAATATATAATAATATCAATGGTAATTTTACAATGGATATATTATCAAGGACTAATTTTTATAATTTCATTTCCAATCCTATAGGATATAATTGAAAATGGTCTAAAATATCCAATGTAACGTTTTGTGTTTTCTATAACTACATTACTTAATAAGTACATTATTCATTCCAAAAGGGAGTGCCATTTATGAATGTTTTGGTTGTAACATTCTCCCCCTTCATAAATTTCACCCTTTAAATTTAATTTCATACACTAGAATAGATGATGTTAATTTTGTTTCATAACCTTTTCTGGTTCACATGTTTCCTTTTCAAACATTTGGTTTTTTCACTGTACTTTTACCATCTGAGTTGTCTTGGTTCATAGAACGTTGTCTCTATGATCTAAGATCTTCCAAAACCACTCCTCATGCGAAATATAAGTCTATAATAGTACCACCTCCAGATTCAGTACATGTGAGGGTTAGGTATGTATGTCTTCAGGATGGATTCATGGAATAAATCATATACATGAGATTGGGTTGATTGGAGTATTAATAGACATGCCATATATCTGATGTGATCAAGGATCACAAAGGGGCCGATTTATATTGGACTAAATATTCTCTTTTTCTCGAACCTCAACACGTTCATCCCCATGAATATAAAAAAGAAAACCATATTTTCAACCTCATAAGCAAGGTCTCTTCAGTAACTCGCTACATAAATTTTATGTTGATTTTTTACAGATTTAAAATGACATTGAATATTATAAACCTTCTCTATCATATATTTGATCACATTATATACCATAATATTTCATTATCTAACTCCATCCCAACACGTCAAAGTCTAAAACATCATCACATACAAAGATATATATGGTTCCATTTTAATGTTACAATGGAAACTGTTGTTAAATGATAACTCCATTAGGGGATGGTGTGGATAACAACATCATTGGAAATCAATTGAATAGATGAAAACTTATCCCCTTATCTTTGAATAGTTATTTTAAATTATCCATCCTTTTCAGGGTGAATGGTAGGACTCAAAATCCACTCTGTATCTGACACATGTTGAATGCCTCTTCATAACGTTTTGGTGAACCTCGAGTCTCAATAAGATAAAATAATGATCGCAACTCAATATAGTCTTACCACATCTCTTGATTATATCATAGAGAGTTAGACAAGAGTGAAATATTTCTTAAAAGAAATGCAATGCACTAGATTTATAATCTGATTAACTACACATAGATGGTGTAATTTCTATTACATGTTTTGGGGATACCTATGGTGAGATCCATGGTTATATTTTTCCATTACCTTACTAGAATGGACATTGTTTTCAATATACACGTTGACTTCTATTATTCATTCTTTACATGTAGTCATTCCTTGAATCAAGATAAAGATTCTATAATCAAACTATACATATTATCTTACTAAATGTTTTCTTCATATTCCTATATGTATTATTGATGTCTAGATGAATACAAAATTATGAGGTACATGAATCATCTAGAAGTTTCAGCTTCAGATATTGTTTTTATTGGTCACATATACAGGTTCCAAACCTTATATCTGCATCTTTGGAAAATTTGAACATTAGGATATTCTCTAGCTTTTTCTATAGATAATCATCATCTTTTTTATCTTCCTTTATCCTTTTAATGATTGATGGTTAATCAATTATCTGATAAAAGTAGGATGAAGATACTTCAATTATTCCCATGACAATACATATCATTTTTATAATTATCATATCCCTTTCAATCCTATTCATGGTTAGGGTTATAGGATCCCTTTTACTCATATCATATTTAACATTGTTTTCCTTTGAATGATGGTAATAGACTAAACAATCATAGTCCTTGACCATCTTTGACCATATTTTTGTCACATGTTGAGATCCTTTTCTGTGAATATAATCTTAATGATTTTATGATCTTTATATATTTCACACTTCTCCCCATAAGGATAATGTATCCAATTATTATTTCTTATATTTGTGTATAACATAAAAAATCATTAGTTGGGAAGTTCTTATAATGGACATTTAACCAAGAGGTGGAATTGGATATCAAATTATCATATTACATTAGTACAAAACCAAAACACTTTTTGGATACATTTATATACTACACATATCCTTCCCCACTGGTTGGTAATGTTAGATCAAGTGAAATGATTAGCCTATTATTTAGATCATTAAATATTTCCTAAAAAATCATCTATCAAGATATACTTAACTCCATTTTGAGTTATCTAGGTTATCTGGATTGAGAATCATGAGATTGTTCTCAAAAATCGATGATAGTACCATGATAACCCATGGAAATGCCAAAAAAACTTTCATAAATGAATGTCTCAGTCATCTTTAAAATGATAATATTTTGAAGAACACACAAATATCCATTTTATGGTGACAATTTTCAAAAGTAATGTTAATTTATATATCCAAAACACACATTTACTATACATCACTTATATGTTTTCATTTTTCAAGCTATTCAGTTTATCATTCAAATTTTCCTCATATTCCTCCTTTTGTTTAGGGTAAATAAGAATATCTTTGATAAATACTACCATATGTTTTTCAAGGTAATCCCCAAGGTCTCCATTCATTATGTCTATTAAGATAGTTATATCATTATTGAGTCCAAATGGTATCACCATGTACTCATTGTGCATGTGCCTTATATAAATATCAATTTTGGGGATATCCTCCATCATCACATTTACTTGATAATATCCAAACCGAATATCCACCATGTATAATTGTTAATAATTGCATAGATGATTGAGAAATTCATCATTATATGTCATTGAATACTCATTTTCTATCATGATATTGTTGAGAACAAAATAAAAAAAGTATAAGTTCATTAACCCATCATTCTTCTTGATGAAGAGGACCAACACACCCCATAGTGAATCACTTGGGTGTATAAAATATTTATCTAGATCCTTATATAGTTTCTTCTTTACCACTATAATTTCAAAAGCGTACATTCTATATAGTGTAATGGATATTTCAAAATATCTAGGTAAAAGATAGATTAAGAATTTATCCTCTTGGATAAAATTAAGACTAAGAAATTCTTCATGAAACACATTTCTAAATTCCCTCATAGTGGGCATGTCATCAAGGATAATATTTTTTATATTCAAAATCATTTTAGATATATACACTTTCTCAAAAATAAATAATATCAGTTCTTTTCATGATGTTTCCAAAGAATATTTATCCTCTTTCTTGCACTTATATAAAATTATAAAGTGATTCACGATACGAAAGATGATATCCTTCACTTTGTAATTTATGTTACGTGATTAGTGTATCAGAAGATCCCCATAAATTTGGATCCATTTTTTGTATAAAACACTCCATTGGAAATTTTAATTTCTTGGGTGTTTTTCACCCCAATTCATGATTCGGTTAAAAAAATGAGATATCTGAGAAAATTATTTTCATGAGGTTCCTGATTCATGCAACCATTAGGTTGGGAATATAATTTGGTCATTTTTCACATTAATGATCACATTGGTTGTTGACTCAGTTCTTTCTATTTTAATCCATTGATTAAAGAATTGGGAAAATTATGAATAATAAATTTCAAAAATATAATCATATAAAATAGAAACAGTAATAATTATAAGGATACCTCATAAATAACACTCATTATTTTTCCTATGAATTTCTAGGATACAATCTTGGTTTTACATGTTTTATTTCCTAACATTAAATTTTTGGGGAATTTGTTTATTTCCTTCATAATGGTTTATAAATAGATTATAAATTTTCAAAATATTATCACTGGGTACTTCCAAACTTGTTGTGCAGTACGGGATCTTTTTTATATACTGGGTGATTATCAATTTAACACACAATGACCCATTTTTGGGTAATTACAATAAGGTACAACTATTCCAGAGACACATAAAATTATAGTATCCAGAGAGGGAATGTTTTAGTTGAAACCACTTAATCCCAACATTACCAAAATTTAGGGTTATTTTCCTAGGTTTATTCTTAACCATAAGTGTTTTACAAGGGTTTTATAAACATAATTCCCAAAATTATCAACACCATCCTCTGATACAAACTATGAAAACACATTCCTTTTATACACTTTAATTCATGATTTCTTATATAAATACACACGTAATTCAATCCAATATGATCAATATGACTAGTGTCTTGGGGAAATTAGATACATAGAACTATAACTCAAAATAGGGATAGAACACTATTATTTAATCCTCATTAACCTACTTATAAAATTTCATCACCCTTCTAAAACAGAAGATGATAACCAGGGGATGTATATAAGAATGGGTGATAAATAAATATCATAAAGGAAATTATAAAACCATAAATGATGAATTTAATACATGTGAATCACAAAGTTTATTAATGTGACATAAAATGGGTGATAATTGTTAATTTGAACACCAAATCATGATATAATATGATAACATCAAAGAACCATAGGAATGTCGAAACAATATAAAACATGAAATCATATGCATAATTCAAGACTAACCGATGAGACATAAAAACAATGTTTTATTAGAATATATTCTCATGCACTATATATGGTATATCATGATATAACAATATTATATAATTCAATGGCGGATATATAATTTTGATCCCACAAATCACATTCCTATCATGTACGTGAATTTGTGCACCAAATAGATCATAAAATAGAAGAACACATTTCATCAATTTCAATCACACAATAATAGAATGTGGGTTACATACATTGAATTCCCAAAACAATTAAGGATATTTATACCTAGTTTAATACTATTTAATGAAAATGTGGAAAGGGCATTAACTTTATAAATGTTTGGCATGGAATATCATAGGATAATTTCAACACCATAATGGGTGTACATAAAGATTCATGGATGGTATTAATGAGAGTGAATGGAGATCTATCTTTACTATAAACACACATACATTTCATAAATAGATATTACAACTTAATAGAAAAATATTAATTACATATTATAAGAAATCACACTAGAATAATTTAGGTCCAGTGAATTTCAAAAATCAGAAACATAAAAAACTGCTTCATTAGTGATATATGTCATCCCCACCTATGTTATTCATAAAAAACAGCATCCATATACATATCATATATAATACCATTCTTCATAACCTAGGATATGTAACATAAAAAATGGTGATCTCGTTGGATTAATAAGAAAAAAATCGAAATATCAACACATCATGAGCCTAAGGGTATGAGAACATGAGAATAAAATTTAAAAAAACATACCCTATATATCACAGATATTTAACATGGTTAATGGAATAAATCATTAAATTTCATAATACATGAATTAGAAAGAAATCAAATAAAATGATCCATGAGATCATAAAAATGGAATAAGGAAAAGAATGTGGCATACACATAAGCATTAAACATATCATGTCACAGAAATTCACCAAGACATTCACAACATGTTAGGATTGGGATAACCACCCATGTACATTCTTCATGATTAGTATAACATCTCATATACCCTCTTATGGTCTTGTGATAACATGTTGTGTAACCTAATTTTGGATTAGGTTAACCTTAGTTATACCCATTGTTCTTATATAACATTAATAATTTCCTAATACAGTGGAGGGAGACAAAGGTCCCATCCGCAATGTCGGTATTGAGGGGAGTAATGTAAGATGTTGGTATTGGTATTTATAATTATTCATCATTGGAGGGATGAGACTTTATCAGATTAGGAAATCCGATACCAGATATATGTATGAGTATCTATTATGAATTTAATAAGCACCAAATTAAAAAATCATGAATACCTCATTAGAATCATCAGTGCATTTAACTACATCTTTTCACCAGTTGTTTTTGCTAAATGTATCCAAAATATAACACCTCTAGATATTACACTCATGCTAGAATAATCTAAAAAAATCCACTTCTTAAATTCTTGGTTCTAGCTCAGAGCTTTGATGACTTCTTCATCATCACTACAATGACTTCGACTACATTCCTACGATCCACAAAGATGTCCATGGATCATTTTCATGGATGTTGTATTTCTATCAATTGGATAAAAGAGGAGATATAATCTCTCAGTTGTATTGGAAGAAATAGTCTATGGGATAGATATCCTCTCATTATCATATATTGGATGTCCAACAGACTTGAAAAGGGTTCCCCGACACCTAGAAATAAAATTCCCACTAAATAAACAATCAATGAAATAATAAGAAGAAATATGTGCCAAAATGTCATTTATATTTTTATCATGTAATTAATATATATAATAAATATTTAATGTGATAAACTAGAGTGATTAACTAAACTCATAATTCCTATAATTTCAAACAAACATTCAATATTAAAATAATATTTATTCTCACAATATTTTTCCACATATTACCTCAATACATTGTGAATATTGTTAAAAAATAAATTCAACCAAATTATATTATAATCAAATAATAAATAATTTGTTTATTCATTGGTGATCGGTAATACTTAGACACATCTTGGGCCCCATTTTGGTCCCACTAGGTCTTGTATACCTATTCACCCGATTAGGGTCCACTCTAGAATATGCTATTATGTGTGACCCTCTACACTCTTATCTCAATAGTGGTGAGTAATTTTCATACACCATGAGAGGAACCTAGAAACCCATCAAGGCCCTATGGAGATAATAAAAATTTATAGCTTTGACAACTGTTCCTCTAAATACGTACCATGTAATATAATATATTTTTCTCATGAAATCTCATAAAGTAGGACACATAGCTTGTGCCATTATCCATTCCTGCTTTATTAAGTGTTAATATAACTATATTGTCATACCTTCAACTACCATGTCCAATTATTTAAAAAGTAACAACTATAGTAATCATAAAGTCCATATATATCACTTCCTCAACATGGAATCAACAACTTTTATCTTGACAATTCAACATATGACATACCACCAATAGTGCCTCGAAAAAATCTACCACACCATGAAATCAATGTCATGGGTTTTTATTGAAAAACATACATGATCAAATGGTATAAATTGATAGTGGTCTCAAGATTGGATACAAATACATGTGTTTGTAGATAGGAAAATCAAAGACACATGAGACATGTAGTGTTCCTATTAGTAGGTCTTTAGTGATGATCTAACCTATAAGAAATCACTAATTAAGAACTTCATGAGACAATTACCAATTATTATGTGCCCCCAACACCAGATAGTCAGACATCAACCATATCTAGTCAGTATGATCTGTCTAGACCATGGGAAATATGTTTCAGATTAATTTCATAGTATCTCAAGTTTCTCATTTTAGCCATTGAACTGGTATAATTCTGATATGATAACTAATTTGTGGAAAATACCATGAAAATAGTGGATGCTGGAATATCAACAAAATTACGGTAAAAATGCATCATGCATTACTCACTATATAAATGATATGGAAATCAAATAGTACTGTTTAGTTGGGTGTAGACCACACATTATTAAAAAACTGCCACTTTCATTAGAGATAACTTTTTAAATATACATTTTATCATTCATATGATAAGATCATGTTTTTGTTGGGTTATAACATTAGTCATGGACATTCAATAATTCTATTGTATATAAATTATAAAATATGAAAAAAATTCCATCCATGAGAAAGATTTCTCAGGAGATGATTCTCCAAGTATATCCCTTTTGCTGAATGTTAAAACATGACCTCTTGGTTTGTACTAGTGGCAGAATTATAATAATTAATTTAATGATAAAACATTAATTTCTATATGCAATTATAATAATTGTTAAAAAATCATTATGGATTTTTCACTGCTTCGTTGGATAACTTAGAAGCTACATCGCACTATGTATTTGTAGATATAGCTACAACTAGCTTGAATGATCTTTTCGTAACCATTACATTAGGCTGACTATCATATTAGATCATTTTAATCCAATGAACACTAGATATTAACCCTTTTTAAAACTAGTATATATTCCTCTCCACTTATCAGGAATATATCCATTATACTTTCCCAAGTAAAATCAGATACTGCTAACTATTACCTTTGTAGTTCACTTACATATAATTGGTATTTTACTATCATAATGATTATTTTGGGAAAATAATTTCTTTTAAAAATCATGTAATGTGTTAATAATTCGTTAATGAAATGTGTGAAAAAATACTCGCCACACTAATATCCTCTTATGTCATGTACATGTCTTGTTTGAAATATTTATTCCATGTGACCCTGGTAACAATTCTCCCTCATAATGTTCAAACTAGTATTTTCCAATACCTTGTCAGTATATGTACTACCACCTTCTTCTAAGAAACCATTAGATCTACCTCAATAGATTTTGGTCCCTTGATCTTATTCTACTACTTAAAGTCTATATCTAGAGAGTTACTTTCATTTTGGTCTTAGCTAAATGATGGACAAAGAGTTGTTTTCCATATGATATCAAACATATTTACATAGAATATAGTGGCTCTCCCAATAACCTCTTGCAGTTATATGGTAAAAATTCATGTCAAATTAATATTTTGTGTTCTTTTTTCTTACATAATACCTAAACTCTATTTATGTAACACTATCCTTTTATTGGAATTATATGGTGTCACCGTCCCTTTCGGGTTGCATCAAATAGAAATCTTCTATAATTAGTGGTCATGATATCTAATGAACAATATATTTCCTAACACCAAAAAATCCCCTCCATGAATTTACCAAATTCATATATGTATGATTTGTATGCATTTGTCATTTTACAACATTCTATTTGACTAGTCATAGAGCCCGAACAGAGATACAGATAAAAAATTATGGATATTTGATGTGAGACTGATGAAAACAGCCATCCTAGACAATTATAGGGAAATTTATGGATTTGTGGGCATGTTTTCAAAGAATGTTCACAAGGTAGGGTATTATTCCGACATTCCAAAAATTTCATGCAACTACTGAGCAATAATTCAACTTACTTTCACGTGAAATATGATGAGAAGTTGTTTAGAGTACCCTCAATCAAAACGTGTGACCATGTCTTGTTCATGCAAGGAAGTCATTATTTCTATCTTAAAATGGAATATTGCATGAAAAACAATCATGAAACCATCTTGTGAACAAAAGGATATTTCAATTGGATATGTTACAAGCATAAGAAAATATTCCTCTAGAGACAAATTAACTTTCCAAGAAACTCTATATAGATTCTCATTAGTATACAATGTTATTCAACATAGAAAATGCCTATAATTATGGCATCCACCCCTCATTAATAAGGGACCTATGGGAAGTGATATCACATATGGAAATTATGGTTTCACATAGTGTGAAACCCCCCAAGGCTTAAATTTTGTTTCAATTAACCATGAAAAAAATCTCAACTACGGGGATTCCTCTAAGATGTTGTTGCACAACTACTTCATTGAGATCACAATTTCATGCAATGCCTCATCTTCTGTGAACCTCTATTTTTCACAAAAATCCAAATTTCTGTGAAATAGGGTTTTTAAAATCTCACTAGTAGGACATTCCCCATGTGAACTCCCATCTTATGCGAAGAAGTTCCAACTTCCTTGTAACATTACCAACTTGTGTGTAATAGTTCCCACTTGTGGTCAATAGTGCCGACCTAAAGCCAACAGTGAAAACTTTCACGCAATGGCACTCAGACACACCATCTAGTTCATACGATGGGGATTGTTCCCCCAGACCCTCGTTTGGGGTCACTACTAGTAATTCATACCAAACATTCACCCTAGTCCAATCACTTCCATCAATGATCACCAAGAAAAATGGAGAGTCACAACACAAAATTTTTGGTTCCAGATGATGACATTTTGGGGTGTTCCCTTATACTACCGAAATATCCACCCGAGAAATACTATGATTCAGGATACTCCTCTACAATCCCTGAAATTCCATGAGATGAATTACTCTTTCTGGACCCTTTCCCATTTCATTAGTTGAGATTATCATATTTGATTTACCTTGTACCTTGATTTGATACACTTCTCAAGCACCTCCTGAAACCCATTCACCTAAATCCTATTCTAGGTTAAACCATAAAGGGATTCTCATGCATTAGTCCCACAACATCCATTTCCAAGCATCTTCATCCTAGTATTCCTCACTACATGACGTTAAACTGTAGTATACCTTGTTACTCGAGAATAGTATTCCTTTTGCATCTAGTATAAGATTACACATTCCTCGATCATGAGAATCCATTCCATAGTCCTTACTATATGACATTAAATTGTAGCACACTATATATAATAAACATAAGATGCCTCTATTCATGATTCCTTATGTATCAAGCATAATATTATTCATTAAATGATCATGACACGACCACCAAACAACATCACTTGGGCCTCCTCATTCGGTTTAAGAAAAAATCATATACCTCAACCCATCAGTGACATGGAATTCGCTCATGACATTACATGAGAAAGACAGAATGGTTAGATCAATTCATAATCCATACACACCACATCCTTTCAGAGGATTTTAAATTATACTATTACCCCATGAAATGAACAAGGGATTACCTAATAGACTGAGATGAGGAATAAATCATGGGCCTCTTCCACCCATAATCCCCATTCACGTCATTACAACTGCATAGTGGAACCTGGTATTCATTCACTCATAATCCCCATTCAAATAATCATTTCTCCACGCAGCACATTTGACCCTTCCATGCATAATTACCCTTCACATACTTTTTTCACAGGTATATGCATGGGAAGATCCCATGGATAATCCCCACAATATTACAACCAAGATAAATCCTATTTCAAAGGGAATAATCAACGAGTAAGCTCCAAACCTACTCTCATCAATGATCCTTATGCATCAGTAGCATCCTTACCAAATGACAATAATATGCATGGATCAGTCTTGTCACATGACCTTAATATACGACATTGAACTATGTGGGTTTTGATTCATTTCTTCTAAATATGGTATATGGGAAACCTCCTTAAGTTTCAATCCAAATCATGGTAAACTCATGGTGTTCCCACCAAGGTAGACACCCCTGATCCAACTCTAGTGGTGTTCTGATCAACCTTCCAAGCCCACCTCAAGGGGTGTACCATCCATCGGTGAAATTATTGTTCTTCTTTCATAAGGATACACCTCCTGGATATGGCTTATGGTCCATTCTGATAATCATTTGGGATATTCCACAAGGGGTGTTATAAGCTATTCATTTGTGATCCATCACAAGGGGTTTTATGATCAACCCTCTTGGTTCACCTAAAAAGAAATCTCATCCATTATTAAACCATCTAGGTGTAAAATTCTCCCTTTTAGGGACACACATGTTTGATATGCCTCTTCAAGGTGTTCTAATCCACTAAAACTGTAATCAAAAGTCATTAAACATGTTCCCAGACTATCCTAGTAAGTCGTTAAACCTATTCCAAAACTATCCCCACAAGATGTTAAACTAACACCCAACCAGTCTCTCCATTATAATAAACATGTTCCAAACCTATCCCCAAAAGGCCACGAAGATGCCCCCAACTTGTCCTCACAATTCATTAAACTTGGTAAAAATCTATCTTCACAAGATTTTAAAATCATTCCTAGAACATCCTTTTTATAACAACCCTTCTTTTTATTACACACATAAACCTGGTTTATTACATAAAATATTCACTTGATACAGCATAGAAGATCGAGAGGTCTAGTGTCTTTGGGTCATAGTATCATTACATAACAACATAAAACATGAAAGGAAACATATTTATTGACAATTTCCTTTACATGACCACTACATTCCCTCGTACTTCGAATTACATTGGATAACCTGAGGACATGCATAAAAAAGGGTGAGCTATATAGCCCAGTAAGGGATTAATCACAGAATAACATGAGGAATAAAATAAATGTAAAAAAATAGGCATATCAATAGAGCACAAGATAATAATAAAAATAAATGCATGATAAAGAATGATAATCATAACATGGAAATGTGGCAACAACACTTAACATGGAATTAACATGATCCAAGGATAATTCCACACAGAGCATGAGTAAACCATCATTACACATGATGCATTAGTAAACCCTTGTTTCACTTGAACTAATATGAGTATACACCCATTTCACATTACTTATCTTGATACTATACTTTACCCAATGCATTGGAGCGCTATCAGGGCACACCCTTCTTAACGATTTCAATTCATGCATATGTGTGTCACATGGATCATAAAACATTTAATCATTAAACATAATAATGTATTCCATGATAAAATAATGTGGAATAAATACATGAAAATCCTGAAACAAAAAGTAAATGTGCATAAAGTTGAATACCCTTGATAGAGAAATGGGCTTCGTATTCACTACACAAGAACTTTGTCAAGGAAAAGCACGGTGTAATTTCGGCAGCATAACGGCGTGACATAAAAACACATAAAACTGGTTGACGACAGAGAAATGGGTGTATCATCATATTTACATGACATGAAAATTAAGGGTTTCATATAGATACATTATCCAACAAAGTTAATGGAATTTAGATTCATGATACAAAATAATTTCTTGAATGTAAATGTGGAGAGAGAAATTCCTTTCGGAATTTCGTCATAGTAACGAGTGTACATGGGAGGCATTTAATGAGTGATAAAGGGGTCTCCCATCATTGAAAAATAAATAGGGCAGTATGGGGGAGGTTGTAAACCATACCCCAACATTTATAATTGAAATTAAAATGGAATAACAATTTAAATAATATTGGATAAAAAAGAGAATGGAAGAAAAACCCATATGTGAAAGTTTGCTTACAATGGCCTGAGAGAGGCTTGGGAGAGGCTTCATGGAATCTTGGGGCACCATACAAGGATTCTAGAAAGATGAGGGAAGATTTTGGACGAACTCCAGAGTCATTTAGTGAGGAGGAAGTGGGAGCTTGGGTGGGTCTATATAGGAAAGGTGAGGGAATTCTTTATTATTTTGGTTTGAGAAACCTCACATTAAACTAATCCAAACCAATAACCATCCCATGATTTTTACCCATGGTTTTAGGAAAAGGGAAGTGAAAAAAAATATTATAAGGCCAAAGTACAAACTTCTTAAAATAATGGGGAAGCTTATGTGAAGGTGAGTCACACTCCCAAGGAAAACAATTTAAAAAGACAAAATGGTAAATATGTCTTGAAGGGTCCACTAATGCTTTTTAAAATAAATAAAACAAACCCAAAATCATATTATTTTAATGTGAAAACATATATTGGCTGAAAATAAAGTTTATAGTATTTTATTACATCACTATTAGGGCATTATGATGTCATAAACCACATTATATATTTTAATGGTATTTAATTTTTACCCAAAAATTTGACTATCTCAGAAAATTTTGAAAAATCCACCATTGGATAATTTCGACATCCTGATTGCAGAAATAATATTTTTTTATCGAAGTAATTTTCTAAATATGTTGATTTCTAATTTTAAAATAAAAACTGACATTTATCAGAAATTCCTCTGTTTTGACAAAAATGGCTTTCAAACATTAATAAAAATTATAATTACATTCATTAAATTATACAATAATTTATATTTATTAAAATTTAATATAATAATTATAATAGTTTAATAAAATATTATTAAATTAAAAAATCTATAAATTTATCAAAATAGATTTCTTAGTTGATCATTAACTAAAAATAATATAGGTGCTTTATAAACTATTAATAAGGTAACAATAATAAACTAAAAGTATATTCATTGTTATATACAATAATAATGTACATAACCATAGAACTAAGGTCATGTAACATAACCAATCATATCACATGCATAAGACTGAAGATTAAGGTGTGTGATGGTGATAGACTCTTGGGGTGGCTCATATAACATTGCTCGAGTGGTAATCTCTATCAACTTCCACTTCTCTCATAGGCAGTCCCAATGGAGCTTAATATATTCAAGCTCGGCTTGGGATTGGTCAAGAGTGAAGCCCAAAGACACATCCTCCATTCCAAGCTCTGAAAGATGGGCTTCGTAGGGTGCATGTCTACTAGATGAGGTCATCTCTTCCTTTGTCTGATTAAATTGGGTTTGTTAAAACCTTATATTTATACTATTCATGTGATCAATGTTAAACGACTATATTAGTTTTGGTCACAATTAATAACAGTATTTTAAAATCCAAAAACATAAAACCAAAGAAGTTGAAATTTTATATAAAAATTTTACCTAAAGAGACATTCTATTAGATCAAGAGGGATTTCCATTAATGAGTGATTGGGTCATTACAATATTCCCCCCTTAAGAAATGTTTCCCTCAAAATTTGTTTTTCCCACACTAAAACAGATGTGGGTAACTCCAATTCATCATTTCCTCCAACTACTACATCGCTTCTTCAAACTTGTGGTTTTGCCACAACACCTTGACGAGGGGCATTGTCTTATTTTGTATAACTTTTTCTCTATGATCAAAAATATTCACTGGTTTCTCCTCATAAGAAAGATCATCCTCTAAATGTACCACCTCTGAAGAAAGTACATGTGAAGGGTCCAATATGTACTTCCTTAAAATGGACACATGAAAAACATCATGTACATTAGCCATGGTAGGTGGAAGTGCTAGTCGATAGGCCACAACCCCGACATGATCAAGAATATCGAAGGGGCCGATGTACCTTGGACTTAACTTACCTCTGTTTCCAAATCACATGACCTTATTCCACAGAGATTTGCATAGAAATACCATGTCTCCAACTTTAAACTCAATGTTTCATCGATGATTATCTACATAACTCTTCTGTCGACTCTAGGCTGCCTTGGCATGCTACTGAATAGTTTTCACCTTGTCCACCATTTCTTTGACCATTTCTGGTCCAAGAAACATACTCTCACTAACCTCATCCCAACACGTTGGTGTTCTGAACCTTTTTCAATAAAGGGCTTCATATGGTTCCATTTGGATGCTCGAGTGGAAAATGTTATTATAAGAGAACTCAACAAAAGGAATTTGTTGATCTAATCCTTCTTTAAAGTCCATTGAGCACACTCTCAACATGTCCTCGAGTGTTTGGATAGTCCTCTCGGATTGGCCATCAGATTGAAAATGATAGGCCGTACTGAAGATCATTTCAGTATTCAGAGCATGTTGAAGACTCTTCCAAAATAAAGAGATGAATCTTGGATCTTGATCGGACACAATAGATAGTGGTACTCCATGAAGCCGTACCACTTCCCTGATATATATTTGAGCTAGTTGATCTAATGAGAAATCCTACCGAATAGCAATGAAGTGTGCATCCTTTGTAAGATGATCCACAACAACCAAGATTGCATTGTTTCCTTTGGATGTCTTCAGATGTATAGTGACAAAGTCAATGGTGATGTTCTCCCATTTCCATTCTGGTATGGGAAATGGTTGCATAATCCCATTAAACTTCTTCCTACCTACCTTCACTTGCTGACACACATGGCACTTTGATGTATATCCAGTGATCTCCTTATTCAATTTATCCTATAAGTAATTCTCTCAAATATCATGATACATATTTGTGTTTCCTGGGTGAATAGTGAAATTTGAAGTATGTGCATCATCCAAAAGTTCCTTCTTCAGCACCAGAATTTATGGAACAGATAGTATTTTCCCAAATATAACAATTACTTCTTCATTAACATTGACCTCCCAGGATTTCCCTTTTCTAATAGCTTCCATTTTCTTTCGAATTCCCACATCATCCTTTTGAGCACCCTTTAACCTGTCCAAAATAGACTGTTTAGAAATCATTTGTGAAAGGATTGATTATGTTTCCTTCATTATGATTACCATGTCCATATTCATCAAATATAATAATATTGGATCCTTTTCAATTATCATCAATGATAGAATCACTTGGTCCTTTCTACTTAGATCATCTTACACCTTGTTCACTTTCCCAGGGTGGTAATGGATTGAGCAGTTATAGTCTTTGATCAACTCTAACCAACTTTGTTTGTGAATGTTCAACTCATTTTTTGTGAATATATACTTGAGGCTTTTGTGGTCCATATATATTTCAAACTTCTCCCCAATGACATAATGCCGCCAAATTTTAAAAGCGAAGATCACTACAGCCAATTTGAGGTCTTGTGTTGGATAGTTCTATTCGTGAACTATCAATTCCCTTGAAGCAAAGGCAATGAATTTTTCATTTTTCATCAATACACATCCCATGCCCTTTTTCGAAGCATCTCTGAATACCACAAAAATATCTCCACTTATGGTTAAAGTGAGCACATGCGAAGTGATAAGCCTCTATTTCATCTCCTTGAAGCTTTCTACGCATTCATCTCTCTAAGAAAACTTTACTCCCTTTCGAGTTAGCTTGGTAAGAGGGTTGGAAAATCATGAGAATTTTTTCAAAAATCATTGATAATATTCATCTAACCCCAAGAAGCTACGAATATCCCTTACTGATGTTGGCCTTGACCATCCCTCAATTGCATATGTTATGGAGGTATCCATAGATATCCCATTTGCTTGTGATGATATGGCCCAAGAATGAGACCTCCTTCACCCAGAACACACACTTTTTGTACTTTTCATATATCTTCTCCTTCTTTAAGGTCTCTAGTATAGTTCTTAGATGCTTCTCATGATCCTCCTTGGATTTCGAGTATATTAGAATATCATCTATAAAACTACCAACAATTTTTCAAGGTAATCTCTAAATACACCATTCATGAAGTCCATGAAGATTAATGGAGCATTAGTTAGTCAAAAAGGTATTACTATGAATTCATAGTGCCCGTATCTTGTACGAAAAGTAGTCTTCGGGATATATTCCTTCATCACCATTACTTGATAATATCCGGAATGAAAATCCACCTTGGAGAAGTATTGTGCTCCACGCAGATGATCGAACAAGTCATCAATTCGTGGGAGAGGATACTTGTTCTTTATCGTGATTTTTTTGAGCTCACGATAGTCGATGCAAAGGCACATTGACTCATCTTTCTTCTTGACGAAGAGGACGGGTACACCCCATGGTGAAGAACTTGGGAATATAAACCTTTTATCAATATTCTCATGTAGTTGTTTCTTTAGCTCCTCAAGCTCCACAAAAACTATTCTATACAGTGTCTTGGATATTGGCAATGCCCCAGGTATAAGATCAACTGAGAATTCAACATCTCCACTAAGAGGAAGACTAGGCAATTCCATGGGAAACACTACATAGAATTCCCTCACAATAGGCTTTTCATCAAGGATGGTTTCTTACTTGGACTCAATCATCTGAGAAAGATACGCGTGCTCATAGAGAAGTAATATCCATACTTGAGATGACAGAGCTAAATAAGATTCATCTTCCTTCTAGAACTTGTATAGAATTGGGTGTCGATTATCCACATGGAGAGTGATTTCACTCTCCCAAAAATTTAGGTTGGATTTATATAAGGAAAGCCAATCCATGTCAAGAATCGCACCAAATTTCGCCAGAGGGAGTTTGACGAGGTTCTCCGGGAAGTTTAATCCACAAATTAAGATAAAGGATGAGTTATATTCATGGGATGTAATGATTTCTCCATTTTCCATACTCACCGGCATATTCACTTCCATGATTTGTGGTGGTGCTGGGATTGTTCTACTAAACTTTCGAGATATAAAAGATTGCGTAGAACCTGAATCAAAAAGTACATTCCCTATTCTTGAATGAATAATAAGCGTACCTTTCACCATTTTTTTGTTAGGGTTCACTTCGGTAGTAGTGATGACAAAATCTCTCCCTTGCTACCTTGGAGGTTGTTGGTTGCCTCTTAAAACCCTTGGTTTAGGGCATTGATTTGAAAGATGACCTGGTTCTATACATTTGTAGAAATGAATAATGTGTTATTGTTCGAACGGAGCGTTCCTATCCTCTGTTGTAGCTGTACGTTTATCTTGGAGGCAGTTAACAGCTAGGAGCCCATTTCTTCCACACCAAAAGCATTTCCTCATCCCCTTTAGGCAATTTACAGGGTGCTTCATTCCGCAAGTTTGGCACGTGGGGTGCTGGATCTTCGTAACACCGTTGGATTTATCAATCAGACCTCCAGCATTGAAGTCCACCTTACGCTTCTTATCCCCATGATACCCATGATATTCTCTGATCTCTATTTCATCCTTGAGGGAACATCAGACAATTTCCACATAGCTTTCAAAGTCACAGATCACCAGTGCTTTCCACAGGCTAGGTTTCAGCCCACCAAATAAGAGGTTATCCTTGAATTCAGGGGTAACGACAAAGAAGAATGTGTATCGTTCAAGCCCTGTGATGTTTTCCTCATACGCTCCAATAGATTTGTCATCTTTTTGCATAATGGAAAGGAAGTCCCTTTCCATCTTAAGCCGGAGGGTGCACAGAAAATATTTATCGAAAAACATCTTCTGAGAATCATTCCATTCCAACGCCTCGATCTCCTCCATAGACTTTTTATTTTTGATCAAATTCCACCATTGATCAGCTTCACCCTCAATATGATAAGTATCCAAGAGAACCTTCTCTTGTTTAGAACATTAAAGGATCGATAAGATATTTTCAATGGAGTTGATCCATTGTTCATCGATTGAGGGATCAAGAGATCCATTAAAAGTAGGAGGCCTTTGTCTCATGATGATCTCGATAGTGAATTTTTCATTCATAGGGGGGTTGAACATTCCTCATGAACCATGTTTCTATTCAAAGCTTGAGTTAGCTGAGAGAGAAGCATGAAAATTTTTACGATTCCAAATCCCATTGGATTGGGCTTCTCATTAGTACAATAATCACATTGATCTTCACATTGGTTGTTATCCAGAGTCCTCCTATTACCATCCAATGGATGGAATAAATGGAATGTTAGGGGAAACACATAAAGGGTAATACAAGGAAAAAATAATGGCTTATAAATAACTCTTATTTCCTTAAAATATGAATCTATTGGCTTCAATCTATGTTATTCATGATCTACTTTCTAACATATATTCTTAGAGCAGTTTTTTGTCCCTTAATAATGGTTCATACTATGCTTCTGAATTTACCAAAGCATATCCCCTAGGAGTGTCGTAACCAATATTTCATCAAGTCCCGTTGTCCTGTAGCAGTTCCCGTTCGAGTCTAGATGAAAGAGGTGTTTTTGGGTTTTACCCATATGATACATCTGTGCCAGAGCCGCCTCTACCATCTCTTATCTAGACAGGGATGTATTTGCTTGATAAACCACTTACTCAATATTCACAAAAAATTAGGGATGTTTTTATTATAATTAGTCTTATATCTAAGGCTTTTTAGGGTATTATAATCCTAATCCCAAAAATAACTAAACCTATCCTATGATACAAACTATAACAACCCTTCTTTTTATTACACACTTAAACCTGATTTATTACATAAAATCTTCACTTGATACAACATAGTAGATTGAGAGTTCCAATGTCTTTGGGGCTTATGATCATTAAATAACAACTTAAAAACATGAAAAAAAACATCTTTATTGAAAAATTATTTTACATGACCACTACATTCCCTCGTACATAGCATTTCATTGGATAAACTGATGACATGCATAAAAAAGGGTGAGCTATAAAGCCCAGTAAGGGATTCATCATGGAATAATATGAGGAATACACTACATGTTAGACAATAGGCATATAAATAGATCACAAGAGAAGAATAATCATAAAGGCATTATAAATCATGATAATCATAACATGGAAATGTGGCAACAACACTTAACATGGAATTAGCATGAGCCAAGGCTCAATGGACATGGTGCATGAGTAAACCCTCATTGTACATGAAGCATGAGTAAAACCTCGTTTCACATGAATTACCATGAGAAAACACCCATTTCACATAAAGTATCATTATACTATACTTTACCCAATGCATTTTAGAACTATCAGGGCACACCATTCTTAAACATTTCATTTCATTCATAAGTGTGCCACATGGATCATAAAACATTGAATCATTCAACGTAAATATTTATTCCACGATAAATGAAGGTGGAATAAAAACATGAATCTCTTTAAACAGTATGTAAATGTGCATAAAGATGAATACCCTTGGTAGATAAATAGGCATGGTATTCACTACATAATAACTTTGGTATGGAAAAGCACAGTGTAATTTCGGCAGCATAACAGAGTGACATAAGAACTCATTAAAATTGTTGATGAGAGAGAATGGTGTGTCTCATCATATTTACATTACATGGAAAGTAAGGAGGTCATATAGAAACATGTCCCAAAAAATGTAATGGAATTTAGATTCATGATAATAAATAATTTCTTGAATGTAAATTAGGAGAGAGAAATTCCTCTCTGAATTTCATCATAGTAACGGGTGTACAAAAGAGGCATTTAATGAGAGAGAAAGGGGTATCCCATCATTCTCAAATTAAGAGGGAAGTATGGTGGAGGTGATAAACCATACCCTAACATTTATAATTGAAATTAAAATGGCATAACAATTTAAATAATATTGGACAAAAATGAGAAAGGAAGAAAAAACCATACTTGGAAGTGTGCTTCCAAAGGCTTGAGAGAGGCTTCTTGGGAGCTTGGGGAACATTGGGAGGATTCTAGAGAGAGGAGGGCAGAGGTTGGACGAATTAAAAAGGACTTTAGTGATGAGGAAGTGGGAGCTTGGGAGGGTTTATATAGGAAAGGTGATGTAATACTTTATTATTTAGGTTTGGGACATCTCACATTAAACTAATACAAACCACAAACCATCCCATGGTTTTTGCCCATGGTTATCAGAAAAGGTAAGTGGGAAAAAATAATTTATATGGCCAAAGTCCTAAATTCATAAAATAATGGTGTTGCTTATGTGGAGGTGAGTCACATTCCCAAGGAAAACAATTTAAAAAGTGAAAATGTTTAATAAGTCTTGAAGGGTCCACTAATACTTTGTAAAATAAATAAAACAAACAAAAAATCACATTATTTTAATGGTAAAAGATATATTGGCTAACATAAACTTTATAGTATTTTATTACATCACTATTGAGTCATTATGATGTCATAAAACACATTATATATTTAAACGATATTTAATTTTTACCCAAAAGTTTGACTGTCTCAGAAAAAATATGAAAAATTCACCGTTGGATAGTTTCGACATCTAGATTCCAGAAGAAACAAAATTCATTTTATCTAAATAATTTTATAAATATTTTAATTTTCATTTTTAAAATAAAAACCAATATTTATAAAAAATTCATGGGTTTTGACAAAAATGGATTTCAACCCTTAATAAAAATTACAAGTTAATTCATAAAATTGTACAATCATTTATACTTAATAAAAATTAATTTAATAATAATAATAATAATTTATTAAAATAATATTGAATTTAAAAAATTCAAAAATTCATTAAAATATATTTCATTGTTGAACATTAACTAAAAATATTACATTGTCTTTAAAAACTATTTACAAGGTAATAATAATAAAAGGAAAGTATATTAATTATTATATACAAAAATAATGTACATAACCATAGTGTTAAGGTCCTCTTACATAACCCCTAATACCACCCACATAAGACCAAAGTGTAAGGTGTGTGATGGTGACAGACTCTTGGAGTGGCTTGGATAACATTGCTAGAGTGGTAATCTCTATCAACTTCCACTTCTCTCGTAGGCAGTCCCACTCGAGCTTCACATATTCAAGCTCGACTTGGGCTTGGTCAAGAGAGAAACCCAAAGATGAAACCTCCTTTCCGAGCTCTAACATATGGGCTTCGTAAGTGCCACGTCTACTGGATGAGGTCATCACTTCCTTTTTCTGAGTAAATTGGATTTGTTAAAACCCTATATTTATACTAATCATGTGATCAATGTTGATGAACTATATTATCAACGGTCATAATTAATAATAGTATTTTAAAATCCAAAAACATAAAACCAAAGAACTTGACATTTAATATAACCATTTTACATAAAGATAAATTTAATTAGATCATGGGGTATTTCCTTTAATGATAGTTTGGGTCGTTACACTATTCATATCATTTAATTTGAAAACAAATACAAAATACCTACACCATGTTATAAACATGGGATTTTTTAGGTACAAAATATTTGGAAGATTTAGACCCCTGGCATCAGCTACCTTATGAACAACACCTAAATCTTTATGTTTCATGCCTAAGATGCCTCATATAAAATGAATCAAACATCAAAAGGATAATACCTCCCTCAAATACATAGTGATTGAAATGATATCAATTGGTTGTGAACCTTAGATTACTCACACATTAGACTCCTCTGTGTTCAAAAGGAGGACACTTTATAGGTACCCAACACTCCTAGCATCCAAAGATGCCCAGACATTCTCGACATTACCATCTACCCTGAGGAATTTTTTCTACCCTATTGTGAAAAACAAATAGTAAAGAACCGGTGTACAAAAAAGATATGGAATTTTTACTTAGTTTCACAAACATGAAACAAATATATGAGGGAGACTATGACTAGGCACCATGCTCAAAGAGGAGTATATGGATGGAGGAATCAACATCCCATAATGCAGTTTCAATTAAGGAGCCAAAATCACTAACCATGGTGGTGGAGGCCGCCCTCCTTTGGAAGGTGGGAATGTAGGGAAAGACATTTGCATCACTATAATGATGTATACCCTGTATATAAAAGTGAAACTAATATTAATTATCCAATTAAGTAACTATTAAAAGAAAAAATCTAATGGATTTAAGAATAATTACTTGGTGTCAAGGATCAAGCCTTATTAGTATGACATGTTTTCCTTCCATTTATTATGTCACATGAATACCCTCTGCAATATTCAAAATATTAATCCCCTATACTATGATACACATAATCCATTAATGAACATTAATTAATCTTCTCAAGGTTATCTTATTACAAAAAACGTCTCACTTGTAGGATTTATTATTCTCAATGGATATCTTATCACCAACCATGGTGAATAATAAACCATTACAATGATTTTCACTTTCTTAGGGAGTATGTGTCACTAAATATTCCATTTTCATGGGATCTTGTTTAAATTCTTCCTATTTCATCTATTTCTATATCTATGGAATTATCTAACCCAAGTCATTCTTCCTCCAACAATCTCAAATAGATTTATTCACACTTTTATTGAAATACAGTCTATAACATGGATTTTGCTTTTCTATTATTATGGTTTAAGTAATATCCATACTAAACATTAGGATAACTACTTTAGATTCATATTGTGTTTCTACTGAATTATGTTTGTTTTTATCCTAATGTATTAACATCTAAAATCATTTTCTTATTAAATAATGTATTTAAATCATAATATAACTCGTATGATATCCATTTTACATTATAGTTGACATATTTTTATGGGATAATAACTTTATTTTCATATCATTTCAATAAAAATATTTTAAATCACTACAATATATATATATATATATATATATATATCTCATCATTGATGATACCTTAACTTATATAATAACTCTGATGTGTATAAAGAAATGTGTGTCAAAGAATTACTCTACGATACATTATACTTATCAATATTAACATGTAAAAATCATCCACAATAATTTATATTAGAATCATAGATCTATTGTGGATAAGGTAAAGTATATCTAAGATATAACCCATGATGAATTATATTTTATCAATGAATGATTTTTCATGATATCCTTCAACACATGGGCCTAAAGCAACTCATATATTCTAACCATGAATATTCCATACATCACTTTTCCATTCCTTAATAACACTTAAAGAAATATTATGAACTATATTTAATACTAAGATAACCTTATAATAGTTCACACTCTATATCTGAACTAATTATGATAGATATGTGGCTTAAATTTATTTCTAATGGTTTATTTTTCCAAAACTATGTATGTATATGTGTTGATAATACGTAAGGTCTTTATCTTCAAAGATACCAAAACCATACTGGGTAAATTTTTTAAAATTTCTTAATGTTTCTTTACAAATTATTATCTTGGAATATCTATGTATATAAGTATTATATTTTATATTCATCTAGTATTTACTTTAATTCATTTGTTATAGAATTTTTAGTTAAGTATTAGGCCCCGCAAAACAATTTTCAGTCTAAAATTGGAATAATGTGTCATTGTTTCTAATAGACACTTGAGATTAATGTTTTGGTATTTATTAACAAAAGAAAAATTGAAACCATGTAATTGGTGAATATAAGTTTTGTTCATCTCGTTTCTTACTTAGGAATCAACTTTTATCAGCCTCTTAGAGGACCCAACACACTAATTGTAACTTCCCATACTTATTTGGTTACTATTTTTCAATGAAAATATGCGATAACTATATTATATTTAATAACCAATTAATATAAAATAAAAAATACATTCAATGATTAATATACCCATATAATAAGTGATTAATATGTTCTTTAATTCAATTCATTGAATTTAAACTTCCACATATTTATTTCATGATATGTGAAGAAAATAATCTCTTATACGGTAACCAAACTCTAGTATTTGAAGGAAATTTTGAAGGTGGATTTGTCATTACACTAATAACTGTACTTTCCAAAGTGTATTTCAACTTATTCTTTATAAGAACTAAATATTTTACTTTCTATACGTTCTTTTTTTCATAGATAACCATCCCCAAAAGGAAATGAATCATTTTATTTATACTGTTAATTATTTAAATCTCAAAAAAAAAACTAGATTACACATGTGATAATGATATTAGAAAGGGATGTATGTTAAGATCATGATTCAGGATTCAATTTACACATTACAAGTGTTATCATCACCAATTCTTATTTCACATTACTCTCCCTTCTTAAGCTACTCAGAGAAGAGACTAAATTTGAAGCCATCCATGTATTGATGTGGTATCCACAACTCACATAAAAAATTGTTGATGATATTTTCAAATAACAGTCATATGAATCACACATGAGTCTTCAGTAAGCCTTTTCTCTCGTCATTTCCTCATGATGTGTCTAAATGGGTATTATGGACTTCAACACCTTTAACTTCTTATATAATAGTACTTTACACAAGCAATGATACAAACCATGGAAGATCATTCAATTTTGGACTTATTCTTTATCCAATAGTTGTCACAATTTATATGTTGTTTTACTTTGAATTTTATACAAATATAAAATCTAGTTATTACTAATTTTATATTGATTATGGATTAAACTATATTGATTCATTTAATATTTAAATTTATCCCACAATTTTATTGAATTCTTGTAGCTATCACTATTAGACTTAGAATACTCTATATATTGAGTAATGTAGTGGAAGGGATCCTTGAAACCCATCCTCATAGTCTGTAATATATGGCTATATCACTACTCAAAGAATTCAATATAGAAGATGAGTTGTCTAAACACATTCACCAGTGGATCCCTACTCTATTGAGTGATGTCCCAACTTCTAAAATTATTAACATGATTTACTAAACTCTTTCCTCAATTGTTTAAAAAATCTATGTTTAAATACTTATTTTCTTCTAAATTCAGTTAAGTCAAACCATCTTTCTAATAGTAACTCATCAGTAGAACGAGGAACCCTCAACATTGGATGACAAGTAACCCATACACCCAGTTTGGATCAAATTTGTGTAATGAAATGCGTTTATAGTTTTATATTTTGTTGAGGGTATTTTTTATTTTAAAATAATTTAATCCATTTTTATTAATATGTTCTTATAATGGCTTTTCACTAACAAATTGAAATTAAAAGAATAAAAATTCATTATATATTTATGAATTTTTCTTTTTATCATTTTATGTGTATTCCACTAACAACCAAATTCCAAAAATATTGAACATGCTTAAAAGAAATAAATTACATGAATGATATTGAGAATTTAATATTATTTAATCTATATACACATATTGGATCAACCATGAAAAGGGTTAATACTTGGGTTGGATCATGAATTTCATCACAAATCAACTCAAACATCAGGGTTTCTATATCTCATATGGGATATCACTTAGTCTTGGAACAATTCATATCTTATAATGTCACCATTTATCATACAAATGTAATTGCATGTAGATGAGGGGGTCTCATGGGGGGAAATGTATATACAGATATGAAATTTATGGATGTGTAAAACCTTATACATATTTAAAAGAATAATACAATATGAAAAATGTCAAAATTAATAATTAAATATTAAAATCATCAATCATAGTTGTAATAAATGCTTAAATAAATACAACAAAAAATCACAGTTGGTAAATCCTCATGAATTGTATCCTAGAAAATTTAAGGCATGCTAACATTAAAATTAAATAAATTTATGTTTGAGGGAATTTAATAAGTTAAATGAATTATTTTAATTTAAAATAATTAAATTTTCATGATCACATGATTAATTTTATTTTTTAATCGAAAAATAAATTAATCATTTAATTTATTTTTATAACCAAACTGAAATTAATTTTGAAAATTTTTAAATTATTATTATTTTGTAATCCAAAATAAATAAATTACATTTTATTATATTTTAAAAATTCGGTGGACTCAAAATCTCCTCCAAACACATTTTAGGTCGGGCAGAACCCGTGCATGGTATTTTGGTGATGGACAAACCCATAACTGGTGTTCTCGAGTTAAGAAATCCCTATACATGGAAAATTAGGGTTTGGAAGACCCACCCATACCCATTACAGATCACAAGGACTCAAATTTGATGTCAATTTCCAAATATAGGTAGTAATCTACGGCGTGGGCTGATAGTAGTGTGTCATATGGTTCTCACATGTGGGTGAGTGGAACATCTAACATTCCAAACATGGTTCCACACACTGGTTCCCTGATTTGGTCTATCATATGAACTCAAGAATGCCTCCCCATATGCTAAAGGCTGTGAACTAGTAGCAAGGGTCTCATATTGACCTTGGGGAGACTAAACCATCTTTATCAAAGTAGCACGATTGTGGAAGTAAATAAGAATAACCAATATAAATCACCAATAACGATACCAAACTAGTTTCAAATGATGAACAAAATATGAAACATAATATCCAAAACTAAACAGTTGATATGTCTTTCCAAATAGATGCCAAGTGTCAATTGAAAAGCCAAAAAAACACACTAACACTACCAAGTAGGTCCCAACACCAATTATGATTCCCTCATCCATGATCCATCCCATGTCATCCATCTAACCAAGGGCCCTTTCCCTTATATTTTCTTACAACCATGAAATCTATTCGGGTACCAATTTGGCAGCCTAAGTAGGGTGTGAGTACAACTAAATAGGAGACCACCAACAAAGTCCAAAATAATTTCTATTCAATAATAGTGTATGCAGTTGTATAAAAATAATGTACAAATCATAATATAAAACTCTATCACATTTCATTATTATTTATTTAACCCAATAACCCCTACGTTCTTGAGGACACCCAAAACCTCAATATTTACTTTCTCCCATGATACGGTTTGAACTAGATCACTTATTCAATAGAACAATTCATTGTTACACATGGGTTTTTAGTATACATTCTATTTTAATTCATATTACATTCTATTAGAACCATAGTCCAACACCATCATTTTGGGCCTAGATCACCATGCCTAGTACTCCGAGGTATTTTGAAGAAATAGTATGTGTCCAAAACTTATTATCATTAACTCAAAAAATTCGTCTTTTGATGCATAATTTTGTGTCCCACACTCATATATCAAAAAAACACAGAAGTGGGATTTTGAAGCAATAGTCTATGTGTCACACTCATTTATCAATATGGGATTTTTAAGTAGCTGTTCATGTCCCAAATAAATTTAACAATTTATCATTATGGTATTTTGAAGCAGTAGTATATTTATTATAGACATTTATCTCATATATGAAAATATAACATATATCCCAATATCACATGTATCAACAAAACATAAACATCAATGTTAAGAATTATTAACCTTGCTTTCAACATTTTCATTAAAGAGTACAATTTTGATTTGTTACAAATATAATGTTGAACACTTCAATTCCCATGGAATAATATAATAATATGAAATATCACTATTAAATTATTTATCATTATTTAATCACATAACTCTTTAACCCACTTAGGTTAAGCCAAAAATCTCACAATTCAGTTTATCAATTAATTCATAAACACATTAATTTTCCCATTACACAAACTCATTAGTTAACCAAATCAATATTAAATTAATCAATCCATTTCATAGTCACAACATTCCATTATTTAATTTACAAATTAATTAATAAAATTACACAATCCAAACTTTTAATTAATTAATTCACCAATTAATTAATCAAATTCCACAATCCCAATATTACATTAATAATTCAATAATTAATTAACTCAATTTCACAATTCAATTTCCCAAATTTAACCTAAATCATCCACCAATAGAAATTTCAACAAATCAATTAAATTATCAACGCCATTTCATAATCATGGAAATTGAAATCTCACAATTATATTCACATCAATAAATCATGACTATGGAATTATAATTTAGACCACCTACCCCATGATCTTTGACAAACACTCACCAGTAGAAATCCCCAATTAAAGAAGATGAATCAAGAAAATGATGAATAATGAGATCTAGATCCAAAACCTAGATCCAATATCAAACAGATTAGATCTACCAAAACCTAGATCTATATCCCTCATAAACAGAGTACATGTTCCCTTAAACATGTGAGAGAATGAAGGGAGAGAGATAAAGGCCAATTGGGATGAGAATAACCTATCAAGAGAGGTATGTATCTTCAATTTGGCCTTCTAATCATCATGAACAGAGGTTAGGAGACCAATTAATTCATTCAAGAACCTCCAAAAATAAATAAAATCATATAGGTATGAGTTTCGGTAAATTATTGGTGAATTATAAAGGTTTAATTATTTTTAATCTAATTTTCTGGGATTAAAATCCCATATGCATGGTGTCCTATATTGGTTGTACAATTTCATATAAATGTGTTCCCTAAACATCAACCTCACTTAAGGGTGTCAAACCTTTTTTTAAGAGGGTGCATGGTCTTTCAATCCATGAAACAACCACAAGAATCCCCCCTCTTTGGGTTTACACAATTTTTTGGGTTGGGTGCACGGTTTGGGAAAACTGTGCACCAATTATGCATAACCCATATTTCTTCCAAATACATCTAATTTTATCCAAAATTGACATAAGATAGAATACAAACAAAAATAATGAAAAGGTACCTAAAATCAAGATCAAAACATCTCCATTAAAGGTTGGGATCTTATAATCTCCCCACTTTATTACTACTCATCCTCAAGTTGTACTCCCAATCATCTCTAAGATTCAAAAGTAAAAAGACCGAGCCCTTGAGCCCATATATCGGATTCTCTCTCACATGTTTCCTCTTGAATAAGGCCATTTTTACACAATATTGAAATTATTGGCATGGTATTTCCCTGCAAAAATTTCTCACTAATTTCCAACACATGTATATGATTCTCCTTAAAGGACACATCGGTCTCAAGCTGAACATCATTCATACCAATCACATGAAAAGAGATGGGGTGATACCACCGAATATATGACTCATGAAGAATATATTTCATAGAACTGTACCTCTTTGGAAGATTCAATCGATATTCCACTAGGCCAAATCTCTAATTAACCTCAAATGGTCCAATGAACCTGGGTGATAACTCAGCCTACGTCTATATTATACGGTGACACAATCTAGAAGACACAAAAATGAATACATGATAACCCTCTATAAGATTTTGCGGTCATCAATGTCTATCATCATACAAATTCTACCTACTCTAAGTAACATCCAAACAATTCCAAATCAACTAAACATGCTTCAATGTCTCTTGCATGAGACTCTATCCCAACAATATAGACTTACATGCTTCCATCCAACATATAAGTGATCTACATGGCCTACCATAAAGATCATCATATAGTGGCATCTGAATAGTGTCCTAATTAAATTTGTTATAGGTAAACTCCCCTAAATATAGGTTCTTATCCTAGGACCCACTGAAGTCTAGAACACATGCTCATAAAATATCCTCAATCACCTATATAGTATATTCTGACTTCCCATCTGAATTTTAAGGGATTTTCATACTCAGCAAAACCTATGTACCAAGAATCTTCTAAATGAACTACCCAAATCTCAATGTAAAAAAATCATGGTTAGAAACAAAAATCAGTGGAACACCATGAAAACAGACAATCACATGAACATACATGTATCCCAAATGATCCACCAAGAAAGTATTTCGTATTAGTAATAATTGTGATACCATTTTCAAGCAGTGCATAATCACCCAAATAGTGTCATTCTTCCGAGGCACCCTCAGGAGACCCACCAGAAAGTATATAGTAACATCAACCCACTTCCTTTCTAGATTTTTAAATAGATGTAGTAAACCATCAGGTCATTGATTCTCGAAATTTGACTATTGATATGTGTAGAATTGTGTCTTGAACCATGTTGTTTCCATTTTCATTACCAGACACCAAAACTGGTTATGTAGGATATAGTACATTTGGGTAACACCTTGATGCATCACCCACTTCATGTCATGGAAGTCATGCATCAATGTATCTCAAATTCCCATAGACATGAAGTCCCTATTCATCATATGAATTATCTCAACAATATTTATGCCCCAGTCAGATGGCAACTCCCCATCATTAAGGATTTATCTAAAGGAAAAAAATTTGGATTCTCATAATGCATGTCCCTGATCCATATTAATAGTTTAGACTCCCCTAAGACTGATACAAGAGTCATTTTCTGTCATGACCCGACCTCGGGTCATGTGCCGTGACTACCCCAAGCCCGCCTTCCATAGGCTAGGGGCTGGCGACTATCACCAAAGGCGTAAATCCTGATAACTGGGAAAGAATTTCCTTTAAAAAAAGTAAAAAAAACACAGAGTACAAGCGGAAGTAAACACTATGTAAACATAGTACAAGTAAGTGCGGAAAACAAATGGGCCAGAATACAAACCCAAACTGAAAGTAAAGTACAACTGAAAAAGGGAGTACATCAACTGAAAAGTAAAGACGCAACGTCTAGTCGTCCACTGGAAGTCCCACCTTAAGGCTGGGTACAAATAGCCTCCACAGCTCCTCGGGTCCATCTGTCCGCTCCGTGTACGTCCCGCCCAGTGGTCCACCTCTAGGTACCGACCTGCTCAGCAAGCCTCAACTACGATCAGCGCTGTCCGTCGTCTGCAACCAACACAACGTAGTGCGGGCATAGCCTGTGCAGGGGTGAGTATATGCCACTCAGTAGGGACCCCGAGACCCTCAAGGTCTCACTAAATCCAACAAGGATAACCACAAAGAAGGATCTCAAAAGATAACCCTTATTTAGATATAAGCCCATTCTTATGCATAAGTTATCAAGTAACCCATCTCAATCATGAGGAAACACAAAGGTTATGAAATCAAGGGATAGCCACTACCTAGGTATATGCCCATACATATAACTAAGTTATCAAGTGACCCATCTCAATCATGAGGTAAAAAAAAGGTCAAAGACTCAGCTCAACCAGGATTTTATTCATGATGTCGAAACCACAACTGCTGGAGAACTCCTTTGTCGAGTACATTGGGTCTGCCGCTACAACCAAGCGCACCCCACTAACCTTGGACTGCTGTAGTACTCCACCTATCGAGGACTATGGGACTACTGCTACATTCAAGTGCTTCCCACCATGGGTCTGCCGCTACAACCAATCACTCCCCCTTATAGCCTCCAGAGGTACTCCTTCTGTTGAGTACAGCAGTTCTGCCGCTACAAGAAAGAGCTCCTCCGTCGTGGGTCTGTCGCTACAACCAAGCGCTCCCTCTCATAGCCTCCAGAGGTACTCCTTCTGTTGAGTACCATGGGTCTTCCGCTAAAACCAAGAGCTCCTCCTCCGTGGGTCTGCCAATACAACCAAGCACTCCCCACTGGGATATCTGAAACACACTGAGTCGATATATCAGCAGTCATCAAGTCTCAGCCAGATACTAGGTCTCTGCACTCTGCTAGCTCGTCACCGGGAGGGTCCACTCCATGAGCTACTGGTCCATAAACCAAGTATCATAAAGTTCCATGATGAAGTATCTCAAATTACTGAATCATCAGAGGGGACTCAGCGCAACAGACGGCGCGTCAATCGGACGCCCGATCTGTGAGTTATTATCCTATTCGTCCCAGGGGCCCGGTTGGTTTCGTGTGCGAACCAACCTGACCATATCTCAACTGTACCCCAAACTCTCATAGGGTATACTTATAGGGACCATTTCTCAACGTGGTCACCAATTCCGCTAACGGTTCGTCAAACGGACGTCCGGTCTGTAAGTTATCAGCTTTTCCGTTCTAGGGGCCCGGTTGTATTTTGGGTTCAATCCAACCCGGCCACTATCCAACTATGTCCAAAACTCAGGAGAAGTATTCCCAAAGTTCCGTATCATCAGGAAGAATCCAAAAATGTCGACGGCATGTCAATTGGACGTCCGGAACTTAAGATATAAGCGTTTCTGCTCCAAGGGCCCGGTTGGTTTTGTGTACGAACCAACCCGGCCGAACCCAATGTTCTCCGAAACCTTGAGTGCAATATACCGAAATGACCACCTCGATCAAAGGATCGCATCGCAGCTGATGCTGCATCGATTTCAGGTCCGAAACCCAAGTTATGGGAAGAAGAATGAAAGAGGTCTGCGAATAGGCGGTTCGGGCCTGGTCCGACCCAGCCCGATACCCCCGGCATCGGCCCGAACTTGGTCGACCTGACTCGGGTCGGGGTCCAGCCCACGTGGGCGCGGCCCTGTCTGGTGGGTGCGGCCCGGCCTGGGTGCAGCCCGGCCTGGCCGGCGAGCCAGGCAGCTCGGCCGTAACAACTGAGCGGATGGAGTGCGGGGGCACGCTGCCCCCCATGTGTAACTGCGGCCCCCATGTGGGGGGCCGCTCCTGTCAGCCAGTCGGGGGTTACGACCCTTGAAACTTCTCGGATGCCGGCCGGCCCGGCTGGATGGTCGTGCTACTACCGCGGGACCCCGCGGTCCCGCACTCCTACTCCGGCGCCGGCTGCCGGAAGCTGGCTGCAGCTTCCTGCTCTACCGTGGCCAAAATCCTGGCCCTTGGTCCGTCCGGCACGGCGCGACGATGTCGCGCCCCTTCGTCGTGGCCTCGCTCCGGCCACCATCTCTTCCAGGTTCTTCGGCGTGGCGGGACGACGCTGCAGTTTGGTTCGTCTTCAACGACGTGACACGACGGCGCCATGCTACTTCGCCCCATCTCATAGTTTCCGCGTGGTGCAACGACACCGCGCAACCTTACACGTGCTGAAACAAAATCAAACAACCAAGGGGAGAGGAGGTTCGGCCGTGTTTGTGTAATCCAACCTCCTCCCATTGTTGTGATATTAGGCGGCTCAAATAAGGTCGATAAACAGCGATGGAAGTAATCAGGAACAAAAAGAAATAATCCCCCTACCTTGAGCGTTGTTGAACGAAGGCTCATCGCGGTACACGGCGTCGCGTCGTCGATCTCTGAGGAAGGTGTCTCTCACTACCGCCCGTCGTCAGAGGTCAGCGTTCTTCATCGTCGGCGGTGCGTTCTTCGCGTTCTTTGCATTCTTCGATGAAGAAGAAGAACATCAAGCCTTAGATCTTTCCCCCCAATCCTCTCACAAACCAACAACTCTAATAAAATTAGAGTTTGTCTTATTTTATTTCTCAAGCCAAGCATTTTGAAATTCATAATTGAATCAATAAATTAATTGAATTAATTGAAACGTTTAAACCGCCAAATTAAAAGAGGTGTTTCATATTAAGTTAAACACAAGATTTGACTTCCATTTAATGGGGGTGCAGGTGCTTTACAAAAATAAAAGAGGGCGTTGATGAAAAGGAATGGTGGGGCTCGTGTGGGACCCACCTCAAAAATATCCTACCTAGTTGGTAGGATATTTTGGGTCCCACTCCAACCACTTAGCTTAGGTTAAACTAAAATAAAATTGGTTGCACCATTTTATTTTATTCTTTTACTTAACCCAAAATTTTAAAAACCACACCTGAGCAAACGCAACTCCAGAAAAGGTGTTCCTAAGAAATTACCGGCGCTGCGATTTCATCGGTGCCCTCGAAATTCGATTCCGAGCTCCAGTTCAAATGTAAAGAAAATCCGCTCATTCGTTCATAGAACGTACCCGAGCTAAACTTTGGAAAATGATTCTGGGCACACCAGGCCTCGCAATCAGGTGCCGTCACAAACTGCGTTCTTGTAAAATCCCAAATAAAATTACGAAAAAAATTCCCCTTGAATTTTACAGGTCTTTACATTTTCTCCCAACCCTCTTGAAACACAACATGCATCTGAGCTTGTAAAGTCATATTCTAACAATCAGTACTAGACTCGTGAACTATATGATTCTGAGTTTTCCTATTTAATGCATCATCAACATAATTTTCATTCTCGAGCATATATGCTAGCTCAAATTCAAGAGACTTTATATAATCAATCATCCTATTCTACCAAAGATTCAAATATCATTGGTAAAAGATGTATTTTAAGATATTATGATCTATATACATAGTAAAATTCTATCCCAATAGATATTTTCATAAAAACATCAAAGCATAAACTATTGTAGCTAATTTGATATTTATTATAGGGTAATTATGTTCATTTGGCCTCAACTACCACGACCCATACACCACAACTTGGTATACCAACATCAATTGTGCTCTAAGAAAAATCCAAAAAGCATCACAAAACCCTTTAAACTACTCACATGGATAGGGTATGGTCATGATTGGTGATGGTGTAAAGGTATTATTAAACTTATTGAAAGAATTATCACATGATTCAGACCATTCAATATTTTCCCCTTCTTATTCAAGGCTGAAATAGGTGATTTAAAATGGGAAATTTCCTTGATTAACATTTGATTATAGCCCAATAATTATATAAATCTACAGATATCAAAAACATTATTGTGTCGCTCCTGAAAAACAACTAAATACACAGTCTTTAGTTCCATTGACACACCTTCTTTTGAGATGATGTGACCAAAGAAGTATACCTTATCAAACTAAAATGGAAACTTAGATATCTTGGTGTATAGATGATTATCTCTCTCTATACTGAGGACGATTCTAATATGTTGGGTATGATCTTCATGATTCTTGGATTACACCAAGAACTCATCCAAAAATTAAATAACAAACTAATCTAGGTATGAGTTGGAGATTATGTTTATTAAGTCCATAAACACTATTGGTCTGTACTTTATCCATAAGGGAATAACAAAGTAATAATAAAGGGCATACTTCTTTATAAAGGAATTCTTTAATATATTATAAGGTTGAACACTCAACTGATGATTCCTTGATCCCATGTCAATCATGGAAAAGATACAAGATCCCTTGAACTGGATGAAAATATCATCGATACACGAAAGAGGAGACTGGTTCTTCACAATAATCATGTTCAACATCTGGTAATGAAGACACAAGTGTAGGTCCTGTCAGCCATCATAGAAAACATAACTACTGAACCCCAAGCCGACATACATAGATGGACAAACCCCTTATCTAGTTTTTTCAATTGAGTCTTATGCTCTTGAAGATCTGTTGGTGCCATTTTGTATAGTGGAATAGAAATTGGATCAACCCCCCTCATGAGATAAATATTAAATTCCATATCTCTCTTAGGTTTCAAACATGAGGGTTCTTCAAGAAATATCTTCTAAAACTTGTACACTATGAGTCCAAAAATACCCTGTATTACACCACCATCATCCATTAAAAAACATTCTACCTGGGAGGTAATCTACCCCGATTTCTAAAGAAATGGACCTGCATGGCGTACTTTAATATCCCATTCTCTATGGTTTATATAATTTTCTCACTTAAGATATGTTAAGGTAAGTATCCTATGGTAAAAATCTATTTGAGATTTATATTCTACTAAAAAGTACATACTCAGGATTAGGTCAATGGCTATCATATCAAGAATGTAAATATCCCAATGAAAAAGAACTCCCAAACCTAAAGAGAACACCCTTTTCACAAACAAATCACTCTCGATCATACTCCCAAAGTTGTATTTATCATCATAACCCCTCTCAAAATTTATAATACCACTATCATCCTATTCACAAGTTGCGAATATAGAAAATAATGAGAGGCTTTAGTATCAAATAAAGAACAAGCTTGCATATAAGATACAAGAACTATAGATATAACTATCAATACACCAGCCTCACTATCCACTAGTATAGGTTGAATGACAAGAAAATATCCTACCCCTATTTCTTGTGATGAAGTATAAGACTCCTGAGCTACACCAATCTGCTGATATGGTAAATATTTCCCAGAAAACCACATCCACAACCGCTACAACTATGACCAGTAGAACTACAACTACTAGAATGGTATGGTGTAGAAGATCCAATTCCCGTACTCTGGTTCTTTCTAGCTACTCCACCAATATACATATTTCATGGGTTCCTTTAGAACAACTATATATGTACCATCCTATCATTTCATCATCACTTCACCAGTTGCCAGGGGCACTATTTATGGAAGTGACCCGACCTACCACACTGGTCATAGATCACTCGGGTAAGGTCCTGTGTAACTAAAACATCCCCCGGACCACATTTCCTTCTATCTCACTTGATAAGACAATAACAACAACTCTTCCTACTAATGAATGTTTTACACCCTAATTGTCTAGATGAAACCATCTTTCCTCCATTGGAATCCACCTTCAGGTTCTACTCTGATATGAGAGCCTGATTTACCACTTCTGAAAATTTTTTCATACTAATGATATTCACCTAGGACTTAATTTCACATTTAATCCCATCCAAAAACTAATTTTATACAGTATCTTCATCTCCTACCAATGTTGTAGAAAAGTGATACAAATCTGTGAAGCATCTAGCATAGTTCTTCATGAACAAGCTCCCCTGATTTAACCTCTTGAAGATAGCTTCTCTATCCTACCTCAGCATATCAGGGTAAAAGTTTTATAAGAACTTCTCCAGAAATTCCTTCCATTTCATGTTTTCCTACATTCCATTCCTAGAATGGATGTCCCACCAACACATTTCTTGACCACAAAACATGTAAGTATTCAACTCGACACTCTTATCAACAAGAGTCTCTAAGTGGTCATCTGTAGTCTTGATAGGCTAAATCCATAATTATCTACCTCAAGTAGTCCCTATCCTATAAACCATGGAAGGAGTGATAAATAAATCTCCCATTTCATGTAATACATACCCTTCACAACCCACCCTGAGTCTCTTTCTATAAAATGACTAAACCAAGATAAGTTCTCCATGAACTTCTCTAAAACTTTCTCTCTAAGAACTATTGATGGATCAAGTTCCACTCCTAGAGGATCATCTCCCTCCATGTCGTCATGTCATCCTCTTAATAAGAATCATTGTAAATTCACATCTGTACAATTCCAAATAGATTTCTTAGGTCACATAACACAAAATTAACACATTTACTTAAGGGGGATTTACAATAGGCCATAAAAATTCATTTTTACCAACCTCACCACATAGTCAAAAGTGATGTTCCATCACTACCCTAATCTATCATACATATAGGTCATGTTTAACAATGGGTAAAATCATTATTATTATTCAAGTTTCTCATTAGACACCCATTTGCAGCATTTTACATCATTTCACAATTTCCAAGATCATGTTAGGAACTATTTTCATTTCAATTTCACATGAAAAGAAATGAATTTCAGTTTCAACAACTCACCCAAAAACCTCGTTCCCATGAATGAAAAAATATTCATATTAGAATAATAATATTGAGTTCCTAGAATGATGAATTCATACTCATCTCTCATTCCATACCAGGCCATAGGTCAAATATAAAAAAACACACAAATAATAACCATATCACACAAGAAGTGCATCACTCATGGTGTAATAACATCCATGTGTAACAACACACATCAATAACAAAAATTACACCCTATGTACTTGGACTTTAACTTCATATATGGGTTAGCTACTCCCATGAACAAACTCTTAAACAAAACCTGACTCATCCTATTCTCATATATACCTTTCCCAAATAAAAAAGAAAAAATAAATGAAAAGAAAACCACCATTAATAAGACTTTTTAACATCCCAATCCAGCTTCCACACACTAGTTCCCCAAGCTAGTTGGTTACATGACCTTAACTGCACCTCCATTTACACCAGAGGCAGCTAACTAGTAGCGAGTGTCTCATATTGATCAGGGAGATATATTCCCTCTTTGTTCTAGTAACACAATATTAGAATTAAATAATAATAACCAAAACACATAACCGATAACAAAAACGAACTAGTATCACATGATTATCATAATAAGAAATAAAATATTCGGAACTAAACAATTGATATGTAATGAAAAATACATGCCATGTGTAAAATGAAAAAACAAATGAATGAAAAACTAACCCTTCAAAGAAGGTTCCCACACCAGGAATGGTTCCCTCTTCCATGTTCCATCCCATATATTCCATCTAATATACGACCCTTTGCCTAATACTATCCCGCAAGTACGAAATCTTTTTAGGTATCGATCAGGCAGCCCAAGTAGGGTGTATGTACAACTCAGTAGTTCACCACTAATTGTGTTTAATATATTATTCAGTCAATAAAAGTGTGTAAAGATGTATAAATTAAAAATAAATATTCCCAATGTAAATAGTTTTCACATTCCATTGTTATTTAATTAACCACATTAACCCTCAGGTTCTTGAGGACACCTGAACCCTTAGTACCTACATTGAACCATGCTAGAATCTAAACCATATCACATATTAAATTAAAAAATTCAATATAACACAATGGGTTTAATTATACATTTTATTTTAATTCAAATTACTGCCTATTGGAACCATAGTATAATGCCAATATTGTTTCCTATATTGCCAATTATAGGAACTCGTGGGCTTTTGAAGTAGTAGTATGTGTCACTTAGTCATTATCCTAAAATCTCATAAGTGATATTTTGAAGTAGAAGTTTGTATCCCATACTCATTTATCAAAAAAAACACATGTTGGAATTTTTAGCAGCAGTCCATGTCCCACACACGTATATCAAATATATCAAAATATCACATATATCCTTATATCACTTGTACTAAAATATCACATGTATCAAAATTTCATTAAAATAAAGGATAATCATTAATAACCTTCTTTCCAACATTATCATTAAAGTGTAATATTTTTATTGGATAATCTAACAAGGCTCAACAATTTAATTCCCATATAATAATATTACAAATCCCCATTATACTACTTATCATTATTTAATCATAAAACTCATTAACTTGTTTAGATTAATCAAAAAATATCATATTTACATTTATAAATTAATTCATGAACATATTAATTGACCCATTACAAAAACTCATTAATTAACCAAATCATCATTCAATTAATCAATAAATTTCATATTCATAGCATTCCATTAATTAATTTACCAATTAATTAATCCAATTGCACAATCCAACTATCCCATTAATTAATTCACCAATTAATTAATCCAATTAAACAATCCCAATATCACATTTATTAATTCACCAATCAATTAACTCAATTTCACTATTCAATTACCCCAATATAACAAATATTTTTAACACATGACAACTAAAATAAATCAATTCAATTATCAATATAATTTCATAATGATGGAAATTTAAATTTCACAATTACATAAACATAATAAATCCAATACTATAGGATTTTAATTTAGATCACTTAAATAAATATCATTGAATAATGCTCACCAACGAAAATCCGCAATTGAAGAAAAGTGGTAAAGAACACAATGAAGAATGAGATCTAGGATTGAACACTATATACATGATAAAAAAATTAGATCAATAAAAACCTTATTCTAGATCCCCCATAAATAGAGGAATATATCCATTCAATGTTTGATAGAAGGATGAGAGAGAGAGAGAGAGACTAATCGGGATAAGAATATCTTATCGGGAGTGGTGACGATCTTAAATTCTGTTTTTGAATCATCAATAATGGAGGTTGGGATCACTAATAATTCATCCAATAACCTCCGTAAAATGAGGGAAATCATTTATATCCATGTTAAGGTGGATTTTTTGTGAATTATGGGGGTTTAGATATTCTTAATCTAATTTCTGGGTGATTAAAATCTTGTACGCATTATTTCATGTACTCAGTGCACAGTTTCTCAAAAACAAGTTCCTGAGTTGTGTGCCTCACGTATAAGAGTTTTATGGTTAATCTGAAGAGGAAAAATAATTTAAAAAACTAGGAATTAGTTGATATAATCCCCGTTGTTTGGGTACACATAGTTTTCTGGGATGAGTGTGTGGTTTGGGAAAACCATGAACAACCCATCTTCGTTCAAAACACATATAATTTTCTCCCAAATGAACCCAAGATAAATTATAAACCAAAAGTAGTCAAAAAAAGAAATAGAGGACCTGAAATAAATCTTTATACATCTCTAGAAAAGGTTGGGATCTAATTGTTTGACATGGAAAAGGTAGACCGAAAAGTTAGGCATCATGGGGAAACAATTGTATATGCAAGCGAGGTCCTTTGTGGTGATGGCGCATGATAGGATGGTGTGTGGCTGGTCGATGGTAGATCTGGATACTAGAGAGTTGTCATATAGTGGGGTGGCTCAGATCGATCTGACGAGAGATGAAATATAGGTGGTTGTTCATAGTTGAAGGTTTTCACAATCGTAGCCCACGGGGGCTCGATATAGTAGTAAGGCCATGCAGTAGAGTGCCCTGGTAGTGATGATTGTCTTACACACCAGCATTCGAGGTGGAAGTGATTGATGGATCATATTAGGGTGGTGACTGGTTCCAAGAAATGGTGGTAGAGATTGGTTCAGGCGATAATGGGGTCTGTGGTAGTGGGAGATAAGTTTTCTAATGAATATTCAATATTTCAAACAAATTTTTTTTTCAGGTTCCTACACCAAATTCCCTTTCTCTTTTTTCAATAGTTGACTTCTCCAGTAACCCCATTGTCACACGACCACATTTAATTTTCTGATGCCTGACATTTGAGATTTTTTTTAGTTAGTCGTGAAATACTATCCCCACCTCACTCATGTGATTTTTTATTTTTTTATTTTTATTCCTGTAAAAAATATAGGGAATATAATATTTTTGGTTCATTTTAAAAATTCAATGGAATTTGGGTTTCGTAAAGAATTATATTCAATACGAAGAACATGAATGAACTTAAGAAGTTTTCATCAATTTTTATATCCATAAAACCCACTTAAGATATGTATAAAAAATTCAATGGACATTACATGGCCATATGATATCAAATCCTAAGACATTATTTCCTGGGACCGAAATAAGGTATTTTACTATAATTCAAGGAAAATTAAATATTCCATGGATCTGAAAATTTACACGGTCAATATGATACCAATTTATAATATCGGGGTGCGTAGTGAAAAACTGATGGTTAGAGGATTTAAAATTATTCATCATTAGAGTGAAAAAAAATTGACGTCAATGCAGATATAGGTACCAATAAAGGTATGAAGATCTCAAGTGAATTTAATAAACACAAAATTAAAAAAGGAATACGTTGATCAATTCCATGGTGTAATTGGCTGCATATTGTCATCGACGATTGTTACTCAAAGGATCCAAAATCAAACCCCTCATGATCATTCACTCACACATCTGGAATCCTCTGGAACATTGATCATAAAATTATGGGTGATAATATGGAGGACCAATTATTTATTTAATGTCGCAACGATCATCTCAAAATCGCTCCTATGATCCTTAAAGTCTTCATTGTATAAATTGCATGAGCAATTTCTTTCTCTCTATATGGTATGGTAAAAGAGATAATCACTCAATTATATTGGAATAGTCAGTATTTGGAATAGATCTTCCCCTGGTAAAATAGTGGATGTCAAAAACAATCAAGAAGGGTTTCTCGGCCCCCGAATAAAATGATCACTAAATAAGAAGTAAATGAAACAAAATAATGAATTAAATATATCATAATATAATTTATATTTTTATTACATACTTGTAATATTTAATAAATATATTATGTGATAAACTTCATTCATAAACTCAACTCATAATTCCCTCAATATTAAACAGACCATCAATATTAAAATAATATTTATTTGTATAATATTTTCCCCATAATAACTTAATACCTTATGAATACATTTAATTAATAAATTCAACTCAATTAAACTATTCGTTTATAATAATGAATTTATTTATTCATTGGTGATCAATAATACATGGACACATCTTGGATCATGTGGTGGGGCCCATCATGTCTTGCACACCTATTCATCAGAATACGACGGATACTTGAATACATAATTGTCTGTGACTCTCTATGCCCCTATAGTGATTGTAGGGAATGTTATTAATAGACCAAAAGTAGATTCTAGCTACATATCGACGCCTATAAGGAGATAAGGAAATTTGATATGATATCTCCTAAAATAGGCTGTGTTGTTTGTGTCATCATCCATTATTAATTTATTATTTATTGATCTATATAGATAGGATTGACTTAGATTAACTTATCCAAGTATTTATGAAGGTACTACTATCCTTATCAAGTAGGCATAAGGTATCACTTCCTCAACTCATAGAAAAAAAATTCTATCTTGACCATTCAACTAATTCCTTACTGATAAATATGAACCTAACAGAAGCTATATCCCCACGACTTCAATGTTGTGATTTTTTCCCCATATTAAAGTATTTAATAAAATTGTATACATTTTTAATTATCTCATGTTAGGAGACCAATACATATGTTTATAGATAGGAACAACCAATTACACTTATAACAAATGGTGTTTCTATTGGAGGGTATGTATTCACTATATCAGATACTAGAAATCACTAATTCTGAACTTCATGAGAATAAGTATCAATGCTTATGATTCCATAGAATAATATAGCCAAAAATCAACCATTTCATGTCAGTATGATGTTTCTAGACCATATGAGATATGTTTAATATTAATTTCATGGTTTTTAGAGGTTCAGATTATATCCTGAGAACTACTATAACCATATATTCAAAAAATAATATATCTAAATTTCTATGTAAATAGTGGGCATATAAATATCAACACTGTTATAGTAAGAATACATTATTAATAACTCACTATATACACGATATTGTAATAAACAAATATTTTTTAGTTGGTTCTATGGTATCCACTCTTAAAATGGTCACATAAACCATACACTCGTGATCTATAAGAACATAAAACATTAATTATATCATAACTTATGAAATAAAAAGGTTTTTACAAACAATTATCATAAAATTTTCAACATTTCATCATATCTTAACTCATGGAAAAGGATTGGGATTCATAAAAATATTTTCATAAATGAATTAACAATTAAGATAAATAATAAGGATTTTCAAATTGAATCATATCTCCAATAAATATTATGTGACATCCAATGATTTCATTTTAGATAGAAAATGATTTGGAAATATCACTTGGAATATTTCATAGTGAAATTAAAATTTTCTTTGAAAATAAAAATATTTAAAAATAATACCTCACAAATAATTGTAAAAAGTACTATTATTTGAAAATAATCATTGAAACATATAAATTAATATTTGAAACATTGAGTGGTATTGATGTCAGAAAATTCCGTTCATGTCATACATGTTAGTACAATGATTAATTTAGATTTTTTATAAAGCCAAATGATCCTTATTTGGAAAAATAAATGAATATTTCTTAAATAAATTAAATGTAAAAAAGTGTAAAAATGAAATTAAAAATACATATAGGAGCATTAAAAAATTAATGAGAACATATTAAAAAATGGATATAGAAGAAAATGGATTTTAAACCAAATATATAAATAATGTTGGGTTTCATTAAAAACATTCTTCTAGATAATTTAGTAAATAAAGGTTCGAAAATGAAGTGAAAACTTGTATTATAAAAGAATAGAAATAGGGTATTATAATTAAGGAATTACCTAGGATATATTTTATAATATTTCTTCACCAAAATCATATTTATAAAAAGTCATGATAAAAAATTAGATTATGACATCAAAACCCTTACCACTTTTGGCAACATTTGAATTATAATCCCTATTAAAGAATAAATATAATTTAAAATTGAAATATCATGAAAATAAATAAATTCATGATATAAAATGTCAAATTTTCTATATATACACCTCATAAAAAAATAGAGGTGCATAACATAACATATGTTCCCCAAAAAGACAATTTGAGACAAAATTCCTTACCTTATATCTCAAATTTCATCATACATGTTCAAAATTCATGGATCATAAATATAAGTTTTTAATATATATATATAAAAGAACCGAAACAATACATATCATACCATATATGAATTACTTGTGACCATTTATTATGAATGAATTAATAATTCCTTTTTTAATCACATTTCGTGTAATAACTATTTCATTTATTCATGTCTGTTTTTGTTTGGTATGCTCAGTTAGTTTTTTTAATCATGATTTGATAATCTTCGTATTGTTAAAAATTATATAAATATCATATATTTTTATTATATATCTATTTCTATAAATTCATTGATGTTATAAATAGATAATGAATCACACTATTCCTAGAGATAGTAGGTCATACGTATGCATGAATGTTGTTTCCATTTTCTAGATAGATGAAATAAAAAAGGTAAATAATAGATTACCATTACATCCAATGGACCAATGAACTTCATTTTTTTATTGATTTTGATATTCCACCTTTCAAAGGGTGATGTGGAACCCTTATAAGGCCCGTAGGAATAAGTATTACATGGACCATAGGCCTTAGAGGAATTCATTGCATGTGGGCTTCAAACATTACATAAAACCTTGACTAACAACTTGGAACTACTCCTCCCCATCATCTTCCTCGTGAAATCAACTATCCACCTTCGCATGGCTGTTTGGCTAGGCTATCACGTGCATGCACAGGCTTGTCCCAATTGCAAGTGCCATACCCTCTCATTATTTCAATACATGTAGCTTCTATTGTGGTGAAATCTCCTTTCTCATCCTCATATATATCTCATATTTAAAAAAATTATAATTATTACCTTCCATGTAAAAGCGTAAGTGAATAATGATCACATCACTTCATGATGTAGTAGTCCGCCATACATGGAAGAGACATTATATTATTCTCATGGAATGGAATGTAAAATTTTATATTTTATATATTAATTAGATAGGTGTAATTATTTCACAAATATAATATAAATGTGATAAATATATCATTACAACAAGATGTGAGAGGTAGGGATTGAAAATGAATTACATTGGTTCGCAAAGAGGAATTTTGTTCTACACATGATCGATTGTTCTGTTTCCCATTTGATACAATATTTTATGTATATAGGTTATTACATTAACATAATAACATTTAAATATGTTTTTTATACATGTTTTTTTAAATAAAAATTTTGGAGAACATTTTAAGGAGATTGAAGAAGAAATAAAACAAAAAAGTATAAGAATGTTACCTCTCCTTTGGAGTACATATTTTTGTAAATGCCTAAATCCTTTCTAGGAAGATTTACTAAAAATAAAAAGTCTTATCTATTGTGGTGAGTGATTTAATTCATACATTTATCTAGTTAATGACTGAACAAAAGGTTTTTTGATGTTCTAGAAATAGAGGAGAGGTGGTGGCCTTTTATACATGGGGGAGACAACAAACATGGAATGTTTGAAAAGAATAAATTATACCCACATTTTTTAAATAGGAAAAAGATAAAAATGGTTCATTATATAGTCATATAGGTTATATGGTCAAAATATACCAACAAAATTGGCATGGGATAATTTTCTAAGATATTTTATCCCCTATCATTTTTGGATTAACCCTCAACAAATCTGTTTTAACCTTAATAGTAATAATTAATATTTAATGTTTTATTTATCATTTTGACCAAAAAATATAATGAATTATTATATGATATTAAATGTTATTATTTTAAAAATGGAATTCATTTTTTCAACTTTAATTCCCTGAATTGAAAAAATTTATATTAATATTAATCTCACAGACATGATAGAAAATCGATTTTCCAAAGAGAAAATTTCAATAAGCATAGGATGTTTTAATATAAAATTTTAAAATGAAAAGGGATAAAATGAAATAAATTTGATTAATAAATATATAACTAAAAAATTTAATTTTAAAATAATATTAAAACCATTTTTATGTTATAAAATGTTATAATAGGAAATACAATTCTTAGTAAAACCATTATTGTTAACTATTCATTAAAAATATTATCTTTTCATAAAATTTTCCAAAATTAAATCAAATATAATTTTTAAATGATTATTTAAAAAAATAATTTAATTTTAAAAAATTCATTTTATTAATGTAAATATAATAATTTCCACATATGTGTGTAAAATGTGACAAAACTATTTTTTAGAAAAACGAAAATATTTAATGCTAAAATTGGATTTATTCCTATATCATACCTAAGAAACACAAAATATTAATGTTAAAAATTTTGATAGGATAAAAAACATATACATTTCATTAAAATCATTCAAAAAAAAGTGATTTATTTAATTTCTTGTGCTTAAATATGTTTGTGTGCAAGAGAAATCTATTTCCAAGATAGATTTACCCTATTTTAAACTATTTTCTATTTTCATTTATAATTAACTAATAAAAAATAATTATATATATATATTTAAACTATTTGTTTTCACAATTTAGTTATTCTTATTCGTATTCTAAATTCTAATGTCTATTAATTAACTATGATATTAGAAAATAATATTGTAATAGTATGTAACGTTTTATTTAAATTTAGTGTTTTATCAAACACAATCTATAAATGAAATTAAATTTATTTTCAAAAAAATTCATAAAATATCACTGTGTTATCCTCAAAATTATAACATGATCTTAGTAATATAGGGTCTAAAATTTGGAGATTATTAAAATAAATACCCACATTTTAAAATATTTGATTAAAAAAATTCATAAAAAGAGGGAAATGGGAAATTAAAGGTCATTCAGAATAACACCCAACAAGGTCCCAAATAGGAGGAAATTGGTGGGAAATGAAAATATTAAAAAAAATAGAATACTAACTCCCATGAATTAATAGATAGTGAAAGAGAAAATGATCATGGGGATGTTTACCACCAAAAAACCATAAATATTTGATGAGATAAATGACCATTGGTTTAACAAAAAAGAAAGAAACATGACAAATATTCTGACTCGAGATATATTTCCAAAAGGTGAGGTAATTGTTTTTACCATCGACATAGAGGACATGATATAATATACATTCAGTATTTTTTTGAATATTATAATCACAATCTCATTCTTTGGTTATTCTTCGATCAACTTCACCATCATATATCTTTCCTATAAATAAATATGATTTTTTAATGTTTAGAGAACTAACAAATCATAAGACCCATAAAACAAATATAATCCATTCCATTCATCTATAGTTATATTAAAAACCAAGAAGTAGAATATAGGTTATCCAATAGGCATAAATCTTTATATGGTGGAATAATACATTAATCATTAAAACCTCATCCAATGTTTTAATTTTACTATTACATAAATTATTATCCTTAATAATGATCCAAAATTAAAAAAAAATATAAATAAAGTCTATAAAGTAATAAAAACATTAACATAAAATTAATCCCTCAAATATAAAATAATATATTTTAATTTTCAAATTCTATATATGTATATATCATTTTCATACATTCTCCTAAAACAAGGTAATAACTTTAATTACCATATATTCTCAATGAAGAAAAAATTTCTTCCTCATTTCGTAAAAAACCATATATTATTGAACATATTCATTAAATCCAAAATTTTTGTAAATTATATCAATGATAACATTATCCAATTTTTTATTTTAATCGGTTTTATGGTCATGAATACAATCCTATTTGTATTATCTATTTTAGTCATATCATTATAAAAATAAACATTTTTATCTCAACATCAGAAAAATATTATGTATTATCTTTCCCTTAATCATTTGTTTTCCATAAAATATCACATTTAAATTAAATAAAATTTCACATTAATCATTAATATTTAACATATTATTAGAAATATTTAATAAAAATATTATATAGAAAAATAATTAGATATATATTATGATTCATATAACATAATTTTTGAATTCCAATACAACAACACATAAATCACCCTACATCATTCGAAAACCATTAACTAGGAATAGTAATATAATTCTCCAATACCTTCTTCAGTTTATATGTCAAATGTAGTCTTTTCATCATCAATAGAAAAACCATTCCTCCTAAAAAACTAATTCTTATTTATACTATGGTTTCGACCACCTAATCCCTCAGTGAACACTCTCCTTCTCTTTTTTGGAGATTGTATGATTTGATTTAGGTAAGTGTTCTTCATAAAATATCATGATAACTAATTGGGAATAATCCTTATTTCCTTCACTCTAGTAATTAACACATTTGGTTTATTATCAACTCATTTTCTCTCATATTCAATGTTAACCTAGTTCCTTCTGGTACCTTCCATTGATTAAACCAAAAATAATAGTGTATGAAACAGTAATCATAGTGGAAACCACATAAACATGGAAAAAAAATTTATAGTACATCTAAATCATGAAACCTTATTTTTAATCTACAACACCTCAGGTTTAACCAGGGTCATTCACGGTCATCATCAATTCAAATCTATCAATATGGTTTATAAATAGTCTGTAAATTTCCAAAACATATCCCTTTTGACAGTCAAACTAGATGTGTATTATGACCTATTTTCATGTACCAGGTAACTCTTGATTCAAGTAAACCATGATTTTTATGAGTTATTACCCCTATGGAAATCAATTCTAGAACGATATCCACTTATACTATCCTGACATGGATGTAGTGATGTGAAAAAACCCATTCCATTCTTTACTATAATGTAGTACATTCACTTGTACTTATGATTATCCAAATGATGATCTGGAATGAATCATATCCTAGTTTTAAAAGGATAAAACAAATATTTATCTGATACTAAATATAAAGACAAAAACTTATTATACATAGATATTACATCATAATTGAAGATTATTCATTACATAACATAATGAACACCACTGGAATTTTTTAGTTCTAGTGAATTTGGAAAATCAATACCTAAATAAATATTTATTAAGTGACCTATATTATCTCCCTCTATTTTCTACATAAATATAACCCATATTTGGAATATCATACATAATACCTTTCTTCATAAACTAGGAAAGGAAACATATGGAAAGGTGGTCTCAAATGCTTAGTAAGGTTAAAAAAGGGAGATATCAATATATTATGAGCATAAGGGTATGATGACACAAGAATAACATTTTAAAACCCATACACTATGTATCGTGTACCATAAACATGGTTTATAGAATAAGTATTGGTATTCCATAAGATATAAATCATAAATGATTCAAATAACATGATCCATTTTCTCATAAAATTTTCATAAGCCATGGATTGTGGAATACACATAAGAAATAAAAATATTAAATCAAGGATCACCACCAAGATATTCATAACATGTTTGGATTGGTAAAACCACCCATGAACCTACTTTGGGCTTGGTATAACATTCCATATACCCAATTTTGGTCTTTGGATAAACTATCATGTACCCTCCTTTAAGTTTGAGATAACCTCCTGTGTACACATTAAGGATGACAAATGAAATTTTTTCATTCATATTCATATGAATATGCTAATAATTTTAAAATATTTATAATAAGGATAATATGTATGTAGTGTTTTTTATAATATTATGGTAGTAAAATCTATTAACATTGATTAATATGATCTTATTTTGGGATGTTATGACATTATGAAGTTAAATTGAATTTTTTTGATGTGTTGGAGGAGGATCATTTAATATCATATTGAATCTAGTATAAATAACATGTTGAGAGACAACCTTATATCAAGAGATGATGCATTTCCTATAGAATTGGATATCAAACTTATTATATGGGTACCTCTAGATTAAAATTCATCATGTATTTATATCGGGTTAAGGATGATAACATTCCTCCTATTTTAGTCTCTTTTGTTCACTAGTGATAAAATATATATATCTCATACATGAAATGAAAATAATGGGTATTATTCACCAACTATAGGGGAGAGCCTTAAAAATAATTGTGTCGATTTTATTTCATTATTTTAGTTACATATGGGTGGGAGTAAAAATTAAAAGAGATAGAGTATATGGGCTTTATATAATCTCAGTGGTTAATTTAATAAATAAATTGTAAAATTTGAAACACTAATTCACCCTCCACCTCACTTTATATGTTATATTTTCTCCAACCTTAGCACATCAAAGTCAAAGAGAAAATTAAATTTTATATAATTTATTAAATATTTATCTTTAAAAATAATTAATGAATTGTTTTTGGTAGGAAATAATATTTATAACGAAGGTAAATAACCAATGTAAAAAAGTTAATTACTCTTTTAAACATAACATTTTATTTTCTAATAAATCATTAAAAAATATGATTTAGATATAAAAATATTTTTTTCAAAAAGGAAAAAATAAAATTCAATATGAGATAAATAATGGGTAGAATATATAAAAATTATAATAATATAATCAATAAATACAGATGATGAATCAATAAAATGAATATTGGATTAATAAAACCACTATGTCATTGGTAATTTATGAATCAAAAGAACCTGAAAGAGAGGTCATGAAATAGACTTGAAAACCATATAAATGAATGTGGTTTATGATAAAATATTGCAATGTTGATACATATACACCATATAATGGTTAATAAGTCAATAAAATGAAATATTTTTAAATAAAAAATATAGAATAGGAATATTAGAAATCGGGTGAAGATAAGTTTCTACATCTATAAGAGTTTCTTGGAAGGAAGTGCTTTCTACCTGAACACTAGTGTTGAGATGAAAAGGAGTGTTTTACATATATATTTCATTGGTGTCACTATCTCTCCAGAAAGTCATCACATTCGAACCATTGATAATATTATGTAAAGAAAAACATGGATAATTCTAAACTAGAAGAACAATTATTTATCCTTTGGTGGTAGAATCACCTAGATCAATAGTTTTTTGTCCTCTAATCTAGTGCATTATTTTTAAGATAATATGGTCTCGAAGAATGTATTTTCCCACATTGACCAAATCTTTTCTTCGTTTATCTCGGATTCACATCTAGATGTAAAGTATCATTGTGCCTCCTAGTCTAGAATGGGCCAACCAGTAATGGAAAGATGTATAAATGTCAAAAATCTCTCGGAAACCCTTCAATGCATGCATGCGAAAATTTTGTGGGAGTTCTTCGAGGAGATGACCATTTGGGGTAGGTTCATGTCCAAAAAAACTCAACTAAAATTCAGCCTTGGTAATAAGAGGAAATTATTATTTTTGGCAAGTGATCATGCCTCCTCTCCCAACCCTGCTGAGTAATTCCCATTAGATTGTGGGCAAGGGTAAGATCTTATTCTATCACCATAATCGGGTTAGATCCTATCTAACCTTTTTTATATTCCCTGTTATATAAGTATCCTTCATCTATGCGTGTATTCATTGGGATATCATCAACATTTTATTATATGAGCAGTGACGTGAGATTTTTGACCTTATCAAAATATATAGTGAACCAAAAAAATGTGTATTTACTGGTCCTTATTAAGAAATTTCTCTTCAAAATATTTCTATAGAATTTTATTATCTCTCGATTATGTTGATAGTTGGGGAGATGAATTATTTTCCTAGGTTATACCCATAAAAAATAATTATTTTATATGGATAAAATCACTTCATATGAATGATAATATTAAACGCTCAGATATCACCCTGGTGTACATATGTTTGTGAAGTGTATTATACTGGGAGGAAATATTGGTTCTCATTTTCTATGAAGGGGGATGGGATTGTGTTGTGTTGAAAACTTTAGTGACTTCACTAGTCTCCCCCCTCGATAGGAAAATGGAATCAATTTTCTTGACTGGGGATTCCATGGTTTGGGGGATGTTGATTTAGAGGAGAAATCTAGAGTAGTGGTGCTTTTAGCTGGTTTTTTGTGCATCTTGGAGGTGTGTAACATAACCCAATTTTATGGAATTTCCTGTATAGGTAGGAATCTTATTATCAAACCCACTAGCCTCCTTGTTGATATGATATGTATCCTCAAAAACTAGAAGGATTCTCTTATTTTCGGACCGCTCTTAGCTGAAAGAACCCTCACACATCTGAATATGAGAAATAATCAAGTTCAATGGGTACACTACTATCCTCAAAACATGGGTCTAATACCGAACATGAATGGTTCATATCATAAGGGTGTCATGAGAGGAGTATTAGGGGGTAGGGACCCTTAGAGTGTTGTTATTCATTCTTTTTATACATATGTCGGCAATGAGGACTCTATATAGGAATATTATTGGGAAATGGACTCATGTATACTGTTATTCCAACAAAACAATATTAGCCTGGTGGCAGTTGAAACAATTTCCACAACACTGTGCAATTCCATGCATGGTTCACGAGCTATCCCTTGTTAAATTGAATATTTAATTAGAGGATGTAGGGGTTCAATAAAAAAACCAGATGAATATCCTTTACGCTTGGTGAGAGGGTAACAAATTTTCAGATTCTTTTACATTAATGGTGGACCATATAAAAATTATTTATTGATTTACAAGCATGGTCTCTTTTCCACTAGAGGGGATTTACCATATGAGAGTAGACACACTTGGAATCCATTATTTTAGGACCACATATTTTTTTATTTCATTCTATCTATAGTTTCCATTTTTAATTTTTCTACATTTAAGACTCTTATAGAAAACTAAATAAGTAAATATGTTTATGATATATGAGAATGATTAGGTTTCAAAACCGTCCCCTCAATAACATTATCGGAAAATGTCATAGTTTTCAATTTCATATCATAAAAATCCTCATACAGTTCTATTTTAATTATTGAAGTGGATATTGTTATATTATGGGAACTCGACCCGAGTAATATATTTATCCCATCATCCCTTCGATTCCTTTAATAAATTTTATAGTTATCATCAAATGTTTAAATGGACCTATTATATTTAACATAAGTTTATAGATTTTATGTCATATTAAATTTAACTTCGTATCTAACAAATATTAAATAATTCATTAGATATTTAATAAGAACCCTGGATCTTAGTAAAATATAATTCAAAGAGGAACTTCATATAGTATTTCAAATTTATTTATATATAACTTAGAAATAAATATATTTAAGAAACACATAGATTAGAAATGATCTATGCCATCTTTTCAAGCCTATCCACCATATCCCTGATTGATTTTTTTTATAGAGGTATTTGGAAGACTTGTGAATAAATATATAGTTATATTCCATAATTTATATATGGTTATTATAAATGGTTGTATCATCTCCTTAGACATTAATTTTGTAAACTTCACATTTCGGTAGATCAATCATAAAGACATATAATTTATAATTTCTCTCTCCAGGTTGTCCCACCACTAGTTCTACTTGAGATCTCCATATCTCTTTTTTCTTCCCATGTAAATAGAGAATGATGATTTTTGATCCATCCAAAAATTACATTTTTAATTATGGAATGTATGGGTCACAAATCAAAATTCCAAATCTCATAACTCTATCATTATCTTGGTTGTAAAATTAAATTATTTTTACTTACTTGTGTAGATCCATATTATCCATCTATTCCTCCTTGATCTTTAAAAAAGTTTATGTTCATCTAATCATTTGGGAAAGATAAGATTTTATCCATTAGTGTATAATTTTAAAATCCATCCATTTAATATTAAGGAAAATATGGTCGTTTTCAAGCCTCAACATGGATATAGAAGAATATTCATCATGGATTAGAGAAAAATCTACCTCAGTTGAATTTATAGGAAATTAAGTTATTAAGAAATCATAGTCTTCGATCAAATCTAACCATTTACTTTGGTATATTTTTAACTCTATCTCTATGAATATATATATTTGGACTTTTTTTCGAGTATATATATCACATTTCTCACCCTATATTTGATTCCATCAAATCATTTTTGAAATAATTACCACATCTAACTCAAATTTATTCCCTATATAACTTGCATCCTTTGTCTTTAATTTATGTGGGAAAAACTTTTATCACTTTTTCATATTACCTAAAGACTCATCCAATGAACATATTTTATGTATCAAAATATATCACAAAACAATCTCAACTATATGGTTTTAGGTGTATTCATATAGTAAACAACTTATTCTCATGCTCCTAGAAATTTCCATCGAATTTTTCAACCCATAGAAACAATAATCTGTTATAAGATAACTTTTTCAGTTGATTTTATAATCATGATAAATTTCTCATAATTAATCAACAGTATCCAACCAATTCAAGAAAACCAATGAACACTGTTTCATATGTTGTTCTAACCCATTCATCAATTAGCTATATCTTTTAATTATCAAAATATATACATTTTCATAAGATTATATAAATAAATAAGGATATTTTTGGTATATATAAATTAGAATTTTTAAAATATCCATACAGTTACTCCATTCTTGAATAATTTTTTACCATAAATAGATACCATCCATTCTCTTCCTTAATCTTGAAATAAATGATAATATAATCCATAAATATTATCCTAAATTTATCATGGTAATTTATAAATAATCTACTCCTAAAATATATAAATATAGTTGTGTAATTTTTTTATCTTAAAGGAATCACTATGAATACTTAGTGATCATATCCTGCATAAAATCATATCTTTAATATAACTTCCATATTAACAATTGGATGATGATATCCATATCCACCATTGAGAAGTATTGATCCCCTATAAGTTGATCAAATTGGTCATCAATATGGAATAATGTATTCTTGTTCTTGATCATTTTATTGTGCTCATGATAGTCAATATAGAGATTCATTGAAATATCCTTCTTCTTTAGAAAGATGATGGGAACACCCCATAAAAATAACATTTTAGTATGAATCTCCTATCTAAGTTTTCATTAAGTTATTATTTCAAATATTCTAATTTAATGAGATTTAGTTTAATTGGGGTTTTTGATATTAACATTGACCATGGTATTAGTTAAATTGAGGACTATAACTCATGTTCAAGATGAATACAAGGAAACTCTTTTGGAAATCAATAAATCTACTCATATATAATTTTAATTTATTCAATATAAAATTTATTATCAATAATTTTATCCAAGAATACAAAAGTATTCGGTATCAAAACCAATATTAATGAATTAATAACCCATTTGAGTTCATAATTATCTTTTAGTAAATATTAGTTCATTTAATGACTTGGGCTATGAAATGAGATATCTCTATCATAAGAATTTATTTGAGATATATGTATAGATATCTAGTAAATACACAATATCACTAAAATTCATCCAAGTAAATAATAATTATATTTTTAAGAAGTATCTTCCCACCAATATTAATTGGAGTGGAGATATAAACTCAGTATGCAGTCATGGAACCATCAAGGATTTCACTAATTACTTAATATCCTCTTTTTTAATGTTGAATCAATACACATATAAAACATATAATATTTGATGGATTGTAAAGAAATGTAACAAAAAAAATACTAATAGGTATTAGAGGATAATAAAAACAATTTTAACCACATCATTATAATGAACGACTTTAGGATTAGTGATGGTATAAAAACTTCTTTTCCCTAATAGTTTGGTGGTTTCAATTTTTTTTATTTTCCTCATAAGTCCATGGATTGGTTCATAGGGTTACATATTTAACAATAATTATTATTAGAATCATAGATGTGTAGTTAGTGAATTAGTTTAATATTCACCTCCACTGTTATTATAATTATACTTTTTTCATTTATATAGAAATAATGTACTTGTTTACTTGATCTTCCATATGTAATATATCTTATGATTCCTTTGAGATAAATACCTATTTGTTTATACTCAATTTTTTTTTGGATTTTAGGTTGTTTAGTTAACATTTTTATATGTTCTATTCTATTTTATTTTTCATGTAGATCTTTTTTATTTTTTTTATCACCAAATAAAAGAGAATAATGAATGTTTACTATTTCTAATTACACTGTTAAATCAAATAAAATATTAATCATAGCTATTAATGTACCTTGTAGTTAATAGTATTCAAATAAATTTTCTAAACCGAATAAAGAATCTATAGATTTTTTGTGGATCAATAATGAATCAAGTGATGTAAATTTGAATAATTTTTAATGTTTTATTCATATAAACAAATCAATTAATTTTAGTTTTTATTATGATGAATTAATTCCAACTCAATCGTGATATGATATGTTTAGGGGTAATATTTGGGGATTATTATTTCCTTTAAAATATCCCATTATATGTAGTAACTTTCTACATTTTTCCTTGTTTTCTTGAACAAATACCACCATTGTCTTTCCTTACCTTCCAAATTATAAAAAAATTAACTTTTCATGAATAGGAAATTTCTGAATTTTTATAAAAAGTATTAAATAAACATTTTTTTTAAATTTAGAAAAGGAATAAATTTTCCAAACACCATGATATCAATATATAAATAATATCCCTTAATATGATTCCACAGTTTTTCTAAATAAAATAAATTTCTCAATATTCTTTAAATATTTAGATTCTAAATATACTAATAGTGAAGTAAATTTTCATTGTTTTCAAGGAAATGTTAAAATGTTCTTTTAAAGGTATTTTATAATCAATTATTACATCATTTTATATTTCTTATAATTCATTGATAATATTATCTAATAATATTATACATTTTTTCTCTATATTTGTTATGATTTTGTGATAATATAATTTTTATGAACCCTTGTTATTTTACATGGGTTATGTTGTGATGAATTGATGAATTTTTTTATGTTCTAATAGAACATATTTTTATGGTTTATAATATGTGATGGGTGGGCCCATTAATAATCTCCAATAAATTTGGAAATGATTTATATCTCATGATATAATATGAGTTTGAATAAGGAGTGATAGCAATTCAATATTGGGCTTTATCCACCATTATGGTCTTGGGAGTGAACCATGACTAAAGGAATTATGGAATATAGTGTGAACCAATCCACTATGAGAAATTTTACACTAAAATAGTCTTGGTAGTGAGAATTCACAAATAAAAGGATTTTATATTATTATGGTTGTTCCACACAATTCCTATAACATGTTATTTATATTATGATTTTCTCCCATGAATCATGTTTGATTAATGATGCTTCCACACACTTATAACTAATATCATTTTAAATGATTAAGATTTGTGCTGAGAGAAAAGATTTATTACCTATGATATATTGGGTATGAACTTTTAAAGTTATCATCAAGATATCATACCCTTATTCATATCATATTCTTGCATATTTTTAGTTATTGTTATCTCCTATATTTATCCTTACTAGGCATCTAATATAACCCTTTTTTATGTTTCTATTTTACCCAGGTTATGAAGAAACATTTTGAGTAATAAATTTATATGACGGTTACCATAAGAGAATACAATTTTAAAGTATTTATAAAATATTTTATAATATAAGTTACATGTGTCTCTAGTATGAAAATACAATAAAACTTTATGGTCCTCGAGTGTTTATTATTGTAGAATGTTTTGAATATTCATCCAAAATGATGTAATAATTATGTATGATCTATTTAGGTATCCATAATTAGTATTATAAAATTGATTAGTTATTTTTATAGATCAGGTTAAAATAATATGATGATAGATATTTCGACACCATATGATGAATTGAATGTGATATAGAGTGAACCTAAAAGTTTCCATTGGTAACAAGAAAATTTCACAAGGAATATGATCAAAATATTATGAATTTTGGATATCAAAAATCAAGTTGTAAATCTATTCATGGAGAAAAAATTGGTAATGTGTACATAACTGTAATGAATCTTGAGCCTTTTATGTAGAACACATTCTATCCATTACCACTTCCCTATATGAAATTCCTACAAACGAAATTCATTTATAGGGTGATGCAGTAATTCTACACCCCCAATAATTTTTTTTGTAGTGGAACAAGGCATGAATTCGAAGCCCCCACAAAAAGGTTCATTTTGTGAGGGGGTGGCCATGAAAATTTTCCCAGCACAAATTATTTGTTTTATTTTTGGTATGAGGAAGTGGAATAATGCCCCATGTAAACAAAAATAACTTTTTAATGTTATAAATTTACCCAACCATCTCATAAACAGAAATAATTATAAAAAATTGTTTTATTACTCAAGAACATGGAATCAAAATTACTATGTGCCCAAAAATCAATTTTGTAAATGTTGTTATTCACCATGAAATATAAATACATATTCTTCAAGGAAGAAAATATGACATAGAGAGTGAATGTAGTGACAAAGGAGAATACTATATAAGAAATTAGTAGGTAATTAAACTACTACATACCATGATGAGAAGAAAAGGGGGAGACTTTGTAAAAGAGATCCTCTGAAAAAGGATGTTCCCAGCCATCCATTAAGGAAATATCCTTTCACACATAGAGGAACCTTATTTTTATTAATTCCCCCTCCCTTAAAGAAAACCCTTCATGATCCCCCACCTCGCATAGAAATGATATGTATATAGAATGGGGTATGCTTATGGTAATTTTCTATTCTTGTCTCATTACCCTTATTTCACATAGCATTTGGACTAATATTGACCCCATCAAGTACTATCTAAATTCCATCGCATTCCCCATTAAAAACTCAAGAATACCATCATTGAGACCTCCCCCATGACTACCAGATTCATTTTGTATATGCATAGGACACACCAACGTGTCCCCCATCCGATTCTGTATTCCCATTGTAAAAAAACCGTGAATCTTTCCTCCCCAATAGGAGGTATGCATAAAATTTTAATTATCTTGAATTATCATGGTAATGGGGATCTCAAACATATGGATAGTGGTAGATGGATTCTTGGTCTAGGAGATGAAATCTCTTTCTTGAAATAACAATTGAATTGGATGATGAGACCCCCTTTTCATTCATAGCCTCAACCGCATCACCATTTCCACCTATCCAATAGGAAAGAACATGGGAATACCTCATGGAATAAACCCCTGATCATTATTTCACGGGTATACCTCATAGTGTAATCCCATAATATTTTTTAATCGGACTTTTCCTATGCCTCATACCCTCACCCTCATCCACTAGCTGATTATGAAGATCATGTGAAGTGTCAGATATTCCACTTCATCTGTTTTCTCACACAAATCGTGAATCATGTTGACTTAAGGGTATGTGATGATCATATCACTTGAATGATCAAATATCCCTTTCTGGCCACCTACTAATTTTATGTCCCAAAAACATGTTTTCAACATCTCAAAGGGTTGTACTCCCCCGGAAAATAACCTATGGAGTTCTATATTCCCAATGAGGTAACCTTGGGAGTCCCTCATAGGAGTATTTACAAACATTTCTATTCTCTATGAGATTTGATTACTATCTAAACAGGTTATGTTGGAATCATTTTTGAGGTTCAAGACTTACACCATTAACCCTCCCTAATCTTCTCTAATCCATTTTCCAAGTATCTTCATATCAAAACTGTAGGATCATTTCCCTTCCAGGACATTATTACCACCATTCTTATTAGCTCATATTCCGAGTAAGATTAATCCCTCCACCTCAGAGGATATATTCCTTATAGGTCATTTTTACCACATCCTCATCCACCCAAATCCCCAATGTACGTTATCTTGATAGAGGGGAAAATTCTTTAAAAGATTAACTATAAAGTGTCAATATGGAATAAGTCTCACCCTAGTATCAACTAGAAAACTTTCACTTAAATGTCCAAAAAAATGAAACTAAACTACATGGTATGGTCAATGTTACATGACCCTAAAAGGTGTGATGTGTCCTATTAATTGGACACAATCTATGTGGAATCTTATTTCTTTCATATTGATTTATGGGATTCCCCTCGTATGGTCCCAATCATGATATCAAAATTTAAACCTCCTCCCTGGATAAAAATGAACTCTATATCACCCAATAAAAAGTATTGAAACCATGATCCTTTAAACAATGAATTACCTTTTAAATAACAATACAGGATAGAGAATGACTAATATATTCATGTGTATATGTAAATAAAGAACCATGGATATATACAAATGTTTCCATTAATGGAGAACCCTTGATGCATAATAATGGTTACTCTTTTATGTATATGTGATTGATTAAAAATGTAAAGGTTGTCCATATTTATTTTACCATTGTTAAAATATTCATAAATGTTTCTCAAATCTATAAGAGATAATTTGTGTAAAAAGAAATTCCTGAAAAAGGGTGTAAGGATCCCAACATTCAATCCTCTTAACCAATGTGTGTTCATAAGAGTCATTAGGAATTTTCTTTTATTGAATACCTATATTTAGGCAGTGGGTCCAAGAAATGAAACACCCCAAAGTTTTCTAAAAATAAATTGAAATTCTTGAAATTTTGTTTAATGCAAATATTTATAAGAAGCCTTTAAAAATAATTATACTGCATCTATGTTTTGAATTTCAAAAAATGGCCATCTATAATTGTGTTCAGTATGTTATTTGGAGATTATTTGAATCAACTTGTTTTCTTTGTGAATAGTAACATACCCTTATAAATTGTAATATGACCCTAATGAGTAGTAAATATTATTATTATTTTCTTTTCTTAAGGATTTAAGGTAATGTCATCCTGAAGAATTTTTAAATGTGATATAAAAGCATTTATAGTTTTTAAATTATTAATTTTTTCATTAAGTATGATTTTAAATAAAAATTAAATTAAAAATATTTAGAAAATTATTTTCAAAAAAGGGAATTCGTTTTTTGAATTCAACATGTCAATAAATTGTTAGGGTGAATTTTGTGGATTTTTCTGAAATAGATGATTTTTCGATGAATAGTAAAAAATACAGTTTTGAGTTTCAGTGAGTTAATGACATCATTAATGATGTAATAATGATGAAATAAATCTGGTGAACTTTTGAATAGTAAAATACATTATTAGGTGTCCCATGTTTCTTATACCAATGGAAAATACCATGGGAAAGCCCATGGTTTTGCAAATACCACTGATAAGGTGTCCCATGGAAATTATTAAAATAATCCCTCACTTTTGGTATAAATACCAACCTATTCGTACATTAAATTGATTTAAAATTTAACATCAATTAAGCTCTGGCCTTATTACTTCCCTAGTAGCCCTCCCATGGTTTCCTCAAGCCCCCATGGTCCCAACCTTCATAATCTAAGATTTACTCTATAAGGTAAGAAAATTCTAAATTTCATTCTTTTTTCATTCAAGTTCTCTTTTATGTTTTATAACTTTCAAGTTTCTATAAAATGTTCTTATTTAATTTTTATTCATGATCTATTCGGTACTATGATTCATTTCTGGATGCGTAAACCTTGTCCCCTCTCTTTTTAATATTTTCAATAACCATGTTTCATAGACGTTAGGCATCCAATTTTTTGTAATGAATTTCTCAATTATTCTTTTATTTTGAGTTCCTTTATTTTCTTATTATTTTTCATCTCTTCTAGACAGAGGCATGAAATATCCATAAATCAAGTATATTATGGATTTTCTCCTGTTTAAGGAAAATTCATCATCATTATTCTTCTCCTCTCCCACTTATTCAATAAATAAAAACATTTCATGTGTTGTGTCGAACTACTGACCTCGTGGATGATGTGATTTCATTTTCCATAAATTTTTTCAAGTATTGTCATGAAACCATTTATATGGTTGAAACTGGTTATAATATATGTATTATGACTCAAACATGGTTCTAAAATTCGTTTTTACTCATGGATTTAATTTATAAGATAAAATGAGGTAGTTATTATCAAAGAACCACTACAATGACCTAAACAAACATCATTGATGTTTTAACTTATGAATCATCCTCATATAAAACATAAAATGATAAATGGTATAAATTATGGTACTATAAATATTTAAATACCCTTCTATTACAACTATGGAGTTTCACTTCTAATCGACAAGAACATCCATTATGATCTAATCATGGAAGTCATGTAAGGAACTCACCCAAGATTATGCAAGGTACAAAATACTAACAATAATGTGGTGAAATGAGGTTATGAAATGATCATATAATATTTTATAAACATGAAAAGGTTTCTTTAAAATACTAATGATAGACTTTTAAGAATTATAAAATAATTTTAATCACATTTGAAGTAAGTCAATCTTGAGGTAAGGGAATTCTTAACACGGTTTACATCCTTTTGGTTAACCTAATTCTTTAATATTTATGTGTTATTTAAATTGTTTGTGACATAAATTATAATTATAATATGTTAAATTAGGTATAGTTATAGGGTATATACATATTATATCCAGTCTATTAAGTCTCACTTCAATTATATAATATTTATACGAGACTTTTCTTTTAAAATACTCTTTTAAATTCTGTTTTATAAAATTCAGAAGCAATGTTTTTATGATAATATTCATGGTGTATTATTATGTTCTAGATCATGGTAATTGTTTATTATGAAGGGTGGAACCTATATTTCCGATTAATATATTGGGTATGTGTAAGTTGGAGGTCGGTCATACAGTTACTCTAACTATAACTGTGATGGTTAAATAAATAGTAAGGTAGCCATAAAGGTTACAAATTATAAGATAGCCAAGAGGGTTAAAAGATTATGTAAGTAATTAACCAATATACCTTTATGGTTCTACTTATGTTTTTACGTATTGTGTAAATCTAATGTTTCAAAAAGTGAGTTTATATATATAGGTGATAAGTATGTCTTTTGAAAATGATTTCAAATGTTACAAGTATTCATGGTCTAATGTGTTCTTTCCATCTTTTTATATTCCTTACTGTTTTTTTGTGCTCATCCCATGTTTATAAATATTTTCACAGGTTAATGGATTTGTAAGACAAAGAAGTAATACATTTTAAATGTTGATAAATTATCAAGGAATCATGTTTTATATTTTAATGTTTTAAATTTTGATAAAAATGGAAACTGTTTTTATGGTATCCACTCTATAACAATGTGTAATGTTATGAGTGTATTATGTACCAATTCTCTAAATATCTAAACAAGAAAAGATTATCAATGTACAAGGAAGTCATTCCTTGAGTAAATTCAATATTACTTATGTAATAAGGCTAGGTCCTTATAAAAATCATCAAGGATATGGGAATTGATGGGTGTTTATTGTTATATGAATAAAACCCATTTGAAACCGCCTGGATGTGTGTGTGAAAAAAATTGGTTTCTCTACTTGAAGTATTTTTAAAACATTGTTAACCCTCGACAATATACTGTTAGGCATCCTAGTTTTTATCAAAAACAAAAAATACCAAACCCAAATGCGAATCCTTTAATTAAACAAAATAATTATGTCACCCACATGTTAGGAACTTTATTCTCTCAGAAATGTTAATGTATAAACAAGGATCTTTAAGAAAATAAATTGAACATGCATTCATTTATTGGGATGTTTTATTTGTGGGTTTTCTTTTTTGTGTTTGTTATATATAGCTATACATACTCTTTTAACAAAACAGTCTTCAATCCACATAACATCTTACCAACTAAAACAAAAAATATACTTTGGATGTTACACAAGATAGATACTCATATGTTTAAAAGATCTGATTTCTATCCCCACATCTCCAATACCAGGTATCAAAAATTTTGGTTTGGGAATACCAGCTCAATGGCAGCATCATGACCCTGGAGGACACATGACATGACTTCCAATACATAAATCCACAAAAACTATCCACCGAGTGAAAACTAGTGGTATAGACAAAGACCAAACTTATTTATGTCTCTGTGAAGGAATTATAACACCAATATTTTCTACCAATTTAATTTTTCATCAAGTATTAATCATGGTAAAGTTACCACCCTGGGGGCTCTGACATAGGTTATTGAAACCAGATATCCCATGAATGATCACCGATAGTGAAAATCAACAAATAAGAAATAATATCACGTCCTCATTACTGACCTAGAAGACCTCCAAAAAAATGGAATAAACCCATGAGTAGGCCCATATACCTCCTTATATACATCATGTATGTCCAAATGGTTTGGAAAAAATATTATAGAAACCAACCAACACATCAATGCTGAAAATAAGGGTAGAATTATATACTTGCCCGGACACAAATTTATTATTACTATATCATAAAAAAATGGGGGAGAGGGTGAGGGGTAAATCAATTATCTAACTAAGGAATGGTAATATATTCTAATTCCAATGATTTAATTCACCCATAATATCATGGAAATGATGGATTGGTGAGCATTTGATCCTACCAACATCTATTTTCTTTCTAGGATATAATGATTTCATCAGTAGTGGTTAGGATTTGGGGAAATGTCTCCACCCTTATATTTTATGTGGACCATAAATATGATATGATGGTCACTTAGGAGTGGATACATATTAATACTCTAATCTCGGAAGGTTTTTAGAAAAATAACATGATTAATGGATAATGATATCGAGAACACACACCCATTCCAATTGAAGATTAGTGTTCCACATTCAATGGAAATTCCTGGGTAGGTATATATCTCTTCAAAAACTCTAGAAGCCTATTTCTATATTTCTGAAAGAAAAGTGTGAGTTTATTGGGAAATATTCTATATAATAATTTTTGTATCTGTAACATGAGATTCATACCATCAAACATATAACAACTAAAAAGAAGTTTCACTTAAGGTGATTTAAAATCCTAGGTTAGGATCAGAAAACTATTCAATATAAATCTAGTATTATTGAGGTCATCTGTCATCAATAAATCATGGAATAGGGTCTTATCAATTGATTACCAGATTATAGATTTAGCTGTTTTAGTATGGATGGTCCAACTCAAGATCTTTATACCAGTAACTCTAGAGGTCCTTCCCATAATTACTCACATTAAGGCCACTTTCATGTTCATGAAATGATAAATCATAATATCCCATCTCTTTACGATATTCATTGAAACCCTCACAATAGTCAGATGATGAAACGACAAGGATGTCCTCCCCATTTAACCATTATCCTTGAATGTACTCCCCATGGTATAATATAAAGTATTTATCCATGTAGACATATAATAAGTCATTGTGGTAATCCTCCCCATGTTGTAATTCACAATGATTTCCCTCCCACTGTGATATTTTACTTTGACAATAAGGCTTTCCCCTTGCTGAATCAATTGTGAGAAAGCTCTCATATCATGGGGCACTTGAAAAGTTTAGGCTAGTCTTGTCTGATGCATTATCACTGTAAGTGATATCAGTTTTCAACTGAAAGAAATCCAAATGCAATGATCAATCTACGAACCAACGATAGATCAAATTCCATTTAAAATTATAAATAAGATTCACCATAATACTTCTATTTACAAAAAGTATTATGGTAAATGTTTGATTTGGTTAGAATGGGTTGAGGAATCGTCTGTTCAAGATGAATAAAATCCATTGCTTATGAGGAAAAAATTGGTTAATGGTAATGTAGTGGTCATGTTATGGACCTTAGATAATCATCAATATGGCATTCAAAAAATAATTTTAAAGCATTTGTGAATGACAATCACCTAATCCTTTGGAAAAATCTTCATCACATAAAAGGCGAATTTTTACCATATGATTTATATAAAACTAATGTTTTGGTAATTTTTTTTTCAAATTGACATAACATAACATGTAAATGAAGGACACCCAAAATCAAGAAAATAGTGAGAAATTATCTACTTTGAATGTCTTGATAGGTTTATAATGTCATGTCAATAGATTATTGATGACCCACAAGATGTTCATATCAAAGGATGTGGAATGCATTTCCAATTTCTCTTCACCCCACTCCATGATGAAAAAAATCCAAAAAATAGTCAACATAATGTAACTTCATATCTCTAAGTCAACACTTAGAAGTAAGATCCATTCATGAAATATGGTATTATGATCAAGAATTGGCTTAAAAATCAATGAAATATCGGTCCCAATGAGAGAAAGCTATTAAAATTATCTTACACCAAGCATCTGAGAAGGTTGAGACAACTTCTTATATAAAGAAGGCCACATTTTAACCCACAATAATACATTTTAAAGTAAATATATTGTTTGAAGATCATATAATGTAACTGGATCATATTTTAATGAACATTATCAATATCAAAAGAGTGGTTTCATTAGTCACAATTGTAGCAACATAGACCGACCCCATCATAAAAAGTACTATTCATTTTTACCAAAACATCCCCATTAAAGACAGCTAAATCCAGTTCAATGTGATCTAGAAATGGATTATGTGATACCCTAGACTATTAGGTAAGGGTGATTTATACCTCACCCTCCTCTCAAATAATATTATGTCTTTTTTCTTTTTGGATATAAACATCAAGGATGGTCCTCCTAGTTTTTTCAATTATGTGACCCAACATCCTCAATATAGACATGTATGATGAAAATGGAAAAATATTCCCTTTAGATCACCCTTCACCAAGAAAATCCAATATGATATTTAATGTGAAAGATAAATACTTGTTGTACTCCCAAGAAATAGTAATCTATTGGGGGTGAAACCATTCCGGAAGGTAAAAAATATATTGACAGGTATCCATGGAGAAACCAACCCTCATATCATTCCAATACTATTTACACACTTTAAATACATTATGAATCAGCGAACATCATTAGTACCAACTCCCTAGAAACCATGTTACATGAATCAGATATTAAAGAAAGGATGAAGATGTTTCCATCCTAAACAAAATACACAAGGTAATTACTGAATAAGGAGTGAATATCTGAAACCCATGATCATTAAGAATTTAGGGACTCAATCAAATGCCATACTTCCACCTCTATGGTAGGAATAAACCAAGGAAAATGGTAATGTTGTGAACAAATATCACCCACCACCTTAATAGATTCAATATCTTTCCCTTGAGGACTGATTTTACAAGTATTAATAATTGATAAAATGGAAAAGATATTTTAACAACGAAATACATAGAGGAAACATCCCTTTAGTGTATATTCTTCAGGATGAACCTATTATCTCGATCAAAGACAAAGTACTTCTCTAAGGAGATCCCATCATGTCAAAATAATTTGAGACAGAACATCCACTCAATGTGGGATACCTAAAACCTATATTCTTGAACCCCATGGCTATGAGATATCATGAGTTCCCTCCATAATGGAAATAAATTGAGCTATGATAGATGCATACTCACACGACAACCTATGCTGGTTACTAACCATGAGGGTAGGAATAGTTACAACAGTCGTCTCAACCAATTTCCCCCCATGTTCATTCTCTAGCCCAACTGTACATTCCACCTAAGATCACTGACACTTTTGAGTTTTTAGAATCCCAGTTGGATGTAATGTAATTATGGTGTTCAATTATACAACCAGAGAGTATGTCTTAAATTGAATGGGTGTACACAACTCTTCCACCTCCAAAATCTAGGAATCCCATGTACATTCCATTAAATAGATCTAGGGATCCATAAAAACATATGATGAACCTTTTATCATAATGTGTTCCCATTATGGGAACTCCTAAGATGAAATAGGTGGAAATGGTTGAGTGTTTCAGGCAGACCATAAAGGGATTAACTTAGTTCTGTTATACAATATTACGAGCAAGATCAATCAAATAGTTAGAAGATCTTCACTGATAGTTACTCTATTAATTCATAACTAGGATGTAGAAGAATATAATCCTTGACCACTTAAATATTAAATTATGAGAAATAAATAAGGCCTTAAATTATTTTTTTAGGTGGAAGGGTTTGAGTTACTCAGTGACAGGAAACATCCTCAAAGAAGATTTTTTGGGTCTTTCCATTGAACACATATGTGAAAATCTATGAACACCTCTTATCCCGGTAAAGTATATTGGAAGGTTATATGATATTTTCATAGTTTCATATAGTTTGGAGGATTCAATATTTTTGTACCAGGGAAAAATTCATAAAAATGATAGTATCTAAGGGTAATATAATTGGTATAGTGTAAATCTTGGATATCATATTAAAACCAGATTCTACACTGGAACCAATTCTAAAGCATGAACCTTGGCACACAACACCTCTGACTGAATATCAACATTATCAACAACACACCCATCTGGATGAGAGAAAGGATAAGAAACACTCTCAATTTTAAAACTCTATATTCAAATTTTATTTGTTTTTAGATGAGAATGTTCTAAGATACTTCATATAAAACATATGAAACAATTTATTGTGGCCTACAGAGCCTAAGAGTCCTGATCAAGTTGGTCTTGATGATTGCCCAAATTTTTTATCCATTCAAAAATTGTTTTTCCATACCATCAACAATTGTGTTTTTTTATAAATTAATTCAACAAAATATTACTAATTCAAGGAATGTGAAGCTAGGTGAACCACTAACACATGTGGAATACATTTTCACTACCACTCCATATGAATAATTTGAATAGAAATAAGTTACAAGTAAGGGTGTATAGAAGTTCAAAAATTGGATGACCAGGAAAATAATAAATTGAAATCATGATATCCTTAGGGAACATTTTAATCAACTGACTATACCATCAGTTTCTTATAATATGATGTGGACAAATTCATTAGCACCATAATCCTTCAAGGTTCAGTCCTTTAAGAAGTATCATTATAAAAGATGAAAAAATAAATTACATGAAAATGATTTTATACATATTAAAAGACAACCCTATCTCTATTTTATTTTTATGCCTCCAATCCCTAGAGTACAGATAATGTCCTATAAAGTGGTACCACCAAAATATTCCATTTAGGTGGAATCCACTTTAGACTTAGAATTAATCTTTAGTTTTATTAATATAAGTCTCCCAATGGATGCCTTAGTATATTATGATAAATATTATGACCCTAAGATTTATGATCTGGATCAGTGAGCCACATGAAGAGGCAATAGGATCCAATGATTAAATGGATGATATAGTCATGGTAAAATCGAATATTATAGCTACATCCCCACCAGATCCATTTACACTATTGAGAATCGTAGTATTGTATTTCAATTATCACAAGAATAGTTGATAAACACCCCTATATTCACTAAGAGTTTTTGAAACCTATTTCTATTAGAATAATGACTAGAATGGGTGAAACTGTATTATTAACCCATGTAGGCAGGCAACCCAAGCTATTCTAATCCAATAACAGTATAAGTTCCCTCAATATATAATCCACCACCTAGCTCATCTACCCTACCAAATTCATCATCTAATATTATTTCGAGGGAAAAACTCCATACATGGAGACACATTCCATTGAATCAAACATAAAAAATATTAAAGAAGCTCACCATAGTTCTACCAAGAAAATAAATTTTGAATACTCTAAACTTATCAAATGATATCCAGGAAGCCCTCGTAGAAGTCATTCTAAGACCATAATCGTTCAGAGTTGAGGTAACTTATGTTGAGGTATAAAATGTTGAGATAGACCCTATGAAATGTCATGAAGTTTTATATTTTTCAAAATAGGAATGCTATGATGCATGAGATTATCAAGCCCTAGTATGTTTCGGTCAGACTAGATGAATTTGAAATCCAATTAGTTTTTATCGATAATGGATCAAAAGTGAGTCTCATTCTAATATGAACACTTCATTAGTTTGGAAATAGTGAAACAAAAATTTATCCTTCTCCTATGAAACGTCATGTATATAAAAACATTAAACTAAATCCCCTCGACCATATCATTTATGAACTCAATTTAGGGAAATTATGTTTGACTCTAAATTTCCTATCATTTGGAAGGATATATCCTTAGACATCAATCTATGAAGTCCTTTTTTCAAAAAAACATTCATAATCCCTTCATCATATCACCAATGCCTCATGTAATGCATCAATCAGAAAAGTGGGACATTACATGATGATAAATATCCATTTGAATCATGTTATTCTAAATACATTGATACATGATTTTATCAAAGAGAATGGAAGAAACCCATAATGGATGAGGATTTATGGGTTACATCAGTAAATGGTCTAGAAATGACAATGGCCAAACCATTCTAATAACATCATAAAGACTATTTAGTACCCATTATCCAATTCAAAAATGTGATTTAAGAATTGGTAATATTAACATCAAACCTCATGATATCAGTTATGTCTGGTGAATCCAAGTGTACTGAAGATGTATATGAATCTCTTGTAAGTGGTTATACTTTATGGGAAAATACCCACTCTTTATCCCCAAATCTTCAAGAGACCCCAACACCATTTTGTGAATCATAGGAAATTTTCATATCACTACTTGATAATGGAGATATATATGCCTCTAATCCTCATAATATTGATGTTTTTTCTAACTATAATGATTCCCATTTCTCAGTATTCCATCCAAACATTAACATGAACAAATAGGGAGAGGAAGATGATGATTGAGAAAAAGATGATCTCAGAGAAACTCTTCCATAATTTGAGGAAATATTCTCTACAACAATTGATGAATTGGGAAAGATAAATTTTAGTATAAAGGAATATATATGAACAATACTAATTGGTGTGGTCATGTCTCCTAATAAAAAATATTTTCTTGACTCTTTCATGAAGAAGTACCAATATGTGTTCTCCAGGAATTAAACAAAAATTACATTAATTTATCCTGATGTGTCCACCCACCATCTAGGATTTAAGAATATCATCATGGATAAATGAAGTCAGCTATAAGAACACTTTGAAATCATGATCCCAATGTTTTAACTGAAGTTGATAGGCTCATCAAATCCATCATTATTCAAGTATTTGAATTCCCAAAATGGGTAACCAATGTCATCTCAATCAATTATATGAATGGGAAGATAATATTTGTCATTTAAGTATAAGATCTCATCTTTTATTATTCAAATGATGACTTCTAGATTCATATTATAGAATATGTGATTGAAGCGACGACTCACTTAGATGCTCTTTCCATCATGGATTGATATTCAGGATATAACTAAATTTTAATGTATCATAATAATGAAGAATACAATATATAAAGTGGACCTAGAGTGGTATATTTCTATCAGGTGATCCCCATTGGTCAAGAGAATGTTGGTGTTACATACCAATGTGTCATGTATGATATATTCAATCCATTTCTACTAAACTCCATCATGTCTTATTTCAATGTTCTGGTGGTGATATCTCATCAAAATTATATCTATATTTATGATATTGATAATGTCTTCAACAAGATACAATAGTATATCATGAAAATAAACCCTTTGAAATTGAATTTGGTTGTTACCTTAGAAAAATTTCTCAGCTTCGTAGTATTCCATTTTGGGATCAATGGTGATCTCGAGGAAAAAATTTATCCTTGACATGTCTCCTCCACAAATCCTCAGATAATTGAGGAAATACAAGGATATCTTTCTTACACAATATGCTTAATATAAATCCTTATACAAGAGTGTTTTCCCTTCAGAATTTTGATGAAAATGCGGGGCACATATCAGAGGAATGAAAACTGTTAGGAAATATTTGGGAGTCCCAAGAAATATCTTTTGCGTCTGAAAGTGTTGTTTCCTCCTACCGAATGAAATAAACTCATGTTATATTTGATAGATTAAGAGTGATCACTGATTTCTTTTCAAATATATAAAAATTATGTGGGAAATGAAAAAGTATCAATTATTTCAATCAATCCATGATCAATATGGAGAATTGTTATTTATATTTCAATAAATATGGTCAGGAATGAATCTTCATAGTTTAGAAACTATGGTACTACATGTAGCACCAAATGGTCCATTTGATTCCTCAGAATGACCCATTCAAATATAACTTCAACCATCACATGTTGAAAAGATATCTGGCATAGTGATCAGTCATTATATAGAATATTGATATTCATTTAATTCCCTAAAAAGTGATAAAATTATAGGGACTAGAATATTTTATTGTAGATAATCCCTCTTTAAAACAAATTCATTTTAATAATGAACATCCATTAAAAGAGATATTATCTATTCAGGGTTCCCCGTAAACATGAGAGATATATTATGATGGTGATTCTAGATGCACAAAAGGAAAAATAATGGAAGAACACATTCGTAATAAAGATGGGTTTGGGGTAATTATTATCTCTCTGAAAAAGGAAATAATCCCTTATTCCTTCATATTGTTTGATAGATGAACTAATAACAATGTAGAATACCAAGCCCTCATTATAGGCTTAGACCTCATGCTACAAATATCTATTACCCATTTTAATATAAAATCTTATTCAAATTTCGTAATATAGTAAGTAAATAGTGATTACACTAATATGAAAGAATATTTGAGCCCCTTACATTATTATGTTCAAGGATTGATGGTATAATTCCCTTAAGAAATAAACTGTCTTTCATATTGTACATGGATAAAAAAAATTAGATGCACTAGAAAATTGGACTATAGATTTGGTTGGTCTATAATGGGATGAATGTGTCATAAACATTTCACATCACTTAATGGTATAATTATTTATTTCGAGTGGCATGTAAGAGATCCATGCGGATAATTATACCACTTAACTTGATAATCCTATAAATGGTTAGATGTACCCATTTGGGAATACCTATAAATTTGGATTATTCTCTCAAATAGATTGAGAAAAGATAAAATATAATGGTGGGAAGTAAAATACATTATCAATGATATCCCTAATCATCAAAAGGCTATCTATAAATATGGATTTGAAAATTTTCTCCTTAGATAAATCAATGGAGATGAGACTATTGTTGTGATGCAAGAAGTCCATGCTGGTGCTAATGGCTCCCACCATTCAAGACCTAGATTTCCAAAACAATTATTAGTCATGGGTATTTATAACCTTTAATGATGAAACATTTCATAGAATTCCCCAATAATTGTCATTTATTTCAAGTGAATACAAATTTTCTCCAACAACCACTGGTGATTTTGTATACTACAAAATATTGTAGACCAGTAACTGTATAGGGAATGGATATCATGGGGATATAACCTCCCTCTACATCTAATCAGTCTAAATATATCCTTACTACAAATTTTTTTTTTCTCTAAATAGGTTTAAGAAATACCCCTTATAGAAGTTGGGATAAAATACATAATCATTTTTGTGAAGTCCAACATCATTTCCAGGTCTTATGTCCCTCATACAACATTGATGAATAACCACACCAAAATTCGTTCTTCGAAAATGAAAATGCTTCACTATGATTATAACATTAATTCCATCCATTCATCCCACTATCATATGGTGAAAAAAATGGATAGATATATCCTTTCAATAAATATCCTTCAAACATACTCCAAAACCTAGTGGAAAAGGATTAGAAATCTTGTCCGAACAAGTTTATACATGCTTTGTGGGCCTATCATACCACAACCCATTATGAAACACTTATAACATCATCTTAACTATTATAGAGGTAAGAATCAGTTTTTACCAATAATGTGAATTTTTTTTCACTCTTTATTTAAATTTGTGATCAATTTTCATTAAATAAATAGTCCTAAATACATTTAGACGAATTAGAATGGATCGATGAGATGGGATTGTGCACCATGCTTCACTTAGTGGTTTATCAAAAATGGATAGCATGTTCTTAAAAAAAATTATCCATCAATCAACACTACAAGGAGAAATGTTTCTTGGCTCTCAAGACACAGATGATACCTAAAAATAATCCTATTATGCTTGAACCAAAATGAGAAGGGATTTTTTTAGCTATAAGGCCCATTGTAGAGGAATATATTCAATATTCACCATGGATAATGAGCATATTATGCCCCTAAATATGTAATATTACTCATGATATATTTCATGTGATTAATGATAGATGTTCTTAATCATATGACACAAAATTAAAATACATCGTTTTTTATTACTGTACAATGTTAAAATGAACTGAATGGTCCTAGTCATATGACCCAAAACTATAATTCACTATTCATCATAACTTTTTGAGATTAAACTATAGGGAAAGATCCTAGTATTATTACCCAAAACTAAAAGACACCATTCATCCTTTCAAATTTATGTTAAACTAAATTGAATGGTCATAATCATATAACCCAAAAATATAAGACACCATTCATCCTTACCACATCACGTTAAACTTCATGGAATGGTATAAGTCATATGAACCAAAACATTAAGACAACAAACATCCTTAACACATAAATTTAAACTACATACAGTGGTCTTACTCATATGCCTAAAACCTCAATATACCATTAAAACTTATCGTAAAACATTAAACTACATGGAGAAGTCCTTATCGCACAACCCTAAAAGGCATGACCCATATCATCATAGCCACTTGATGATAAATCATGTGACAACATATTCAATGAATGATATTAAAATTTAGTCCTACCATGTGCACTAAGAATAGAACTTATAGGCAATAATCCTATGAAGCTTTGGAAAACAAGAAAGAAATTCTTCTTATGATATCATTTCTTGAATTCATAGGAAATGTTTTATGTGAGATGATTTCCCTAATGCCTAAGAAGCTTTTCTCATGAGGATATTTCTCAAGAACCTTGGAATATTTAATTCATAAGCCATAAATTCCATTTTATCAATCCTGTAGTTAAACAAAGTTCCATACAATGTGAACATAAAATGCCTGACAAATGTTTTTAGATATAAGACCCTAAAAGGCACATTGAACTTCAACACTACTAGATATTAAACTGCATTATTGAGGACACTAATCCCATGACATAAAACCACATTTTGTTTTATCCTTTTTATAAAGACCTGTTTTCCCTTATAAAATATTGGAATGTATCTAGTAATATTTTTAGAGAGAGGATATAAGATGACATGTGATTTCAAGGCTTGTTGTGACATGAATTAATTTTATAAAAATATAAAATATAATTTATATTATGCAATTACAGTTTCAAAAAGAAAATGGTATAAACTTATAAAATAATCTCATATTCGAAATCTGATACCACAGTTGAGTAAATTACATGATGATTACCCTGGGTGCAACCTAAGATTGGTCAGCGTGGGGCGTTAGGATAAAATTTACCATTGGGAAGTGTGTTTAAATTTATTAATTAATTAATTTAATTCTTTAATTTCAATTACCTAGATTTTATTTACCATTAAATATTCCATTATGGTTGGATATCTATGGTTCGACAGATAACATTGGGGCAATTTAGAGGTTTATCCTTACTCCACCATTGGAATATTTGAATCAGGTGACAATGGGAATCCTAATCTTGGTAGATTGAGACATTGTGAATGCGATAACTCATCTTCTTCATTAGCTGGCATATTATTCGTTGAATAATTTTCCAAAATAATGTATAACATATCATTTTTTGGATTCTTCCCCATTTTATTATGTTTATTAATAATAATTAATTCAACATAGTTGATTTGTGCGAATTGATCCATTGCATGCACTCATTTACTATCATTAAATTGTCTAACCAATTTTTTCACCATGGACATCCCAATTTATAATCATTGAAATAAAATCATTCCCAAAAATGGTTAATCCTTTATTTTTATTTATTTCCCCAATAATTCTTCATGTTAGTCACAATCTGACCATGGGGTTGTGATTTTACCTTGTCGGGCGAGACTGAGCCCAGTTGAACCTCAACAATTCGTAATGGTTTCGCATGCAAAGATTGTATCAGTTATTAAGGTTGTATTAGGGATTATATTAGGGTATAAATTGAATGATTTTTTGATTAGGGATCCAAATCATAGATATAATTAGTGTGTGACGTGCACAAGGTAGGAAACAAACCCACATATTAATAGGAAATCCATTTTATAGACAACGAATGGCTAGAAATTATGGTTGAAGTCTTCCCCATCAATTTTGGTTGAAATATATGTGTGGATCGACATGAAATATAATGATATAGATTATTTTATTAGATCATAATATTCTACAAAAAACACAAATGCACACTGTGTATTCTAATGAACACACGTCTCGTAGTCCCCTGGATACATTAGATAGGTTTTCATGAGTTTATAAGCATCACACACCATGTTAGACCCCACATTCCATGTGACTCATTTCAAGCAACCCAATGTGTACTCCATAAGTATAAAATAATGAGTAAGGCTTGGAACACACTATTTACTAAAGTACACTGACATGGGAAAGCCTATATAGACACAACTAGGATCAAGAGTAGGATCCTAAGTGTCTCATACATGCCATGTCATACCTCTGCATGACATGAAGTCTTACATGAGTAGTGATTTTTGTAGTGACTGGGACACATCTAGGAAGTGATGTTGGACCACACTCTATGTGGGTCCACTTACACATCGTTTACCCCTTATTTCCTTTTGATTAAACTTCAACCCCCAATATCTAATTTGTTTGGACTCGGATTTTGGTCCATGAGTATCCTATCCAATGTCTTTTTACATGTTGAATGCAATAGTGGCCTCCAATATTGATTTTTAGATATGATGTGGTATGATCTGACTGTGATTATTCTTAATGCGATGCTTTATGAAAACATTGATCACACGAGATCTCTACATTCACTATAGTGGAACCCTCCTACATGGATATACCTTGGGCCCTTGACCAATTTTTTATAGAGAGGAACCTTGATATGATATAGGGAAAGGGTCCTCTATATAATATCAGAGTGGCACCATCTTGCTGGGATATGGAAATCAACCACTGAGTGGCACCCTCCAATAATGTTACAGTATGGTTCCTTGACTACTTGAGTGGAACCCTCCAGTGGGGTTGGGCATGGCCCCCCTACCGTTTACTTGAGTGGATACCACATGTAGAATCTGGGTATGGGACATTCTTTATGAGAGTGGCACCCTTCTTTTAGGTAGGGCTTGGAACATCTATCTTCTATTTGAGTGTAACCCTACTATAATATCTAGACATGGGTCCTTGATTAATAGAGTGGAACACTCCAGTTTGGCAAGACATGGGTCCTCTACCTACTAATTAAGTTGAACACACCTATCTGGATAGGAAATGTGTACTCAAGGTACTATAGAGTGGCACCCTCCTATTGTATTAGGTAATGGGTCCTATACCGAGTGAGTTTTCCCTCAACTGTGTGGCATAGTGGTGAGGTGTGGCTTAACTTGGATGTCTCTTTAGATAGACATTAAAGATGTTGGGCCTCATTGATGGAATATTGGAATTGATGACACTCTTTTTTAGGCTAGGACATGAGATGAAAATACACATTTCATCTTATTTTGGGTTATTTGGTTACAGCCCACACACACACACACATATATCTGTGTCCTTAGATTTGGTTACTATATTACTTTGGGTTGAAGTGTATATATTTTTTATTATCCTGACTCTTATGACCCCCTTCAACTTTCTGGGCATCCTATTAGGTATATACATACTCATCCCTATATGGTCTTTTCCTGCACTTGTCCATTTGTATGAAGATGATGGACAGGTTGGCTACAATTTCATATGAGCATAGGGATACAAGTTTCATTTGGACATGTACAGTGGTTATAGATTCTAGATTCATAACTAGGCTCTCCCAGCATTTAATATCCTTGTTTTTTCAGGTTGATACAACTTTCTAGTTGAGTGTTTATTTTTCTAAATTTACTTTTTAACTGACATTGTTATACTCATTGTATTTTATAGGGGATTTTTATATATGATTGTTACTCAAGATGATTCATATTGTTACTTTATTCATATGTACTTATGAATTTAGATGGTTGGGTGTGTTCCTAGAAGTACATTATGAAAATACTCCCATATTACTTATGCCTTTGAATTTTTGTCACCAACCCTTGGCCTATGGAGGCAGGCTTGGGGAAGTTGTGTCTCGAGCTCCATTGGGTTGGTTCACAATAGATTGGTATAAAAGTGGTTCAATCCTTAGGATGGTGTTTGGAGTAGTCCCCTTATGAGGATTTGGATGGGATTTAGGGAAATAGTGTCATAGTGTCTTGAGTGAATCTCATAGGATAAGCAACCCTGTTTTGGTGTGGTAGCTGATTAATCTATTCACCAAGACCTTGAATACCCTCTTGTTGACTTGGAATAATGAAACATCAGTATCATGGATAGATGGTAAATTAATCATATAGGATTGAGTCTTATAAATGTACTTTTCATAAAACAATACCCATTGTAAATGTATTATCATCCAACTATAGTACGTATTGATTTAGATTTTCAAGATTCCTCCATGATAAATGTAATCCATGTTACCTATAATATATTTTAATGATGATATGATGAGTGATGAGGCCTGACTTTATGGTCTATCTCACAAGTTTCTTCCTCCATGGGGACCGTTTGCAGCAACCCCACCTTTTGAGTAGCATATCATACCTGTAGAGCTAACTGAGTATACATGCATTCTTAGAGCACTCTTAATGTTCTAGATATTTAATCCAATGAGTTTATATGGTGACATAGATCTCTACGTGGTGTATTATTGGATAGAGTCTGTGATCCTTGTATCCATGCTTATTTGGGAACCTACTGATCAGGTGGTTGCACTAGACGTTATCCTTTTCCATGGAGTATTTGGGCGTCGGTGGAGCCCTGTTACACAGATTCATGATCTGTTTTCACTTTTATGAAATGATATTCTGGAATTATTCTATGAGTAGTTCTACCCATCATACATAATATCAGTTTAGATTCAGAAGCTTCTAGAGCTACAATGGGAAAGTATTGCAGTGGCTAATTATTTTGTGAGGTTCACAGACCATACACTATACTCCCTTGATATGATCCAGGATGGCTTCTCAAGGGCACAAAAGTTTGAGTAGGGGATTCACAAATATGTATTCGATACTGTAGTAACTTTGTTCTTACCCACCTATGATGGGGTGTTGGAGAAGGCACTATTGAAGGAGATCTTTTTTTGAGAGGGAATCCAGATAGATTGAGCTAATATTGGGTGTTATAGTGCTGTGTCAGTTACAAAAATTAGTAAACACTAGTGGAACAGATCTCGATACATGAGATCTTCCCAGGATCATGATCAATCATGTGGTCAAGGGCATCATAGAGTACTAGGGAATCTAATGGAGGGGTGGTTCTATGCATGTTATGGGTAAGGTCACAAGGCGCATGATTTACCAACCTGAAGTGATGAGGATCATTGATAGATATGCGAACAGACTACCACGTCAGTGGCATCACTATTATGATGGATCTCTAATGGGAGATATGGGAGGCCCCTCGGAAGGTGGAGCTGGTTGAGGAGATGGTGGGGAAATAGGTGGAGGAGTTTTTGGTGGTGGAAAATGGTATTATATTTTTCCACCACCACCACTAGGTGGCCCACATCAAGCTTAGAGATCTTTCGGTCGAGGTCATGGAAATCATCAGTCTATAGAGTCATACGAACCAACGACACAGAAGGTGATTATATGTACGATATGTGTTTATTATACTCTTGATTCAGTATTAATATACATGGGTCTAGCTAATTCCTTAATCTCATTACTTGAGCTCCAAGATATGGAGCTCCCAGTTGAGGTGGTATCCCAATAGCTTTGTCTTTAGTTTCATATGTTGAATGCTTCTTCTATATATTTCATATACTAAAATTTTGAGATATATCTAGGTCTGGGTAGTTTCTTGTGGGATCTTTTGGTCATCAAGATGGAACCCTATAATTTCATATTTCGTATGGATTGGTTTTCTTTAGTCTAATCCTATATTTATTGTCACCATAGATGAGTCAGAAGCCATCACACTAATGAGATGAGATTATCTTTTGCAGGTGGGAGAGACATCAAGGAGGGGTGGGGATGTTTTTAGAGAAAAGGGTTGTTTCACATTAACAATCAATTGGTGAGTGTATCCCTTGGTAAAGTAGGTTCTCTAGACATTTGGATTCCTTCATTCATGGATGATTTTATGTACTTCTTCCCCAAGGACATTCAGATACTACCTTTGCTGCCAGAGATGAATTCCTTTACTATATATAATCCTGGGACCACTCTGATATCTTTTTAGGGGCATTGTATGGGATATATCAAGCTCTAGGAGCTTTGGTTTTAGTTGGAGGACCTTATAGAAAAGTAATTTATCCAACCTAGTGTGTCGCACGTAGGAAGCTTTAGTGTTGTTCCTGAAAAATGTGTACAGTAGATTGCAATTTTTTTTGATTATCATTACCTAAACTCATCCATGATAAAGACCAAGTACCTGTTTTCATGGACTGATGGCCTCTTTTATCGGTTTCAATGTCTGAGATGGTTCTTAAAGATCGATCTATTATCTGACTACCCCAAGATGAGAGTTCACGAGGTAGATATTCCAAAACATGCATTCTAATGTAACTGTAGAAACTATGACTTCCTAGTGATTCCCTTTGGTGTGGAAAATACACCATCAGTGTTTATAGATTTTATGACCCAGATCTTCCAACCATACTCAGAAAAGTTTTTTGTGGTCTATATTGAAGAAATACACATATAGTTTGTGTAAAATATGATCATTTAGATCACTTAAGTATGGCCATAGGTTTTCTTAGAGAGCTCCAGATTTCTGAGAATATCTCAAAGTTCCAATTCTTGATTCATGAGGTTTTCATTCGGGGAAATGTCATTTCTTAACATTGTTTATCCTTGTACCTTGAAAAGAATTATGTAGTTCTTTCTTGCGATCAACCCAATAATTTTTTATTGCTATGGATTTTTCTTTCATTAGTGAGGTACAACAATAGGTTTTTGGAAGAATTATCTAAGTTTACAACACCTTTAACCACCCAAACATGGAATGGACATCCATTTTTCCGGACTGAGCAGTTTCAGGGAGACGTCATGGATTTCATGATGAGGCTGACAAGTGATCCTATTCTAAGTCTATTGGAAGTGGAAAAAGTGTATATAGTTTATTAAAATGACTCAAGAACTGGGCTCAGGAGCATTTTGATGTAGAGGTAGGAATTTTTTATATTTTTATTGAGGAAGCTGAAACCCCAAGAGAAGAACTAAAATTCCCATGGATTAGATTTATCAGTGATTTTCATTGCACAGTTGATGTAGAGGAACTATCTTCTAAGGGAGTTATTTTTAGTTTACTCATAACATTAGAGTATTCGTAATGTCTTCCTACATAGAAACTTGAACTTGAGACAGAGGTGCTGGTTGGAGTTCCAGTAGGACATTGACTTTGACATGGTCTATACTCTAGTTAAGGGAAATGTGGCGAAAGATGAATTTCGTAGTTTGTCCTAGGCTTGTTTTTTAAAGGAGGATTCAGATCAGCTGGCTTCCTTACAATTGATCTTGGTTAAGAAAAGAGTGAATCTTTTATTCATTATATGTTGTTCACTATGATTCTCGGGAATGTGGGTGAATCCTAGATGGGAGGCATTGACTATGATGTATTTTATGACTAGATATCCTTGGGAGATTCACCAAATGGCTTTTTTGAATTAGGGAATCACATCATCCATTTTCAAGGATTAATGTGGTCCCAGATATGATGTATGAGGGTTTGATGAGATATTTCCATAATTCACATTTATTTATACATCCCTTTGTAGGGATGATGTACAAAGACCTTCATTAATAGGTTTGGTGGGATGACATGAGATGGAGCATGGCTATGTACATCTCGCAGTGCCTCATCTCTCAGTAAGTCAAGGAGGAGAACTAGGATCAGATTTGTTTTTTATCCCCTTAAGATCACATAGTGGAAATGGAATGGAATATCTGTGGGCTTTGTGATAGGGCCTCCATGTATTGCCAAGGGCCATAAAACCATTTGGGTGATATTTGAATGACTCATGAATTCGAAACAATTCCTTGATATTTGGGAGAAGAGTTTAGTGGAGTTTTTTTGTGTAGTTGTGCATACAAGATATTTTCCGACTTTAGGGGGATCCCCCAAGTATTATCTCTAACTATGATATGTGCTTTATGTCACAATTTTGGAGAGGTTATCATGTGGTATTTTGAAATAGTTGAGGATGAGTACAACCTTACACCCCCAGATATATGGTCATTCTAAGTGAACTATCGTGGTGTGGAAGGATATGCTAAGGGATTGAGTCATAGTCTTCAATAAAAAATGGGATTATCAAATTCCCCTATTATATTTTTCACACAATAATAGATATCCATCTATTATTGAAATGAATCCTTCAGAGGCCCTGCTTGGGATACCCTGTAGGTCATCCCTACAATGAATATGGATTAGAATGTAATCTGTTGTTTAGCCAGAGATGGTGCCGAAAATTATGGAGGCGGTCCATGTAATCTGTGATTGGATGAGGACTCGTCAGAGTATTCATAAATAATATGAAAATTGATGTTTTAGGGATTTGGATTTCAAGCTAGGAGACCATGTTTTCCTAGGAGTATGGCCACGATGACAATTCTAGAGATTCTTCCCAGGAGGCAAGGTATTGATGAAGTTCATTTGGTAATTCGATGTATTTTAGAAGGTTGTTTAGAATACTTACCATCTCAACCGACACCAAGTGTTAGAGAAAGTGCATGATGTTTTCCATGTGTCTTAGCTGATGAGATACTTGTCTGAACCCACACACATTCATTTCAAGGTAGAGTTAGACATCGATGGAGGAGCCACTTTTAGGGAGCACCCACTGGTGACCAAGTATTAGAAGGATAATACCCTATTTGGATGGACTATCACGTTGTTTTATGAGTTTTGGAAGTACAAGAGCATGCAAGAGATATTTTGGGAGTAGGAGAGCCAGATGCTGCATCAGTGTCATGAGTTATTTATTTATTTTATTCATTTTAGGGAATAATTCTAGAAGGAGGAAAAGGTCATATACCTTATTTTTTCCCATTTAATACTTTGGAATATATCTAAAAATACTTTCAAAGCCTTGTGTAGAGAAGATATTTGATTCCAAGGCCCGGTGTGCTTGAAATTTATTTTATAAAAATATTAAATATGGTTTTTATTATATATGTATGATTTCGTAAAGAAACTGGATACCTTTTATTCGTAATCTAGGATCAGAAATATGATACCATGGTTAATTACATAACATGATTTTTACCCTAGTTGTGACCTAAAATTGGTCAGTGCCGGGTGTTCAAATAAAATTAACCGTTGGAAGGTGCATTTAAATTAAGTAATTAATTAATATTATTGTTAATTTTAAATGAAACAAATCATATTCTTTTTTAAATATGTAATTATTGTATGAACTCTAGTGTTATCGTCATAACTCTGAGACCATTGAGGGTTTTATTTTTCACCTATGTTGGTGAATCTGAATCAGACAATGTCAAGACTCTGAATCCAGGCAGATCAAGATGTTGAAATTGTAATAAATCCTCTACTTGATTGGAAACCAAATTACTTCTCAAAAAATGATCCAATACAATATAAAACTCATTATTTTTTTCATTCATCCCCATTTTTTTATATTTATTGATCTTGGTCGATTATATCTCTTTGATTTGTACTAATTGAGTCATTTTATGCGCCTATGTACTAAAAACAATTGGTTAAATCAATTTTTCTCAGCCTTAGCATCCCAATATGTATTAATTAGCTAATAAGTATTTGAAAATTATTTTTAATCTAGTATTTTGATGAATTTATCTAAATATTTATTCTCTCTAGTCATCTTTGGACCATGAGGTCGTGATTTGGCATATTTTGGTAGGACAGAGTCTGACTGGACACCCTGATTCGTGATGGATTCACGTGCGACGAATAGATTGGTGATCATGGATGAATTTGTGATGATTTCTGGGTCCCAGATGAATTATTTTCTGATATAGAATCCAAATCAATGATGGATAAATTTGGATACATGTGTGGGGGATATGGAGAACCCACAGATAAATTGGAAATCCATTTTCTGTCCAATAGACAATTGAAATTGGTGGAAAAAGGATTCCCATTTGATTTTGGTAAAGAAATTGGAATTGATTGAAATGGAAGATATGGATATAGAATTATGTATTAGATATATAAAATATATGAAAAACCTGACTACACCCCATGTATTCTAAAGGTCACATGTCATGTAGTTCCCTGGCTAAGTCAGCTAGTGTTTCACAAGTTTATAAGTATCACACTTTGTGTGTTATCCCCACATGTCGTGTGACTTTGTGTTGGTATCCTAGTGGGTACCCTAGGATTTTAGGGGAATATAAATGGAAAGGAACACTCCATGTACCCTATTACATGTATACATGAAATCCTATACGGTCACGATCAGAAGCATGGGTTGGACCCTGAGTGGCTCGGACACAATGTGGAATCCCTCCACATGTCAAATAGTCCTACTCAAGAACTGATTTGTGCATGGGTAGGCACACAAATAGGTATCAAAGTGAGACCACATTCCATATGGGTCCCCTAAAAGGTTATGTACCCCTTATTTTCTTTTGATAAAACTTCAACCCCTCTTATCGCTTCCGTTTGTGCTTGAAATTTCTCCACAGAGTGGCCTATCATAACTGTTTTCCCACATAGAATGTGATGATGGCTTCCTAAGTGTCTTTGGGATATATAATGATATGTTTTGTGTGTTATTATTATTTGGTTTATTTTTTATCACAACAATAATTATATAGGATCATCAGAGATACTAGAGTTGCGCCCTCCTATCGGGAGAGTGAATGGATCCACTACTTAGTTTTATAGAGTTTCACCCTCCTATGATCCAAGGATAGGGTATTTTATATACACTCAGAGTATCAAACTCCTTATATGAGAGGTAATTGTCCCTATACCTATCCACTAGGTGGTACCCTCCTATGGAGTCAGGGTTTTGGTCTTATACTACTAGATTGGAACCCTCTGGCTGGGATAGGCATGGGCCCTCTACCGTTTACTTGAATGGTACCCTCCAGTAGATTCAGGGAATGGTTCCTTGACTAAGAGTGTGTAAACATTTTTCTGGGAAAGGTATGGGTTTTAAATATTCTATTAGAGTGGCACCCTCCTATGGAATAAGGGTGTGGGTCCTCGACTACTAGAGTGGGACCCTCCAAAAGGGCTAGGCATGGCTCATTTACCAACTACGTGAGTGACACGATCCTATTAGGGTAGTGAATCGGTACTCTAGATACTATTGAGTGGGACCCTACTATATTATTGGGGAAATATTACTCTACCTATTGATTTTCCCCTCAATTGTGCAATAATGAGGCATGGTGTGGATTGACATGGAAGTCTCTTCAGACATATGTGATAAATGATGGGCATCATTGTTGGACACTTGGAACTGATGGCCAACTTTACTAGGTAGGTCCTTGAGACGAATATCCCATTTCCATATCATTAGGTATTAGTTGGTTTGATTATATATTTATTTATATCTTTATCCATGTCATGGGATTTTTTACTCTCTTACTTTTGGATGATCTATCTATCTATTTTACTTTGATTCCTGTTACTGCTCCCCCTTCATCTTTCTTGGTGACATAATGGGTATGTATATACTAACCCCTACATCCACATTTGTTACATGTGTCATGTCTTATGAAGACAATAGATAGGCCATCAGTGATTTCATATGAGCTTAGGGATACCTGATTCATTTGACCGTGTACATTGGTTAAGGCTTGGAGATTCAGAGTTGGGCTCTCTTAGCATTTACTTATCCAGTGTTTTCATTTTGGGGAATCATTCTCCTTGGGTGTGTATTTTTACCCATTTATTTTTCATCTTCCACTATCCTACTCTTTGTATTCCCTATAGGATTTTCATGTATAGTTTTTACTCTAGAAAATGAAATACTTTATTTTATTCCTCTGCACTTATACATTGATATGGTTGTCTATTTATGTATAGGAACATTATGAAAATTACACCCATATTTGTTATGAATTTGAATACTTGTCACTATTCCCTAGCCTATAGAGGTAGGTTTGGGGGGGTTTTAGTTCAATCCATGTTGGGTTAGGTCCTGACACTTGTGTTATTGATCCTCTAATTATAGTATTAGCCTCTTTACACATCATGTTACATTGAATAACACCAACATGATAAAGGAAAATCTCACTTTTCCTTATTTCTCACATAGAGCATAGCTCACATGGGATTAAGAATCAATTTAAGGTCCTCCTTGTATAGTTAGGTTTCTTCATGTTTCATGCACTATGAACATAATAATGGGTATATATAATTTAAATGTTATCATATTATTTGAGACCACGTACATTATCTACATGTTCAGTAACCAACTTCTTTGACACACAACACTAGATTATGTGTCTGATTTCCTTAATTGGTGAATTTAAACTATTAGGTTGTCATACCTTTTATACAATGTTAAAATGAACACTGTTGGGGCCCCAACATGAAAGGGCCATATATCTAGGTTCTGATCTCATGTTACACATTCTCCCCATAACTATGTATGGTTTGATTATCATTTTAATGGGATATGTATTTATATCAAGATTCCCCAACCTAGACCTAGTTAAAATGAAAAAAAAACCTCCCGCTCTTTTTTTGTGTGAACTAGATCTTCATGGGTGATACCAACATGGGTTTTCTCTTTCATTCATAATATTGTGTTAAAATAATACCCATGTTCCCAAAATAAAAATTATTTTTTATGTGTGGAACTTCATTCCCTATAGAACTACATGTCTCTTGATTATCATCTCAATGAGATTTAGAGTGATACTAGATTCCTACATCCTTGTCCATCCATAATATAATATATATCCCCCTCCCTATATAAATAACCTGATTTTTATGAGACATTTTATATAATTAAGATGTGTAGTTTAGTTCTCATCTCAATGAGATACATAGTCACAATCAAATCCTACATCCTAATCTAACAAAACTTTAATTGGCTATTTTCCCACAAGCTTTAGATACATCAACTCTCATTATGGTTAAAATGGTAATAGATGAAATAATAAAAAAAGGAACACTTGAAGGCCTTGTTTCATGGAGTCAAAATATATGGAAAAATCCTCTCTATAATACATTAAACTACATGATACAGTTCCCTACCATATGATGTAAATTTGCACATTATTGTGGCCATTACCTGAGTGGATCACTGTTCCCAGTGTTGGTAACTTATCATGCATTTAAGTTTGAAGTACATGTGTATTGATTCCCACTTCAATAAGATACATAGTGATACTATAATCCTTAATTCTATACCCAACCATGAACATAACACCAATCATTTTATCCTATATATGATCTTATCATATATATGACATCTCTAATCGGTTACATCAAATGTAAGTTTGAATTACTATAATGTAATTTAAATATTTTCCTTTCAAAAATCACACACTGTGTCTTGGGAAAATCATATCCCCATAAGATTCCTTTGGATATCAATGACAATAGAATCCAAATATGATTGTATCTTTTTTTTAATATGCATAATATTCCAAATATTTCTCTATATAAAACATCTCCAAATGTGTCATGTCAACCAGATGTAACTTTATCATGAGATAAACTTTTTATATTCATAAGCCATGATGATATTATAATTTAATCCCCTTTTCAAAATAAATATGAGTTGATGCATTACATGGATATCCCATATCAATCTTTCAGATTCAAGAACCCGTAATGTCATGATTTATGACTTCCTTCACTTCCTTGCCCTCATGTGTGGACTACTCTAGAATATTTTTGGTCCGTTAAAAAAAATGCATGCATTGTTGGATGGTTTCTCCACTATATGAAAATAAGGAAAGATATTACCATTGGAAAAAACCTTAAACGGAGAAATTTGTCACAACTTTAATAGCCCTATAGTATCCTTTTTTTCTCAAACTGGGTGTGGATAACATGAGCCTAGATATTTTGGGATATTTTTATGGTTTACATGATCGTACCAACCACTCCATGAAAAAATTGGAATGTGTTTTTATCATGGTTCCAATGGCTATGAAAATATCTATACCATTAGAAAAAGGTATATTGTACCCAAAAAACCTCTTATGTAACCCTTAGTTTGTCCTGTAATTCTTCACATCTCTGGAGAACCCAAATATTTCATCACCAATATAGGGAAAAAACCCTTCAAGGAAATGATCCCATTTTGATGACAATCCCAGCCTTTCATTGGACATTTATTTTCTCACAATGGAGTGAAAAATGGGTGTTTGATTCTAGATCCCATACAACTTCATTCAGTGAAAAAGGGGCATATACTAAAACAAGTCCCTTATAAAATTATTCTCGAATGTTTGACTCCTTCGTTGATTTTTTCACCCGGGGTGTATTATTGAATTTGTTTATCCAGGATAATGGTTGATTTTAATTGAAGTATGTGGTGATAATGACTTTATAAAATAATCGTAACCAATAAAGGGACATCTGGTTTGTGATAGGATCCTCTTTGAAACAATCACCCATGAGTACCTTCAGTAACTGATGATGTGGGATAATGGTGTATTTTATACTATCATTCACATTCTTTGTAATGGTATTCCTCCATTTATCACCCTTATATAAAATCTTTGTACGAAAAATTTTATCTTTGTAAAATGAGTTTACATAATGTTATATTTGAAAAAAAATTGACAAATCATAAAAATTTACATACCATGTTATGCGGGATGCATAGCAATCAAAGCATTATATGTACAACATATCATTAAAATTTCCAAGAGGATTACCCATTTCTATGTATGAATAGTTATAATATTATGTTCTATATTTTTTCTCCAAAATACCAGTTTGTGGGTTTCCATTCTTTAGTATGAGCAATAGTTTATTCGTAAAGGTAATACCTACTCCCAAAGGGTTCCAATACACAAGGTCAGTGATACTCTCAAAAGAACCTTTAGATCTATAAATGAAAACTGACTTTTTCCTAACACCATTTTATAGGAGTGTTCCCACCTCTGAGTCTAGATACAGACTAAAGAGATTTGAATCAGATGGCCTTTTTACTCTTAATCTCCTCCTCATTATATCTAATAGACCCCATTCCGATGGTTGTTATTTTTTGGACCGATAAAAGTTTGTAAGGAATTCGAGGAAGTTACTATGAATTTTGGAAAGTCATAATCTATTTGGTAATAATTTGGTGATTTAATGTTTTTTAAATTACCACAAACTATAAAGAAGTTGGACCCTTTCGCATAGAAAACACGCTACATGGGAATGCCGCTCTGTGTCACGTTCCCACAAAAAACATTTTTGGTGTGGGGTGGTAATTTTAAGCAACCACAACTAATTTCTCTATTTGAGGCATATGACATGAATTTTAATCCACTGAGAATGACTTCTTACTTTTCCATGGGTAGGGGGGTGAAATCACCCCCCACCTCATACAAAAATGATTTGTTTTGTTTGGGGCATGAGGTCTTGAAATCAAGTGCAACGTAAATAAAAAAATCACCTGTGGTGTGAGACGACCAACCTACCAACTCAGGAAAAAAAATCCTATGTGGGTGATGTTTGTTTACTTGACCATATAGCGTGAGGAATACTATGCATCCAACTAGACATTTTGTAAAAATGGTTATTTATTGGTACAAATAAATTCATGGACTTTTGGAAAAAAGAAGACACAAAGAGAGTAATTATAGTCTATGAAGAATTCTGTAGAAGACTTTGGTTGTTATTTCACCTGCCTCATACCATGATGAAATGAAAATGATCTGATTCTGAAAAAGGGATCCTTCATGAAAGGTCCTTCATAGCCATCCTCATAGGAAATACCCTTCCCCCACAATGGAACCCCACTACGAAGAAGTACTTGTTCGCAAAAGAACACCATTTGTGATCCCCCACCCCACATAGAAAAGAATGGTATATAGTATGAAGTATCATAAGGGATTTTTTCATTTTGTTATCAGTACCCTTTTTCTACTCAGCATTTGGCCCCATATTGGCCCCTTGATGAATTTTCCAAATGATTCCATGTTCCCCAGAGAAACACTTTGTAATACCTTCATTGATAACTCACCCATGGCTACCAGATTCATTTATAATATGGAGAGGACACAATAGTATGCCCCCTATATGATATTTAATTATCATGGTAAAGGAAGTCCCGCATTTAACCACCTAAATTTGCGGAATCCTTCGAATTTTAACCGACATGGATAATTGTTTTAATGAGGATCCCACCTTATAGATAATGTTGGATGAATTCCTTGACTAATTAGAATCATCAATTGCCTAAAATGTGACATTAATTGGATGACAAGCCCCCCTTGTCAATTGTAGCATCACATGTATCTAATTTTTTATCATTAAAAGGGGGAATGATACGGGAATAACTCCTAGAGTAATCCCAAATTATTTCTTTCATGTGAATCCCTCAAGGAGTAAGATCGTAGTATTTCTTGTAATAAATATTCTTCTTTACATACCATTACCCACTTCCATTAGTGGATGAAGGAGGTCATGAAAATTTTTAGATCTTACACTTCCACTTATTCCTCACACCAAGAATGACTTCAATGATATTAGAGTTGAGTAATGATCATATCACTATAATGATAAAATATCCCTTTTGAGACCTTAAATAGGTGTATGTCCCAAATACAAGTTACCATCCTCTCAAAGGGATGTATTCCCCTCAAGAAAAACCTTCATATTGATATATTCAAAATAAAGTAACTTTTGGAATCCTTCATAGGTGTAATACCCAACATTTCTAAACTCTATGGTATTTGATTCTTGTCCAAATAGGATACATAGGAAAAATCCATGAGGTTTAATATGGACACCCTCAACAGACTTGAATCTTCTCTAGACCAAATATCCTATAGGATCATATCTAAACTAGAGGTCCATATACCATATAGGTCATTTTTAATCACCATCCTTATAGGTACATGTTATTAGTAAGATTAATCACTATATGGGAGGCTATATATCTTCTATGTCATTTTCTCCTAATCCTCATTAACCCAAATCCTTGATATATTTTTTCTCATTATAGAGCCACATTCCTCATATGTTTAACTAGAAATGCCTAATCTTGCATAAGTACCTTGGAAGTATTAACAAGGAACCTTTCACAAATATTTCCTTGCCTCATGAATATAAAATTCAGGGCCATTTCCTTTTTCACATATCTCTAAAATATATAACATGTCCTATTAACAAAAACTGATCTATATGAGTTTTTATTCCTTTCATAAGGATACATATAGACCACCTATTGTGGGATTGATCCTCATATCAAAACTCTATCCACCTCAATGTATGGAAATAAACTCTAGAGTGCCTAATATTTTGTATTTAAACCATGATCCTTTGATAAGTTCATTACCAAATAAACAATGAAACAATGTGTTAAACCTCTACAATATACAGTTGGACCAATCAATGGGAATAAAAATGAAAGTGGGGGATCTATGTGAATTTTTGTGATACCATACTCAACCCCCAATAATTGACCATAATTAATCCATGTTTTCAATGGAAACAGTATCATAAGATGATAAAAAATATGTACTAACTTATGTCATCTGTGGAATATTTTTCAATATTTCTCAAATTGATTATTATATAATGATTCTTACACTATTATTTCTAGTTTTATTCATTTTTTGGGACCATGATGTAATATGTAAATTAAAAATTCAGTGGTCAATGAAATGATTATACACTTGAGAAACAAAACAACCTGGGATATGGAATAAAAAATATTTTTGTTAGGCTCATGCCACCCTATGATGTGATGAATCATGTTGAGATTATAAATTATCAAAGGAGGGATCAATACACTATTTATCTTTTCTTTATGGAAAACTAGTATATTTTAGGGCATCTTTGGATCCACTAGAGTTTTATTAATGGATTAGTACCACTGATAAGATATTTTAGTTTCTCTAGTGCTCGGAGAAAGAAAATGTTAATTCAGAAGTGTATAATTTGGTAAGAAAATAATACCAATGGGGTACCTTATTAACAATATGATTTATGAGGGTGAAATCCACTCCAAAGAATGGGATTTTATTAAGAGGGTATTTTTTCAATAAATATTTTACCCAAACACTTAGTATGAAAATTTAAATGTAATTCATTGAGCTTAAGTAGAAGGAAGATAAAACTATTGGTAACTATAAGGAAACATTTACAATATTTGTGAGGTACTCTTTTTCTTTTATCATCGAACCCGAAAGTAAAATTGATCAGTTCTTCAGTATTCTTATCCAATGTCTGTAAATGGTACTACCCATAATGGAAATTATTACATATTGAAAAAAAATAATTTCATATTCTTTCAAGGTATGAATTAATAGTGGATATTCCCCACATTATCAAGGGTTTGATAAGAAATAAAACACGGTGCTTTAAGGAAATTATAATAATAAAATAGGTGGGGGAAATATAATTCATATTTTTTCCAGATATGTTGAATGAATCATTAGGGAAGTTCACTCCAAGGTATTGGTAAATTTTTCAAGTGTGCCAATGAAGGTCATCAAGTATGTTAAACCAAACGATATATAAAAGGGAAATCCAGCGAAATGAATGGGGAGAATTTTTAGATTAATACACCACTAATACAGTAATTCTACAACTACAAGATGTATTGGAATTATGACAACAATTGATCAAATATGAGGTTTAAATGGTGGAAATGAATTTCAACAACCACTTAATCCATGAAATAATGGAGATTTATATGTGATCAAAGAATACCAAAGTAGAAAAAACAATTAAGTGGTGAAGGGGATAATTATAATCTATTACAAAACTAATATTATCTTATTTTTTTTAATGAATCTTATAAGGATATCATATTACCACCTTAGTGATTAAATTTATAATTACTGTTGAAAATTTATATTGGGTAAATGATCATATCTCTTGTATATTTTTCTTCTCCAATGGAATTTTATATAAATTATCTTCCTGAAAATTTTACAATGTGCTCTTTATTAAAATTTGATATGATTTTAGTCATCAATTATCTCTTTCCATATAGAGAGTTTATCAATTTACAAGTAAGGGAAATCATGTTTCATATTCTATATGAACCTAAGATTGTATTTTAGTGTCAGGATTAATATAAACATCCAATGTAAACTACATCCATTTTATAGGTCTTTTTCCCTATTGATTGGGGGTATTTATCTCAAATTGTTGTGGAGAATGTAAAAATTAAATATATGCCTAATGTTTTGGAATATTCCAATGTATTTCATTAAGTGAATCCAAATTTTCCCTTGAATCACAAAGTTGTTTTTTAATTGAACTCATATCTTGTGCTATGACTATTTTAAACACTCATTATTGAATGACCCTGATTGAGTTTCAATAATTGATGAAGAAGATCTATTATAATCTTGAAAAGTGACCCATTTTTTCCAGTACATCACCATTGGGAATACCTGTTGTTTTTGTTAAGAATAAATATGTGATAATTAACCTTTTCATTGATTATCTTGAACAAAACATTATTACTATCAAGAACAGGTATCATCAACACCAAATTGTTGATTTATTTGATAAACTACATGGATATCAGGAATTTTCAAATATTGAATTCTGATATAGATATCATCAATTGGGTGTAAAAAACGAGAACATATATAAAGCATATTTCCATATAAATTATGTATATATGAATTTATAGTGATTTTATTTTGATAATTCAATGACCATGTTTTCTTAATGGATCTAATGAGTAGAGTCTTTCAAGATTAACTTGATTATATTGTTGTTATTTTTATTGAAGATATAATTATATATTATATGAGAGAGAAAGATAATTAAGTTCATTTGATTATTCTGTTTAATACCTTGAGAAAGGATATATTGTAAGAAAAATTTAAAAAGTGGGAATTTTGGCTATAAAAAGATTCATTCTTGGGTCAAATAATCCCAAGAGAGGGGATATCGGTGGATCTTAAAAGAAAGGAATTATTAATTAATGGGATAAAAACCATGGTGAATGAAATCAATAGAGTTAATGGGTTTTGTAGGAAACATTTGATGATTTTTGGTCAATTTATCATTTTTAAAAATACACTAACCAAGTTTAGGTTGAAGGGATTCATGTTCCATTGGATATATGAATGTGAAGAAATTTTCAAGGAACTAAAGAGAAGGTTTTTTTGTTCACATATTCTCACACTACCCTATAGTGGTGAAGGGTGTGTAATATATAGTGATGAATAAAATAAGTTATGGGGATGTTTTTATATAAAAAATGATTATGAGATTTATTATGCCGCATCCCAGTAGAAAATTCATGAGAAAATATACCCAACACATGATTTCAAGTTGGAAGCCATGTTTATTTCATTAAAAATACAAAGGAATTGTTGTTATAGTGAAAATTTTGATATATATTTATACACATATAATGATCATAAATTATTGATGTATATATTCACATAGAAATATTTATATAGTCAAAAAATGATATAGTTAGAGTTGTTTGATGATTATGAATTCTCAATACATTACCACCTTGTGAAGTTGAATAAGGTTGTTGATTCCCTGAATCAGAAAGACCATGATAATTTATCTATGATGTGGATTAAAACGATATCCAATACGAATATATTGTTAAAGTATGGACATTTAAATCATATTTACAGGAGAAACATCATATGATTCTCATATGAAGGTTCAATTATCCTTATTTGTGTGGATTAAATTGGAGAAAAGTAAAAATGTGGAACTTATAAAGAATGTTGGGAATGTTACTTAGTTAAAACATGAATGTGATGGAAGGATATGGTTTAGGTTTTGATGAATTGTCCATAAATACCAAAATTGTATAATTTTTTTATTATATAATGATTTTATTTCATCATTCTTAATCTATTCTAGGAGTACAAAGATGTATTGAGATATAAAAGACAATTTATATTGGGACAACTTGAAAAGGGATATTGTGGAGGATATATCATAGTGCTTAGAATGAAAAAGGTCAAGGCTAAAGGATTTAAGTACAATGGGATATTATAACCATTACCCATAACTTAGTGGTAATGGTAAAACATCACCAAAAATTTCTTAATGGATCTACCCAAGACATTTGAAGGGAAGAAGTACATTTTGGTTGTAGTCAATTTTCATAATAAATAAAAAAATTTCCTTAAAACCAGAGAATAATTATCTATTGATCATTTAACCATGTTATGTGTTATAGAAGCGGTAAGGTTACAGGGAGTACCACTCTCAATCTTACCAAACTGAGGGCTAAGGTTTACCAACATGTTCTAGAGAATTATTCAATAGTATTAGAATATATAGTTGAAATTTATCTTTACCTATCATCTTGGTCAGCAATATAGTCTAATAGGATCATTAAAATACTATAATATATGTTGGGATCATGTTTTTGGGATTTAAATGGTGTTTGGGATCAATATCATTCTTTAGTCACGTTTTCTCACAAAAATTTCTTTCACTCAAGCATTCAGATAAATCCTTATATGTAAGGAAGTATAAAACTCCAATGTATAGGGATGGAGTTGGAAAATGAAAGATATCTAGATTAGAGATAATTAATTAAATATTGTAGATGGTTAGAGAAATTTAGTAGAAATCATTGAATAATAGAGTTGATAAAAAATTATTTCTAATAATCAATGATGTTTTCTAGAATTTGAAGTTGTTAAGAATGTATTCATATGAATATACACTTGGAATGTGGTTATTATATTAGTAAATGTGGTAAATATGATCCCTATATATATCTTACCCTTTAAAATTATTGATCATATTGGGAGGGATTTTTATCACTTGGCACCTCCATTGAATCTCTCGCAAGTACACAAAATGAATTATATATATCTCTCCAAAGGAATTATAAATGAGATCCTTCACAAACACATTAATCATATATAACACCACCAGATAATGAAATCATTAATGAGAATCAACTGGTGTAGATTATATATGGAATATAGAATATGTTTTAGAATAATAGCACTCACCTGGTCAAAGTTTTGTGGTAACATAAAAAATTTAAGGAAGCTATGAGGGAACCTGAGGTTGTGATAATGCAGTAGTATCCCCAGTAGTTTTCATTAGAGTGGTTAAATTCTGAGGGATAAGTTATTATAATGTGGTTAAAATGTAACTCCATTATATTTTTTGATACTTTAATCTTCTAATAAGTTTTATTTCTTTGATATCTAGCTTCACATGCAACACTGAGTTTAAAGGAACCATGATATACTATTGAAATATTATTATTAAATTTGATAGTTATTTCTTAGATATTGAATTCATAGGAATTAATAGTCCCAAATAAATTATGAAAAATTAATTTTTTTCAAATTTATAAAAATAATTCAGTGTTTAACAAATTTTTAGAAATGAAAAACATGCATTAGAAAGTAAAAAAAGTGATTATTTTCTAAAAAGATATTTTTATGCGTGGAAAGTGTTATTATCTTAATAAATTATATTAATCTAAATTTATGAATATTTTCTATAAATTTATTAGATATTATATTCAATAATGTATTTTTAAAATTAAACTAATGGTCATTACTAAGTAATGTAGGAGAATAAATTCAGTTTTATGCTTAAAATACATTTTTCTAAAAATGGGTTTCATTGAGTTTTGTGAGATTATTTTAAAATGAAAATCAGAAAATTATAATAATTAAATTTGATAAAAAAATTTACATATTTGAAATTTTCATTTCCATATTTTTTAATGATTCCACTTTCATTTTTATTCATAAAGAACAGTATCTATATTAAAAAATCGTTACATCAATTAAGGTTAAAAATATAAAATAAGGGGGTTGAACTAAAAGATAGGATTTAAAATATCCCATACACATGTATAAATTGTATTGGATGAATATATTTAGACCATAAATTATATTATATTCTAATTTGGTTTTTCTTTTTTTAAATTTCACTTGAATAGGATTTCAATGTATTTTATGGTTTTAAGTATTAACAAGTACACCAATCCCACACTTATAAAACAGAATCTCATCTCATATATTATATACAAAACATTATACTTTTATCTCAAAATTGATATAAAAAATTAATCCTCCAAAATCATTATACATTAGTTCTATTCTTCCAAAAAACACATTCATGAATCCTTAGTGTTTTTCTCAAAGGACGTAACCTGAAGAAGAGGTATATGTTCTTACTGATCTTTTTCATGTTCCCTTATTCTTAAAATAACTCCAAATGTAATATAACCATATTAAAATTATTTCATCTATATATTTAGTATACTGATATGTATTTATCGTATCTTTATTTCCATATTCTATCACCTTCCCATTCATTGTAAAATGATAACGTCATTCATGCATACGTGTGGACTACCACCTCTATTAAGTGATGTGACTTGTTTTTAAATTTAATTTGATATTAATGGTCATAAGGACAGATTTTATGAATATATATGATATTTTTTATATAATTATGATTCTTTAGAGGTGTTTTTTATTTACATTTATTTTTTACATCAATATAAAGGGGAAATATCACTTGTTTGTATGTACGTAATACTATATCCACAAGTTGGTGTAATTCATTATTCCCCGCCAATTGATAGGAATGATTTTAAAAGTGTATATAATGAATAAATAATATGATTAAAATATGATTAAGATTCTAATGATAGTGAAACCATGACCATTTTGTAAGTAAAAGAACCATTGAACTAAAACATGCGTGAAAACAGACTAGATTTCAACCAAATGATTATTTTAATGGAAAATTGTTAAAAAATTATTAATTTAAAATTATATTGGAATTCAATATTGTATTAAAATAACAAATATGGTTTTATAATATATTTATAATTATCATAAATATTAAACTGGACCTTATGAAGGTATATAATGAAATGTTGGACCTGAGGTGAGGATTTATGTTGTAATACCATTTTTAATTAAGATTGTTTATGCATGAATCCCTTTTGGGAGAATTATATACTATTTATATCATAAACACCATATATTTAATTATCCACTAATTATTCTATGGTTTTAATATTTTACCTATCATGTTCAAATTATTGGTACACAAAACATTTAAGAATCAAATAAAGAAAATTTGACATTATTTCTTCTTTATTCAATGAAAAATTTCTTGCATCCCATGTTATTTAAATTTTTTTCAATAATATCATCTTCCATGATCAAATAATTATTTAAATTAATTTTCAAATATATATATATTCTCTTAATTTATTTAATATAAAATTTTGATTATGTTTTTTTAAATAAGTTGTTTATGTATTTTTATAAAAGTGTGAAAGGTATCTATGTTTTATGATAAAAAAATAAACTGATTCCACAACTATTATGATTGTTATTTTTTTAAGATTACCTAACATGAATCCACATATATTTTTATAGAAACTTTTCTTCTTATTATTATATAATTTTTTATTTTTTAATAATACTTGAAGTATAGGATATATTACGAATTTTTAATGAAATGTTAAAATGTTATTTTATAAGAATTTTTAATCTATGTGAACATCATTTTATATTTATTATTCTTCATTAGGGATGTAATTTAATGATACCATCCTTGTTATTTCTCTTAGTGGATTATGATTATCTAATGATAAAATTTTTATGAAACTTGTTTCATTAGTTTGGGTTGTGATATGGTAAATATATAAATGTTTTTATAATATTATCGCGCACATTTGTTTGGTTCTCAATGTTTGATGGGCAGGTCCATTAATTCCATTAATTAATTGGGTAATAATTTAAATCTCATGATATAATATATAATAAAATGGGGATTGAACCTAGTTTGTAAGGGACTTTATCCACAATTATTGTATTAGGAGTGAACCTTGACTTAAGAAATGATGGAATGGGAGTGAAATATATCCACTATGGGACGTTTTCAACTACAGTAGACTTGGTAGTGATCCATGATTACAAAAATGATTTTATATCCTTATTACTATAATAAAAAATTCTTATGAAATGTTCTTATGATTACAATGAGGTCTTATTGAAAATTATTGATTAATAATGATTCATCACTATTATGACTTGTTTATTTTGAAATATTACATAATTGTATCATGACCCACAATCTCTAATCTATAAAATATTTTAGTATAAAAATTTTAAGTTATAATCATGATCATATACCCTTATGCGTATATTTTTCTTACATATGATCATCGATTGTTATCTTCCATGTTTAACCTTAATAATCATCTGGTCTCACACATTATTATGTTACAATTTTACCCATGTTATGAAAAAAGATTTTATATAATAAGTGTATAAGAAGGGTAATATTTGATAAGAAATTTTTTGAACATGATAAAGGAATTTTATTAAATAATTTTATTATATATATACTCTATTAATATATAAAAGCTTTATAGTCCTAGGGTGTGTCTTATTTTAAAATGTATTGAATAATCACATAAAATGGTGCAATATTTTTGTATTTTATACTCAAGTAACCACATTTCATCACTGGGATTCAAATATATCATATCATATTTTGTCCTCTGGGTTTCAATAAATCTTTCAAAAATAGATTCCATTGTTTGAGAGGAAATATCCAAAAATGTTATTAAAAAAATATTAGGTGATGATGAATGCATCCAGTGGACTTTGATTTATTCATAATTATTCCTTCAGTTCTCCATAGTTATTTAATTATTTATTTAATGTGATATATCAAATAAATTAATCGATGAAAACATCGTTAATTTTTTAAAAAAAGTGTTTGATTTACACTAACACAACAATTACAACTTAATTACCCATGTGAAATTATTTTTTCACTCACAACACCAACATAAAGAAAAATTATTTATGCATGGTTGAAATAACAATAATTACACAATAACTACAACAAGTGTTCATGACTGTAAGAAAAAGAAGTAAAAAAATGGAAGAAGAAATAAGTCTTATTCATCTTCCCCAAGATTTATATCTCCGTACATAGTCAATACATCTCTATAGAATGATTCCCTTTCCTAAATTTTTTTTCATACCATTATTTACTCAACCATATCTTTCAATGAGTGGTTGGAGGCCATAATCCTTGGTAAAAGGGAGGTTGGGAAGGTAGAAAAAAGTTGTTGGCTGTGTTTTCCAATGTGAATGGTTAAGGTGCACTATTTTTAAACCATACACCAACAGTCTGGTCAGGTCTATATACCTCTCTTTTAGGTTCATTGTTCAATCGTAATGTTTGGTTAAATTTTAAAAAGTTATTTTCTTATAGATTTATTCCATTTTGAAGGTTCCTTATATCTCCATAAAGTCGTTGAACTGTGTAGTAACCTTATGGTTAACATTGTCCTTTCAATTTGTATCACACATGATTCCATGTTATCCCCCATGGGTTGGTGAAAAATGTTGAGAACATGAAAATTGATTTATATCATAATATTATGCCTTACAAAATCTCATAGGTTGGGTGAATGGTTCTAAAATTTGAGTAAAAACAACAAAAATTAAACAAAATGTTCCCAAATGCCACCATTTTTCATTAGTAACCCCTATATAGGAAAACATCCTCATATTCTCTATTTCATGCCCATTTTTCATCCATTAAAACATATTTAAATCATAAATGCATAATATTTGAGGGAAATATTAATCATTAGGATATAATATATTATATTATTTGGTTATATACGCATGTGCGTTGGGACATCAATCAAATTGGGGTTCCATTATTGGATGTCACAAACATGACATATGATTAAAGTCTTTACAGATTTTTGGATGAATTTATTTTTTGTAGTTATCATTGATTGAAAATATTATACAATCATAATTAAATGAATGTTCATATAAAATCAAATAGTAAATAATTAAATGATGGTGTATCTTTTTTTGATAACTTTTTATGACATAGTTATTTTTAATGAATATAATTTATCACATATATTTTCATCACTTTCCCTCAACCCTCCCCCCTCCAACTCGACTATGTACCCTTAAAAACATTTGATTTTTTTTCTTCAAACATAGAAAAACATATTTACAAATCATCCTACTTATATAATGAACTAGGTAATTTTACATACTAAATATAATAAAAAAACAAAAAATGTTTATGATAGTTCATAAAAATTATCATAATATATAATGATTGATCATGATGTCAATAGATCACAAACGTATTATAGAGAAAATTTTAATAAACTTGAGGAAGTTAATAAATATTTTCAATATGATGTAAGGTCTTCATGTATTTTTCTTCAAAAAAAATTTAATATGGGTAGCTTCATGACCCTTTATAAAGCTGTATATTGGGATTGGGGAATCTATGAAAGGAAGTGAGCTAATATTTTAATATGTTACATTAAGATGACCAAAAAATAACATACAAACTTATTAGATAGTTTATCATGAAAACACTTTTTTCTAATAAAAAATCATACCCTAGAACATTAATATAACAACCCCAACTCAGATAACATATATTAGGTTGTTACTTTATTAAATTGGAATTAAATATAAGAAATTACATTCCAATTGATTGAAATGTTTAGTATACCTAAAGAATGAAATACATACCCAATCCACATATTATATTTTAAATATAAAATAAATAGAATAAAATCATAATTTCACCCTTTATTTTATTCATAATATCCTTGGAAAAATAAAAAAACAAATGGCTGATATCAGGTGATCAATAAGGGTTATGTAAATTAAAAGTTGTCTTGAGTAAAAAGGCATGATCAACATGGAAAAGTAAATAACAAAAAACATAGGTCATTTAATCAATAATTTAACATGAAATTTATTAATGGATAATATCAATGCATTGATACCATATATAATTATTTTGCATCCCTTTTAGGGAATCTGTTTCCAATGAGGATAATTAGTGGAACCGAAAACCACCAATGGTCATTGAATCCATGATGTGGACCTACATTAAAAAGGAGGTGATAACTGGTTATTTTTTCAATGAGTCATAGGGACTTACATTGGTACAAATGATAAGAGGTCATACTTATTGCACCCTTTTCAAGGGTAATTATTACATACTCAATGACTCTCTTATAGATTTAAGTCATATTTAAGAATCCATTATAAAACATAAAATAATACCGGTTTCCTTTTTCATTTGAATCCAATCACATATACATGTTATAGTAACCATATATATGTATATGAGGTTCTCCATCCATGGAATCATCTATATATTTCTATGTTTCTTAATCAATGTAACCATATGTATGTATCATAGGTTCAATATCAATGGACTCATCTTTATGAATCATAAGTTCTGTATATCCTCTTTTTATTTAATTTTTTATGTTTTTTTTATTTTAAGACCAATAAGAGTTTACTATGGAATTTATCTTGATCCATGGATGTGGTGAGTGATTTGGTGTTAGTATTGAGATTGTGATAAGGAATTAATACGTATTATCTTAAAAGGAATTAGAACCCATTTAGTTCGGTTGCAAAAAATGTGGCACATCATACCTTTTAGGGTTTTGTGACAAGGACCAGACCATGAATTTTTACATCATGAGGCAAATAATTCTAGGAGAAATGTTCCTTGAAAAGGATGGTGTGGGAATTATTCATAATATTTCCAATATGGTTGATCTCTTCAAGAATATAGATGGATAAGATGATCTTCATCAAGAATTTGGGATGATGAAGAAGAGGTGGAAAGAACATAGCATCTCAGGTGGTGGCTTGGTCATAATAAGAATATTTAAAAATATGTATGGTTTAGGATTAAAAGTATAGGGTTTGAACATTTTTGAGGATTACTACATATCACATTAGAACAGGAAATAAAAGCACACATAGTTCAGACATATTGGGGATTACACCCATGAAGGGGGAAAATTTGGAAAATTTGATCATGTTGGTGACATGATCCCAACTAATTTATAATCCATTGTGATTCATCATCTATTTGAGAAACAATATATAAAGGAAAATCTATGTGTTCCACAGTTCAGTTTTGGAAGGAACTTTCACATTGAATGGAATCCCATATGAAGCATTCTTCCTCATCCACTGGTGGAAGAAGTAGGGGATATGGAATACAGGGGAATTGTGAGGTCCTTCAAGAAAGGATAGGGGCTTACTCCAAGAGAGATCCCCATGGTGAATACTTTCACCTCGACCGCTGGATGAAGAGGGAAGTGATATGGTGGTGTAGTCAGAAATAAATATGGGAATTACCTTCTCTCATATTCAGTCATTTTCCTAAACCCCACACCCGATAGTTATGTATCTATTGAATATGTAGATATTTCCTGATTCCCTTCATGTTTCAACTAGTAGATGTCACTTCAAGAAATAAAAAATTGTCCAGCACCATCATTGATTCTCTGATCATAATTACCATAAGAATGAGTGATTTTTTATATTATAAGGATCCTATCTATTACTAATGATAAATACTAGAATTATTTTTACATAAGAATTCATGATTGGGAGGACCCACTACTGTGTCCCGTGATTTTACCATACATGTTTGGAGGACTTAGATGAGGTATTTATATGATCTCTTTCATATAGGAGGCCTAGGTAAAAGGACTCCTTGACATTTTTTGTTGGAGGATGACACGAGGCTTAGAGTGTACCTCAAACAAGTTAAACATAAGAGATCTAGATTGGGATTCACCTAGGTGATACATGGGAAAGTTGAGTTAAGGTTCTCATTGGTAGTACCCGGGCGAGTTAAGTTGGGACTTTCCTAAGTTAGACTTAAGTGAGATGAGTTTATTTGTTATGGTGTTTGGTAATCTAGTTGAAACCACTTGTGTGATACATTACTCTAAACCCCATGGGTATCCTCAAGAGTTCTTGGAAGTATGTGTGAACGTCTTGATATATGGTGGGGTACCCCAGACGTGTGTTTTAAACAAAGGGGGATGTAGTTTCTCCCATTAATCCTATATGTTTAAACCATTAATTAACTCTAGTACCTTGACTCTTCCTAATTATATCTTCTATTGGGATCTTGGAATCCTATCTAGGAGTTTTGGGGAGTTGGTTGAGAGACTAGGGTGATCATAGATTTGGTCCATATTTAGGTCTCCCAAGAGTGCCACATCAAGAGCCTAATGGTAATATATCTAGGAATACCTAAGATCCTATGTGAAGGAGGTTGATCATGTAAATATATAATGAATGTTTTATGCACTAGATTTTCATGTAGTTAATATGTTCATTCTAATGGGTTTTACGTTTGTCAAGTAGGCTTGATTACATAGGTGTTCTATACAAGAATCACTTGAGGGAAATCCTATGGTTTTTGAGATGTTTTTTGATAAAATTTAATGCCTTTTTTTCTCAATATATTTTTACTCCTGAGTAATATCTTCACTAAGATGGAAGAGGAAAAAAATACACTACATAGGATTGGATCAAATTTGAATTAGAGGATTAAATCCTAAGGTGGAATAGAATTCAGCCACATTCTGATCCTTGATTAATTAGGAACCATGTGTTCATATACAACATTCACCTTACAGTCATTCTATAACATGTTCAAACTTATTTCTCATGAAAGTGGTTTGTACTGGTCTATTGCATACAATTCCCACAAAATAAGTTGTGTAGTGTGGTGCACAATTGAATTTTTCTAGGGTGGTTAATGCTGGTGATATGTGTCTATATATAGTTTTACCCACACTATGGTCCACCTCCTTGCTTCAAACTATTTCAATCTTGTGTTATATTATTATACAATACCACACACTTGTATTCTACAAAAATTTGGCATGCCAAATCTTGGTAAGTATTCACTTATTGGAGTATAATCCATGAAGTGACTTTAGTGAGGTCTCATCCACATAGAGAATACTTGAGGAGACTTTGGTGAGGGGCATACATGAGTTACCTTCCATGAGGTAATTATCATGATATCACTTTAGTGAGATTCTTATCATAGCCGCTATGGTGAGAGGCTTGCAAGATATCATCTAGGTGAGTGACCTGTGTGGTTCCAGACCATTTTTTATTTTATTTTTCTTTATGAATACTCAAAATTAATAATTTGTTAATAATGATAACCTATATATTATTTTTTATATTTACAATGGATTGGAAAATAGTTCATGTTTTTTATGAAAATAATTCTGTATGAATCAATGATATGTTATATTTTTTTGGTTCTATTATCACCAAGTATATGACTCCACCCTTTTAGTTACCATAAAGCATCTGAATAAGTAACATCTCAATTTTCCATAGAGATAAAAATTACCACTCTATGACCTTGGGTTATTGATGGTTGTATGTATCCTCGGATAGATAATTTCATTCTACACTATTGGTTCAAGGATTTAACGAACCTCAACACTACAAGTATCTCTTCTAAGGGTCCATATATCAAAGAGGGGATGAAAACATTTATAGTATTGTTGAACCACATCACAAGTTCTTTAGATCTGAATCCTCACACCTCTGATATGAAATCACACTTTCACTCCTCTATCTTTCATGCATCCATGATGGATCAACCAAAGGGTTCGATGTAAGATTTGAATATTCATACCATAGGAGGAGTTAACCAATAGTAGATTTTGGAATATTTTCTATGTAAAATTTTTGAAGAGTGTGAAGGTGAGTTTAAATATGTTATAATCTATGAGGTTTCCTTGATTTTGAAAATGTATGTGTATAAAATTCCCATTATAATCCCATATCTACTATTATAATAATGCCTATAGACCTATAATTTCAACATGACACATAAAGATGTTGTTATTTTTTGTGGAATGTATATAAGATCTCAGAAGAACCCATTAAAAGATGGATATATGATGAGTTATTCCCATCAAAGGCAGTAGGAAGAATATTGAGAGAACACACACTATACTTCACTAGTTATTAAGAATAACCTAGAAGTTCATAGGGAATTACCATCACCCAAGGGGATTTTTTTATATTAAAACATGAATGAATGTTTTCTTTGATCCCAATGGATATAGACCTTAGTTTCAGCATCCATCTATGTTTCTTTCAATAGAAAATAGGGGCATACCCTATAAATATTGTCTTATTTTGGAGCAAGGTCAATATGACAAGTTGAGATATACTATCAAGTACAAATTTCAAACCCAAAACCACCTTTCAGGATTTATAGTAATGTAGTTGAGAACTTACATACTTTTAATTGATGAATAAAACAGTGGTGTGAGTATGGAGACATTATTTATATTATAAAAGCTTGAAGAAGTAGAACACATAGGGTCGTTAGTCCTATTTTAGCAAAGATCAACTAATGTTAATTGCATGTTCACATGATGAAGGATGTATTATGAATTTTAGCGAAATTAAATGTTTTATGGGGATGGATTGTAGAACATGTCAACTCTTAAAAATTTTTGAGTGAGGAGATCATTTTTGGATGCTAATTCTGACCATTTGTTCAAGATACCTCCAGAATATGACCATTATCATTAAAACATATGGTGGATCTGAGGATTATGAACCTATCTAGAGAGCTTATATTCTACCCATATGGGGATCCAACCATTGTAAATGTCCCTAAAAATGGACTGAGTGATTATGAGATGAAGTCATATATGATGGATATCAGGGATTTAATATTGGAAACACTTATCAAAATTGAAATTATCTGTGAATCCTATTCACCCAATAGAATTCTACATCAATTCAAATAACTACCACAACCAACTATCTCCCCTCCCAAATATTATTGATCTAATAAGAATGTGATGGTACTTTTCTAGTTTTGGTACATCATGGATCAAGAGGTATATCTAGTTTTAATCAAGCCTCCCTCATAGGATACATCCATTGGGTTCACTCCAAGGTGTGTTAAAACCTGGATCACTTCATATCCTCAAGGGGTAATGGATAAGAGTGTCCCACGAGTGAATATTTTCACAACTATTGGATGAGGATATAATGGTAAAAAAGATTACCTGGTAACACCCCGAGATTCTGTGAATTATTATTATTTAATTAATTTAATATTTTTATTTTTTTCATTTCATGCAATACTGAATATAGCTTGTGTTATATGAAAGCACCATGTTATTCATACTTTGTACACTACACCTAGTAAATAGTTAATTATAAAAAAAACTGAGTTAATCTTTCAGTACACTAAAAAATTAGATTATCTTGTGGTACACACAACATTATGTTTCTCTTTCTTTACACACAACGTCGAGTTACTTCGATAGCATGTGTTACACGTAAGGATGAGTTTTACCAAACTTCAATATTCTATTAATATTGTTATTAAAATATCATTATAGTTACTACCTAGATGTTTGGAATAATATTTATGAATAGTATTAACTAAATTATGAATATAGGGTTTACACATGTATATAAAATGAATCCACTGGTTGTCAATTAGTTAGAAATTAAAGTAATAACTATTTGTAATTTTTTTCTATGAAAACTATGTACAAACACCATCTTATCTCAATAAATTTAAAAAAACTATTTATGAATATTTTTATTAAAATTTATATATTATATATTCAATAAGTTTTTTACACTCATCAAATACTTTTTATAGGCATAAGATAAGAATAAATTGATTTTAGGAATACAAATTTGTATATTTGTATACATATCCTCCTTGGCCAATTTAGAATACACTGATCTTACATAGAATTTTACATCAGGATTTGGATGCACACTCTAAAACTAAAATTAGAAATACATCCAAGAATTATGTTCCACATTGCAATACAGCAACCCCAAGGCAGAATCTTCCCCCTGATGATTCCCGAAAGACAGAGCTGAGAAGATCTAGTAGGAATAATGTTTTTGAAATTATTGAAAAAGGGGGCCTCACCCCCAAGCAGAAACCATAATGAGGATTATTTTCTAGAACTGCTAGGGATTAGCCAATCCTGGAAATCTAAGTTTCCTTAGGCTACTGGCAGGTATGTATAAATCTGAAATTATTGAGATTTTTGAACCTAAAACCAAGGGATCCACCTCTTTAAAACTTCTGTTGGAAATAGTTATTCTATTCTTGGCTCTGTAAAACATAATTATCGAGACATATTATGGATTCTAGTTCATAATAGTGTTAACAATCATGTTATTCTTTTAGTGGACAAGTAGATTATTATGTCCGGGTTTACTCTCTCTAGTTATAATATTTCATGTTCTGTGGAATATGTCTCCAATTATTATTATACTCGAAGATCTCTCTAAAAGAACATCTTGTTCTTGTACAGTTCCATATATGATGCCTGGGTGGTCATGGGTGATTTCAATGACATCCTACATGAATATGAAAGGGTTGGGAATGCTCCTGGTGGCATGTCAATGAAAGATTTGAAATCCTGTATCGATGAATCAAATCTAACTAAGATTAATCTGCTTGGGGATAAATACACTTGGTACAAGAAATATTTGAAAAGCATGAGACCTAGCAGGATTCATCGAGCCTTTGTTAATAGGAACATGCTTGATAGATGGAAAACCATTTCATGTGTCACTAAAGTGAGGCACAACTCATATCATCAACCAATTATGAGTAACATTATTGAGAAAGGTGAAAGACGACCTCTACCCTTTCGGTTTATCAATCCTTGTAGCACTATTCCAAAATTCCCCCAACTTTTTAGGGACACTTGGTCCGCTACAGATTTCATTAATAATCCACTGGCTTGTATCCTGAAGCTTCGATCTCTCAAGATGAAACTCAAGAAATGGAGTAAGAGCAGGCTCAACACTCTAGATCAGGAAATTAATGCTCTTGAAAACTCTTTACATGAAATACAGAAATCAAAAAACAGTAGTGATTTCTATAATGAAGATGAGAAAAAGGATAATGATTCTCTAGATCTGAACAATATGTTGGTTCTAAGAGAAAAATTTAATAAAAAACTTTTCAATATACGGTGTCTTACAGATGGAGACAGAAACACCAAATTCTATAATGACCTTGAAAGAGACAAATAGGCTAGCAGACCTATATCTCTTCTGAAGGATGTGGATGTTATCATGGATGACAGACAAAGTCTCTCAGAGCATATTGTCTCTTTTTTATAAAACACTCTTCAATGGTCCTAGTACTGCTGATCAAATAATGGAAGGTATTATTATGAAACATGTCACTAAAGCTGATAACACCCTCCTTACACAAATTCCTACAGTTATTGAAATCAGAGAGGCAGTGATGGGACTTCAAAAAGGAATATCTCAAGGACAATATGGTTTCACAAATCATTTCATTCAATTTTATTGGGATGATATTCAACATGATGTTTTCAAATCTGTGGAACATTTTTTCTTTGAAGGTTCTCAGACTAATGGACTCAATGCTCAATTCATTGTCTTAATTCCTATGTTTGAGAATGCAAGTGTCATTAGTCAGTTCAGGCCAATTTCTCTGATAAATATTATACATAATAAAATTACAAAAATATTGGCCAATCGGATTGCTTGCATCTCAGATAAAATCATCTCTTGGTAACAATATGGATATGTCAAAGGAAGGAGGATACACGACTATCTTTTTACAGCCTCATAATGAATCAATGTTTATCATAAGACAACAATAGGAGGGAACATTGATCTTAAACTGGATATCAGGAAAGCCATTAACACTATTTATTGAAGTTTTATTTGTCGAGTTTTTAAAGAGCTTGGTTTTCACACCACTTTTATACAGTTTATTTATATGTTTCTCAGCTATTCTCACATATCCATCCTTATTAATGGCGCACCACAAGGTTATTTAATGTGCTCAAGATGTGTAAGGCAGGGGGCCCTCTCTCTACTATTATCTTTTCTATAGTAGAGGACTATCTTAGTACACTTATTACTCAAAAATTTGAAAAAGGACAAATCAAATTAATTGGAGAAGCCAGAGGTATTTTTGCCCCCTCTCACTTGGTTTTTTTAGATTATATTATTATCTTCACTCAAGGGTACAAGAGGAACAATCAACAAATCAGAAAAGATCTTTTACCTTATGAAAAATTCTCTGGACAACAAGTCGATTGGGGAAAATCTTTTATCTATTTTTGAAAATATATTGATGTGACTAAGAATAAGTTCATGATGCAATATCTTGGAATAAGAGAGGTGTCCATGCCTTTTATTTACCTTGGGGTCCCTATGTTCCTAGGACTTCCTCGTTCCTCCTACTTCAATGAGGTGGTGAGTGTGGTCAGAAGATCCCTCTCTACTTGGAAATAAATGTCCCTATCAATGGTGGGAAAGATGTGTCTTATTATGCATGTGATTGTCTCAAAATTTGTATACTCCTTCATGGTGTATCTTTGTCCTATCTCCATCTTTAAAACTCTCAACTCTCTTATGAATAATTTCATGTGGAGTGGTAGAATTATAGAATGAAATGTCATTGTTGCACCTTGGAAGAAATGTTGTTTACCAGACGAGCTAGGGTTATTGTGAATTAAAAATATTGAACTCTTTAATCAATCCCTTTAGGCTCAATTTATTTGAAGTCTGATTAATGTGAAATCCTAATCCCTTAGTTTTCATATAGAGAAATTTCTAGGAAAACTCCTTGAAGGGATGATTACACATATGCATTCCTCGGTATGTCCAAGTCTTAGAATGATTTTCCAAAGGATTTATATGCATTCACATTGGATGTTCAATGTTAATCCTTCACTAAAACATTGGAAGGATAATTGGACAGGCTCTACTTTGATTGATAATATTGATATTACTGATTTTGATATTGATTATAATGCCTCTATACAAGTCCATCTTCAACAGATCAACTCCTTGCCAACTCAAATTGTAGAAAAAGTATCGGATTATGACTTCCTCAAAACTGATGATATGCTTAAATGGGAACCGAGAAAAAATGGGATTCTAGATTCTATGCTTTTTTATAATCACCTACTACCAAGAAATGGACCTTGGCTTCTGAATTGTCTCATGCAATGGATCCAACCGTCACGCTTCACACTTTTATGGTGCCACCATCTGGGAAAGCATCCAGTTGAAAATATTCTCCAGATCATGGGAATCTCCTTATGCTCTAGGTTCTTATTGTGTCACCAACATAGGAATGATATCAACCATTTATTTCTGTCATGCAAGATGGCTTCATCCCTATGGAATTCGGTCTTCATTATCTTCGATGATCATCTGATGTAGGTCCAGATTGTTTTTGATCCTCTCTTGTACATTTCAGCAGTTCCTCTTTCAAAATAGATTCGCATTCTTTTCCTGGTAGGTTGTGTGAAGACCATATACACCATTTGGATGGGTAGGAACAAGTGTAGATATAAAAATTCTATGTTTAATCACAATTCTTATCTCTTAGAAATTATGTTGGAAACGGAAATGGATATCAAATTACATGTTACGCATTGTGATCACACAATTTTAGGCTTGTTATCTTGAGGATATTGAAGAAAAAAGGTAATTATTCAAAAACTACTTTACACCTTTGATGTATTCTGGACTCCTCCTTTTTTAAGATGGATCAAATGAAACTCAGATGGTTCCTCGTGAGTCAACCCCAGACCTGGTGGATTGGGAATTGACTTCAGGGTTTATAATAGTGATTTCGTGGAAGGGATTTTTGGTTCTTGTGGACAGGTCACTTCTCTGGAAGCAGAAATGATGGCTCTTATCACTGTAGTGGATGTGGCTTTACAAAACAAATGGAAAGGAATATGGTATGAAAGAGACTCATCAGCAGTCGTTCAAGCAGATAGAATGAGGAAAAATAATCTTGATTGGAGGCTCACATCTAATTTTATTATATTCCTTAATATCCTTGCTTCTAAGCAATACATCATAACACATGTCTATCGTGAAGCTAATCACCTTGCTGATAGCCTTTCTAACATGGGAATTTCCGCACACTCTCGAACTCATATTTCCAACATCACTGGTTATTTTATCACTATTCTTCTAAGAGATAAATGTAAATTTCCTAACTATAGACTCTTATAAGTTTTTATTTTCTTTTCTCTTTAATTATGCTTTACTGCATGCTCTTTTAAAAAAATATGTGTTCGTGACATGTCTACGAGATTAATTTAAAATTAAAATTTTCAACTTATGGGGTTAGAATTTGGAAAATTTTAGTCCATATTTGGAATAATAATAATTTATAATTTATAGTAGGTTCAAATTAGTTTTTGACCAAAAATATTAGTGGAGGTAATTAAAATCAATTATAATGATTAATGTAATAATTAGTTTTCTTAATGGATAAACTTAAATCTTAAAGTGAAAAATGGCCTGCAAACATGTCCAAAATACACTAGAATGAAATATTTAGACGCAGTATCATATTTTATCTAATTTTTAAAATTATTTTATGCCTATGATGTAAGGGAGTCCTCTCAATAGGGTTTACCATTTTATATATACAAGAATGTCACTCCTCCTCCACTATAAAAGGGAACTCACTGTCACCCCCACTTCTTTACACCTCTAAATCTCTATGGATCATCCAAACCATAAAAAAATAATCTCCCCAAATCCCTAATATTAACCTATATTCCTCACTTTAGGAATAAATCTATTCAAGTAACCCCATTGGTGCAAACCAAAATTAGTTATTCAAAGAAGAGGTAACATCCATCCACAAGATAGTTTTTTTTCGATCTTCATTCTATAACACCTCAACTATTATTATTCAATAAATAAAAATAATATAATTTTCCATAATATAATGAGTTTTATTTATTATAAGGGTTATACCTTCACTAACACACACTTCCATATAATGGGTTGGAATCTTATTGTTCTTGCATTTGGAGAACTACCACCTCACGAAATGAAGTCGGTCATTATTACATTATCACCTCTCATGATTGGTAATTATGATTGCAACTCTGTTTTTATTTGATAAATATTATATATATGATGTATTGATTCTTTTTTAATTATTATATATTGTACACATTCATTCATTCCATATTTTATAAATATTATATCTTCATTCTTGGAAGCGTGGCCTATCGCCTCCTCCAAATGATGTGATTCGTTCACACATTACATGGAATTTATTAAGGTTGAATTTAGTGAGATTATATGATATATATGAAGTAATAAATCTACTATAATTATATTATATATATAAACATATTCAATTTACATTTATTTCTTCATCACAAGAAAATAGAAACATCATTTATGCACATCTTCGACCTATCACCTCCATTAACGGTGTATTCCAATTCATATATATAAATTTTAGATATTATAATAAATATTTATATACTAAATATATATGATATATAAATCATGTTATAAATTCTTTAAATAATTAATTTATGATCAATGTAATTGGACCATGAATAACAACTCAAAACGTGTGTTTTCGACTCTTTCACTGGGGCGCATGTGTCTGTATTCTTTGAGGACCACCACACTATTTCGTTCCCCGCATTCCCACTTTCCAAAGGCGGGTGGCATCTATTCCTTGTTCAGGGACATTTTTTCCTGGATCAAAATGGGATGATGGGATGTCGGTTCTTCCTTCTATGGATTCCTCCTCGGAACTCGTCACCTAGTCCGGGTCTCCATTAAAGATTAAGTTATGGTTTGTGAATCTCTTACCAGTGTCATATCTTCATGGACACTGGTTAATTACACTACTTTTTTTACTGACATTCTAAGGGGTCTGGTCAGGGAAGAAACCTTCGGTCGGAGGAGTAGTCACATTGGATATCACTGGCATGTCTAGGCGTTGGAACATTAGTGCGTATGGGTTTCTTCCCCTTATTATAGGACTTATTTAGGGTGTGAATGCCCGAGGATTCCCGCATCAAATGTTGGGAATCATATTCCATAGGCATGTATCTGAGGTTTTTCTTAGCTTCCTATGTTTATCATAGGATATGTTGCCGGTTTAACGTCTAGTGGAGATAGATCGGACAGATCGGAACACTGACTAGAGTGGACCTCGTGAGGCGACCACTAGAGGGAATACTGATGATGGGGCTAACACGTGGTTAGCTACATGATTGTTGTTAAGGGGAATGGGGAATGAAGTGGCATGATCTCACCAGGATGTGGCGGCCTGGGTAAGAAGAAAAATGGATTATGGATGGTTATGAAAAGTGGGTGGATAGAGTGATGGAGTTGACTTGAGGACAATGGTGATGTTGTGCTTGAGTCTCTAAGAGACTTCCTACTTATCCCTACAGTAGGGAATCAAAGTCCTCATAGTTCATCCCTGACAATGTCTTACCATAGAGTGGGGTTGACAATGGATTACCACTGGATGGGGTCATAACGGCTTACCGCTAGATGGGGTCACAATGGATTACTGCTGGATTGGGTCACAATGGCTTACCGTTGGATGGGGGTAAAACCTCAGGGAGGCTTCCTACGTACATTATCAAAGGGACATGGATCAAGACCCAAATTTTCCGGGAATGTCGAATGTATTTTAACGTCGTGTAGGACTGAAAGGGGGAATGGTGTTTAATGCCATGCGGGAAAAGGTGGTCTGACTCCAAGGGGGGTCGGAAACAATGGATTTTGGGGTTGAACCTCAGGGAGGATTCCTGCATACCGTGCCTCTGAAAATATCAAAGTCTGTGCAGTTCGGGATGGTTTGGGTGAACCGGCGTGAAGGGTGTCAGAGCGACTAGGTGTAGGGCTTGAACCTCAGGGAGGCTTCCTACGTACCTTACCTTGGCAAGGACCAAAGACCTCACAGTTCAGGTTGAGTTTGGTGAACCCACCGGAAGATGGTCGGGGCCAATGGGTGGTGGTCTTGAACCTCAGGGAGGCTCCCTGCATACCTCACATTGGAAAGGATCAAAGACGTCATAGCTCAGGTTGGGTTTGATGAACGGACATGAAGATGGTCAAGACCAATGTGTGGTGTCCTTAAACCTCATTGAGGCTTCCTACATACGTCACCTTGGCCAAAATCAAAGACCTCGTAGTTCAGGTTGGGTTTGGTGAACCAACATGAAGATGATCGGGACCAATGGATGGTGGGATTGAAACTTAGTGACGCATCCTACGTACCTCTCCTTGGCGAGGATCAAAGACCTCGATGTTCTAGTTGGGTTTGGTGAACTGACATGAAGATGGTCGGGACCAGTGGGTGGTGGGCATGAACCTCAGGGAGGCTTCCTACGTACCTCACCTTGGCAAGGATCAAAGACCTTTTAGTTCAGGTTGGGTTTGGTGAACTGATGCAAAGATGGTCGGGACCAATGGGTGGTGGGAATGAACCTCAGGGAGCCTTTCTACATACCTCGCCTTGGCAAGGAACAAAGACCTCATAGTTCATGTCAGGTTTGGTGAACTGACGTGAAGATGGTCGGGACCAATGGGTGGTGGGATTGAACCTCAGGGTGGATTCCTACGCACCTCGCCTTAGCAAGGATAAAAGACCTCGTAGTTCAGGTAGGCTTTGGGCTTACACTCTTGGCTTCCCGGAAAGGATTTCATGGTTGATGATTACTCTATGCTCACATGAGTCATGCTCAGTATGAGAAACAAGATGCAGAAATGTCCTGACGATCACGTCAAGAATGGTGTGTCTATGGGAAGTGAACTGGGGATACACGTAGTTGGCGGCCCAAAGAGGAAACATGGGCTTATGCGTGGTTAGCATCCCAAAGAAGAAATACGGGCTTACTCCAGGATGGACCCCTAGGTGGTGAAAAAGCCTAGAGGGAAAGGGATTCGGCTCCCAAGAGAAGAGGAACAACAGTGGTGATGCCTCCTTAAAAAAGGCTAGGGGCTTACACTAGGGCGGTAGCCCTTTCCCCGTGGACGAAATACGCTCCAATAAAAAGGATTTCATTCCATGTGAGGAATGATCTCACTGTCGTGGAGACTAGTTGGTGTAGTGATTGTCCGAGACGGGGCACCCCGCATGCACAACATAGGTAAAGGCCACAATTTAACGTCACGTGCTGAGGACAATGGCGTTTCTCGGTTTAACATCTTGTAGCTCGGAAGAGGTGGGTTTGATCCACAAACCTAGGACTTACATAACTAATACCCGTCTATCCTTGAGGGAACGAAGGCATCGACAATTCCATGATTTGTGGTGTCGAGAGGTGATCCCATTGGGGTTCCAAGTAAGCATGGCTATGCGAAGAAGCAATAGCTGTTAGAGTTCCTATGCAAAGAAGCATGATGCAAAGAAAAGCAATATGAAACACCGTCCAAGGGAATTTGAAGTTACTTCATGCAAAACTAGATGGTTTCACAGGAAAAGGAGTTGCAGGGAAATTAATTTCATAGGCAGAAGCCTTGTAGAGATATGGTGCTCTATGATGTGGAGGGGCTTCTGGAATGGCTATTCTTCGCGAAGAGAAGTGTCCTAGCCTCGGAATAGGGCACATGTGCATATAGGAATAGATTCAGGAAGTGGAAAGGAATTTGTGAAGCAATTCCTCACAAATAAAGGTTGCCTCGCAAAACAAGGGTGCCTCACGAAGCAAGCTGTTGTGAAGCAATGTGTTTCGAGAAGCACAGTGACCCTGCCTTAGCATGTGGTTCACATGTGTATGGAGGGTGTTTCATGAAGCATAAAAACATTGCAAAGACGATAGTCCTTGTGTGTATCCCCTTCCATCACGAAGGCCCATGGGGTTCTCCAAAGGCATTCCTCTCGGAAGAGAGGTTTAATTAAAGAAAAGTGGGAGGCACATCAAAATGAAAAAGTACATTGATAAGTTCATGGTTCGCAGAGCAAGAAGTGATTTGAGATTTGAGAGATCAGAAGGTGAATGGTCAGATGACTTGTCCTTTGGGCTCGAGGGGATCCATGTATTTACAGGCAAGAGGTTTCAGGAAGTAGATCCTACCCAGTGGGAAGATAGAGTTTTCTCCACAGCGGGTCTCGAACTTCAAATCGGCTCACAGAGGATCACCCCTCCTTGCTCCGTGGCTGGCTCGTGAACAAAAAATTCATTTGTAGAGCATCCCACCTCCTTTCTCCAAAGATGGGTCATGAATATCAATGGTTTCATAGGGAATCCCTCCTCTTTGCACTTCGGCGGGCGCACGAACGTCAAAGGGGTTTCTTGGGCATCCCTCCTCCTTGCTCTACGGAGGGCCCCACGAACGTCAAAGGGGTTCACGGGGAATCTCGCCTCCATGATCCACGGTGGGCTCGTGAACATCAAAGGGGTTCACATGGTGTCCCATATCCTTGTTCCATGGAGGGGGTAGGGCCATGGGGATTCATGAATGGTCTTCGCGTGGCAGTCTCAGATACTTCCGTCTTGTTCTTCTTCTTACTAACTTTTGGCACCAACAAATGCCCCCCTCAGACATGGATCCAAGGGGAAATAAAGGGTCAAAGTCTGAGGTTCAATAACAAAAATCCCTTGTCTTTTCGTGAAGCTGTTTCATGAAGAGGGATCATGGGGCGAACATGAGACGTGTAGCCTGAGCAGGCCGCGAAGCTTGGTGTGGTATGGACGCGCCACGATGCTCTACAGGTCGCTACCTATAAATAGGGGAGGTGACCTCCCTTTTTTCTTGTCTTCCCTCAATAAATTTGGTTTTTAGCTCTTTTGATTCGTGAATCTTCCATGTACTCTGTAACTTCTCTCCGCCAATCGGGTCTTCTACTTCTCAGCGCATAAAAAGTATTTGACATTGCGTTGGAGCGCTTTCCGTCTTGGCATTGGTAGACCTGTGCAGGGTTCTGTGAACAGTAATTGCGAATGCACTCTGTGAACGAGCTTGGAGAACCAAACCCAAAAATCACCCAAACTCAAAACAGAATGGCTCTGTAAGAGGCTCCCTTGGGGGTCCTTGCGAACACTGCCCCGAAGGGATGAGATGGTGCATAGCATGGGCCTAGGGGTGTTAATACGTATCCATTCTGACCACAGTTCGTTGGTGGAACTGTTATCACAGAGCTAGAGGAACTATCCACTATGCAAGAGGATCCCTTTGTATGTCTTCGGGGTGAGGGATGGCGACCTCATTCCTGAAGCAAGTAGGGATGAGCCAGCTTACTGGTTCAAGAGTACGTTGTGTCAGCACAAATGGTTCATGGTGGATGATGGACATGCCTGAGAACACTTCACACCTGCCAATGCTGGCTGCCTGTATAACCACCTGAACAATGTGGATGGGAAGGCACTACAGCCAGAGACGTCCCCCCACTATACGAGACAATTTAGAAGGAATCATTGAATAACTCAAGGAAGGGATGGTCTGGGGAGTGGGACCTGTGCCAGGGTGGCAAATTCACAGATGACTCAGCCTAGGCCTACTCGGTAGGTACCTCGTGTGAATTTTTTGGGTGGTTCTGAGAAGAGTAGGTCTGTATGAGGGAGCTTGGGCCTCCAAATGACACATTTACCAACTGAAGCAGATGATGTAGGAATTGTTGAGAAGGTGGTCATCGAGGACCAATACCTTCCACTTTCACTCTGGGGAGGTTGGAATCAGCTTGTGGGATGTGCACCAGATCTCAGTGGTCCCGATATTTGGGGCAATAGAAGATGAGTTCCTCCCAATTATGGGTACATGGGAGGATCCAGAGCAGATGTTGTCGCTGGCGATGGCATTGAGGAGGCTGGTGCTTAGAGAGGATATGGGAGCAGTGAGGGAATTCCATTTCAGGCGGTGGTTAAGCAGTTTCTGAATATTCCAAAAGAGAGGAAGTTACTGGTGAGGCCTTGGACTTGCCAGAAGGGGGCTCAACGGGGCAAGGAGAACTCATATTTGTGGAACTTAAAGGACATCCAGTGGAAAACCTAGGGATTTAGTGTCAGCACTGAACAACAGCCAATAGTCAGGAAGGCGACATTCATCACAGCTCTCATCTATGGTTGGATCCTGCCGGTGATGGATACAATCATCATGTGCGACCAAGAACATTCTTCATGGAGTCCATGTTGGCGACATTAGGGAAATTCAGCCATGTGATCCCGATCCTCGCAAAGATATACAAGATTTTATGGCACATCATCGAGGGGAATAGGTTGCAGAAGATATGCGGGCCATTCTACCTTTTATATGGTAGGATGGAGGCACATGTTAGAGGGGTTTATCAATACCAGAACCCCATCTCGCCTCCAGGATAAAACTTCATCCCATCAGTCCTGAATGTCATAGAAAGCGTTTCGTCCAAGCTGACCTCACCGTTGGTATGGAATCAGGTGTGGAAGGTGTAGGAATTCAACATTCCACCATTTTTGTTGCCAACAGGTGCTTTTTTACAATGATGGACAAGGAACGGAAGAGCCCCAGTCCTATCTCCAGGCCTTTCGAGGTGGAGTGATTGTTACACCCTAACCCCAGTTACCTAGTGTCAGTGAATTATTACCTAACATTATCATGATATAAGGAAATAATGTCCCAAAATACCAATCAGTTTAGCAGCCTTGGAAATACGAGATACATTCATATGTTTAATATTACATTATAAAATGAAAAACTACAACAACATTGTTTCCATATAACAAACTCATATTCCCTTAGACTATCCCTACAGGTCAGTCATAAAATACTTCTCCGCATCGTAGGAAAAATAAAATATTGAATGGAGTGAGCTCAGATGCTCAGTAAGTATAACAATATAGTGTAAACTTTTATAAATAAGTATAAACATTTAAGGCAATGTGTAAGACTAAAACAAAAGATTTTTAAACTTGATCTTCAGAATAATATAGAAAAGATAAAATCAAATAAGTCCATTTACTTATTCATAGGGATATTCTATTTGTCGAATAATCACATCCAATATCAATAGCCCCTTTCATAATGATGGAATTAATAATACCAGACTTCATAACCACATAGTCAAGGCCTTATGCCAAGACTAAAAATAAGATATTATCAATGCCTTGTCCCAAGACACTAGTTTGTCTCATGAGACCTACCGATGCATCGAGGAGCTATAGCGGGCTCCACCCGTCACTTACTAAGTCCAATGCATTCTTCATATGAAAAGGTTTAAAAATAACATAAACATTATTATTAAAATCATCATAGGAAATGTAAATACTTTATCCATAAACCATTAATGGTGTAAAAATAACATATCCACATTCAAACTTATCACAAAACCTTCAATAAAATATGGAAGTTTTTATCATAATAAATCAACTTCAAATAACCTTAAAATCCATCAAAGGATGTTGACATAGATTAAATCAAAACCGTTTTTATAGAAATATCTCTATCTATTTTGAAATAATTTAAAAGTCATATAATTATAAAATAAAACATTTATTTTGGACATATTATTATAAGATTGTAAGGAAATATTTGATGATGTTATAATGGCAGAAATGTTCCTAAAGTACCTTGTTTGGAATACGACAGAAAGATTCATTTTTAAAAATATAAGGTCAAATAAGGGTATAAATTACTTTAACCCACTATCTAATTAATAGTAAAAATGTTTTGAAATACATTTTTAAGAAACATGGATGTGGATGATAAAGAGGTCCCAGTAGATAATCATGTATAAACAATCTCATATAATAAAGAGATTAGGAAATTAACCCTTACCTTATTCTTTTCCTTGGTCAAGGGTAGATTAACCTTCTTTGTAATGGTCAAATAATTGTTATTAAATTAAACATGAACCATATACATTAATATGATATCATATATGATTATCTAATATTTTTTTGTTAATGATATTTTAGTAGTATCATCCTTTTGGGTGTTAACTGATTTGTTTTCCTTTATATTCTTTGCTATGTAAGTAATGTTAGTTGTGGATATGATGTATCTTATTCATATTCATAATTATATTAAGTATTTAAACATTATTTTTTATCATCTAATGAAAATTATTCTTCAATGGATACGATGAGGAATGAATCTCATCGCGTTCGTGGAGATGGTAATCTGTATGTACGCCCGAGTGACAATTTCATTATTTTGATATTAAAATAATATATAATTGGATTGTATATAATATATACCGAATCATTATCATGTTATACTTATTATTTAAATCAATTATAAATCATTATTATATCCATCCAAATGATAATGTATAGAAACTACTACACCACGACGTGGAGACGGCAAGCCGTATGTACGCACGTATGGTGACATGTCATTCAATGGATGGATTGAATAATGAATATGGTTGCACCATATTTATAATAACATAATAGTATATAGAATATACTAGAGTTATTATTTTATAATTGAAACAACAAAGAAAGAGGAAGTGGAAGAAGAAATAAACCTGAAAGAGGTGATGAAATATTTACCTCTTCTTCGGGTTCTTCCTTTTGATATTATCAAAAGGGCTTATTAGGTTGGATTTCTGACTAAAGTAAGGCCACTATGATGAAGGGAGGACAATGGATAGTATATTTGGGTGGGTTTTGGCAGATCCAAATGGCTTTGAAGGTGTGAATTTGAGAGAAGGGGGAGTTCTATTTTATAAGAGGGGTGAGAGGCACCATAGGAAAAGATTGAAATATTATTTTATAATAAAATCATTTTCGGTTATTAATGGCTGAAAAATGATTTAATTCGAGGATAAGTTGTGTTTGGGTCTAAAACTACTCAACCAATAGATCTTAGACAAGTTTGGGTCACTATATTAACCTTATCTTTTAGATTTAACTCTTAGTTAATTAGTTTGGCATTTACCTTGTCTCTTTGTATTTTTATATTATATGTTTAATAAACATACTAAAAACATCCAAGAGAACCTCAAGTGGTTCATTAATTACATATATAATATTATTTAACATGTTTGGTTGAACCTTATAATTTTAAGAATTGAATATCAATTAATAATATTTTATTTGTTTTAAAACACTTTTATGTCAATTTTGACACTATCTTTTATTTGGTTTTTTTATAATTTATAAAATCATTATTACTTTTAAAAAAGTAATTTAATAATCCCTAACATGTCTTATTAACCTATAAAATTTTTTTAATTCAAAATAAGTCTCAAATTGCATTTTTTCGATATTTATAATATCAATTATTTTAATATTTCATTAATAAAGTAATTACTACATCATCACTGTGTCATAAATAAAATAAATTATTTATTGTCTAAAAGATATAAATAAAATACCATTATGTAATAAATCTTTTTATCCCTCTAGTTAATATTTATAGTCAAATTTATCTTATGTGTAACCCTATATTAAAATGGGTTTTGTTATTAAACATTGAATTTAACACATTTAACTCTACTTTGAATTAAATAATAATAAATGTCCTAATCTAATCCAAGTGGACCTAAATGATCATATTTTATTCCTAATGTAGTTTTTGGTTTAATTACACATATCCAATAGAATTAGGACAAGTGTTAGGGTCATAATAATATCATTTTTCCCTTTAATTACCCTATTTACTTTTAACAATGGTAAATAAATGTCGAAAGTTACTATTCACAAAATTTATTTTCATCTAATTGGACCACATTTTACTTACTAATATCAACCGTGTCCCTCAGATTTTTGAAATTCAACTCACAGACGTGGTAAAATTAATTTTTATTTAAATTTGCAAATGCTCCTAGGAGGTGGGTAACAGACGGTAAAAAGTTCAATAAAAAATTTTATATATCTAAAATTTTTATAAACTGACTCCAATGAATTACATTGAACTTATATAGGTATTATGTATCTATTTTGAGCTAAAATAATTTTAAATAAAATAATAAATTGTTTAAATAAAAATCCAGTTTTAAATAATAACTCATTGTTTTTCACTATTCATCAAAAATTGAATGTTTTCAGAAAAATACAAAAAATTCACCTTAAGCTATTTTCGATATTCCAAATCCAAAAATAAAGTCCATAAAATTTTATAAAGTGAGCGTTAATATCCATAATGGCTAGTTTGATTACTCGCGATGTGTTAGAATCTCGAAGTTGCATACAACGCAAGCTATTACACTATTGAAAGGGAAACATACCGTGGAAGCTTGGGGTGTCACAGTGCTTGTGGAAGGGGTGAACCATGAGCCCCTCTACGGGCCGTACACCCCGCACAGATTTTCCATGTAATTTTGTTTTCTGCAATGACTGACCCTGAATGTCTATCTAGGGGTGGTCCATGAGGAACACCCATGTGTGATGAGGCATATATGGTTAATGTTCACATGGGAAGTTGGGGTGATGCAGAACGAGCTACCTCAGCCTAACACAGTTTTCGAGATGGTAAAGGAGTATTCCCAAAGCTGGGAGGTGGCCTACCTAGGGGAGATGCTGAAGCGGGAAACCGTTTGGGTCGGTGGTGGTGAGCATTCCCATCCTCGGGGTCTGGCATGGAAGGTGGCAAGGGCATCTCATGGTGGCATGGTTTCTATGGTGGAGAGGCCCACAACAACTGTGGGGGAAACAATGGTAGCGGATCCAGTAGCGGTAGTGGCCCCGGTGGTCCTAGAAAAATAGGGTTATCCCGAGGGGAGGCCACTGAGAGGATTCCGTAGGATATCCACCCAGGATTCAGGGATGCAGTTGCGCCATACAGACATGCTGGAGAATGATGTCTTCTTGGAGGCCTGGGACATCTGGGTAGTCAATCGTCAATTCCTTGGCCCATCTGAGATGTTGAAACAGTTGAACAATCTCAGGATGGATTTTCAGAGGATAGGCCCTATCAGGGCTTTCATTATGATGTCCTGGGCAGAGGTCGAGAAATTCCTGGAAGAGCTAGAGGAATTTGTGCATTCTTGGGGTTCCCCACATCAAATGACAGATCGTGTCAAGGTGCATCTAGATCATATGGTCCCTCCATAGTTGTCAGCCGCTGAACTGAGAGAGTGCTTCCCTCTGTCGAAAGAATCTATAGAGTCCTCCTTGGAGACGAGGCCAGTAGAGGGAGCCCATTGGAGGAGGGCGAAGTCGACGATCAAGACCTGGATGTTGAAGAGTTCGCAGACGCCCTCGAGGTAAAATCCCAAACCCCTTCTTTAGGGTATGATTCCAGGACATTTTTCACTCCTTACTAACATCAAAACTATGCAGGAGTACCTTGTACATAGAACTCGTTCTCATCCCTTAGTGGATGTAGATGTGGGGCCTTCAGGATCTATTCCTGCCACTATGGAGATTTGTATGCCTGGTGGGGCCAAGACACCCGAGGGGGATTCTTCGGAGCTTTTATAAATTCTGAAAAATATATGAGGGGCATGCCTCAGGGTCCCAACAACATCAACTGCAGAACGAGACAAGGAATTCAATCTATTTAAGTTTCCTCTACCAAATTCATGATTGTCACCCATTGACTATGTCAACTAACGTCCAAGCCCCATTTTGGTGAAGACAGTTCTTCAAATGGCATGGGATACCTTAGAGAGGTTGGTCAGGGCTTCTGGTCGCAACTTTTAGAGAGAATTGTCGGTGATCGTGGAGGTGGATATCTAGACCGACAAAGATGTGGTGCTCCCAATCACCGGTTGGACTGTCAGTAGGGTTGAGCCCAAGATCACTGACATGGGGTCTGATGATGAGGATCGATCAGACAGTCTGAGTCCCGCCATACCCAATAAAATACCATATGTGGACCCTATTGATGAGTTCTTGGTGGCGTTCACGGCATATGAGCCTACCAACTATTTTCACTGGGACGATACAAACACTGATGAAGAGGATAGAAAAATATTCTATCACTGACCGTGGAATCTATTCAAGCACTTCATCGATAACACCCCCCAATACAATTACTGTATGAGATGGATATACTTCACTCATGGCTACATGAACTATGTGCTGGGAGAGTGGATTCCTGACATCCCCACATGCTCGTCTGACATCTTATGGCCGAGAAGATTATGTAGTATGACCGGGCCTTTGTGTGGGCTAGAAGCAGAGGAAAGCAGTGAACATAAACAGGATCCAGGAAGTTGAAAATGAGGTCCAGCAGCTGTAGAGTCGGGTAGAAGAGAACTCAACCTCCCTCAACGTACAATCTGAGATAATATTGTGATTAAAAGCCCAGGTTGTAGAGGAAAAATAAGGCATTAAATGAGCCTCTGAATAAATTATCGTCATCCAGACTGTCGTGGAGTGGGCCCAGATTATGGTTGACGAGCTGCACCCCATCATTGTCGAGGAGGAGCGGGAGCTGAACAGGCAGCAAAAAATCTTGGAGGCCACCAGTCAGAGGGTGGAAGAGCTACAAATCTCTTTTGACAAGGTCAACCAATCCATGGGAAGGGTAGATCCTAGGGTTTTTTATGCATGTAACCTCTGAACGTACTTTCACACTTGGATATTTTATGCCCACTGTATGCATGAGTTCTGTTATTTGTGTTGGTTTATTGCATTCCTGTGATATTCGTGGAGCATACAACGATTATTCCCTAAGCTCACGTGGGTCAAGACCGACGTGAGAAACAACGGATGATATCTTTATTAATGTATTCAAACGTGGTAGTGCAATCCAAGATTCGGGTATCCCTAGGTTTGAATAGCTGATCCGAATTCCCAGGAGAAAAGGGGAGAGGATCGACTGGTGGTGTATGTGGTGCGTTATCTATAAAACCAATGAAAACAAAGGTTAGGTTGGACCTGAAGAAAAGTGTACGGGTAGTCCAACGTATCCCATGTGGATGGGAATCAAGCCACACATAGTTCTAAGGAGTGCCATGGTAAGGTACCAGTTCCATAGATAAAAAGGTCGCATGGGTCTAGACCTCTCACCAAATGAAGCAGCATTTGATGGGTCTTGTTTTTCTTTTATGGTGAACGGATTTTTTTTTGAAGCGATGGACCTGGAGTAGCTATCACATGCATTTCCACAAGAACAAATCCATATACTGGTGTTGACAAATGGTATGGTAGATGACCGATACCAAACATGATGTCCCATCAAGTGAGGACATCATAATGCAATGCCGTTTTTCATCATGCATCCAGGACAATAATGTCACAGTTTAGGGACATGTGATGAGACTAGGCCATGCACTTTTAATATCATGCAAGATAGACACGATAGTTTAATATCATGTGGGACTAGGCATCATAGTTTAAAGTCATATGGCTCAGACATATATATGAGAGATGAGGTTCCAGAGGGGATGTACATGGCGTGCTAAAGCATACCTAATGTGAACGAGGACTAAGTCCACATCATACCATGTGCGATTCCGAGGAGGAAAACTTGGTCCAAGGGGCTAGGAAATATTAGAGGATAAGGGGAAGGAGAAACTAGCTCCCAGTTGAGCTGGTCTCAAATATGAGATGTTCGGGTGTTCCTACATATCCCATGAGAACGGAAATCAAGACACATGTAGTTCCGGAAGGTGCCTTTTAATGTTTTGTGGGACAACATACTGTTTGATGTCACATGAGATATGAAATAGGGGTGATATGTTATAAAAAGGGGCATATGTGGTGTGGCTAATGCAAACCTGACGTGAATGAGGACATTATCCCATACCATGCCACACGGTGCCATAATATTTAGAGCCCAAAAGGAAGAATAGAAAAGATAAAATAGTGGAACTAGAGATGGACCCAAAGATGAGACATCTATGCATTCCTACGTATCCCATCAGAATGGGAATCAAGCCGTACATAGTTCTGAAAGATAAATTAGTTTAAGGTCTTAGAACTCAGAACAAAGAGATGAAAAACTCTTCCAAATAGGCGCATACCTTGATCCTGTAACACCCGAGACTTTTATGTTATATAAATCATCAAAGGAATCTTTCACTTTCTTGGCTTTCTTTACACAAAATAGCGACCTTCCTTGATAGCTTGCGTCGTATGCAATACCGAGTTTCACTAAACAACGATATAATATTAAAATATTATTAGAACGAGCCGTTATGAATAGTAATAACAACTTTTTGAAATTTTATAAATTTTATTCTTCAAAATGGACTTCATTTTTGGATTCAGAATATCAAAATTATCCTGGGGTGAAATTTTTGTATTTTTCTGAAAACATTCAATTTTTGATGAATAGTGAAACCACTAAGTGGTAGTTAAAAAAACTGAATTTTTCATAAAACATAATTTTACCACTTCTGTGAGTGGAATTTCAAAAATCCTAGAGACACAGTTGATCTCAGTAAGTAAAATTTTGTTCAATGAGATGAAAATAATTTTTGTTGAATAGTAACTTTTTACTTTAATTTACCACGGTTAAAAGTAAATAGGGTAATTAAGGGTAGAAATGATATTATTATTACCCTAACACATGTCCTAATTCTATTTTATAAGTTTAATTCGACCAAAAACAACCTTAGGAATAAAATATGACCATTTAGGCCCACTTGGATTAGATTAGGACATTTATTATTAATTTATTTAAAGAAAGGTTAAAATATTTAAAATCAAAGTTTAATAAGAAAATCATTTTTAATATAGGGTTATACATAAGATAAATTAGATTTTAAATATTCATTAGAAAGATAATAATATTTATTACATAATTAAATTTTATTTATAATTTTTAGACATTAAATAATTTAATTTATTTATGACACAATGATGATGCAGTAATTACAATAATAGTGAAAAATTAGAATTATTGATATTATAAGCACCCAAATAAATATAATTTGAGACTTTTAATGAATTCCAATAATTTTCTAGGATAATATGAAATGTTAGTATTGATTTAATTAGCTTTTTTTGAACTAATAATTCTGTTATGATTTTCAAACAAATCAATTACTAAATAGTGTCAAAATTGACATAAAATAGTTTTTAAAACAAATATTATATTATTAATTGTTATTTTATTCCTAAAAATCTAAGGTTAGGCCAAGTGACTTATATAAGGTTATATATATTAATAATAAACAACTTGGTGTTCTTTTGGCTTGTTATTGTGAGTTTATTAACGTTATAGTATAAGAACACAAGAAGACATGGTAAAAGTAAAATTATTTAACTTAATGATAAATCTAAATGATAAGGTTAAAATAGGAATCTAAACTTGTCTAAATTCTATTGGATGAGAGGATGTTGACCCATACCCACTTTATCTTCGAAATAAATCAATTTGGAGCTATTTAAAACCGAACTTTACTTTATAATAAAATAATATTTTTGGTTATTCCAATGGTGCCCCTCTCCTCCCTTATAAAAGGGCACCTCCTCCCCCTCTTCCTCACACCACTTTGAGCCTTCACTCTTGGACAAACCCTACCACTTTCTCCTCTCCACTTCCCTAGATAAATCCTATAGGTCCTTGTCTTTTTCAAAGACCAATTTTAGTGCCCTAAAAGGAGGTCTCAAAGAAGAACTTCAAAGAAGAGGTAATGTACCTTACCGATTCTTTCATATTTATTTCTTCTTCCACTTCTTCTTATTTAGTTGTTTCATTATGAAGTAATAACATAAGTATCACTAATATAAGTATCTGTTATTATAAGTATGAAACAACCCTATTTCACCATCTATCCATCCTACGGAAAATGAAATCACCGCGCGTGTGTACGTACGGAATACCGCCTCCACGCCGTGGTATAATCCATTTTCCACCACCACCTTACTTGGATGGGTATAATTGTGTAAATAATGACTATATATTATTATTGTAAAGTAATATTGATTCTGAAATAGTATACATACACTCCAATACAATTCCATGATCATGGGAACGATATCATCACTCGTGCGTACGTACGGAATACCGTCTCCACGATGTGATGCGACTCGTTCTACATGATCTTCAGTGCATAATGATTATATAAATAAATTGAATGAATTAATATGATATATATTACACTAGTAACATTATGTAAATGATGTATCTATAACCTAAATATAAGAATAAGAATTTATTCGGCAAAACACGCATAAGAACAAAAAGCTATAAACACCCGAATAACAAGTGGCAATGAAATATTACTTCTAAGAAGATACGAATATGACCATATATGATATAATAACAATATTTATGATTCTGGAATAACTCAATAACATTATTCAAATCATTATAAAAAAGGTTCGGACACATACAAAGCATATCGGACCTAAGTTAAGGGAAATATCACAATCTCATTTTTATCTGAGATTTTTTTTACTTTGGTATTTACTGGGGTGTATTTTATCATCCACATCCATGTTCCCTCAATATGTAATATTGTTTCCATCCACTTACAATAGTTTAAATCCAATTTATCCCTTTGGTGAGTTTTTAGTAAAGGATATGAAAGTAATCTTTTGTCATTTTTTGTATGATGTACTTTTTGACTTTTCCGACAAAAGCACCAGAAGATTGTTTTATTAACTTATACGGCATGAATGGATTTTTAAAAAATTATTTCCAAGATGCTTCCTTTAAAAGTTTTCAATTTTATTTTTAATCAACTTCTTTTAGTTTAAAATTGTAAGACATGTTAAGAAAGGAAAATGTTTTTGAAGTAGAAAGGATATTTTCCTCAAGAATGGAGTTCAAGTGTTTTATCAAAATTATTTTCCATCTAAGATAATATAGGGTTATGTTTCTATCCCTATTATTACATTGATTTGATTATGTTGTGATGGAATTATTTTTATGAATTAATTTATCTTATATGAATTGTTTTATGATTTCATGTTGTTTAAGAATCCCATTTTTATTACATGGGTTATGCAATGATGTATGATTTATGATTTTGTGGCACACATAAGAATGGTATCATTATGAGATGGGTGGGACCTATATCTCCCTCCAATGCATTGGGTAAAGATTTTATATCTCATGAGATAGACATGGCTAGAACGGCAGGTTAAACCGGTCTAGTGAAACAGGACTGAAACGAGGAGTGAACTCGGTTCAGAAATGGACTTTGTCCTCTAAGATAGTCTTGGCAATGAGTCTTGACTAACAAGAAATTATTCTTTATGATTATGTGTGCATGCCACAAAGTTTCATGTTTTATGTTATGATTATTGGGATTACATTTCACTACCATGATCTATCCCATGTTATGAAATTATGATCTCTTTTGCAGGTTAAGATTTCCAAAAGTTATGTTCTTATGAATATGATGTGATTGATATTTCTTTTGTTTTCCCTTACTGAGGATCTGAGCTCACCCTTTTGTATGTTTTCTTTCCCCAGGTCAGGAAGAAGGTTATTAAGTAAGAGATGCCATAAGGGACTATAGATATGATGAAATAAATGGGAGATAGTGTAGACGCTTTATGAACCAGTTGTTTATGTTTCCCAGTTTCTAAAGACACTATACCTATACGGTCCTTTCATGGTTTTGTTATATGTTGTAATAAGTATGCTTAAATTTTGAAGTATTAACAATTAATGTAAAGTATGGGTCGTTATAGTCGGTATCAGAGGAAAGGTATAATCAACCTTTGGAAACTAGGATGTGAAAGCCTTAGTAAGAATCCTAAGGATAAGCCTAAGCATAGAACACAATCTTAGTGTTTTAGAAATGGCCATGAGAAACCTATGATAAGACCTTAAGTGTGAAATTTTATTCTTGATTATGTGGTTTTCCTATTATAATTAGTGTTTCTCACATTATTCTTCTTGGTTTTTGTCAATGGCTGGAACCTGAAGGAACCGTGTTAATGCGGAATGAGACGGGCAATGCAATGATTGTTCCCCTGAGCAACCAAACGTTATGGGAGATAGAATGAAAAATATTGTAGCCATTCTCACACAACTTTCTCAAGCTATGAATCATGCAGGACTTCCAAACGAGCAAAGGAAGGAGAAACATTCTGTTGAATCCTTCATGAGGCAGCGTCCACCTTCATTCAGCGGGTCTACTGATCCATTAGTTGTTGAACAATGGATTAGTACTACTGAAAAGATATTTTTAGTTCTTCAATGTTCTAAACATGATAAATTCATCCTAGTAGTGTATCGTTTGGAAGGAGATGCTGATCAATGGTGGAATCTTATTAAGAATACGAGGTAAAGGGATGAAATTGAGTCCATGGAATGGGACGAGTTCAAGAACTTATTTTTCAATAAGTACTTCCCTCGTATTCTCCAAAACAAAGATGGAGAAAAAGATTCTTGGACTAAAGCAAAAGGATGGCGAATCTATTGGTACCTATGATGCAAATTTTACAAGACTTGCAAGGTACGCTTCTTGTATTCTTATCCAACCTGAAAGTAAGATCGATCGATTCTTTAGTGGCTTAAAACCAAGTCTTCGAAGGGTGTTATCCATAAGGGACTTCAATAGCTACAAGGAAATCGTTCGATGTGATCTCAAAGTCGAGATGGAGATTGGAGTAACCCATCAGTCATATGGGTTTGATAAGAAGAGGAAAATAGAATTCAAATGAAAATCTAAATAACACACTGAAAAGAAGATGAGTTTTCCCTTATGCTCAATGTGTGGAAAGAAACATGGAGGGAGTTGTCTTAAAGGGACAAGTAAATGTTTCAAATGTGGAAAAGAAGGTCATCGGGCATTTGAATGCCGCAATGATGGGATAAAGATGTCTAATGATGAAAAAAGGAAGGGATACACAGAATAAACCTACTACACTTCAATGTTTCAAGTGCAAGGAGATGGGGCATTATGCCAATCAATTCCCAAATCCAAGGGTTGATGATGATGTCTTTCCGGAGGAATTACCGGGTCTTCCACCAAATCGTGAAGTTGAGTTTTCAATAGAACTCATACCAGGAGCTTTGCCTATTTCAAATACACCTTATAGAATGGCCCCAATTGAGTTGCAGGAATTAAAGAAGATACTCCAAGAGAATCTTGATAAGGGGTTCATACGCCCTAGTGCGTCACCTTGGGGAGCACCTGTTCTGTTTGTTAAGAAGAAAGATAGATCAATGAGACTCTGCATTGATTATCGAGAACTTAACAAGATCACTATCAAGAACAAATATCCTCCCCCATGCATTGATGACTTATTTTACCAACTACACGGAGCTCAATACCTTTCCAAGATTTATCTTCGTTCAGGGTATCATCAATTAAGGGTCAAAAGGGAGGATATACCCAAGACGGATTTCCGTAGAAGGTATGGACACTATGAATTTATAGTGATGCCATTTTGTCTTACTAATTCCCCTGCTATCTTCATGGATCTAATGAATAGAGTCTTTAGAGACTATCTTGATCAGTTTGTGGTAGTCTTTATAGACGATATTCTTGTCTATTCAAAGAGAAAGGAAGAACATAAAGATCACTTGAGGATTATATTGAAGTCCCTGAGAAAAGATAAGGTTTATTCCAAATTTACCAAGTGTGAATTTTGGATTCAAAAAGTTTCATTTTTGGGTCACATAATTTCAAAAGAGGAGTTATTTGTGGATCCAGCAAAAACAGAGGTTATCGAAAGATGGTCGAGACCAACAACAGTAACTGAGATCCAAAGTTTTCTTGGTTTGGATGGATATTATCGAAGTTTTGTGAAAGATTTTTCACGATTATCTAATTCGCTCACCAAGTTGACTCGAAAAGGAGTTAATTTTGTCTGGATAGAGGAATGTGAATAGAATTTCAAAGAGTTGAAAAGAAGGTTATCCAGTGCACCTGTGAACACACTACCTTGTAGTGGATAAAGTTTTGTGATATAAAGTGATTCATCCAAGAAGGGATTGGGATGTGTTCTTATGAAAAATGATATGGTGATAGCTTATGCCTCACGACAGTTGAAAATCCAAGAGGAAAATTATCCAACTCATGATTTGGAGTTAGCTGCGGTAATATTTTCATTAAATATTTGGAGGTATTATCTTTATGGAGAAATGTGTGACCTTTATTCTGATCATAAAAGTTTAAAGTATATTTTCACACAAAAGGAGCTGAATATGTTCCAGAGAAGATGGTTGGAGCTGATTTAGGATTATGACTGCTCTATTCATTACCACCCTTGGAAAGCAAACAATGTGGCAGATGCATTAAGTCGACAACACCATGCCAGTTTATCCATGATGAGGATCACAAAAGATCCAATATTTATGGATTTACAAAGGATGGATCTTGGAATTATAATGGAAGGGGGAAAATTGTATCTTTCTCAAATGAATGTTCAACCATCTATACATGTGAAGATTAAAGAGGCACAGAAAGAAGATGTCGAGTTACAAAAGAAGGTGAGAAATGTTCCTGAATTCAACCTTGATTTTGATGGGATAATATAGTTCAGGAATCGGGTTTGTGTTCCTCCCATCCCCGAATTAAAGTAGCTGCTGGATGAGGCTCATAGTTCTTTATTCTCTATTAATCCTAGAAGCATGAAGATGTATAGGGACCAGAAAGAGTACTTCTGGTGGGATGGCATGAAAAGAGATGTTGCTGAATATGTCTCTCGATGCTTGGTTTGTCAGCAAGTTAAATCTGAGAGACAGAAGTCTAAGGGGATGTTACAACCATTACCCATAACAGAATGGAAATGGGAAAACATCACTATGGACTTTGTCACAGGACTTCCTAAAACATCCAAAGGCAATAATGCTATCTGGGTCATAGTTTATCGTCTTACAAAGTATGCACACTTCATCGCTATTAGACGGGATTTCTCTCAGGATCAGCTTTCCAGGATATATGTAAAGGAAGTGGTAAGAATGCATGTAGTACCACTTTCTATTATATCTGATCGGGATCCGAGGTTTAACTCAAAGTTCGTGCGAAGTCTTCAGCATACTCTGGATACAGAGTTGAGTTTCAGCACTGCTTATCATTCTCAAACAGATGGTCAGTCTGAGAGAACTATTCAAACACTAGAAGATATGTCGAGAGCTCGCTCTATGGATTTCAAAGGTGTTTGGGATCAACAACTACCATTGGTGGAATTTTCTTATAATAATAGATTTCACTCCAGTATTCAGATGGCTCCTTATGAAGCTCTCTATGGAAAGAAATGTAGGACTCCAACTTGCTGGGATGATGTTTGGGAAAAGAAAGCTATTAGGACCTGATCTCATTGATGAAATGGCACAAAAGGTTAGATCTATTCAACAACACATATAAGCATCTCAGAGTCGACAGAAAAGTTATGCCGACAACCGAAGAAAAGACCTAGAGTTTGAAGTGGGTGATAAAGTGTTCTTACGAATATCTCCCTGGAAAAGGGTCATGAGATTTGGAAAGAAGGGGAAGTTGAGCCCTAGATATATCGGTCCTTTCGAAATACTGGATCGGGTTGGTAAGGTAGCTTACCGATTGGCGCTTCCACCGAATCTCTCTGAAGTTCACGATGTGTTCCATGTATCTCTCCTGAGAAAGTACATACCTGATCCTTCAAATGTACTCATCTCAGAAGTTATACCGCTAGAGCAAGATCTTTCTTATGAAGAACAGCCGATAGAGATTCTGGATCGTAGCGAAAAAGTCCTACGAAACAAGACCACTCACTTGGTGAAAGTTTTATGGAGGAACCACCATTTAGAATAAGCTACATGGGAGCTTGAAGATATGATGAGGGAGAGGTATCCTCATCTGTTTGTTACACAGTGACGAATTTAGAGGGAAAAATTCATTTTAAGGGGGTAGAATGTAACACCCGAGACTTTTATGTTATATAAATCATCAAACGAATCATTCACTTTCTTGGCTTGCTTTACACGAAATCACGACCTTCCTCGATAGCTTGCGTTCGTACGCAATACTGAGTTTCACTAAACAATGATATAATTTTAAAATATTATTAAAACTAGACGTTAAGAATAGTAATAACCACTTTTTGAAATTTTATAAAATTTATTCTTCAAAATGGACTACATTTTTGGATTCAAAATATCGAAATTAGCCTAGGGTGAAATTTTGGTATTTTTCTGAAAACATTAAATTTTTTATGAATAGTGAAACCACTAAGTGGTAGTTAAAAAAACTGAATTTTTCATAAAACTTAATTTTACCGCTTCTGTGAGTGGAATTTCAAAAATTCGAGAGACACGTGTGATTTCAATAAGTAAAATTTGGTTCAATGAGATGAAAATAATTTTTGCTGAATAGTAACTTTTTACTTTTATTTACCACGGTTAAAAGTAAATAGGGTAATTAAGGGTAAAAATGATATTGTTATTACCCTAAAACATGTCCTAATTCTATTGGATAAGTGTAATTTGACCAAAAACAACCTTAGGAATAACATATAACCATTTATGCCCACTTGGATTAGATTAGGGCATTTATTATTAATTTATTTAAAGAAGGGTTAAAATAGTTAAAATCAAAGTTTTATAAGTAAATAATTTTTAATATAGGGTTATACATAAGATAAATTCGATTGTAAATATTCATTAGAAATATAATAATATTTCCTACATAATGAAATTTTATTTATAATTTTTAGATATTAAATAATTTAATTTATTTATGACATAATGATGATGTAGTAATTACCATTATATTGAAAAATTAGAATTTTTGATATTATAAATACCCAAATAAATATAATTTGAGACTTTTTATGAATTCCACTAATTTTATAGGTATATATGACATGTTATTATGGATTAAATTATCTTGGTTCGAACTAATAATTCTGTTATGGTTTTCACAAAAATCAATTACTAAATAGTATCAAAATTGACAAAAAATAGTTTTTAAAACAAATATTATATTATTAATTGTTATTTTATTACTAAAAATCTATGGTTCGGAAAAATGACTTAACTAAGGTGATATATATTAATAATAAACAACTTGGGGTTATTTTTCCTTGTTATAGTGAGTTTATTAACCTTATAGTATAAGAACACAAGAAGACACGGTAAAAGTAAAATTATTTAACTTAATGATAAATCTAAATGATACGGTTAAAATAGGAATCTAAACTTGTCTAAATTATATTGGATGAGATTCTTTCGACCCATACCCAAGTTAGATTCTAAATAAATCAATTTTGATCTATTTAAAACCGAACATGACTTTATAATAAAATAATATTTTTAGTTATTCCAAAGGTGCCCCTCTCCTCCCTTATAAAAGGGCACCTCCTCCCCCTCTTCCTCACACCAATTTGAGCATTCAAGCACGGCCAAACCCTGCCCCATTCTCCTCTCCACTTACCTAGAGACATCCTAGAGGTCTTGGCCTTCTTCAAAGACCAATTTTAGTTCCCTTAAAGGAGGTCTCGAAGAAGCACTTCAAAGAAGAGGTAATGTCTGTTACCAATTCTTTCATCTTTATTTCTTCTTCCACTTCTTCTTCTTTAGTTGTTTCATTATGAAGTAATAATATCAGTATCACTCATATACGGATATGTTATTATTAGTATGAAACAACCCTATTTCACCATCTATCCATCCTACGGAAAATGAAATCACCGCGCGTGCGTACGTACGGAACACCGTCTCCCCGCCGTGGTGTAATCTATTTTCCTCCACCACCGTACTTGGATGGGTATAATGGTGTAAATAATGACTATATATGATTATTGTAATGTGATATTGATTCTGAAATAGTATACATACACTCCAATACAATTCCATGATCATGGGAACGATATCATCGCTCGTGCGTACGTACGGAATACCATCTCCACGATGTGATGCGACTCGTTCTACATGAAATTCATTGCATAATGATTATATAAATGAATTTAATGAATTAATATGATATATATTACAGTAATAACATTCTGGAAATGATGTATCTATAACCTAAAGAGAAGAATAAAAATTTATTCGACAAAACACGCATAAGAACAAAAAGTTATAAACACCCGAATAACATGTGGAAATGAAATATTACTACTAAGAAGCTAAGAATATGACCATATATGATATCATAACAATAATTATGATTCTGTAATAAGTCAATAACATTATTTAAATCATTATACTGGAGGATCGGACACGTACAAAGCATATCGGACCTAAGGTAAGGGAAATATCACAATCTCATTTTTATTCGAGATTGTTTATACTTTGGTATTTACTGGGGTGTATTTTATCATCCACATCCATGTTCCCTCAATATGTAATATTGTTTCAATCCACTTACAATATTTTAAATCCAATTTTACCCTTTGGTGAGTTTTTAGTAAAGGATATGAAAGGAATCTTTTTTCGTTTTTCATACGAGGTACTTTTTGACTTTTTCGACAACAGTATGAGAAGAATGTTTTTTTTAACTTATACGGAATGAATGGATTTTTAGAACATTACTTCCAAGAATATTCCTTTACATGTTTTCAAGTTTATTTTTAATCAACTTCTTTTAGTTTAAAATTGTAAGACATGTTAAGAAAGGAAAATGTTTTTGAAGTAGAAAGGATACTTTCCTCAAGAATGGAGTTCATGTGTTTTATCAAAATTATTTTCCATCTAAGATAATATAGGGTTCTGTTTCTATCCCTATTATTACATTGATTTGATTATGTTGTGATGGAATTATTTTTATGAATTCCATTTTCTTATATGAATTGTTTTATGATGTCATGTTGTCTAAGAATCCCATTTTTATTACTTGGGTTATGCAATGATGTATGATTTATGATTTTGTGGCACACATAAGAATGGTATCATTATAAGATGGTTGGGACCTATATATCCCTCTAATGCATTGGGTATAGATTTTATATCTCATGAGATAGACATGGCTGGAATAGAAGGTTAAACCGGTTCAGTGAAACAGGACTGAAACGAGGAGTGAACTCAGTTCAGAAATGGACTTTGTCCACTAAGATAGTCTTGGCAATGAGTCCTGACTAACAAGAAATGATTATCTATGATTATGTGTTCATGCCACAAAGTTTCATTTTTATGTTATGATTATTGGGATTAAATTTCACTACCATGATCTATCCCATGTTATGAAATTATGATCTCTTTTGCAGGTTAAGATTTCCAAAAGTTATGTTCTTATGAATATGATGTGATTGATATTTCTTTTGTTTACCCTTACCGAGCATTTGAGCTCACCCTTTGGTATTTTTTCTTTCCCTATGTCAAGAATAAGGTTATTAAGTAAGATATGCCAAAATTGACTATATATATGATAATATAAATGGGGGACAGTGTAGACGCTTTATGAACCAGTTGTTTATGTTTCCCAGTTTCTAAAGACACTATACCTATACGGTCCTTTCGTGGTTTTGTTATATGTTATAATAAGTATGATTCAATTTTGAATTATTAAAAATGTATGTAAAGTATGGGTCGTTATAGATCCAATCTATAATCCCACATGAGCCGAGCTCGGTGTGGTAAACAAAGGCATAAGAGGTCTTGGAAATACCTAGAATGTATGTATGGGAGAAATCAGTGAGGATCCTTGATGAATTCCTTACCATAGTTTTGTCCTCCTACCAAGCAAATGTGCACTGAGGGATAGTACCAAGAGTGTCAAAATTCCACTTTAGACATAATGAGGTGGAAAATTATGTGAATCATGTGACCGATATTTTGGGCTTAATGGGTTTGGTGTGACAATGAAGGATAAATATTGACAATGTTCGAAACACAATATCCATATTGTCTGACCTAAAATGGGAATAATAAATGAGCATCAACCACAGACCGTATTCGCAACGCAGGACTTGTATCAATTTGTTGTTTGAAACCCTTGAGGATGTTGGCCCATAATGGTAGGAGGGCCCTTGGGCCGAGCATCCAATCCATTTGGGTGTCCCTTCGATGTGAAAGCTTATGAAAGCCCTAATAAAGGGGAACACGAAGCCTGGAAGGTGGGTGGGAACATGTTTGGGTAAAATCTGACACTCCAGGTGATGAACCAGAGTACTCTTGGGAATAATGGCGAATCACTGTAGAGGGTTCAGGGAGCTCACTTGAGAGCAGCCAAGTTAAAAAGTTGATTATCAAGCAAATAGATAGATAACTCTTAGGAGAAAGATGTACATGGAGTGGTTGTTACAATATAACGACCCACACATTACGTAAATTGATGTTACTTGAAAATTTAAGCACACTTATTACAACATATAACAAAACCATGAAAGGACCATATAGGTATAGTGTCTTTAGAAACTAGGAAACATAAACAACTGGTTCATAAATCATCTATATTGTCTCCCTTTTATTTTATAATATCTAGAGTCTCTTTTGGCATATCTTACTTAATACCCTTCTTCTTGACCTAGGGAAAATAAAACATACAAAATGGGGAGCTCAAATTCTCAGTTAGGGTAAACAAAGGAAATACCAATCATATCATATTTATAAGAACATAACTTTTTGAAAATATTATCATACAAAAGAGATCATAATATCATAGAATGGGATAAATCATTGTTGTAAAATGTAATCCTAATAATCATAACATAAAACATGAAACTTTCTGACATACACACATAATCATAGAGAATCATTTCGTAGTAGTCAAGAATCATTTCTAAGACTGTAATAGCGGGAAAAAAGTCTCAAATTACATTTATTTGGGTATTTATAATATCAATTATGTTAATATTTCATTAATAAGGTAATTATTTCATCATCATTGTGTCATAAATAAATTACATTATTTAATTTCTAAAAATTATAAACAAAATTACATTATGTAGGAAATCTTTTATCTTTATAATGAATATTTATAGTCGAATTTATCTTATGTATAACCCTATATTAAAAATGGTTTACTTATTAAACATTGATTTTAATTATTTTTATACTTCTTTGAATAAAAAGTTAATATGTTCCCTAATATAATCTAACTAGACCTAATGTGTAATATTTTACTCCTAAGGTTGTTTTGGTCCAATTACACTTATCTAATAGAATTAGGACATGTGTTAGTGTAATAATAATATCATTTTTACCCTTAATTACCCTATTTTATTTTAACTGTGGTAAATAAAAGTAAAAAGTTACTATTCACTAAAAAATATCTTGTTGAACCAAATTTTAATCCTTGATATTAACTGTGTCTCTCAAATTTTATAAATTCAACTCACAGAGGCGGTAAAATTAAGTTTTATGTACAATTGCAAATGCTCCTAGGAGGTGGGTAAAAGACGGTAAAAAGTTCAATAAAATTTTTATGTATCTATATTATTATAAAATAAATCCAATGAATTACATTGAACTTATATAGTTATTATGTATATATTTTTCCCTAAAATATATTTAAATAAAACAAATGATTATTTAAATAAAAATTCAGTTTTAACCAATAACTCAATGTTATCATTATTCATAAAAAATTGAAAGTTTTCATAAAGTTACCAAAAATTCATCCTAGGATAATTTCGATATTACGAATCCAAAAAATGAAGACCATTTTTAAAGATAAAATTTTAAAAAGTGGGTATTACTATTAATAACGGCTAGTTTATATAATATTTTAATAACATATCGTTGTTTAGTGAAACTCAGTATTGCGTACAACGCAAGCTATCGAGGAAGGTTTCCCTTATGTGTAATGCAAGCCAAGATAGTGTTGTGTGTAGTGAACGATTCATTTGGTGATGTACATAACATAATACATAAAAACAAAATATTTCTCATAAAATCTTAGGTGTTACATTCTACCCCCCTTTAAATGAATTTTTCCCTCGAAATTCGTCACTTTGTAACAAACAGATGAAGATACCATTCCCTCATCATAGCCTCAAGTTCCCATTTAGCTTCCTTTAATTGGTGGTTCCTCCATAAAACATCCACCAAGCGAGTGGTCTTGTTCCATAGAACTTTTTCACTACGATCCAGAATATCTATCGGCTGTTCTTCATAAGAAAGATCTTTCTCCAGCGGTACAACTTCTGAGTTGAGTACATGTGAAGGATTGGGTATGTACTTTCTCAGGAAAGATACATGGAACACATCATGAACTTTAGAGATATTTGGTGTATGTGACAATCAGTAAGCTACCTTCCCAACATGATCCAGTATTTCCAAAGGACAAATATACCTAGGGCTCATCTTGCCCTTTTTTCCAAATCTCATTACTCTCCTCCAGGGAGATATTCGTAAGAACACTTTATCACCAACCTCAAACTCTAGGTATTTTCTTCGGTTATTGGCATAAATTTTGTGTCAACTCTGAGCTGCTCTAATGTGTTGTTGAATAGATATGACCTTTTCTACCATCTCATCAACAAGATCAGTTCCTAATAGATTTCTTTCCCAAACTTCATCCCAGCAAGTTGGAGTTCTGCATTTCTTTCCACAGAGAGCGTCATAAGGAGCCATCTGATTACTGGAGTGAAAGCTATTATTATATGAAAATTCCACCGAAGGTAGGTGTTGATCCCAAACACCTTTGAAATCCATAGACCAAGCTCTCAACATGTCTTCTAGAGTTTGAATTGTCCTCTCAGACAGACTGTCTGTCTGAGGATGATAATAAGTGTTGAAACTCAACTCTATATCTATAGTATGCTGAAGAATTCGCCAAAACATCAAGGTAAACCTCATATCCCAATCAGATATAATTGAATGTGGTATTCCATGTAATCTTACCACTTCCTTAACATATGTCCTGGAAAGCTCATCAAGAGATAAATCTTTACTAATATCAATGAAGGGTGCTGACTTCGAAAGACGATAAACTATGACCCAGATAGCATTATTGCCTTTGGATGTTTTAGGAAGTCCTGTGACAAAGTCCATAGTGATGTTTTCCCATTTCCATTCTAGTATGGGTAATGGTTGTAACATCCCCTTAGACTTTTGTCTCTCAGCTTTATCTTGCTGACAAACCAAGCATCGAGAGTCATATTCAGCAACATCTCATTTCATGCCATCCCACCAGAAAAACTCTTTCAGGTCCCTATAAATCTATGTGCTTCTTGGGTGAACAGAGAATGAAGAACTATGAGCTTCATCCAATATTTTCTTCTTTAATTATGGGGTGGGAGGAACACAAACCTGATTCCTGAACCTTATTATTTCATCAAAATCAATGTGGAATTCAGGAACATTTGTCACCTTCTTTTGTAACTCTACATATTCATTATATGCCTCTTTAATCTTCACATGTATAGATGGTTGAAAATTCATTTGAGAAGATAATATTATCCCCCTTCCATTATAATTCCAAGATCCGTCCTTTGTATATCCATAAATATTGGATCTTTTGTGATCCTTATCATGGATAAGCTAGCATGGTCTTGTCGACTTAATGCGTTTTCCACCATGTCTGCTTTCCTAGGGTGGTAATGAATTGAGCAGTCGTAATCCTTAATCTTCTCCAACCATATTCTTTGGAGCATATTAAGCTCATTTTTTGTGAAAATATTCTTTGAACTGTTATTATTAGTATAAATATCACACCCTTCATCATAAAGATAATGCCTCCAAATCATTAATGCAAATATTACCGCAGCTAACTCCAAATCATGTGTTGGGTAATTTTGCTCATGTATTTTCAATTTTTTGAGGCATAAGCTATCACCATATCGTTTTTCATGAGAACACACCCCAATCCCTTCATGGATGCATCACTGTAGATCACAAACCTTTCTCCACTACAAGGAAGTGTGAGCACAGGTGCACTGGATAATCTTCTTTTTAACTTTTTTAAATTCTCTTCACACTCCTCCGTCCATACAAACTTTACTCCCTTTCGAGTCAACCTGGTGAGTGGATTAGATAATTGTCAGAAATTATTCACAAAAATTCGATAATATCCATCCAAACCAAGAAAACTTCAAATCTCTATTACTATTGTTGGTCTTGACCATCTTTCAATAACTTCTGTTTTTCCTGGATCCACAGATATCCCCTCTTTTGAGATTATGTGACCCAGAAATAAAAACTTTTGAAGCCAAAATTCACACTTGGTAAATTTTTCATAAACCTTCTCCTTTCATTGTTTAGTTAATAAAATTATCAAGGGATCTTCATGTTCTTCCTTGATCTTTGAATAGACAATAACATCGTCAATAAAGATTACAACAAAATGATCACGATAGTCTCTAAAGACTCTATTCATTAGATCCATGAAGATAGCAGGGGCATTAGTAAGACCAAATGGCATCACTATAAATTCATAGTTTCTATACCTTGTACGGAATGCCGTCTTTGGTATATCCTCCCTTTTGACCCTTAATTGATGAAACCCTAAACAAAGATCATTCTTGGAAAAGTATTGAGCTCCGCGTAGTTTTTCAAATATGTCATCAATGTGTGGTAGAGGATATTTTTTCTTGATAGTGATCTTGTTAAGTTCTCGATATTCAATGTAGAGTCTCATTGATCCATCTTTCTTCTTAAAAAATAGAACTGGTGCTCCCCAAGGTGATGCACTAGGGCGTATGAATCCCTTATAAAGATTCTCTTGGAGTTGTTTCTTCAATTCCTGCAACTCAATTGGGGCCATTTGATAAGGTGTCATTGAAATGGACATACCACCCGGTATGAGTTCTATTGAAAACTCAACTTCACGATTTGGTGGAAGACCTGGAAATTCCTCTAGAAATACATCATCAAACTCTCATAAAATGGGAATATTCTTAGTCATGAGTATCTCTCCAACCATTTGAGATAAATTACCTTCATTTATTGGGATCATGACCCATAATATTGATGAAATTTCCACTAGAAGGATATATTAATCCTTGCATCGATAGATGATTGTTGATTGATCAGGAATATAAAATGTGACTTCCCTTATTTGGAAATCGATATGAGCTCCATATAAAGAAATCCAATCCATGCTAATACTCATATCAAATTCCACTATAGGAAGGATCACAATATTTGTATGAAGAACTTTCCCACAAACTTCAATCAGAGTAGAATTGTAAACTTTTGACGCGACTGTTGTTCCATTAAGGGTTTTCATAGCTAACTCAACCTCTTAATGTTGATGTAATATGGAGATACCCTTAGAAAATTCTTTAGAAATAAAATAGTGGGTGGATCCAGAATCAAATAAAACATTTTCTACTTTAGAGTCAATGGAATGTGTACCTTTCACCACTTCTTTATCGTACTCCACATCACCAATAGCAATTGAATTTGACTTTCCTTTTTCTTTGGAATTAATTTTTTGTTGACGTCGATCATCATCAACAACCCTTGGATTAGATCATTGATTAGAATAATTCCCCATTTCCTTGAACTAGTAACATTGAATTGTAGGAGATGCAATCTATGTATCCTTTTCTTTGTTCGCATCACTAGACATATTTTTCCCATCATTGCGACATTCAAATCTCAATTCATTTCGACATTTGAAACATTTACTTGTCCCTTTATGACAATTCCCTCCATGTTTCTTTCCACGCCTTGAGAATAAGGGAAACCTCATCTTCTTTTTAGTGTGGTCTTTAGAATTCCCCTTGAATTCCATTTTCCTTTTTTTATCAATCCCATATGACTGATGAGTTACTCCAATCACCATGTCAACCTTGAGAGCACATCGAACAATTTCCTCATATCTATTGAAGTCCCTTATGGCTAACTACCTTACAAGACTTGGTCTTAAGCCACTAAAAATTGATCGATCTTACTCTCAGGATGGATAATAATTCAGGGGGCATACCTTGAAAGTCTTGTAAAATTTGCTTCGTAGGTACCAACAGATTCATCATCCTTTTGCTTTACTTCAAGATAATCCTTCTCCATATTTGTTCAAAGAATACTAGGTAAGTACTTATTGAAGAAAAAGTTATTGAACTCATCCCATTCCATGGATTCAATTTCATATTGGGGCCTTGTATTTTTAATAAGATTCCACCATTGATCAGTTTCACCTTCCAAACGATATACCGGTAAGAAAACTTTATCATGTTCCGAACATTGTAAAACTGAAAATATCTTTTCAGTGGTATTGATCAATTGTTCAACCACTAATGGATCAGTAGACCCACTGAATGAGGGTGGATGTTTCCTCATGAAGGATTAAACAGAATTTTGCTCCTTCCTTTGCTCGTTTGGAAGTCCAGCATGATTCATAGCTTGAGAAATTTTTGTGAGCATGGATACAAGATTTTTAATTCTATCTCCCATAACGTTTGGTTTCTCATGAGGGACAATCATTGCATTTCCCATCGCATTCCGCATTAACACGGTTCCTTCCGGATCCAGCCATTGACTAAAACCAAGAAGAATAGTGTGAGAAACACTAATTATAAAAGGAAAACAACATAATCAGAAATAAAATGTCACAGTTTAGGTCTTATCATATGTTACTCATGACCATTTCTAAAACACTAAGATTTTGTTCTATTCTTAGACATATCCTAAGGGTTCTTACTAAGGCTTTCACATCCTAGTTTTCAAAGGTTGTCTATAAATTTTCTTTGATACCAACTATAATGACCCATACATTACATACATTGTTATTTCATCAAAATTGAGTCACACTTATTACAACATATAACAAAACCATGAATGGACCATATAGTTATAGTGTCTTTAGAAACTGGGAAACAGAAATTACTTGTTCATAAATCATCTACACTGTCTCCCTTTTATTTTATCATATCTAGAGTCCCTTTTGGAATATCATACTTAATACACTTCTTCCTGACCTGGGGAAAAGAAAAAATACAAAAGAGTGAGCTCAAATTCTCACTAAGGGTAAACAAAGGAAATATCAATCATATCATATTCATAAGAGCATAACATTTTGAAAATATTAACCTGCAAAAGAGATAATAATATCATAACATGGGATAAATCATGGTAGTGAAATGTAATCCCAATAATCATAACATAAAACATGAAACTTTGTGGCATACACACATAATCATATATAATCATTTCTTAGTAGTCAAGAATCATTTCCAAGACTGTCCTAGTGGACAAAGTCTATTTCTGAACCGAGTTAACTCCTCATTTCAGTCATGTATCAGTGAACCAGATTAACCTACCATTCTAGCCATGTCTATCTAATTAGATATAAATCTTTACCCAATGAATTGGAGGGAGATATTGGTCCCACCCATCTCATAATTAAACCATTCTTATGTGTTCCACAAAATCATAAATCATAGCATAACCCATGTAATAAAAATGGGATTCTTAAAGATCATGCCATCATAACATAATCCATATAAGATAAAAGTACATCATGAAAATAATTCCATCATAACACAATCAAATAAATGTAAAAAATAGCGATAGAAACAGAACCATATATTATCTTAGATGTAAAATAATTTTGATAAAACACTTTAACTCCATTCAGGAGGAAAATATCCTTTCTACTTCAAAAACATTTTTCCTTTATTAACATGTCAAACAATTTTAAACTAAAAGAATTTGATTAAAAATAAACTTGAAAAATCGAAAAGGAAGCTTCATTGAAATAATGTTCTATGAAATCATAAAAATACATTCATGTCGTATATGTTAAAAAAACATTATTCTCGTACTTTGGCCGGAAAAGACAAAAAGTACATCGTACTAAAAATGACAACAGATTACTTTAATATCATTTAATAAAAATACACCAATGGGTAAAATTGGATTTAAAAAATTGTAAGAGGATAGGAATAATATTACATATTGAGGAATCATGGAAGAAGATGATAAATATTCCCCCAGTAAATTCTGAATTATAAGAAATCTCGGATAAAAATGAGATTTCGAGATTTTCCCTTACCTTAGGTCTTATATTCTTCGTATGTATCCAATACTCCAGTATAATTATTTAAATAATGTCATTGACATATTACTTAATCATATTCATTGTTATGATATCATATATCGTCATATTATTATCTTCTTATTAGTAATATTTCATTGCTACTTGTTATTCGTGTGTTCATTGGTTTATGTTCTTATGCGTGTTTTTCTGAATAAATTATTATTATTATTTTTAGGTTATAGATAAATAATTTACATAATGTTATGCATATAATATCTATCATATTTATTCATTCAATTCATTTATATAATCATTATTTAATGAAGATCATGTAGAACGAGTCGCATCACATCGTGGAGACGGTAGGCCGTACGTACACACGAGTGATGATATCATTCCCATGTTTGTGTAATTGTATTGAAGTGAATGATAGAATATTTTAGAATTATTATCATGTCATAATAAGCATATATTGTTATTCTTTACACCATTATACCCATCAGTGTAAGGTGGTGTTGGAAAAACAGATTACACCACAGCGTGGAGACTGTATTCCGAACGTACGCATGCACGGTGATTTTGTTTTTCGTAGGATGGATAAAGGGTGAAATAGGGTCTTTTCATATTTAAAATAACATATCAGTATATGAGTGATACTGATGTTATTACTTTATTATTAAACAACAATATAAGAAGAAGAATAAGAAGAAATGAATTTGAAAGAATTGGTAAAGGATATTATCTCTTTTTTGACACGCCTCTTCTGAACCTCCTCTTAGGGCACTAATGTTGGTCTTTGAAGAAGAAAAGAACCTCTATTATGTTTCTAGGGATGTTCATAAGGGAGATGGACAGGGTTTGGTCGAGCTTGAAGGCTCAAAATTGTGTAAAGAGTAGAGGGAGGAGGTGCCCTTTTATAAGGGAGGAGATGGGCACCTTATGGAAAACGTAAACTATTATTTTATAATAAAGTCATATTCGTTTTATAATAGCTCCAAATTAATTTATTTAGAAAATAAAGTGGTTATGGGTATAAATCCTTTCAACCAATAGGTTTTAGACAAGTTTAGGTTACTATTTTAACCTTATCATTTAGATTTAACTCTATGTTAAATAATTTAACTTTTATCGTGTCTTCTTGTTTTCTTACACTATATGGTTAATAAAATTACTATAACAAGACAAACGAACCCCAAGTGGTTCATTATTAATATATATAACCTTATATATGTCATGTTTTTGATACTTAGATTTTTTGGAATAAAATAACAATTAATAATATAATATTTGTTTTAAAAACTATTTTATGCCAATTTTTGACACAATTTGGTAATTGATTATTGTGAAAATCATAACCCCAATATTAGTTCAAAAAGAGTTAATTAAATAAATACTAACATGTCATATTAAACTATAAAATTAGTTTAATTTATAAAAAGTCTCAAATTACATTTATTTGGGTATTTATAATATCAATTATGGTAATATATCATTATTAATGTAATTACTGCATCATCATTGTGTCATAAATAAATTAAATTATTTAATGTCTAAAAATTATAAATAAAATACCATTATGTAGGAAATCGTTTTATCTTTCTAATTAAAATTTATAGTCGAATGTATCTTATGTATAACCCTATATTTACAATGTTTTACTTATTAAACATTGATTTTAATTCTTTTAACTCTTCTATGAATAAAATAATAATTAGTGTCCTAATCTAATCCAAGTGGACCTAAAGGGTTTTATTTTATTCCTAAGGTTTTTTTGGGTCAAATTACATTTACCTAATAGAATCATGACATGGGATAGAGTAATCATAATATCATTTTTACCCTTAATTACCCTATATTACTTTTAACCGTGGTAAATAAAAGTAAAACGTTACTATTCACCAAAAATAATTTTTATCTTATTGAACCACATTTTACTTTTTTATATTAACCGTGTCTCTTGGATTTTTGAAATTCAACTCACAGAAGCGGTAAAATTATTTTTTATGTACAATTGCAAATGCTCCTAGGAGGTGGGTAAAAGATGGTAAAAAGATCAATAAATTTTTTATGTATCTAAATTATTATAAAATGACTCCAATGAATTACATTGAACATATATAGGTATTATGTATCTATATTAACCTAAAAAATATTTAAATAAAATAAATGATTATTTAAATAAAAAGTCGGTTTTAACCAATAACTAAGTGTTTTCACTATTCATCCAAAATTGAAAGTTTTCAGAAAAATAACAAAAATTCACTCGCGACTAATTTCGATATTGAGAATCAAAAAATGAAGTCAATTTTTAATGAACAATTTCAAAAAGTGTGTATTACTACTCGCAACGACTAGTTTATATAATATTTTAATAACATATTGTTGTTTAGTGAAACTCGGTATTGCGTACAACGCAAGCTATCGAGGAAGGTTTCTCTTGCGTGTAACGCAAGCCAAGACAATATAGTGTGTAGTGAAAGATTCCTTTGGTGATTCATATATCATAATAGATAAAAAAAAAATTTCTCATAAAATCACAGGTGTTACAAGAAAACCCGACATGAATGAGGACATAAGCCCATACCAGACCATATATCCCTCTCATGGAAGTATGCAGGCCAAGGGGCGTAGATAACATGGAGATCTCTAAGAGATGGGGCTGGGCCAATAGACAAAATGTTTGGGCGTTCCAATTTATCGCATGAGGATAAGAATCAAGCCGTACATATATAACGACCCATACTTTACATACATTGTTAATACTTCTAAATTGAAGCGTACTTATTACATCATATAACAAAACCACGAAAGGACCGTATAGGTATAGTGTCTTTAGAAACTGGGAAACATAAACAACTGGTTCATAAAGCATCTACAATGTCTCACATTTATTTCATCATAGTTGTAGTCCCTTTTGGCATATCTTACTTAATAACCTTCTTCCTGACCTGGGGAATGAAAACATACAAAAGGGTGAGCTCAAATGCTCAGTAAGGGTAAACAAAAGAAATATCAATCACATCATATTCATAAGAACATAACTTTTGGAAATCATAACCTGCAAAAGAGAGAATAATTTCATAACATGAGATAAATCATAGTAGTGAAATGGAATCCCAATAATCATAACTTAAAACATGAAACTTTGTGTCATATACACATAATCATATATAATCATTTCTTATTAGTCAAGACCCATTGACAAGACTATATTAGTGGACAAAGTCCATTTCTGAACAGAGTTCACTCCTCGTTTCAGTCCTGTTTCACTGAACCGGTATACCTACCGTTCTAGCCATGTCTATCTCATGAGATATAAAATCTTTACCCAATGCATTGTAGGGAGATATAGGTCCCACCCATCTCATAATGATACCATTCTTATGTGTGCCACAAAATCATAAATCATACATCATTGCATAACCCATGTAATAAAAATGGGATTCTTAAACAACATGACATCATAAAACAATTCATATAAGATAAAGGAATTCATAAAATAATTCCATCACAACATAATCAAATCAATGTAATAATAGGGATATAAACAGAATCCTTTATTATCTTAGATGAAAAATAATTTTGATAAAACACTTGGACTCCATTCTTGAGAAAATATCCTATCTACTTCAAAAACAATTTCTTTTCTTTACATGTCATACATTTCTAAACTAAAAGAAGTTGATTAAAAATAAACTTGAAAACTTGTAAAGGAAGATTCTTGGAAATAATTTTTTAAAAATCCATTCATTCCGTATAATTTAAAAGAAAACATTCTTCTCATACTTTTGTTGGCAAGTCAAAAAATACCTTGTACGAAAAACGACAAAAGATTCCTTTCATATCTTTTACTAAAATCTCACCAAAGGATAAAATTGGATTTAAACAATTTTAGTTGGATGGAAATAATACTACATATTGAAGAAACATGGATGTGTATGATAAAATAAACCCCAGTAAATACCAAAGTATAAACAATCTCGGATTAAAATGAGATTGTGATATTTCCCTTACCTTATGTCCGATTTGCTTCGAAAGTGTCCGAACCTCCTGTATAATGAGTTAAATAATGTTATTGACATATTCCAGAATCATAATTATTGTTATGATATCATATATGGTCATATTATTAGCTTCTTTGTAGTAATATTTCATTGCCACTTGTTATTTGGGTGTTTATAACTTTTTGTTCATATGCGTGTTTTGTCGAATAAATTTGTATTATTCTCTTTAGGTTATAGATACCTCATTTCCAGAATGGTATTAGTGTAATATATATCATATTAATTCATTCAATTAATTTATATAATCATTATGAAATGAAGATCATGTAGAACGAGTCGCATCACATCGTGGAGACGGTATTTCGTACTTACGCACGAGTGATAATATCGTTCCTATGACCGTGGAATTGTATTGGAGTGTATATATACTGTTTTATAATCAATATCACTTTATAATAGTCATATATAGTCATTATTTACACCATTATACCCATCCAGGTAAGGTGGTGGTGGAAAATAGATTACACCATGGCGTGGAGACGGTATTCCGTACGTACGCACGCGTGGTGATTTATTTTTACGTAGGATGGATAGATGGTGAAATAGGGTTGTTTCATACTTATAATAACATGTCAGTATGTGAGTGATACTGATGTTATTACTTCATAATGAAACAACTAAAGAAGAATAAGTGGAAGAAGAAATAAAGATGAAAGAATCGGTAACGGACATTACCTCTTCTTTGAAGTGCTTCTTTGAGACCTCCTTTTAGGGAACTAAAATAGGACTTTTAAGAAGACCAGAACCTCTAGGATGTTTCTAAGGAAGCGGAGAAGATAAATTGGCAGGGTTTGGCCGAGCATTAAGGCTCAATGTGGTGTGAGGAAGAGGGGGAGGAGGTGCCCTTTTATAAGGGAGGAGAGGGGCACCTTTGGAATAACTAAAAATATTATTTTATTATAAAGTCAAATTCGGTTTTTAATAGCTCAAAATTGATATATTTAGAAGATTAGGAGGGTAGGGGTCGAAATCATCTCATCCAATAGAATTCAGACAAGTTTAGGTATCAATTTTAACCTCATCATTTAGATTTAACTTTAAGTTAGATAATTTGACTTTTACTGCGTCTTCTTGTTTTTTTATACTATAAGGTTAATAAACATACTATATCAAGCCATACGAACCCCAAGTTGTTTATTATTAATATATATAACTTTATCTAAGTTATTTGGCCGATACTTAGATTTTTAGGAATAAAATAAAAATTAATAATATAATATTTGTTTTAAAAACTATTTTATGTCAATCTTGACACTATTTAGTAATTGATTTTTGTGAAACTCATAACAGAATGATTAGTTCGAACCAAGTTAATTAAATCAATACTAATATGTCATATTCACCTAAAAAATTAGTGTAATTCATAAAAAGTCTGGAATTAAATTTATTTGGGTATTTATAACATCAATTATGTCAATATTTCATTAATAAGATAATTACTGCATCATCGTTGTGTCATAAATAAATTAAATTATTTAGTGTCTAAAAATTACAAATAACCTACCATTATGTAGGAAGTATTTTTAGATTTCTAATGAATATTTACAGTCGAATTTATCTTATGTATAACCCCATATTAAAAATGATTTACTTATTAAACTTTGATTTTAACTATTTAACCCTTCTTTAAATAAATTAATAATAAATGTCCCAATCTAACACAAGTGGGCCTAAATGGTAATATTTTACTCCTAAGGTTTTTTTGGTCGAATTACACTTTTCCAATAGAATTAGGACATCTGTTAGGGTAATAATAATATAATTTTTATCCTTAATTACCCAATTTAGTTTTTAACCGTGGTAAATAAAAGTAAAACGTTACTATTCACAAAAAATTATTTTCATCTCATTGAACCACATTTTAGTCCTTGATATTAACCGTGTTTCTCGGATTTTCGAAATTCCACTCACAGAAGCGGTAAAATTATGTTTTATGAAAAATTCAGTTTTTTTAACTACCACTTAGTGGTTTCACTATTCATCAAAAATTGATAGTTTTCAGAAAAATACCAAAATTTCACCCTAGGCGAATTTTGATATTCCAAATCCAAAAATGAAGTCTATTTTGAAAAATAAAAATTATAAAATTTCAAAAAGTGGTTATTACTATTCATAACGGCTAGTTTTAATAATATTTTAATAGCATATCGTTGTTTAGTGAAACTCGGTATTGCGTACGACGCAAGCTATCGAGGAAGGCCGCGGTTGCGTGTAAAGCAAGTCAAGCTAGTGTTGTGTGTAGTAAAAGATTCCTTTGATAGTTTATATAACATAAAAACAGAATATTTCTCATAAAAGTCTCGGGCGTTACATTCTACCCCCCTTAAAATGAATTTCACCCTCAAAATTCGTCACTTTGTCACAAACAGATGAGGATACCTCTCCCTCATCATATCCTCAAGCTACCATGTAGCTTCTTATAATTGGTGGTTCCTCCATTTAACTTTCAATAATCGAGTGGTCTTGCTTCGTAGGATTTTTTTGCTACGATCCAGAATCTCTATCGGCTGTTCTTCATAAGAAAGATCTTGCTCCAGCGGTACAACTTCTGAGCTAAGTACATGTGAAGGATCAGGTATGTACATTCTTAGGAGAGATACGTGGAACACATTGTGAACTTGAGAGAGATTCGGTGGAAGCGCCAATCGGTAAGCTACCTTCCCAACACGATCTAGTATTTCGAAAGGACCGATATATCTAGGGCTCAACTTCCCCTTCTTTCCAAATCTCATGACTCTCTTCTAGGGAGATATTCGTAAGAACACTTTATCACTCACTTCAAACTCTAGGTCTTTTCTTCGATTGTCAGCATAAATTTTCTGTCGACTCTGAGCTTCTCTTATGTGTTGTTGAATAGATCTGACCATTTCTGCCATTTCATCAACGAGATCAAGTCCTAATAGCTTTATTTCCCCAACCTCATCCCAGAAAGTTGGAGTCCTGCATTTCTTTCCATAGAGAGCTTCATAAAGAGCCATCTGAATACTAGAGTGAAAGATATTATTATAATAAAATTCCACCAAAGTTAGGTGTTGATCCCAACCACCTTTGAAATCCATAGAGCAAGATCTCAACATATCTTCTAGGGTTTGAATTGTTCTCTAAGACTGACAGTCTATCTGAGGATGATAAGAAGTGCTGAAACTCAACTCTGTATCCAGAGTATGCTGAAGACTTCGCCAGAACTTCGAGGTAAATCTCGGATCCCGATCAGATATAATAGAATGTGGTACTCCATGAAATCTTACCACTTCCTTTACATATATCCTAGCAAGCTGATCCAGAGAGAAATCCTCTCTAATAGCAATGAAGTGTGCAGACTTGGTAATACGATCAACTATGACCCAGATAGCATTATTGACTTTAGATGTTTTAGGAAGTCTTGTGACAAAGTCCATAGTGATGTTTTCCCATTTCCATTTGGGTATGGGTAATGGTTGTAACATCCTCTTAGACTTCTGTCTCTCAGCTTCAACTTGCTGACAAACCAAGCATCGAGAGACATATTCAGCAACATCTCTTTTCATGCCATCCCTCCAGAAGTACTCTTTCAGGTCCCTATACATCTTCGTGCTTCCAGGATGAATAGAGAATGAAGAACTATGAGTCTCATCCAGCAGCTCCTTCTTTAATTCTGGGATGGGAGGAACACAAACCTGATTCCTAAACATTATTATCCCATAATAATCAATGTTGAATTCAGGAACATTTCTCACCTTCTTTTGTAACTCGACATATTCTTTGTGTGCCTCTTTAATCTTCACATGTATAGATGGTTGAACATTCATTTGAGAAAGATAAGATTTTCCCCTTCCATTATAATTCCAAGATCCATCCTTTGTAAATCCATAAATATTGGATCTTTTGTGATCCTCATCATGGATAAACTGGAATGGTCTTGTCGACTTAATTCATCTTCCACCTTGTTTTCTTTCCCAGGGTGATAATGGATTGAGCAGTCATAATCCTTAATCAGCTCCAACCATCTTCTTTGACACATATTCAGCTCCTTTTGTGTGAAAATATACTTTAAAATTTTATGATTAGTATAAATATCACACCTTTCACCATAAAGATAATGCCTCCAAATCTTTAATATAAAGATTACCGCAGCTAACTCCAAATCATGTGTTGGGTAATTTTTCACATGGATTTTCAACTGTCGTGAGGCATAAGCTATCACCATATCATTTTTCATAAGAACACACCCCAATCCTTTCTTGGATGCATCACTATAGATCACAAACCTTTCTCCACTACAAGGCAGTGTGAGCACAGGTGCACTAGATAACCTTCTTTTCAACTCCTTGAAATTTTCTTCACATTCTTCCGTCCAAACAAACTTAACTCCATTCCGAGTCAACTTGGTGATTGGATTAGATAATCGTGAAAAATCTTTCACAAAACGTCAATAATATCCAGCCAAACCAAGAAATCTTCGAATCTCAGTTACTGTTGTTGGTTTTGACCATCTTTTGATAACCTCTATTTTTGCTGGATCCACAGATATCCCCTCTTTTGAGATTATGTGACCCAAAAATGAAACTTTTTGAATCTAAAATTCACACTTGGTAAATTTTTCATAAAGCTTATCCTTTCTTAGGGTCTTCAATATAATTCTCAAGTTATCTTCATGTTCTTCCTTCCTCTTTGAATAGAAAAGAATATCATCTATACAGACTACCAAAAATTGATCAAGATAGTCTCAAAAGACTATATTCATCAGATCCATGAAGAAAGTAGGGGCATTAGTAAGACCAAATGCCATCACTATAAATTCATAGTGTCCATACCTTGTACAGAAAGTCGTCTTTGGTATATCCTCCCTTTTGACCCTTAATTGATGATACCCTGAACGAAGATCAATATTGGAAAAGTATTGAGCTCGGCGTAGTTGGTCAAATAATTCGTCAATGCGTGGGAGAAGATATTTGTTCTTGATAGTGATCTTGTTAAGTTCTCTATAATCAATGCAGAGTCTCATTGATCCATCTTTCTTCTTAACAAATAGAACAGGTTCTCCCCAAGGTGACGAACTAGGGCGTATGAATCCCTTATCAAGATTCTCTTGGAGTTGCTTCTTCAATTCTTGCAACTCAATTGGGGCCATTCTATAAGGTGTCTTTGAAATAGGCAAAGCACCCTGTATGAGTTCTATTGAAAACTCAACTTCACGATTTGGTGGAAGACCTGGTAATTCCTCCGGAAAGAGATCATCAAACTCCCGTACAATGGGCATATTCTTAATCGTGAGTTTCTCACCAACCATTTGAGATAAATTACCTTAATTTAGTGGAATCAAGACCCATAAGGTAGAATGAATTTCCACTGGAAGGTTATGTTGATCCTTGAATTGATAGACGATCATAGATTGATCTGGAATATGAAATGTGACTTCCCTTCTTTTGCAATTGATATGAGCTCCATATAAATAAAGAAAATCCATTACAAGAATCACATCAAATTCCACTATAGGAAGGATCACAAGATTTGTAGGAATCACTTTTCCACAAACATCGATCGGAGGAGAATTATCAACTTTTGATGCGACTGTGGAGCCATTAGGTGTTGTCACAGCTAACTCAACATCTAATTGTTGAGGTAATACAGTGATATCCTTAGAAAATTATTCAGAAATAAAAGAGTGGCTGGATCCAGAATCAAATAAAACATTTTCTACTTTAGAGTGGATGGTAAGTGTACCTTTCACCACATCGTTATCATACTCCACATCGCTGATAGAAATTGCATGTGACTTTCCTTTGTCTTTAGCCTTAAGATTTTGTTGACTTCGACCATCATCATCAACCCTTGGATTAATGAATTTATTGGAATAATGCCCCATCTCCTTGCACTTGAAACATTGAAGTGTAGTAGGTTCATTCTGTGTGTCCCTTCCTTTGTTTTCATCATTAGACATCTTCTTCCCATCATTGTGGCATTCAAATGCCTGATGACCTTCCTTTCCACATTTGAAACATTTACTTGTCCCTTTAAGACAACTCCCTCCATGTTTCTTTCCACACTTTGAGCATAAGGGAAAGATCATCTTCTTTTCAGTGTGCTCTTGAGATTTTACTTTAAATTCCATTTTCCTCTTCTTATCAAACCCATATGACTAATGGGTTACTCCAATCTCCATCTCAACTTTGAGAGCACATCGAACAATTTCCTCGTAGCTATTGAAGTCCCTTATAGCTAAGGCCCTTTGAAGATTTGGTTTTAAGCCACTAAAGAATCGATAGATCTTACTCTCAAGTTGGATAATAATACTAGAAGCATACCTTGAAAGTCTTGTAAAATTTGCTTCATAGGTACCAACAGATTCATCATCCTTTTTCTATAGTTCAAGAAACTCCTTCTCCATATTTGTTCGGAGAATACGAGGAAAGTACTTATTGAAAAATATGTTCTTGAACTCATACCATTCCATGGACTTAATTTCATCCCTTTGCCTCATATTCTTAATAAGATTACACCATTGATCAGCATCACCTTCCAAACGATACACTGCTAAGATGACTTTATCATGCTCAGAACATTGAATAACTGAAAATATCTTTTCCGTAGTACTAATCCATTTTTCAGCAACTAATGGATCAGTAGACCCGCTGAATGAAGGGGGACGCTGTCTCATGAAGGATTCAACAGAATGTTTCTCCTTCCTTTTCTCGTTTGGAAGTCCTGCATGATTCATATCTTGAGAAAGTTATGTGAGCATGGCTACAAGATTTTTCATTCCAGCTCCCATAACGTTTGGTTGCTCAGGGGGACAATCATTGCATTTCCCGCCGCATTCCGCATTAACACGGTTCCTTCGGGTTCCATCCATTGACTAAAACCAAGAAGAATAGTGTGAGCAACACTAATTATAATAGGAAAACCACATAATATAGAATAAAATTTCACACTTAAGGTCTTATCCTAGGTTATTCATGGCCATTTCTAAAAAACTAAGATTGTGTTCTATGCTTAGAATTATCCTTAGGGTTCTTACTAAGGCTTTCACATCCTAGTTTCCAAAGGTTGACTATACCTTTCCTCTGATACCAACTATAACGACCCATAATTTACATACATTGTTAATACATCAAAATTGAAGCGTACTTATTACATCATATAACAAAACCACGAAAGGACCGTATAGGTATAGTGTCTTTCGAAACTGGGAAACATAAACAAATGGTTTATAAAGCGTCTACACTGTCTCCCATTTATTTCATCATATCTATAGTCCCTTTTGGCATATCTTACTTAATAACCTTCTTCCTAACCTGGGGAAAGAAAACATACAAAAGGGTGAGCTCAAATGCTCAGTAAGGGTAAACAAAATAAATATCAATCACATCATATTCATAAGAACATAACTTTTGGAAATCTTAACCTGCAAAAGAGATCATAATTTCATAACATGGGATAAATCATAGTAGTGAAATGGAATCCCAATAATCATAACATAAAACATGAAACTTGGTGGCATACACACATAATCATAGAGAATCATTTCATATTATTCAAGACCCATTGCCAAGACTATCTTAGTGGACAAAGTCCATTTCTGAACCGAGTTGACTCCTCGTTTCAGTCCTGTTTCACTGAATCTGTATAACTTACCATTCCAGCCATGTCTATCTCATGACATATAAAATCTGTACCCAATGCATTGTAGGGTGATATAGGTCCCACCCATCTCATAATGATACCATTCTTATGTGTGCCACAAAATCATAAATCATACATCATTGCATAACCCATGTAATAAAAATGGGATTCTAAACCAACATGACATCATAAAACAATTCATATAAGATAAAGGAATTCATAAAATAATTCCATCACAACATAATCAAATCAATTCAATAATAGGGATAGAAACATAATCCTTTATTATCATAGATGGAAAATAATTTTGATAAAACACTTGAACTCCATTCTTGAGGAAAATATCCTTTCTACTTCAAAAACATTTTCCTTTCTTTACATGTCATGCAATTCTAAACTAAAAGAAGTTGATAAAAAATAATCTTGAAAACTTTTAAAGGAAGCTTCTTGGAAATAATGTTTTAAAAATCCATTCATGCCGTATAAGTTAAAAGAAAACATTCTTCTCGTGCTTTTGTCGGAAAGTCAAAAAGTACCTCGTACGAAAAATGACAAAAGATTCCTTTCATATCATTTACTAAAATATCACTGAAGGGTAAAATTGGATTTAAACAATTGTAGGTGGATGGAAATAATATTACATATTGATGAAACATGGATGTGGATGATAAAATACACCCCAGTAAATACCAAAGTATAAACAATCTCGGATAAAAATGAGATTGTGATATTTCCCTTACCTTAGGTCTGATTTGCTTCAAAAGTGTCTCAACCTCCTGTATAATGATTTAAATAATGTTATTGACTTATTCCTGAATCATAATTATTGTTATGATATCATATATGGTCATATTCTTAGCTTCTTATTAGTAATATTTCATTGCCACTTGTTATTTGGGTGTTTATAACTTTTTGTTCTTATGCGTGTTTTGTCGAATAAATTCTTATTATTCTCTTTAGGTTATAGATACCTCATTTCCAGAATGTTATTAGTGTAATATATATCATATTAATTCATTAAATTCATTTATATAATAATTATGAAATGAAGATCATGTAGAACGAGTCGCATCACATCGTGGAGACGGTATTCCGTACGTACGCACGAGTGATGATATCGTTCCTATGATCGTGGAATTGTATTGGAGTGTATGTATACTATTTCAGAATCAATATCACTTTATAATAGTCATATATAGTCATTATTCACACCATTATACCCATCCAAGTAAGGTGGTGGTGGAAAATATATTACACCACGGCGTGGAGACGATATTCTGTACGTACGCACGCGCGGTGATTTCTTTTTCTATAGGATGGATAGATGGTGAAATAGGGTTGTTTAATACTTATAATAACATATCAGTATGTGATTGATACTTATTTTATTACTTCATAATGAAAAAACTAAATAAGAAGAAGTGGAAGATGAAATAAGGATGAAAGAATCGGTAACAGACATTACCTCTTCTTTGAAGTGCTTCTTTGAGACCTACTTTTAGGGAAATAAAATAGGTCTTTGAAGAATCCCAGAACCTCTAGGATGTTTCTAGGAGAGTGTAAAGGATAAATTGGAAGGGGTTGGCCGAGCTTGAAGGCTCAAAGTGGTGTGAGGAAGAGGGGGAGGTGGTGCCCTTTTATAAGGGAGGAGAGGGGCACCTTTGGAATAACTAAAAATATTATTTTATTATAAAGTAAAATTAGGTTTTTAATAGCTCCAAATTGATATATTTAGAAGGTAAGGTGGGTAGTGGTCGAAATCCTCTCATCCAATAGAATTTATACAAGTTTAGGTATCAATTTTAACCTTATCATTTAGATTTAACTTTAAGTTAGATAATTAACTTTTACCGTGTCTTCTTGTTTTCTTATACTATAAGGTTAATAAACTTACTATATCAAGCCCAACGAACCCCAAGTTGTTTATTATTAATATATATAACCTTATATAATTCATTTGGCCGAACATTAGATTTTTAGGAATAAAATAACAATTAATAATATAATATTTGTTTTAAAAACTATTTTATGTCAATTTTGACACTATTTAGTAATTGATTTTTTTGAAAATCATAACAGAATTATTATTTCTAACAAAGTTAAGTAAATAAATACTAACATGTCATATTAACCTAGAAAATTAGTTTAATTCATAAAAAGTCCCGAATTACATTTATTTGGGTATTTATAACATCAATTATGTCAATATTTCATTAATAAGATAATTACTCCATCATCGGTGTGTCATAATTAAATTAAATTATTTAATCTCTAAAAATTACAAATAAAATACAATTATGTAGTAAATATTTTTATATTTCTAATGAATATTTATAGTCGAATTTATCTTATTTATAACCCCATATTAAAAATGATTTACTTATTAAACTTTGATTTTAACTATTTAAGCCTTCTTTAAATAAATTAATAATAAATGTCCTAATCTAATCCATGTGGGCCTAAATGGTCATATTGTATTACTAAGGTTGTTTTTGGTCTAATTAAAATTGTCCAATAGAATTAGGACATGTGTTAGGGTAATAATAATATCATTTTTACCCTTAATTACCCTATTTACTTTTAACCGTGGTAAATAAAAGTAAAAAAGTTTCTATTCCCCAAAAATTATTTACATCTCATTGAACCACATTTTAGTCCTTGATATTAACCATGTCTCTCGGATTTTTGAAATTCCACTCACAGAAGCGGTAAAATTAAGTTTTATGAAAAATTCCGTTTTTTTAACTACCACTTAGTGGTTTCACTATTCATCAAATATTGAAAGTTTTCAAAAAAATACCAAAATTTCACCATATGCGAACTTCGATATTCAGAATCCAAAAATGAAGTCCATTTTAAAAAATAAATATTATAAAATTTCAAAAAGTGGTTATTACTATTCATAACGGCTGGTTTTAATAATATTTTAATAGCATATCGTTGTTTAGTGAAACTCGGTATTGCGTATGACACAAGCTATTGAGGAAGGCCGCAGTTGCGTGTAAAGCAAGCCAAGATAGTGTTGTGTGTAGTAAAAGATTACATTGATGATTTATATAACATAAAAACAAAATATTTCTCTTAAAAGTCTCGGGCGTTACAACATAGTTCTTAAAGGCCATAAATTTTTAACATCATGTAGTGAGGACGTAAATAAGGGTGTGATACCCCAACGTGGGCTGTATAAGGCACAGTGAGTAACCCGACGTGAGTGAGGACATAATCCCATACCACACCATACAACCCTAAGTGAGAGCTTGGGTCATGGGCCCGAGATTGGGCATAGACAGAATGTAATGGCCATATTGCAGTTTAGCATCTTGCAGTGAGGAAAATAGTGATCTTAGTTTAAATTCATAGAGCTCGGACCATAGACACCTCATTTTGAAAATGACAATGTTGACAGAGGACAACTGTTGAAAGTATTCTGAACACAACATCTCTCTTTGCAAGACCGGAGGTCGGGGAAACCAATTGAGCGTCAACTACTGACTGTATTCACAATATGGGACTTGTATCAATTTATTGCTTGAAATCCTCAGTGAAGTTGGCTCGTAATGGTATGAGGGCCCTTAAACCAATCACATATACTGTTTGGGGGTCCTTTTGATATGAAAAACAACGGGAACCCGAATGACGGGGCTCGCGAAGCATGAAGGGGCATGCACTCGCAGAAAGGGCTACAAGCAAAGGGGGAATGTCTCATGGGGATATGTGGGGTGTGTAAAAATAGCCCAACATGAGTGGGGACATAAGATCATTCCATACCGCTCAGTCCCAAATGACCACTCGGGCCAAGGGGCCGGAAGGGTTGAGGGACCTGAGGTTGGGCGTCCCGGCCAACTGTAAGAATATGACCTCTTGTCCGGTTACCAGCTCATCATAGCTCTTAAGCACACGTGAGTAGTGCTCGGTGTGGGAATGAAGGAGCCAGATTCGGATTTCCCTATCATATGAGGGTCTGATAGCTGGCATCGCCTGAAGGGAATCAAAACTCAAAGAAATAGCGGGTAGGATGAAGCAACACACTCAATGATTGGGACCTACGGGGGTGGTGACAACGACAATGGATAGCTGTTGACCATGTTCGAAACACGGTGTCCTAATAGCATGACCTTAAATGGGAACACAGATGATCATTGACCGCTGACCATATTTTTAACGCGGGACATGTATCAATTTGTTTCTCAACATCCTCGAGGGTGTTGGCCCGAAGTGTTAAGAGAGCCCTTAGGTTGAGCATCGATGCCAGTCGGGGGTCCTTTTGGATGTCAAAGATGATGGAGTCCTAATCAAAGGAGTGGGTAAAGCATAGATGTGCCCATGCATTTTAACATCAAGAAGGATGGTCAACGTGATGGACATCTCTAGGGAGCGGGACTTATGGTGGGATCAAGACGAGCTCAACGTGAATTGGGGAAAAATCCAGTACCATAGCATGTGTCCCGACCTAAGGGGAGATTTTGAATTTTGGGCTAGGCCAACAGACGAAATTTCGGGGATTTCCTACGTATCCCATGAAGATGGTAATCAAACCGTACATAGTTCTTAAAGGCCTTGTAGTTTAACTTCGTGTGGTGAGGACATGGGAGACTACAAGAACGAGGAGGGAGCACAGGGTGCGATCATCATAAACCTAACATGAGCAGGGCCAAATATGACTTCACTATGTGATGTAAGTATCCTCTAAGAGGTCTACCCCTAGGGGAGAATATTCAAAGAAAAGAGTTTGGTGGGTGGACTCAACATGAAATGTTTGAGAGTTATTACGTATCCCTTGCAGATGGGAATCAAGCTGTACATAGTTCTAAGGGTGCAGTTTAACATCTTTCCAAATGACATACAGTTTATTATCATGCGGGACATTATACAGTTTAAGGTCATGTAGGAATGGGTAGTTTAGGGACATGTGGACCAAACAGTTTAGGGTCATGCCAGACTTGTTGGCTTAGGAAAAGTCTTGCTTGAGAAACTTGGCATTGGTGGGAGAAATTATACGCTCACCATCCACTGTTACCAGTGAGTACAAACCATTGGGGTAAACCTTGTGAACAACGAATGGTCCTTCACATTTGGGCTCCAACATGTTTGGTTTCCTACTAGGTACCATTAGTGTCCTGAGGGCCAATACCATTTCTCCTTTCAAGAAAGAACGATGGAAAATTTTCTTGTTGAAAGCTCTGGCTATCTTGTTCTGATGCCTTCCCAAATTATGCAGCGAACAAAGCCTATTCTTGTCGAGCACTTCAAAATCAACTAGACGGATTGCATCTACTTTATCTTGCGGTTTCTAATCATAGAAATTTGTGCGCAATGAGGGTAATTGAATCTCGATGGGTAGGGCGTCCTCCATACAATACACCAGGGAATATGGGGTCACATGGGTGGAATTGTAAGTCATTGTCTGATACGCCCATAGGGCATTTGGGAGCTTGTCTGACCAAATCTTCTTATTTTGAAAAACCATTTTCAGCCAAATGTTAGATATGGTCTTGTTGAAATCCTCAATTCACCCATTTTCATTTGCATGACAACATGAGGTATGGTTAGAACAGTTGTTGTTTGTAGCGTACAATTTCCTCAGCTCTGTCACTCGGAAGTTCATTCCATTGTCGGTGAAGACAGCATGGGAATACCATCAAACCCACGCTTATAGAGGAATTATTCAAAGTTGGGACCACTTTGGAGGATAAACTGTAATGTGCACCATCGGATTCGCTCGCGCTTGACATGATCTATTCGGGTATTACCGTGTTGGATGTATTCAAACAAGGGTATCCTCGAATCGGGATTTACTCCAATCATCGTGTTCAGGGGACCTAGGGGTCCTGACGTGGAGGCACCGGTGGTAGGGTTGCTTACCAATGGGCTTTCATTGTTATTTGGGGTGACCGGAGATATGAATCTCCGGTGTGCCATGTGGATAATCAGATCATCTTTCTCAGGCTCTACATGTGATGCTGCTAGGCCTGCCATGGCATTTTCCCTACCATTCTATGACCGAGGGACATGGGTAACCTCTTGACAAGATGGGAACTGGGACATTAGCTAAAGAGTGTACTATAATAATGGAATGTGCAGTGGATTTATGATGATATAGTCACCGTTCATTTTCTTGATGACTAGTTCGGAGGCCCCTTTCACATGAAAATTGTTCAAGTTGATCTCGAAAGCCAGCTCGAGGCTAGTGATGAGAGCCTGATACTCTGCTTCATTGTTGATGCAGCCTTCTGACAATAGTAATGAGTATAGAAGGATGAATTTTTCCGAGGTAATAAAGACGATACCCAGGCCTACCCTGTTGAACCTGGGGTCATTGAGCCTCCTGTCGGTGGGGCTTTGGGAAGTACCATCGAAGTGCATCTGCTTGCACAACATAGATTGGTCCACTAAGAAGATCACCTCATTTGGGAAATTGGGATTCAAGGACTGGTCAACTGGATCTAGATGGGAAGCAGGGAAATCTTCCAATGCTTTCCCCTAAATTGCTTTCGGAGGGACAAACCTGATATTGAACAGATGGAGAATTACCGCCCACCGAGCTAGATGACCTGTCAATATGGGACGGTTCAAAATGAACTTTAGTGGATCTACGTAGGACACCAGTTGTACCTTATGGTGCTATAGGTAATGTCAAAATTTCTATACTATGAATACCAGTGCAAGGCATCTCTTTTCAATGGGGAGTATCTAGTCTGTGTATCGAGGAGCATGCATCTGAGGTAGTAAAGGCTGTTCTTAATCCCCTCATTGTTATTCTGGGCGAGAAGGTCACTGATAGATCATTCCAGGGCGGTCACATAGAGGACCAATAGATTTCTAGAGACCGGTGGTATTAAGACTAAAGGCTGGAGCAGAAACCACTTGATCTCCTCGAATGCAGTCTAAAATTCTTCATACCACTCATAGAGTGTTCCTTTCATCGAGAGTCAAGAAACGGTCTTACACTTGCTGGCCAGATTCGCAATGAATCGGTGTATGTAGGCTATGTTTCCTTGGAAACCTCGAAGCACCCGAATGTTGCTCGAAGGAGCCATTTGGATAATGGCCTTGGTCTTATCTCGGCCAGTCTTAATGCCCTTGTATCTGACAATGAAGCTGAGAAACATTCCAGAGGTGACCTTGAAGGCACACTTCAATGGGGTCATCTTCAGGTTATGGGAATAGAGGAAGCCGAACACTTTCTCAAATTTTTTGAGATGGTCTTGACTCTAGAGAGATATTACCACTAGATTTTCCACATAGCAAAAATGTTCAAATGATCATCTTAAATATGTGATGCATAACACGCTGTTAGGTGGAACCTGCATTCTTTAAACCGAAGGTCATGACTTGGTAATAGAATGTACCTTTTGGTGCCCTGAAAGCTATGAAATCTTCATCCTCAATGGACATTTGGATATGGTTGTACCAGGAGTACCCATACATGAAGGAGAGGGCTTGGAATCCAATTATATCATCAATCAAAAACTCTGTCACAGGAAGGGGAAAATCATCCTTTGCACAATGATGGTTGATATCATGGAAGTCGATGCAGACCCTTATCTGTACATTCTTCTTTCTTACACAAACAATATTGGCCATCCATTTGGGGTACTGGAACTCCTTAATATACCATGTTCTGATGAGCTTATCAACATCCACCTCTACCCTGGAACCGTGCTAAGGGTGCGTCATTCTGGGAGGCTGCTTGAACCCATGATGATTTGCCAGGAGACCGAGGTGGTGGATGTCTACCTGAGGATCTAGTTTGGGCATCTCATCATAACACTAGGTGAATAACTCGCGGTGTTGTTTCAAGAAGTCGATGTTCTATTGTTGCTCCTCGAGGTGCATGGTGACACTGACCAATGTGGGTCTCAGGTCTGCCATGCTACCGAGGTTCATCTATACCAACTCATTGACTGTGGAAGAGCCTCCCTCCTCAAAGGTGGGAGGAGAATCCTCTAAACCCACTTCAGAACTTGGGGAGGGGGAATCATCAGTGGGATGAGTTGCTTCTGAGTTAGTAGATCCAGATGGGGGGAGAGTACTAGCCTGAGTGGTAGTGGTCACTGCTTCGGAAGAGTGTTGTGCTGCTGTAACCATAGTGATGAAGGCTGTTGATTCGATCCCATCAGGACTTCGGCCCAAGGGGCCACACTTGAGGATGTCGAAGAAATAATGGCATGTTGTCTTAATCCAATTGATTCCAGCTGGATGGAACAAGCACGTATGATGTATCATCATTGCCATGGGGCAGACATCCCGATATCATATTGGGGTAGGAGGCTACGAGATCACCTGATCTTGATTTGTGTAGAAGTACAAGGTGATATTCCTATGTCTCTTAGGCCTTGGAATTCATTCCCCCTCATCCAAGAAACAATGAAGCATTTTCCCATGTCCAGGGTTGTAGAATCCAATCAGTGTATTGGAATAATGTAGGCGTCATCTAGATATGTCCACGGGTCGGTCAAAACCATGGCTTGATCGACCTCATTAGACTGAATTTTCTAGTCCTTACTCTTGTAGTAGTCAGCATCCAGGTTGCAGGATTCACAAGAGGCAAAGGGATATCCATCACCCTGAATAATTCCCACTCAAACATTAAGGGAGTATTTGAGACACTGGGGATATGATGAGGGAACCGCCGCATGCAGGTGGACCCACTGCCTGGGCATCAACGCATTGTAGGTGGTGTCCTGGGAGACACCAATAAATTCGGTGGTGGAAACTAGGCCACAAAACTCAGTCTTAAACTGGATTTTATTGACCATTGTATGTTCCTACATATCACAAACATGGATTCTTAGTTTAGAGGGACTTAGATCATCTTCAGACAATCCCAGCTTTCATAGTGTATGATTTGGGATAAGGTTAATTCCAGAGCCCGTGTCAAGAAGATCTCGGTGGACCATCATGAAATAGAACTGGCCGATGATGTAAAGTGGTAGAATGTGCCCCTATTTGGAAGATCCTTCATCTTCTCCAGAGAATGAGATGATGTCCTGGAATTCAGCATTCTCGATTACCTCAACATGGAAGGCTTCTACGGCTACTAATTCCATCTTGAACTAGAGGGAGATTCTAAATGTATCAGTGAGGACCTCACACATATTTGATGATAGGTGAAGGGACTCAAGGATAGAGATTATTTCTAGAATACTGGTGATATTCTTAAGAACATTTTACTTACACTCCAGGTGTAAACTTCTCCTTGTAAGAGGTCGCTCTATGACAGGTTGAATGGTGGGCCCTGCCGACTGGACCGACGACTGTCTGGTAATAGGAATAACCCACTGCCCACTGGTCAAGGCCAGTGGAGTGGCTACTAGATGAGGGGCAGACAACTGATACCGGACTATATCAGTGTGTGGCTAATCACTACATGTTCGGGGGAGTCTCTTCCTGATCCAGCAACACAAACGGTGACGAAGGTGGTCTGGATGCCATCAGATGAAAAGGTTGCACATATTGAGCTCTACACTAACCATGTTGCCTAGTTTCAGATTCATGCATGGCCTAGCTTGAAGTGTTGACCAAGGCACTCCGACGACCCTTATAACCATGGTTCTGTCAATGCTGATGACAGCTGGGGACATTGAGAGGATCTTCCTGGCGCTCCTCATTTCCAAGAATCGTGTAGGGGTTTACCAGCTCTACGATGTTAACAAAGGCGTTCCATTTACCATCACTCAATGATTCTTCCACTACTAGAAAAATTCTTGGAGGGAGTTCTATCTCTGGGAGAATGAATTCGCCTAGAGTACGGGATGACGATGGCATCGGCAGGGGACTTTGCTTTCCCATGCATCACTGGTGTTTTCTCTTATGTGAAGAGGTCGGCTGAGATGACGTTGCAAAAGTGGTGGCTATAAATTCTGAAGGCTCCGGATGATTCAGGCATGCCTGGATGACACCATGGGCATAGTTGACTATTTTTTTAGCAATACAGTTGTCATACTTCTGGGACCCGTGACTGGAAACATGATGCAACTCGCCCTCACTGTCGCTGCTATTGTCTGGCCTCATGAAGATGCATGACACCTGTGCCGGAGTCGGGCCTAAGTGGACTATGTTTTCTTATACATGGTCTTGAAGCTAGTATTTTAACACATAGAACATCTTGATATTGTGCCCTAGGATCCGGTGGTAGGGGCATTAATTCGGGTGATTAGTGAGGTTTTCCTCTTCTGATCTTCTACACTGAGGCAAATGTAGAATCCCCTTCACAAAGGTAATGCAGAAGTAATCATGGATCTGTTCCTCATTGAATGAGTCGGTTTGTATTATCCTATCTGGAAAGGGGGACCTTGGATCTTGAACCCAATGAGGGTCTGGAGGACCCTGTCGAGGAGGTGGAGTTTTGTTTTCTTACCTGGGCGGTGGTGGCACATTGCATGGGGGCTCCTGCCGATTCTGAGGTGGGTGATGTTGGACCGATGGTTGTGTCTGAGGTAGGGTCATATATGAGGCTGTGGAGGAGGCTCCACTAGAAACCACTCTAGTCATTTGGGGGCCTGTATTTGGTCCATTACGGTAGGCTCGGCCCTGGTGGCCCTTATCGTGGGGGTCATAGGAGGAAACAGACGTTCTTTCTGTAAGGATTCTTCTAAGAGTTGAGCCTTATTATAGAATTCTCGAAATCCCCTAGGACAATTTTGGGTGATCATATAAGGGACCAACTCTATCTTGACATTCCCTATTCACATCATCAGTAATATCTCTTGAGTTAGTAGCATGTCAAGGGAATACGTGAGTCCTTTCCACCGGGCGACAAAGTTGGTGATGTGCTGATCAGGCCTCTATTTTTACTTGAGGAGGTCCATGATAGTAATCTTCCGTGAGGTGGAAATGAACTGGTAGAGGAATTTCCTACAGTGGTCCTCCCAGCCGGTAACTGATCCGATGGGGAGCTGGCTGTACCCAACAAATGTTGGCACTTCTAATGCCTGCACAAAACATCGGAGCTTGGCGGCCTCCTATGGTGTCGGAGTTCCCAACATGAGGCCACACCATGAGTTGAAGTGGGCCAAGTGCTATGGCTTATCCCCAGTCCCATTGAATGGGGAAAATGTGGTATTCCCAAAACCCGATGGTGCTGGAATATAATCCACCCACACTGGATATGGCTTGCCATCAGGCGGGAGTTCCACCTGTCGCGTCTCTAATGACATGAGACAGAAAATAAGTGCCACTATTGGATCATCTAGGTGTGGGTTCTGATCCTGATGGGGATCCCTAACTACCAATGCATTGGCGAGTTTTTCAACATGATAAAGTGGCCCAATAACTCATGGGGCAGCTAGTGGAACGACTTGTGGGGTATCTGGAGGAGCCCGGGATGGATCTTGAGGATCATTATGCAATTCAGGAGGATTGGAAAACATGTACCGCACCCTCTTACTAGAAGCTCCGGCCTCAACCAAATCTGTGTGGGCATGATGGTCAAGTTCAACTAGAGGAAATTCACTGAGGGGAATTTGTGCCTTCCCTTGCTACCCCGGCCTAAAAATCACAGCAGTCCAGTCGTCGCTCTACAGCGTGTTCACCAAAGAAGTCGTCAACCACCTTCTGCTGTTCTGAGAGTTGCTAATACAACGCGGATTTCTTGGGGTCTTCATCCGCCTTCTGTACTGAGCTAGACAGGTCATAGGTATTGACATCTACAATATGCTCTTTACCCTTTCCATGATTTTGGTGAAGGTCTAATGCATCGTTGGGCGTGGGGAGACCCAGCGGGTTCCTTTGTTGGCGATTAACCCTCCCCAATGGAACTAATAGTTATGGTATTCCTTTAGTGGGGAGGTCCCCATCAAGGAGCTCTAGCTCATTCTCCTCTTCTGATAGGATGACCATGTTGACCGTGATTCTACCCGGGGGAATGTCCTTGATATCACCTGGAATGTCAGTCTATCGTCAGATAGGAATGAAGAGGTGGAAAACATATTTCCCCCAGCCATGGATATGCACATGGGGAGAAGCCTCTTTGATAATCATGTAGAGTACGTTGAAACTCTGAATGCATCATTGCTGGAGGGCCTTACGACGGCCTGGTGACTCAGGGCACTAAGCCACAGGGAGTGCAGATAGATCATCCAGACGAAATTGCTCACCAATGTCTTACAAATGCACTTGGATCTTCCGATAATCCACTCACTGGTGACGAAGTTGGAAATTTTTCTCCCAAAGGGTTTAACATGAAACACCAAACTTCCTTTGGGGTGAGGGATTCTGGCACGTATAAATTCAGTGCTGCAACGTGCCAAAACATCTCAGGGAAGTGGTCCACTGTGAGGATATTCCAAAAGATCCTTGGCTCGGATTTAGGGTCTGGCCCTTCATTACCCCACCCATCAACCAGAGGTGGCCGAGGAACTGGTAACGGTACTGAAGCAAACCGCTAGGATGGTAGGCTGGCTGGTGGAGAGTACGGTGAGCAAGCTGAAAAACCACTGCATCTTAGGCTATCATCCGAAGAGTGTAGCGACTTAGCCACCACATCGCGGTAAGAAGGGATGGTGGCCATAATTCCGAGTGTAGAAACTCTGGCCACTGGTGATGGACCATGCAACTACTCATCCACCATTGGTCCCCATAACAACTATTCGTGATATCTTGCTGAGGTAGAGAGTGAATCTGGTGATGACGGTGGTGATTGCATGACAATAACCTGGGGAGTTTCTAAATATTCATCATCCAAGATATAACTATGGAGGGAGGTGGGAATCCAGTGGACCTCGCATTCTGGGAGTACTACGCAGATGCATCTTGTTCCCTCCCCGACCCAAGACACTGAGGACCTGGGTGGGGGTTCCATCATTGAGTCATATTCAAATTCAGAATCTGAGAAGTAAAATGGTTTGATCATAGTTTGAAGAATCTCAGTGTTTCTTTTATGGTAGCAATGACCCACCCTCCAGCCGTGGGATGGTTCTTCATGGTAGGGAAGACTTCGGGCACAAGGATGTCCTTCAGCCGTACTGGTGCCGGGGGGGATTAATTCTTCTAGAGCAATCCTGGGTGCAAGGAGCACTAGGATAGACATCCAAGGGGATATGGGGAGGACCTATGTGGGAAGTTCTTGAGAGGTTATAACCTCTTCTTAAGATAATAAGATCATGGGTGGGACCCCCATGTTTGCTTCCCCTGGAGACATCAGCACGAGGAAGGTCCTCGTATTGGTCAAGTCGAACGCGGGTAGGGCCTCCGTGCTGGGTGTTGGTGAGGAAAGGCTAGCCTTTACTCCCCTGGTTTCTGAGGTGAGGAGGACCTTCACAGGATGTTATAAGAACATGGGGAGGTCCCTCGCACTAGAGATTGAACAGATGCACAATGTCCCCACACTGGCGGTCTGTGGTAGGTGAGATGACTCCAAACTCTATGTAATGAGCACGGGAGATGCTTCCATACTGAGTGTCACAATCGTGGTAAGGTCCCTCATTCGGGTTATGGATAGCACAAGGTGGACCTCCATGTCATTCCTCGAAGTAGGGAAGACCCGCGATCTCCATGGTGGCGGTATGGGGAGAGCCTATGTATTAACGGCAGCCATTACCAGCACTGGCGGCCGGGAGAGTCGACCCATCCTGCCCGTGGGGCGGTTGGGGATTCGATTCGAGCCAGATATACAAGTTCCCCTGCTCATCATTGTCATGGGGTTGATGATACACACCGTCTATGGCTTGTGGCACATTAGTTGCTGAAATTGATGCCCCTTGGTAGGTATCTTCCTCATCCAGTGCTTGACGCTGGCGTCTGGTCAACCAGACTGGATTTAATGTTGTAGGCACATGGATTACCTTCTCCTCGACTCGTGGGACCAGGTGGAGGCATTGGCGCAACCTAGTAGGTTCCCTCCATGATGCCCCTAAACTCGCACAGCTCATAAATCATCGGCGTAGGGGAGAGAGTCATCGAGGCACTCCGGGGGGGAGGCACCCGAAACGATTGTAAGATGGAGTGGGGAGCAGTGGCTCCCTGCGCAGCCCTTGGGGGAAGAATTGATGATGAGGCACATAAGCCTATAGATCCTTGATGGACATATCCCATGTCGGGATACCCTCCTCCTCCTTGTACCAGTGTACGGCGTCGTTGATCACTCTCCATTGAATGAGTTCAGAAGGGCAGATGGGGCGTGGGTGCATGTCATTCGTAGGCATGGATATTGTTGTTGATGTTGTGGAGTCATGCTGGACTTCCATGTTGGAATTTCCCCTACCCCTGTATTCGTTGGCAGGCGATGATCTAATTCCTACAGCAGCTTAGTTCCGGAAAATCATAGAGATTAACCCATTAGTGCTAAAAGGAAAGGAATCTACAAACAGTGCCCCAACACCATTATGTCATCCAATTTTGGTAAGATGGATCCACACTGACAATGTTTTTGACCCGGACATCCAGCGTTTTGACTGCGCCGACTTCTGGTGAGTTTCCTGCAAGGCCCACTATTTTCTTGGTGGGACCTGGTTCTAGATATCTGGATTGGGTGACATGCTTATCCACTGTTTTCCCTAAAGCTACTAATCACCAAATATAGAGGATTAACTTTAAATTGGGTTCACCATTTTAGTTTCTGATGATTTCACCAGGGTGCGCTCGTCCATCTTGTTTGAGGATGGTGACTCAGTTTGTTGCCCTGTATTCCCAGTTTCCAAAGGCAGGCGGTATCCGTTCCTTGTTCAGGGACTTTTTCTCATTTATCGAAATGGGATTATGGTATGTAGGTTCATCCTTCCATGGATTCCCCCTCAAAACTCGTAACCTAGTCCGATTCTCCCTTAAATATTATGTCGTGGTTATTGAATATCATCCCAGTGCCAAATCTTCATGGACACTAGTTAATTACACTACTACTGTCAGGACATTCCAAGGGGTTCTGTCATGGCACCCACCTTCAGTCAGGGGAGTAGTCACGTTGGATATCCCTACCATATCTGGATGTTGGAACACTGGAGAATATATGTTTTTCCCCTTTATTATTGGGATTCTCGAGGGAGCAGAAGCTCGGGGCATCCCACGTCGAATGCGGAGAATCATACGCCATAGGCATGTATCTGTGGTTTTCCTCAAATTCCAATGTTTAACACTGGGTATGCCGTATGTATAACGTCTAGCGGAGACAGATCAGACTGATCGGAACACTGACTAGAGCGGATCAGGTGAGGCAACCCCTGTAGGGAACACCGATGTTGGGGCAAACACGTGGTTAGCTACCCGATTGTTGTTAAAGGGAATGGGTAATGAGGTGGAATGATCCCATTGGGATGTGGCAACCTGGGTAAGAACCAAAATGGATGATGGATGGTTAAATAAAGTGGGTGGAGATCAAGATGAAGTCAACTCAAGGATGACGATGATATTGGGATTGAGTCTCGAAGAGACCTCCAATGTATCCCTGAAGTAGGTAATCAAATCCCTCGTAGTTAACCCATGACAACGTCTTACCATCTAATGGGGTTGACAATGTCTTACCATTTGATGGGGTCATAATGGATTACCGCTAGATGGGGTCACAATGGTTTACCACTGGATGGGATCACAACGGCTTACCACTGGATGGGGGTCGAACCTTAGGGAGGCTTCTAACATACCTTATCTAGGAGACAAATATAGGGGCCCACGTAGTTCGGGAATGGTGAATGCAGTTTAACGTCATGTAGTACTGAAAGGGGGAATACAGTTTAATGTCATGTGGGACAAAAGTGGCCTAACACGAAGGGGGTCAGAACCAATGGTTGTTGGGATTGAACCTCCAAGAGGATTCCTACTTACATTTACCTGAAAATAATCAAATTCCACATAATTCGGGATGGTTTGGGAGAACTGACATGAAGGGGATCAGAGAAACCCAATGTAGGGCTTGAACCTCAGGGAGGATTCCTACATACCTCTCTTTGGCAAGGATTACAGACCTCATAGTTCAGGTTGGGTTTTGGAGAAACCGACGTGAAGATGGTCAGGGCCAATGGGTGGTGGGATTGAAGCTTAGGGAGGCTTCCTGTGTACCTTGCCTTGGGAAGGATCAAAGACATCATAGTTCATGTTTGGTTTGGTGAACCGACGTGAAGATGGTCGGGACCAATGGCTGGTGGGATTGATCCTCAAGGAGGCTTCCTACGTACCTCTCCATGGAAAGGATCAAAGACCTCGTTGATCAGGTTAGATTTGGTGAACCGACGGTAAGATGGCCGGGACAAATGGGTGGTGGGATTGAACCTCAGGGAGGCTTCCTATGTTTCTCACCTGGGAAAGGATCAAAGACCTTTTAGTTCAGTTTGGGTTTGGTGAACTGATGTGAATATGATCGGGACCAATGGGGGGGGCTTGAACCTCTGGGAGGCTTCCTACGTACCTCTCCTTAGTAAGGATCAAAGGCCTTGTAGTTCAGGTTGGGCTTAGTGAACTGACTTGAAGATGGTTGGGACTAATGGGTGGTGGGATTGAACCTCAGGGTGGCTTCCAACGTACCTCGCCATGGCAAGGATCAAAGACCTCATAGTTCAGGTTGGTTTTGGGAATACACTCTAGGCATCCCGGAGAGGATTTCATGGTCGATGCTTACTCAAAACCCACTTGATTCATGCTCCGTGTGAGAAATAAGATGCAGCAAAGACCCGACGATCCCATCGCGAAAGGTGAGTTCGTGGGAATTGGACTTGGCCTACACATATTTGGTGTAACAATGAAGAAACAAGGTCATATACATGGTTTGTATCCCTATGAGGAAACATGGTATTACTCTATTATGGAGGCCCGAGTGGAGACAAAGCCCAGTGGGAGAGGGATTCAGACCCTTGGAAGAGTGGAGGAGGGGTTCTACCTTCAGCAAAAAAAAAGTCTAGGGGATTACACCAAGGCGGTCGCCATTTCCCCGCGGACGGACACCGCTCTAATAAAGAGGATTTCATTACATGTGAGAAATGATCTCAATCCCGTGGAGACCAGTGGGCATAGAGAATGTCCAAGATGGGGCACCCTACCTGCACGACACAGGGTGAGGCCATATTTTAAAGTCATGTGCTGAGGAAGATGGCACATTGAAGTTTAACATCCTGTACCTCGGACGAGGTGGGATTTCTCTTCACCCCTAGGACGTACCTACCTAATAATTTCCCACCCTTGTGGGAAATAATTCATCATAAATTCCATGAGTGGGGGTGTCAAGAGGTGATCCCATTGGGGGTCCACGTTAGCATGGCTATGCGAAGATGTAATGGACATTAGTGTGCCTATGTGAAGAAGCATGAGGCGAAGCAACACAATGTGCAGCACCAACCAAGGGACTTTGCACGGGAAATGGATTTTCAGGGAAAAGGAATTCATAGTTAGAAGCCTTGTAGAGATCTGGTGCTCTATGTTGTGGAGGGGCTTCATGAAGGGGTATGCTTCGCTAGGCAAAGTGGCCAAGCCAAGGCATAGGGAACCAATGTATATAGAAGGATCTTCGCGACGTGGAAAGGCATTCGTGAAGCAATGACTCACGAAGAAATGGTGCCTCACAAAGAAAGGGTGCCTTGTGAAGCAAGTTGTTGTGAAGCAATTTGATTTGCGAAGCACATTGACCATGCCTTAGCATGGGGTTTACGTGTGTATGGAGGGTGTTCCACGAAGCATTAACACTTTACGATGCCCCGAGTCCCCGTGGGGATCCCCTTACTTCAAAAAGTCATGTGGGATTCATGGAAGGTATCCCTCTTGGAAGAGGGGTTGAATTAAAGAAAAGGGGGAGGCACTTTGCAATGAAAAAGAACCTTGAAATGTTCTTGGTTTTTAGAGAAAGAAGTGCTTCACGATTTGAAATATCATAAGTTTAAAGGTTATATGATCCATCCTTTGGGATCTATGGGAGACCTGTATTTATAGGCAACAGGTGCCGTGAAGTAGAGCTCACATGGTGCGAAGACAGAGTTTGCCTCACTGTGGGTCTTGAACGTCAAATCGGCTGGAAAAGGATCCCAGCTCCTTGCTCCATTGCAGGGTCAGGAGTGTCAAATTCATTCCCCGAGCATCTTGAATCCTTTCTCTATGGCGGGGTCATGAACGTCAAAGGGTTCATGGGGCGTCCTGTCTCCTTGCTCCACGGTGGGCTCACGAATGTCAAATGGTTTCACGGGGCATCCCACCACCTAGCTCCATGGCGGGCTCGCGAACGTCAAAGGGATTCATGGGGTGTCCCTCCTCCTTGATCCATAGTGGTCTCGTGAACATCAAAGGGGCTCGAAGGGCGTCTCGCCTCCTTGCTCCGCAGCAGGCGCGGGGCATGGGGCTCCACGAAAGGTCTTCGTGAGGTAGCCCCAGAGAATTCCCTCTTGTTCTTATTCTTGCCAACTTTTGGCGCCAACAACATAAATGATAAACCAAGTGATTATTCCCCAAAACATTGATTCCACAAGGAATTGTTTATAAATAGGTAATATAAATTCATAAGTGAACCATATATGGTATGATATATAAGAATATTGTTCTATAGTAGATTTATAATAAAATTATTTTTTTGTAGGATGTTTTAACATGTATGATGAAATTTATGACTTAAGGTAAGAGTTTTCTGATGTAACATTTTACATCTGTGAGATATATGTCTTATTCACCACTCATTTATTTTTTATGGAATATATAATATCCATGAATGTATTATTTTCTTATTATAATTAAATTTATATTTGTTTAAATATCCATTTTATGATATTTATTTCATGGGGTTTGTGGTTCAAAGGTTTCATATTTTTTAATGTAATGTTTTCCTTAAGTTTACTTCTTTGTGATTTATGTCATGTTATGCACAAATATTTTACTATGGGGTGTATATAAATCCATTTGAAATGTCATATAATGAATCAAATTGATTATATATATTTTAAGCTTCATTTAATGTCATTATCTCATGTAGAGTGTTATTCAATGTTACGAAAGTTGTAATAATTTATTTCTACAATCTCATCGTTTATTGGGATTGTTTATGATTATGCTTCCATTAGTGAGATATTATGATATATATCTCAGTAACACAAAAACATTTATTATCCTATTGTTATTAATTATATTTTCAGTTATTGGTACCATTATTACACTTTTTGGCACATAACATAATTAAAAAAGTGTTTTTAATAAAATCCATCATTAAATCACTCTTTTGTTGGAAATTTGTGTTCCATCAAAACCATGTTTTCCTATAAAAATGTTTCAAAAAAATGATTCTTGTTTAAAAAGTGATTTAAATATTTTCAATCCTTGTTATATGCTTTTAAGTTTAAAGTTTTTCAAAACAATTTCAATCTTCTTTTATATTTTTTCAAGAAAAATGTTTCTAAAATGAAATTATGCCACCTTTTTATGTTTTCAATGAATATTCAAAGAAAAAAAATTAAAACTTTTTTCACGATTACTTTATGAGTTTCCAATGATTTTTCAATTAAAATTTTTTCAAAAATATTTTCAATATTCCATTATAAGTTCTCAAATCTATTTTAAAAGAAAAAAGTTTTCAAAATACTTCATTTTTTGAAAACATTTTTCATTGAGGAAATGATATTTTATTCATGAGATATTTTAAAAGAAATTATAAAGTACTATTTATAAGAAAAGTATTTTTGGAATGATTTTATGAAAATTATTTTCAAATAAATGATATTTTCCTTAATAAATTCTCCATGTTATCCTTCAAAATCCTTCTCCATATACAATGACATACATTATTATAGTTTATGACTTATTGGTAATAAAATCCTAAAATACCATTCATATAATTTCATAAATTGATTATTTTATGATTGTATGATATGTATGACTCTCATTTATCTTCCACAAGGTATATGATTTTGGAACCAACTTCTTTTTAGGGGTTATTATTTATTGTAATCATTCGTAAACCTTTCTATTTTTCATAGGTTATGATGTGATGAAATGTTAATGTCACCCATTTAATTTAATGGGTTATGATTTGATGTTTATATAACAAAAATATTTTCATGGTTCATGACATAATGAATTATTTTCTATCTTATGACACATATATGTATGATTTCATTATTTGAAAAGTGTGACCTATATTTCCCTCCAATGAATTGGGTGATGATAATTGATTTATGAGCTCGAAGGCTACATGGGGTAGTATCCTAAGCGCAAAACACGACGGTACCCTATGATCAAAACAGGGGGGTACACAAGAGTGAATCCCATGACTGAATTAAGAGGTTAATATGGTTGGAATCTCGAGCCCTAAACAAGAGGGGATCCTAATCCCTAAACAAGAGGGTACATGGGAGTGTATTCAAATACTGAAACAAGAGGGTAAATGGGAGGGCATCCCAATCCCAAAACAAGAGCATACATGGGAGGGCATCCCAATCCTAAAAAAAGAGGGTACAAGAGATGGATTCTGAATCTCAAAGTAGGTACATGCTTTATTATCCCCAGACTAACATGTTATGACTGTCTTGGTATGTTTCCTTGAAATACAATTTTCAATGCTTATGTGTATGACACAAATTCAATGGCATATTCCTATGTTTTGATTTGGTGGCCTATAATCATGAACTATAATTCTTTATTACATGATTCATTTTTTTGGTCTTTGATATGCATGGTATGATCTTATAATGTTATGATCACGTTCTCATACATGTATTATCATGTTCAACCCACTTTTTTATCCTTACTAATCATCTGAGCTCACCCCATTCTTATTTTTTCCTTTCCCAAGGTTATGAAGAATGTTGTTAGGTAGATATACTAAATGGGAATATCTTTGTGGCTAACATTGATGATCTTTCACCATGTTAGAGTATTTTGTTCCATGTTTCATAAGAAACTAATCTATTATGTTCTTTAGGATTGTACTTTATTAATGTGATAAATATTCATCTAAAATGATGTAATATCCGTGTATGTTAATATTGGGTTACTAGTGTTTATATCAATTGAATAGTTTATTCAACATTTAGAAACTAGGATTAGAAAACATTAGCGAGATCACTGGGATTATTCTAAGGTTATGTCGATGGATGTCTCTAAGGATATGTCTTAGGACAAGTAAATTTATAGGAATATTTCCTATAATCTTGGTAAAGGATAGAGTGAGTGATTTCCTAGAAATTCCTCAATATCTTGATACTACAAGTGGATTTTTATCTGGAACATATTTACATAGGGTTAACAACACAAAAAAATCGCATTGTGATAGACTTCATCAGGAACTGTTGCACAACAATGGGCCTTGCAGTACAACTGGTTTTACAATCCCAAATGATATGCTTTGGGAATTAAAAAACACTTTAAGATCCATCAAGAAGGATTTAAATAGAATATGACTATGAATAACAAATGACAATCCTAAGCTGACATAAAGTAGGGGTCATGATTTGTACATCCAATTATTTGTTTTTTATGTGGTTTTATACAATGATTTTTTTTCAAACTATGATTTATGCTATTAGACAATAATAGGAACTAAAAGGAACTATGTGAACATTTAATTTTTTAGATATTCAATGAAAATGCATTTTAAAAATCGATTTCCCAAGTGGAGATACCATGAAGTGAATTTGAAAGGTGGTATGAGTATTGGATATACTTTTAAAGATAAAGAGACCGAAATCACATATGAAAGATAAGGGATGTTTTCTCTACTCGAAAATGTTTATTTCCCCAGAGTGAAATGGTCTGATGGTGACTGACCGGTATATCTTTTTTTATCTTGTGAAGGACATTCCACAGTTGAGTTACTTATGTCAGGTTTACCATTTCATTTCCAACAAACATGATATTATGCCTGGTTTAGTTGATTGCATGGGGTTGACTGGTGTCCAATCACTTATTTAAGGTATAATATAATTGAATTCTCTCTAATGGGGTTATTTGCGGATCCAGAAACACAAAACGAGACTCACATCCATGATTTAGGAACCATCATTCCAAAGGTAGGCATTTGATGGATGATTTGGCCAACAACACTTATGAACTCACGCTGGTTTATAGGATGAGAAATTTGTCTCAACAAAGCCTTTGGGGGGGGGATATTTCTTATTTTTGGAGTCAATTATAGATTTATGTGATGTTTATATGTTTGTGAATCCAGGGTCATTCCCAAGAATGTGTATGCAAATTTTCACAAGGTCATAATCGATGGTTGACTTGAATGCTTTCAGAATCATTTTTATGTAAATGAGGTTCTCCATTTTTTTCACTCCTTTATGGATAGATCAAATATTCTCTCAGTATTTTACTAAGATAACAATGGTCTAAGTCACATGATGAGTCACTTTTGTGTTTATTTACATCTTGGGGGAAGGGTAATTGCATCACTGTTGGGATAAAACCCATAAAATGAGTTTCCTATGTATCTTCATGTGAGGAATCAAAATCCACATAGGTCGGTGCCACATAACTAGACACATCACCTATTATGTTCGTGTGATGAGGAACCATCCATGAAGTTTAATGTCATGCGATAAGGACATCTAGGTTAAATATTTCCATGTCAAGAGTAATGTAGGACTTACACCAATGGGGCATATGGGACCCATTAGAGATGTTGCCTTATGGGATAACATGAACCTACTGGGGATGCACCCAGAGAACATTAGGATGGATTTGGGAGCTTCGTTTTGACCTAGAGGTGGCTTACATTGTATCAAAGACAATTGGTAATCAAATCCCACATTGTTTAGTTTTCCATGCAGTTTGACATCATTCGATGAGGATGAGAGTGAACAATGTAAAAATGAAGGAATAGATGTGATAGGTGAAATATTAGGCTTGAATATTAGGGAGATTTTCTATATATACTTGTTAGTTGGGAATTATTTTTCAGATAGTTATCATATATTTGGAATCATAGTTTAAAAGGAAGACCGTTAATAGAGGCATGATGGCTTCTTACACATGGGAGCATCCCATTTGGTTTATAGTTGGTGCTTTTGTCTATAAAGAATTCCAATTTGATGTTTTCTAACATAAAGATGTCATGAACACCACTAATATCTATGCCCATGGGATTCATGGTCATTGGGATAAATAAGAGGAAGAAATAGATCTGATGATCAAACAGCCCTCCCCACCCACTATTGGATGGTGCTAGATCCCAAAGGTGGACAAAGAGTTGATTTCAGTGGTCATGATTCCTCTATTTTTTTCATACCTAGGATAGATATGTTTTGTGATCTATCTGGAGAGATCCGAGTTTGAGGCAAAGAGAGAAATCACACCACCTCCCATAAGAATGGTGAGGGACTTACCTCACGTGGAGTGCCATGAGTTCGATTCTATGGAAAAGGGAAGAATGTTCATCACATGTCCTCATTGTAGGGAACAACCAGTAATTCCCCTTAATTCCTAGTATGGGGAGGTTCACATGATTATACCAAGATCAGAACCCTAGTTACCTAGGTAAATTAATCTTAGGGACATTCTGAGGGTCCATATTACTGCAGGGTTACCCACTTGAATCCTCTTACCATGGGTATGTAAACTCAAAAGGGCATACTGATGTGCCCGATGGTCTCATCATATATGTCTAGTGGATTTGGAAGAGGCTTTGGCATGAGGAAAGTAGACTGGATAATGGAGGGACTACTAATTATATGAGTGAAATGGATGGAAATGATTGGATCTAGATGGAATAACTCCCGAGGATACCCCATTCTATGTAGAATATCCTTACGGAGGGCGAGGTTTCCTTTGCATTGTGTGTTGCAATGTGGGTAAGTGGGCCATCCGCATGACATGGTGGTACGAATATTTGGGTTCTATTTGTGTATAGTTTTTCTACATAGGGATAGGTTTCATCCACATAGCATGATGCATCATTGGGTTGAGTTCCAACAACCTAGTGACTTTCTAGGTGGGGCACAGTTCCACCCACATAGATTTTTTATGCAAGATGCCCGATTGCAAAGGGGAAATTTTTTATACACCTCCAGGGAATTATATCTTCAAAGGACGTGGGATTCATGATTTTCCAAAAGTTTTATTTTTTTCCTTATTAATAAAACCCAAACATTTTACCTGCCTGGAATTGTCGAAGTATTACATCTTTTGTGGTTCTCTTTTCTTCCATGCCTTCATCGATCGATCGATATGATTTTTAGATCCCCTTGGGTTTTATTTATAGAGAAGCTAAGGAACTGGATACTGGTGTATCTGGTCACTGATGATGGGTTGTATACATCTTTTTCAGAAGCGCATGGAGGATTTAGTAAGCTAGAGGCTTTTGCGGCCACTATAATCCCTTCCTGGCATCGTAAAGGACATTATTTTTTCTATGGGATACAATGATACCTCATTTCCCCCGAAAAAATTTAGTTCATGTGAAATCATTTTTAGGGGTGGATATCACCACCCCTTTTTAGAGAATATATTATTTCATTCATGGGTTCTGCAATACACATCATGTCCACAGACCGTTCCCATTTACGGGTCTTTCATAGAGCAACAGACCACCATACAGAGCTGCAATCCACAAATGGAGTCTTCCTTCATGGAATTTATTCCTTTGTAACTTAGTTTTACCTTCTAGAATATTTTTTCTCCAAATAATACTTCAATTTATTTTTCTTCATTTTTCTAATTAGTGAATGTTTCTTCTTATTATATGTGGTGTTTCCAAGAACCAATAAATTCCCTCTATCGGAACAGATTTTGATCAGAATGAAGAGGAAGCTATTATAATATGGAAAGCCGTCCTAATTTGACTTGGTTTGTAATTTACTAGGGTACCCATAAGAGGGTCACCATGCCTATATATAGGGGGACTAGATCATTTGTTTTTTTACAATATTTCCTAGTGAATTGTGCGCTCATGAAAATCTCTGACTGTGTTTGATTTCTACATATTGTGTCCTTTTTAGATGCCTTCACCCAAAAATGATGACATTTTACCCAAAAAATAAAATACCTCAATAGAAATGGGTGAGATTCGTCTTCTACATAGTGAGAAATGTTGCACAGATGAATCATTCAGAGAAAAATTTCTTCATTGGCTAACGCTTCATAGGCCATCATTTTTTGGACCAATATTTCATTAATTTTCTGATTTTTTAAAAACTAAATTTATGCAATCAATTGAAATAATGATAATGGATATCCCTATCACTTTAATTAATGTGACTAGAAGAAGAGAGACTATGGTAAATAATGTTGAAGATGACCTCCGATCTTATGTTATACCTCTAGAGAGTAATCTAAGAGATCTCCATTCACAAGAACATATAAAATACTCAATGTCTAGTCGATTTCATTTCTATATCTCCATATCCAAGATGATTCTCATCTAGCACTAGTTGACCAGAACGTCTTTGTTGTTATCCTTGGGATGTATCAGGGGTGTAATCGAGAAAATATTTCTTCCATGGGTAAGATTGAATCGATTGGGAACAAGAAAACATGATCATCCTAAATGGATCCATGTGGAAGAAAAGTAATTGATATAACCAAAATACATCCTTGGAATGTGTCATCCATGATTATCCATCAACATTAAACCTTTCACGATGTAATCCTAAAGGATGTTGGAGCTCCATATGGGATTTGCTGTCTAGATGGTGCTTCATTGATGAATGGGATTGGGCATTCTGGGTATACTAAAATTTCTATGAACTTCACAAATAGTTGGATGCTATTAACGTGTACCAGGAAGTGTTGGTTTCTTAATTTTCAATTTTTCAACAGGCGATATGGTTCCCAAACTACTTATTCATTGGTGTTCAAGCACTAACGCCTTCCACTTGTCAGATGGTGTAGTGGAAATTAGCTTGTGGGATATCTATCCCTAGGATGACCTATCATCCTTTGTAATATGTATGAAGAATTTGTACCAGTGTCCAATACATGGAAGAATTCCGAGCATGTTTCCCCACTAGTGGGAGATTTTCTGGTCAAAGCTATGATATTTCCTTGTCAACCCCTCAATGCACTCTCTCTCATTCCATTTGAAGCTTTCATAAATCTGTTTTTACAGGTGAACTGATCAAGACCAAATGTCCACCATAGCAAGATGCATCCAACTGAACAATGATGATGCATTATAGGCTCATAATGTACTAAACTTGAGGTATGCTGATACAACTTATAGGTTTTCCAGGTTCGATAATACAAATCATCTGAGACTAGACTAGTGGTTTTCTTCATCATGTTATTCAGTAGATAGAGTTTACCCTTCTACGATGTCTATACAGGTGTGAGGGTTTTCACCATGATGATAGAAGCTACATTGATAGAAGAAAAATCTATCAATATGGCCCTCCCCACCATTTCCTGTATTTATGAATTATTGGTGAATATACAGGAAGTAATATCTATACATCATCTTAGCAGACTATTTCAATTGTTGTAAAGATAGATGGTAGAGCATTTACATTACTATGAGTATCGATATACCACATTGGTTCCTCATTCTATTATTCATCTAACCATACCCAAAATTTATGCATTTTTTCCTAAATCTTTTAGCGTTGTTAGCATGATTGAATTATTGAGTTAGTTTTCTCGATATGCTTTCCTACCTAACCATCCACCTCAAGGAGTTGTGGGGGATGATGCAAGGAGCTCTGCAGAATAACGTCCAAATATCATTATTCATTGGGATGGAATATTAACCACCCACATAGATAGAGTAATAAATTGTGAACATTATTACCTTTATAGCTCTGCAAGAAAATTTGAATGCCTATTGAAAATCACATTTTTTAAAATTACTCAGGTTAATAGGGAATCTCACCCAGTCATCCTTTGCCAATTATGGTTGATGATGATGCGTTAAGATTCGGGTATACAAGTCTTTATTCCACCACAACAACTATAACAAAATTATCCTGGGAGTATGCTCAAACATGGGTGGATTGCTACCCCAATGGATTATTGTAATGGTTAGTTTGATGAATTCATAAACACTTGGCTGCTTCAAGTCATATTCCAGTTGCACCATCTTCCTCTATTATTACTGTAAGAAGGCGTTCTATTCACTGTCACAGGGGTTTAGAGGTGACTTCATCCACACATCCTATCTCTTTGGAGAGTGACGCAGACCCTATATCATTGAATAACATAGTCTAAAGTCTTATTGAGGCTGTAACAAGTGAAATTTCACCATGAATCCATGAAATTGAAATCAACACCATATGCTTAGATTTAGAGATTGAACCACTTACATGGAAAAAAAGTTCTTGTGCTTGGGTAACTCAAGCAAGGGACACTCTATTTTCCATGATTGCACGTCCATATTATATACCCATTATAGTGGAAGATAAAAACCATGTTTTTCATGCTGTTAGGGATCACCAGGATGTATGAAGATGGTTGAGGCATCAAATATGTACTATCATCATAGAAAATCCCTTGGTAGAATTTTTTAATGAGGATGATACGCTTCAGTGTTTGTTCATTGATTTGGACTCATGCAGATTTAACTATTGACACTTTCACCTTATCGTGTACCAAATCATCATAAACCGTGATGATCTAGCTCTCATGAAGGAAAAATTGTTTGGTTTAACACCTCTCATCATCAAATAGATTCGTTTTGGGATATTACCAAGGAGTTTCACCACCTGGTGGCTAATGAAGAAAATTATAATGAAGAAATTATTTCTCAAATAGAAGATATATGAGAGAACATTGATTGTTTGTCTAGGCTTAATGTGTAACTATCATCAATAAGTTCCTATTTTTATGTCATTAAACTAAAAAAACAATATCTCAGGGACATTATGAATCAAGTGAATCTGACGGTTGAATAGGAAGAAGAATAGTGGGATGCCTTAGAACAGAACATTGATTTCCTAATTCATATGGTAGTTAATTTTCTAGCCCAAGATAGTCAGACTTCATTATAATAATTTTATTTTATGTTATGCCATCCTTTTTTAACATTAGGGATAGGCTTTAGGGTGTAGACGCTCCTCTTATACCATTTAATGGAATGGAAAATTTCTTTCTCTCAACTGCATGTCTTTTTTATATTACAATGCAATTCTGATCAATTATAATTGAATATACTTTGAATGATTACTTTCCCCCAATATCCATTTGAATTATTATCGGGGATAATTAAATTTAAATGATCAAGTTAGGCGCTATGTTTTTCCCGAACCGAGGGACCCAACGAGCGTAGTTTGACTGTTACAAGGATCATGTGACCAATCCTACAAACATCGCATATTTTCTTGTTATAACCCTAGTTCTTTCCTAATTTGAAAAGTGATGCGGACTTAGAAGTTATAACCTGACTATTTCTTAGGTTGTTATTTGCTGGGTTTCAAATAAACAAGATATTTTTTCATTTTTTTATTAAATTACTCGATATGTTTCCCAAACCATGAAACGAATATGTTTAGTGGGATGGTACTCAACTTTATTCGGGGGTTCCCTTTTTGGGTTTTCGTTGTGATGAGTTTTGGGTCTCTTTTCATGGGAATTTTGGATCCTTTAAAACCTAGACTAACATTCTAGTTGTTTTAGGTCTAAAAACATTGACCATGAATTCTGGGGCGAGGGCCCCAATTAGGGATTATTAACCTAGGATGTCCCAATATTTTTCAAACATGAATGATGGACTTTTATTGACCATGAATTTATGGTTTATGGATATAGGATATGTGGAATGGAAACCACGGGTTGTATAGTGGTAAGAAAATCCTCTCTTGAGGATGAATTTAACTCTGGTTGACATGCCATTTTTTGTTGGAAACTTTTGTAGATCCATTGAGGCATATTGTTCATAGTCAAAAAATGTTTTCCTTAGGACACTGAAATTCCATTTCTGTTGTCCGTGAATTTTTATGAAAATATGGATATTTTGTTATCTTTTTTTACATGACCACAATGGGTGGTCTGTCGAGGGAAGTATGTGTGGTTGTAATAGTGGAATCCATCTTGTCATTGGATGAGAAACTACTCACACATGAATTTGACTTGTGTAAATGAGGGATGGAGCATGCTGTAGATTAACATCGTACAACTAGGAAATTTGAGACGTATTATTTAAATTCATTTTATTCTGAAAAAGTGGGGAACAATTTGACCTTTTGACAGTAATCCGATGAGGAATGTTGTATTATCTTCATCCATGAAAGGGTTGAAAATATGTAAACAACAATCCCGGGGGTTTTCAAAACTAGATAGTAAGGTGGGATGTAAAGGTCATAAGGGAATAAAGAGGTTGGAAAAAGCATTCCTAAGGAAAAAATTTCCATTGGTTTAGATTCCTTTTTGTGGGAAACTATTATAGAGCTACTAGGGTATATTGTACATTGTCAAAAAAAGATGTCATCAGGATACTGGCCTTCCATTTTTTTATGGAAGGGGATGGTTATGGGATTCAAACCATTTAGGTAAAAAAATTATGATTTGTGGAAAGGGCTTTCATGAATGTGAAAAGGGAATTTCATGCCTAAAGTTTTAAGGAATAGGTAGAGACATTCTCCCAAAACATGTGTGAGAAGGTTCTCTATGCAGGTCTAACCAATGTGTAGAAAGGGAGGGGACAATATTTCATTATGGTTGAAATTGAGATATGTGATTTAGGTGTCACTACGCTTCCTATTATAGTAGGAATCATTTTGAATGTAGTTCTTGATATTAGAATCCTGACATAGGTTTGGTCCATACATAGGAGAGGTAATTTTTTATACTTGTTTCCTTTTGGGGTGTCTAGGCCTCAGATCTATCATCCAAACATCATTATGCACCCCAAATATTCAAGAATCATGCCAAATTCTGTTCATGGGGTACCATGTTGTTTTAATGTCATGTGAAGATGCAATGGGCCATGCAGTTTTATGTAATGTGGAGAGGACAATGGGCTATTTAGTTAAATGATATGCAATGAGGAGAATGGAGGCACAATTTAGTGTCATGTTGCAGGGATGAATTTTCATAGAAACCATGAGTTAGTAGATGAAAATTGGGATTTTATATTATTACAAAACTTGGACATAAGGGGTAAGGCAAGTGTAAATGACGGTTTTGGGAATTCCCAGATTATGAGAAATGATACGGGGAGTGGTAGCCATTGGGGCATACAGAAGTAGGAAAATCTTCTCCTGATGATTAATTTTTTCAATTTGATAGGTCTTTTTTATGGGCAACTTGTGCGGATCCAACTAGAACCTATTGTGCATATTCAACTAAATATTTCCATATGATACTGTCTATTGATTTCTGATGGTTGTGGGTTTTTTTGAGGATTCAAGATCACTCGGGGAATAAAGTTTGATTGATAGAGAGGGTATGTACGAGTACATAAGAAATATCCATATCATGATTGTCCATTGAATTTGAGATCCCCTACATAGATCTGACTCATACATAGAGGTATATTTATATTTCTTTGATATATCCCCAGATAAGGGTCTTGAATTTGTGTTCTCCTACATAAAATTACTTACTAGGGTAGGGATGTTTTTTATTTTATTTGTCCTATGGTTAGGAAATGGACCATGGGGCCTAGAAATTACTATGTATCTCATTGAAATGAGAATCAATCCATACATAGTTCTTGGTATCCCGTGTAGTTTAACATCATATGTTTAAAATGATGATGAACTGATGTGAATGAAGGGAAACGATGTTGTATATTTTTTTCCAAGGCAAGAGTCAAGTCATGCAATTCCTAAAAAGATTCTATGTGTAGGTCTGATCCTTGCATTGGGATTGAGAATTTTTTTATGGTGGATGGACCTATTATTAGAGATCAATGCATCACTACATATCCTTTGATAACTATAATAAAGACGAATGTAGTTCTTGGGGTACCTTGTAGTTTTAGTGTCATGCAATTAGAACTTTGGGTTTGCCAATGCGAAGAGGAAAACCATAATGTTCCTTTTAATGCCATGCCACTATGACAAACAATTGTGGATTGATTTTGCATGGATATGTGGGGAGTCCACTACCAAGGACCCTAAGACAACATGATTTCTTCTCGGTGTGAGAAACCACCTAGGGATTCCACAACCAAGGATAAGAGAATTTTATATTTGAGGTGACTGGACCAAGATGAAAATTTGGACAGTGCTATATATGCTATAGGGATAGGAATCAAGCTGTATATAATTCGGTAGCATAACAAGGTGGGCTATGGATTATAGAGGCAATGTCCTCTTAGGTTAGAACACTGTTATGTTGTCTAGTTTAACGTCACACAACAAAGACATTGATACCGTGTAGTTTATCACTGTGAGGTGATGACATAGAAGACCTACCATGAAAGAGAGAGATTTTGTTTATTCATAAAATGGATCTTCACAAATGGCATGTTTGGGACTCCCCTATTTTGGCATAGTTTTCATGTAGAGGATATTATTAGGCATTCCATGATTGTGACCGAGTCATATGATCAATGCGTCACTATGTATCCCAAGGGATTGAAGGCAAGGCACACATAGTTCTATATTGAAAGGACCATGTGTAGGTCTAGACCATATATCGGGGGAATATTTCAATTTTGAGGTGGATAGACCAGGATGAATGTCTGGGTGTCACTACATATCCTGATTGGGAAGGAATCAAGGTAGACGTTGTTTTAATACATATCCCTCTGCGGATCTGACTCATAAACAGAGGAAAAGAGGCATTTTAAACATTCTTTTTTTGGGGTGTCTAGACAAATATGTGAAATATATGAATCTATATATATCTTGCGTGGAAATGAATCAATCCATACATTATTCTGTAACATATCATGGTGGGTATCCAATTCCAGAAGCAATGTCATTTCAGGTAAGAACATTTTTGTGTTATGAAGTTTAATGTCATACCATGAGGATGTTTTCCAAATATTTTAACGTCATACGACATGGAAAATTTCAAAATGTAATATAACATCATGTGCTGAGGATGTTGGTAGCACAGTTTTATATCAAGTTGCAGGGATGACTTTTCATAGAAATCTTGACTACATAAGGGCTAATTCAATTGTGATATTCTGTGATTCCTCAATCATGATAGGGAAGGAAAGTGTCATGCATGATTCTAGGGGTTCATAGATTAGGATACAAGATACTGGGACTGGATTCCATTGGGAATATAGAGGTAGTAAAGGCCTTTCCAGAGGATGAAATTTCCATTGGTTGATAGTATTTTTTTGTGGGAAACTTATGCAGATCCACTACAGCATATTGTGCATGGTCAAAAAAGGTGTCCCAAAGACAATGATCATCCAATTTTTATGGTTGTGGAGGTTTATGGAGATCCAAAAATTCCCAGGGCATAAAGTTTGATAAATGGAAATGATGTGTCATAGTATGTAAGAAACACTTTGACCATTATTTTCCATGAAGGTTGGATTTTCCCAACAAAGATCTGGATCATTTGTGTGTGGGGGGGGGGTACTTCTATTTCTTTGATGGATCCTTGAATGAGGAACCCTAAATCGATATCTCCTTCCCAGATCATGAATTTTTTTATAGGATATGGGTACATTTAGATTTTACCATTGGATGGGGCTAGGATATGATGCCCAAGCATCACTACATACCTCATCCAAATGAGAATCAAGCCACACATAGTTCTTGAAGTTCTATACATAGGTCTGAACCATACACGGGATTGGGGAATTATTTTTTATTGTTGGGTGTGGTGGATGGACCTGAATATAAATTCTAGGCATCTGTATATATCCATTGTAGAATGGATTCGTGATTTATCTATTTTTTTATCATGACATGGTGGATGATCGATGTTGGTGACAATGTCCTCTCAGTTGAGAAAACTCGGTTGTTAAGTAGTTTAATGTCTTGCGATCGTGATGATTTTCATGCTGTTTTCATCATATGAAAAGAACATTGATTCCATGCAGTTTTTCATTGTGAATTGTGGATGTAGAGAAGAAACATACCAATGGGAGGGGGTATATTGAAGTTGGCGTAAATTGACATGATTGAAGTCCTTAGAGTCCCTATGCCAAACCACACACTTTAGAAGGGAACATAGGCCAAGAGGCCAAAAAGTAAAATGGACATGTGACCGGTCCTGAGATATGACATCATGTGTCACTACATATCCCATGTGGATGGGAATCAAGCCACATATAGTTCCTGAAATTAAACCTCCATGCATCGGTTTGACGGATACTCAAGGAGGGAGAATTTTTTATCATTCCCAACCGAATATTAGAGATACATGTATCACTACATATCTTAAGATAAGAGTCACAATATCGGTATTTGAAAGATGATGTAACTTATTCTAACACGTCTAACAATAGGGAGTTTTTTTTGAGAGGATGGAGTGAGTGACTAAAGAGTGTATTCTTTGCCTTCTACCTTAACAGGTGAGGTGGGATTATCTAGAGCTATTAGGATGGATTGAGAAAATTTCCATTTGATAATATTCCATAATTTTGGGGGATAGTGGATTTTTTAGCACTTTTAGGCTGGGTTTCCAAAATTGAAATCAGTATTTCTCCAAAATATCTGTCCAAATATGGACTCATGTGCTCAACCTGATGATGGAAAGTTTGTAATATTCACCGAGCTACTTGAAGGGGTAACTATGGACCATTTCTAAACCAATTGGAGTATTGACCAAATCAATACACTAGATCAAGGGTCACTTCTGTTTCTGCTCATAGAATCCTGCATCAATATATTGTGACTGACAAGATTAAAATAATGCCTTATCATTGTGAAATATTTCATTCCTTCCATTAATGTATCATTTGATGCAAAGATGATATTATGAGTGAATCATTGTGTGATGATGTAGCCAATGCCTTCCTAATAGGACATCAAAGGACATGTTTTAGAGAACCACAAAAAAATATGACACATTTGTGAGGTATTCGAATCATGTTTTGAGTTTGATCTAGCCTAATGGCCTCTACCCACTTTTTTCATAGACCTATAGGGTTTCATGAAGATGGAGTCAGGTTATCTTTATTGTATCCCAGTAGATGAAACATCCACATTGGAATGGTATTAACTCCTGATCCATTATTAATGATGTCTTTTGGAATGTCTATCCCAGTTATCATTCTAGGAACAGTAAATGGTTTGGTGTGTCCCTGTATAATGGTGTCATCATCTTCATCTGTTAAGGACAGAATTGTGTGACATTCAACAAAAATTTTCTCTATTTGATAGAACTATGTGGATACCACCTTTTATTAAAACTCCTAAATGATTAGTAATAACTGCATGAGTACTTCTATGAGGCCACTTGAAAACTGAGGATATCCAGGATTGATAATTTGGCCACTACTGAAGATAATTACTTGATAATATCATACTTCTAGTATAACAGTATTTACATACCATCACGTGGATGCTCTTTCCTAATTGATTTAGGGTATTGAACATTATATAAATATTAATATGCCCTCTTGATAGGGGTTGGAGTGGCTTCCATTCTTTGAGGGTTTGGCTGGGTAGCTCTTCCTACACAATGCATGGGATTATACAACAGTTCTTCTTTTTATGGATATTCCATAATGATTGGGACAAAGTGGATTCTAATAAGGTCAGGGTAATTTTCAAGTTTCGATTGGGTCCACCAAATACCTCTTCCATGTGTATCTAAAACATTGATAGTTTGAGAAGGGGTGCGATCATAAGTTTTGTTTCTTCCATGGGTATTCCATCCTTGGTATTCTCAGCTTCATCGGCCTCTACCACTAGTTCCATGATTGGTTACTAGGAACTCAGGTTCATATCCATTTTATTTATTAGATAATGGATCCATTAAGTGAATTAAATTAATGGAGACAAAGATAAACTCCTCGTCTGATGATGAGTATTCTTAATTGACTACATTTGGTGGTGTCGTTTGGTGGGGTGGTGCCCGTGCTTTCAAATCAAATGGCGTAAAATTTTAGAGGTTCAAAGATAACTTTGGACATGACATGGGTTCATCTTATTTCACTTTATCTCTACCTTTTTTGTCAAACTAGTTCTCGAGTAGTCAACATTTAGTGGATTTTGGGGTCAAGGATGTTGGAAATGTTGCAGCAGGAACTGATGGTGGGAATAGTTCATTTCATTAATTGCACTTGGTGTATTCCATGAGCTCAATTAACTATTTTCTATGTCATCCAACTATTAAGCTTCTACTCCATTCTGATAAAATCTTCTTTCCAATCATCTCTATTATTATGGATGATGGTTGAAACATATGACACTTATGATTATGGTGGTCAAAATTTTACTTACCCCGAATCTACAATTCTTAGTAGGTTTTATTTAATGGTGAAGCATTATTAGATAGTATGTCTCAGTATCCAGTGGAAGGGATAATAATCTGGATGGTCATCAAGACCTACCTCATCGGCCCTCTTCAGATCTCGTATGAGGTGAAAATTTTTCTTCACATAGGATATAAAATATCCATGGACATGATCATCTCATAATGAAGAAACTTTATTACTTGGTTCCTTGAATTGATTTATCTTGGGTCCCATCCACTGGTCCTATTGAGGTAGAGGCTGCGGTGGATTCCCTGAGGTTACACAATGATTAGGTGTAGGACTCAGGGGTCGAGAGAACATGAGGGATGAATTGAGAGTGACAGATGATGCTTCACCTTTTCCCACTCTTTTTTGGGGATGATGGGGCTATCTTGAATTTGAGAATGGTTTTTCATATGATTTCTTATATTATTTTGGAAATGGTGGAGAAATCCTAGAATGCAGTTTAATATTTCACTAGGATGAGTGGAATTCATAGCACACCATAGAGGTTATCAATGCACATAGAAAGTATCTAGTCTTGGTGGAGTTTTTGGGTCATAGAGTAGGTAGGCCATTTCCATCTAGAAACAAAATACAATACTCTCTTTTTATCTCAATATTATAAATTCTAGAGGTCACTAAATGTTTTATTTTGTAGTATTGAGATGAACTAGAAAAAGACCTTCTGATGAAGATCCTACCATCCTATTATTGACCGAGCCGACAAGATGGTGTTCCAAATGATGGTTGTCCCTTACAGAGATCACATGAAGTATCTGTGTTTCATAACTACTTATTTATCTGTAGTTCCCATAATGGGGTTATAATAAGAAGCATAGTGCATTTGATTTTTCTATATCTCACCCAATCCATTGAATATCGGGTAGCTGAGACTCCCATCATTTAGTAGAGGGGGTGTGTTACTCACCGAATTGGAGTAAGGATTCTGTTCCAATTATTCTAGTGTATGCCCCTCCTCTAAGGATTTAAATTGATCTTCGAATGAATTTATGGTATTAATAATCCCCTGATGTGCGTCCTGTTGAACCTGAAATTGGGTGGGATGAGCAGGGGAATGATTTGACATGCTGGTTCTATTGATATTTGGTGTGGATATTTACCAAGGGCATCATTTGGGGACTTTTCTGAACTAATTTCCATTTTTCACTTAATGGATGAAAATATTAATACCCATCTGGGATCATATTTAGGTAGGCCAACAGTCCCAATGCCATGTTGGATGAACATTCTTGACTTTCTTCATTTTCTCGGATAAACCCATGTGGTTGAGATACACCTACTAGAAGTGTACATTGGGGATTTACATAGTGAGTGTATTTGACATGATGGATTCCTCATAGGATTTGAACATTGATTCATCTTAATTATTTAATATATTCCTCTTACTGATAAAATATATCCTTAAGTACTAGGGACTCTTGCTCATTTGGATGAGGTGGGTCATGTGAAACCTTGTTCTTGTTCATCTAGTTATGATGGTTTTTTAGAGGAGGTTATGTTGGATTGGCCAAGGGAGTTTCCAAATTTAGGACAGCCCTATGGTTCTGGGTATACACACCTTTAGGTTCAATGTGGATCTAATTCCATCATGAACCATCATCTCCATATTATTTTGTATTTGAATCATTTTTAAGGCGGTCCATATCATTTATATCAATGACGTTCACAAATTCATAACATATTATTGGTGGCATACCATCTGCTGAATGGGGGGAGTGTTTCCATCCTTTATTGGATCTTCTTGTTCTATTCTAGGATACTCTTTGAACATCTTGGAGAATGATAACTCAAAGGGAACCTATGGGAAACCTTACTACACATCTCCCTCTTGAAGGGAATGAATCATGAGGCGGGATGGATTGAGAGGCCTCTCGATTTTCCATCCTCCCTAAATGAGAATAGATTGATTCGCATAGAGTGGGTTATTGAGGTAAAAATTCCCGCATCCTTGAGGCCTGGGGATACTCCTATTCTCCGAGTACTATTCCTTGGCCCAAATTTTATGGTATTATGGGGAATTTTGTGTTAAAATTCTTCCATCCCTAAAGGCTTGGGCAGATCTCGTATTGTGGAAGTGGTTGCTATTGTTTCCAATTTCTCGATCTCATTCATTTCTATTCGTGTCTGAGATGGATATGGTTTTAGGTCTGGATGTGCATTATTTTATTCTGAGGTTGTTAGTAGGGCTTGTTTATTGCCTTTCCTTAAGAGAGAAGATATTTTAATGTTTTTTTACCTATCTCTAGTGCCTTTCAATGTCTTTCTCCTTTCAGGCTTGAAACTTTTGAGACTTACTCAGAGTCGATCATTGTTGAGCATGTCGCATTTCATGAGCACAAATTACATTTGATTTAATCCTAGGGGTAATGAAGTTTTAGGAAGCCATTTCCAATGGGTCTTGCTAGATGAGATGTGGATTAAAGTGAAAAGATCCATACTCTCCCCATGTCAAGATATGAACATAAATTGGGGTATTTCCAATAAGACAACGCAACTTATCTAGCGTATGAAGATAGTCCAATTTGAGATTTTTCTTTTTCCTATCGGATTATGGTCACCAAGCAGATGGAAGGGCTTCTAAGTCTATTTTATGGAGATGATCCTCAAATATTTATAAATTGTATGAATACCCATCATATGGATAGAATTTAGTTTTCAACTGTAATATATTTGTCTATAGTTTGTGAGGAATGTTATATATTCATTTTTCAGAAAACTCTATTTGTATGTTGAACTGAGAAGTGGTTGTGGTCCAATACATAACTGATGTGTCATTCCTAGATAATTGTCTTCTCATTAAAAACATATCTTTTTCTTCTTCTTCCAAGGACTCCTATACTTGATCTACCATACTGGAATTATTCTTAATGATTTCATCTCAAGTAGAGGGTCTTATAGGGGTCTCACTGATATTTTAATGGTTTGGGGGTAGATCAGATGATGAGTTTTGTCCTGAGCCATCTTCTATATGAGAATGGATTTCTATTGTCATTGGCCGGGTATCAAACATGTATTACCCTGCCATTCCAAGAACCCCATCGTATGAGAGCAATTTTTTAATTCAAAATTGGAGGACCTACTTGTTTATAAAAAATGATGTTTCTTGGAGGACATTTGTAGTTGGCATTACCATGGTGAGGACTACCATCACAGTTAGATATCTAAATTAAAGATTGTTTTTGCAGATTATACCCTGAGGGGGACCTTCAAGGTGGACTGTAGGAAGGGAGGACATTCTTATTTTTCAAAGGTGTCACTAAATGGAAAACAATCACATTTTATGCTATAATGGAAAGAACTACCATCACATTTTGATGTCCATTTATAGGGAGAATATCTGCAGTGTATACCCAGGGGAGGACCATTAGGTAAGAAAATTGAAAGGGGGAGGACCTTCTTGCTATTTTATCTTATTTCCAAGAGGAGAGATACCATGAAATTCATCAAGAGATAATATCTTACGATCTATCATTTTTTCCCATGAAGTAAGCCTTCATGGGTGCTCTGAGGTGGACTTTCAGAGCTGCGAGTACCAATATTGTGGGGGAGGTCCTCCACAACCACTACTTCCACTTCCATAACTAAGAAATGGATTGACAGGACCCTGAGCTCCCAAATATAGGTGTTCGATGGGATCAAGAACTTTAACTACTTTCATAGTGAGGTCATGGATATGCTCTAAATTTTTTGTATTACTTTGGAACAATTTATTTTTGGGAACTCTTCTATGGGAAACTAGGGTTTTTTGATGTGAGTTCCAACCATCATATATGGGTGAATGTTCACATGGCTCCAATTGTTCTTCCATGATATGTCGATGAGAATCCTGATTTTTAGTTGGGATTTATTCCTACCCTAGACTAGCCATTGTGGTGGAATGGTGTCCGCCAATTGGAACAAGTATTTGTTCCAAATGTAGTTGTCCATATATCACTGAATATTTCCATAAAATATCCTATATGGGAGTAGGGATTCATGTATACTCCAAATTGGCAAAATGAATTTGAGGATGAATCACACCACTTGGTGAGACATAATTTAGTTCCCAAATCCTTGTTATTTTCACGGACATGTTTATGTATTCATATGTCTGGAGGATATGATCATGAATTGATGTTAGATCCTCTATAATTTCTAGGATTTGTTGAGATATGTCTTTGTCTAGAATAGGGATATATTCCCATTTCAATTTCATAGCAAGAATATGTTTATTATGTGGTCCTCCAAGTTCTTCTAGTGGGTATTGGAACTTCTCCCATTTGGGAGAAGAGGAATGATTATTCCCCTTGCTTTATAGCTGATATACACCATCTATTTTCTTTAGTTGTCCTCATATTTGACTGATGGGATTCATTATATGAGCATGGATTTTTGTATGCTTGTTTTCCACTATATTGTTTTGATGGTTTTGGTATGCATATGCGAGAATTTTACTCCATTTATATTAGGTTTCCACCATATTTGATCGGTGGGATTCATATTCATGAGCATGGATTTGCATCATCTCATTTACCACCATATTTAGATGAAAGTATTGATGTGTATTGGGTGTAATTTTCATATCTATATAATTTTACACCCAATTTTCATGACAGTATTAGTAAGAGTTGACACGAAATTACACAAGTTCATGTAATGCCAACACATTTTCATGGGGAGATTCATAAGAGTTGGTAGGAATATATGTACACCCATTGGTTTCCACCATCATTCTATTGTAGGATTCTTAAATATTAGTGAGTGTAACGAAAACTTACTAGTTATCCGATTGTCTCCCTTGGAAGGATGATAGAGGGATCTAGGTCCATTGGACTTTAGAAAAGATCCTCTGCGTGGTACCCACATCTAAGTGAGGACACTGGGCTGTATGGCATTGGTGGAAACATCTACTGGGTGGGTTCCTTGAGCGAGACCACTATGCAGGATGGATGAATTAATTTTTTGAAAAGTTCATACGCTTCCATAAGAAAATGGAAGTACTCATTTTTGTGATCTAGGGATAGGCTCCCAAAACAATTAGATATGCCTAATGGAGCCACCCTATTCTAGACCATCGACCGTTGTCGGGTGGAAAACTCATGGGATTTCATCAACTAGAGGTCATGTATTTTTACCTCTAGTATCAAGAGAGTGCCTATATGATGATACTCATGAATCATTAAATTTGAGCCCAAGTGTTAGAGATGTAGGGTGGGTAATGGAGTCCTCTAGTTTTGTAGAGGGCCCGACCAGTGTGGTGGTTGAAATGTGTGTCTGTGACAAGTTCTGGGATTCCATTAGATTGAAGGAATATTTTATGAATTCTTGCAATATAAGAAACAAGTACATCCAATGAAACCTCATTAATGTATAATCTCGAGACCACGTGAATAATTGATGATATTTCTTTTCCCTCTTACCTTTTTGATATAGAAGCACCGGGAATGGGGTAAACATTCAGTTTGGTTAAGTATTCATATCGGGTTCACCATTTTTTCTCTGATCGATGTTTTTTATTACCCAAGAGTGAAATAGTCTGATGGGGGACTGGGTAGTATAAATTTTTTTATCCTTTTAAGGATTTTCATAGTGGAGTTACGTATGTTTGTATTACCATTTTTTTCCAAAAAAAAATCAGGATTATGCATGCTTGGGTTCAATCCTGGGGGTTGACTGTTGTCCAATCACTTATGTTGGGTATAATAACTTCGAATGGTCTCCAACGGGCTTGTTCACAGAGCAAGAATCACCCAACGAATCTCACATCCTTGATTTATGGACATTATTTCCAAAGGAAGATATTCATTGATTCATTTGGATAATGAAACTTAAGAACTCACATTGGTCGAGAGGATGGTTACTCGAGCTAATGCCCCTTTTTTGGGGGGAACTATTTCCTATTCTGGTACACTCTTATAGATATAAGTCATGTTCATATGTTTTTGATTCCTTATTTAATTCCCAATCATGTGTCCACAGATTACCCCTGGGTTGTAATAAATGAAAAATATGCATGGGTTCAGAATCATTTGTATATATCTAAGGTTCTCCTTCAATATAACCCCTTTTATAGATAGATCAAATATTCATCAATATTTTACTGACACAATACTGGTTTAATCCATGTGATTAGGTGAAATGATTTTTATAATCATTATGGGGGGATAATTGTTTCAATGTGTGGATTGTTCCCATAAGATGTTTTTACTACATATCCTCTCAAGATGTGTCATTACCCATATAGTTGGGTGTCACATAACTAGACACACCACCTTTTAAGGTCATGTGACGAGGACCCATCCATGCTTTTTAACGTCATGTGTCAAGGATGTCTAGGCGAATGATTTCCTAGTAATTAATAGTGTGAGATAAACATTGAGATGAAATAGGGGTCCCAGAAGCGATGTGGCCTTATGTATGAACATGACCCTAACATGGATGTGACATGAAAACTATAGGGTGGATTTAAGAGCTAGTTTTTGGACCTCAATGTGGCTTCCTATATATCCTAGTTATTTTTTAATCAAATCAAATTTAGTTATGTTGACCATATTTTTTAACATCATTCAGTGAGGATGAGAGTGAACCAATATTAAAATGAAAGAATGGATGAGATAGGTGAAGTATAAATCTTGAACCTCAGGAAGATTTCCTACATATCCCAATTAGTTGGGAATCAACGTCCATGTAGTTATGGAAGAGTCAGACTTATTGTTTAAAAGGAATCCTATTGAAGGATGTATGATGGGGGATTTCACATGGGAGCTACCCATTTTATTTATGGTTGGGGCTTATATATATGGAGAAGGCCCATATGACTTTTTGGGTTGTAAGGATATCACGATTTTCACTAATATCTAATCCCATGTGATTCATGGTAGGTGTGATAAATAAGATGAACCAGTAGATCTGATGATCATACCACCCTCCCCATTTGCTGATGGATGGTGTTGGGGCCCAAGGGGGGAGAGGGGATTTGAGTGGGAATGTTTACTCTATTGTTTTCATATCCCGGATATCCATGTCTAGAAATATATCCTATTATGTCCCAGGATGAGGTGAAGAGGAGAATGCATGCCACCTTCTGCATGAAAGGATATTGGTTTACCCTATAGATGAGTGCCCTGAGTTCCATTCTAGGGAAGAGGGAAGAATCATCATCATAGGAAGGGAAACACTAGTAATTCCCCTTAATCCATAGAACCGAGTGGTTCATATGAGTATCCCAAAATTAAAAACTGGGATACCATGGGAATGTAAACTTATGGACATTTAGGGGGTCTACCTTAGTGCATGGATTAACTACAGGACTCCGCTTACCATGGGTATGTAAACTATAAAGAATTCATTGCTGCACCCGATGGTCTCATTGTACATATCCACTGGACTTGGGAGAGGCTTTGGCCTAATGTATTTTTACTGTCCCATGAATGGAATACTGATGATATGGTGAATAAAAGGAAATGATTAGATCTTGATGGTAGAAATCCCCGGGATACTCCATTTCACATAAAAATACCTATGCAGTATGGGTATCCTCTATATAACATGTTGCAATATAGTTAAGGGCGACATCTACATACCATGGTGGTATGTGGACCTGGGATTGATCCATGTATATTTTTGATATGTAGGTATATATTCCATCCATGTAGCATGATTCAACATGGGTTTGAGTTCCATCTGTGTAGAGATATTCTATACGGAGAAGGGTTCTGCCCGCAAAGATTTTTTTCTATGTAGGATGCCTTATTTCAAATGGGGCATTGGTTTGCACCTCGATGGATGTATATATGAATTGAATGTGGGGTTAATGGTCTTCCAATTGTATTGGATTTTTATATTTAATTCTATATGGTAGGTTTTACCAGTGGGGAATCATAAAAACAGCCCCTCTTTTGATTTGGTCTAATATTTTATTACTTTTTCAATCGATAAATTCCTTTTTCGGCTCCCCTCACGTTCTATTTACAAAGTATAATAGGAATTTAATACCAGTATAGCGGGTCATCTATGATAGAAAACATGAATATTTAATGAAATCCCATAATTAAATTTGTAAGAGGGAGGATTTTTCGGCCGTTGAAATCCCCACCTGGCTCCGTAAATTACTTTATTTTGTTTGTGGGAGTCGATGACACTGGCTTTCACATGAATGATTTAGTTTGGAAGAAATCATTTATATGGGAGGATATCAATACCCATTTTCACAAAAGAATTTATTTCATTCATGAACTTTTCCCTATCCACCTCATCCATGGACTGTTCCTATATGCAGGGATTTTACAGAGCATCAGACTGCCATACAGAGTGACAGTCCATAAAGGGAGGTATCCTTCTTGGCATTGCAACTTTTGTAACATTTTTTGACCTTATTGAACATTTTTTCTCCAAATATTCATTTGATTTATTTTTATTCCTTTATCAAATTGACAGAAGTGTATTCTTCTTCTAAAAGGATTTTTCAGGACCCAACAATGTTCAATCAAAATTTTTTACATTAAACATAAGGAGAATAATTAATTTAGGTTTGAGGGAACTTAATAAATGATTCATATTTCATATTATAGGATAAGGGATGTTAGGTAAAAATATGATGATGCCCGCGTAATGTTTTAATAATAAATTTGGATGATAGAAGTGTATATATTTTGGAGTTCAAATATTATGCCATATGAATCCGGAAATATATATTTATTTTTACTATAATTTTATCATTAAGGATTGAAAATGATATGATGAATAGTGACATAGACATAGACTAGTGACATAGACTTAGAATAGTGATTTAATTGAAAGGTGTATTTTGATATAATGGATGGTAAACCTTAATATGTTCAAAAAATTTAGGTAATTGTGTTTATCTTGGATAATTAAATGATTGATTTCGATAATGTAAATTGGAAAGTATCAATGTCTTCAAAACTAATAATGGATATGTTGAAAAATTGATTTTCACTATCATTGTTGGATATTATGGAATTTAAGGAATATATCCAATTATGTTTAGAATAATATGGAATTCTTATTTTCAATAATGATGTATAGTAATTCAGGTTTTTATCGTATTTCAATATAGTACATGATAAATGTATTCAAATGTTTTGAATGTGACAACTAAGAGTTATTATATGATATATGGGTGATCAATGCTAAGTTGTTTTGAAGAAATTTCATACCCTTCATTCTATAGATTTTAATTTCACCTTTATGATGGGTTATAAGGTTGACCCTTTATACAATGGTTTATGTTAAACTTCATATTGGGTTTTATAGATTAATGTATTATCTCTCCAGATGAGGATTTATGCTTATTTTATGACCTATGATAAAAATTTTCCTATGATTCTTATTTAATATAGATGGAATGATTTATCATTCTACAAAATTATATTCTAATGATATGGGAATGAAAAATTCACCTTCTTTCCTTTGAATAAAAGATGAAGTACAAATTGATCAATGTAAATTTAATAGTAAGGTTCTTTAGAAAGCATGTAGGTATATCTTCTTATGAAATTTCTTGAAAATTTGGAGAAAGGATATGAAATTAAAATTTTTCATGTTATCTTCATTTTTATGATATCAATGACATTTATCAGGTCTATTTGGGAATTTGATTTATGATCATTAACATTCTCCAAATCATATTCTCCATCACTCTCAATCATAATATGATAGTAATATTTCTATTCCATACATGTATTATCCCTTTACACCTATTTTCTCATATGTGGAAACTTAGTTATGGGTTACATTGGGTAACCATTATGTCGCCAAATTTCCTTTTTAAAAAATTATTTTTCCTATTCATTTTTATGACATGGGTTTATATGAATGGATCTTTTAGGTATTAAACCATTGATAACCTAGAATAATTATGATGGTGAAATTATATTTAGGGGGGTAGAATGTAACACCTAGATATTTTTTGAATTGTTATTTTTTGAATTAATTTAATATTTTAGATATTATGCATTTCACACAACCCTAAATATAGCTTGTGATATAAGAAATCCCCCAGTTATTCTTTATTTGTACCCTAAACCATGTTAGTATTTAGTTATACAATACACCATGTTAACATTTCACTACATGAAACAGTTATATTAACTTGCAGTATATAGAAAATTATGTTTGCATTGTGTTACACACAATGTCTAGTTCCTTCAATATCTTGTGTTCTACGCAAGGCCTAGTTTTACCAAACAACAATATACTATTAATATTATTATTAAAATATCATAATAAAGTACATCTATCTATTAGAAATAAGATTTTCTAATAGGATTAATTTAATTATGAAATTAGTGTTCACACATGCATATAAAATTAATCCATTTGTAAACAATTAGTTATAAATGAATGTAAGAACTATTTAAAAAAATTCAATTTATAAGAAAACACTGTACAAAAGCTATTTTTGTCCTAAAATTAAAAAAACAATATTAATGAATGTTTTTATTAAAATATATGTATTATATATTTCATAATTTTTTATATCCATCCAATAGTTTTTATAGGCATAAGATAAAAATAAATACAATTTTATGAAGAAAAAGATGTATATTCTGAAATGGTTATTTTACCACAATTTAATGGAAACCCAAATTTAAATATAATTTTTGACAGTTTTATAATTTTTATTTTAGAAAATAATATTCATTTTTTAAAGTGAAATATAAAAATTTACTTGTTTTAAATTTTTTGTATTTTTCAAACAAGTTTCGTATTTTTATTAATAGTGAAACAACATTAAATTTTAATCACAAACTAATTTTTCATCTTAATAATTAATAGCATTAAATTATATTTTAAATTATTTTTAATGAATAATTAGATAATTTTTTCATAAAATAATACGATTTAGTTCTTCATTACAAATTACATATTCAAATTGGATATAAAAACTTCTAAATATTTTAATCATTTTTTTTTTGAATAACATGTTGTCACGATATGTCTGTGGGATTAATATTACATTAATTTATACCACTTGTCTGATTATAATTTAAAAAAATGGATTCCATATTTGGAATTAGAAAAATTTATATTTTCTATTAAGTGGAACTATGGTTTTGACCAAAAATCATTTTGGAAGTAATTAAAAATAATTACAATGATTATGGTAGAAATTAGTTTCCTTAATGGTTAAAATTTAATCTTAAGTGGTCAAAAGACCTAGACACATGTCAAAAAGGCATTGGATGAGTATATATTGATTAACATACTCTTGTATCTAATTTGGGAAATTCTTGGACTCCATTGATGTAAGGGAGAACTCTCAATAGTGTTTACCTTTTTATATTTACAAGAATGCCACTCATCTTCCACTATAAAATGGCACTCACCCCCTCCCACTTATTCACACCTATAAATCCCTTTTTTACTTTTCCAAAAATATCCTAAATAATATCCAAAAATCACTCCACCTAACCTAGGAGCCTCCGATTTGGCAGAAATCTACCCAATGCAGCCCTTTGGAGAAACAAAATAGAGTTACTCAAATAAGTGGTAACGTCCTTCCATAAGATCTTTTATTTTATTTTTACTCTCCACCACCAAAACTCTTATTACAACATGACTATATAATAACCTAATTATACTCACTATACTAATACATTTTTATACTAAGGGTTATACCTTCACATACCCACACTTATATCTAATGGGTAAAAAACTTATCGTTATTATGTATGGTGAACTACCCCTTCACAAAATGATGTTGTTTTTTTCCATTACCACATATCATGGTTGAGAATTATTTTGTAAAATCTATTTTTATATGATATATATTATATTTATAATGAATTTATTTTTATTTTATCATTAAACAACCCATACCTTCATGATTTCAGTTTTTTGTAAAAACGATAACATCATTTCTGGATGTGTTGACTACCACCTCCTCGAATTGAAGTGATTTGTTCAACCCTTTCGTTTAATTTATTAAATATGTGTTAGTGAAATTATTGGATATATCTAGGATAAAAATTTTAATTTAATTATATTATAGATATATATAAATACATCTATTTAAATTACATTTCATTTAATACGATAAGAAAACAGAAAATGCAGTCATGCGTATGTATGGACTACCGTATCGATGAACATTGTATTCTATTTCATATATCTATACTTTATAGATTATTATAAACATTTATATAATTAATATATATATATATATATGATACATAATTCATTTTTTAAAATATAAAAATAAGTAAATCATAATTTAATTTTGAGGATATAGAATATGAAGTCAAAACACATATGATAAACAAAGTAGATATTACCTGAAACATTGCTCTAACATGGAATCATTAATAAACAGGTAATAAAAAGTTAGAATTAAATAATATATTTTTTGATATATAGGAACATATTTCTATGGTAGATATATAATAAAATTATATTTATTATACACGATTTTTGAATGTGTCTATAGAAATAAAAGACTTGAGGTATGGGTTTTCTCATCTCACTTTTTTATATCTATGTGATACATGAATTATTCACCACTCATTTCATTTTTTGGTGTATATACATCACTTGAATGTATTATATGATTAATATAATTATATTTATCTAAATATAAATCCATTTTTTTCTTTCATTCATGGGGTTTTTGTGTAAAAAATTACCAAATTGGTAATGTAATTTTTGTCTCAAGTTGCCTTCTTTGAGTTACATTTAATGTTATGCACCTATATTTTTCTATGAAGTGTATATAGTTAATATTGAAATGTTATATTAAGAATATAATTCATTAATTATATTTTATACTTCATGTAATTTTATTCTCTCATGTGGAGCATGAGTTGAAGTTATCATAATGGTAAAAGTGTTTTCTACAATCTCATCATTTATCGTGATTATTTATGATTATGCATCCATTGATGAAATATTATATTCTATATCTCATGAAAACTAAAGAAGTTTACTCTATTATGTATATTAATTACATATTAGTTAATTGGTACTATTATTCCACTCTTTGGTACTTAAGATAATTAGGAAAGTGTTTTTAAGAAAATATGACATAATGTCTCTCTTCAGTCAAGTATTTGTGTTCCTTCAAAACCATTTTTTATAATATTTTTTTTAAAAAATTATGTTTTAAAAGTGTTTTTAAAATTATTGATCCATTTTATATGTTTTCAATGAAAAATGGGTTGAGAACATTTTCAAGATTCCTTTATAAGTTTTCTAGAAGATGTTTTCCAAAATGATTTCAATCCTTATTTTTATGTTTTCAAAGTATTATGAATGAAAAAGGTATTCAAAAGGTTTTCAAACATTGTATATAATTTTTCATGGTGTTTTCATAGAAAAAAGGATTTCATGATCTTTCCAAGATTTCTTTATATGTTTTCAAATATATTTTCAAATAAAAAGGATTTTAAAATTATATATGTTTTTAAATGAATATTTAATAGATGAAATGATGTTTTCATCAAGAAATGTTTTAAAAAAATTGTAAATAATTATTATTTGGAAATATATTTTTTAATATGAAAAGGATTTTCAAAGAAAGGAAATTTTTCTTAATAAATTATCCATGAGATCTTTCAAAATACCTCTCCATATAATATGACAAAATTTTTCTTAGATTATGATTTACTAGGGATATGATCCAATAATACCACTAATATTCATTCTTGAATGGTTTATGTTTTTGACGGAAATTTTTTTATGACAACTGATTCACTTCCACCATTTATATGATTTTGGAACCCACTTCATTTCGTAGGTAATGATTTAATTTAATTACTAGGAAACCTATCTAATTTCCATATTTTGTGATGTGATTAAATGTTAATGATACCCATATCATTTATTGGGAAATGATTTGATATTTATAAAAACCACCACTTTTTATGTGTCATGATAGGATGAATGTTTTGTTATCTTGTGAAACATGAATGTATGATTTAATTATGTGATGGGTGGGACCTATATCTCCCTTAAATGTATTGGGTAATGATAAATGTTTTATGAGATCAAAGTGTATGTAAGGGGGCATCCTAAGCCTGAAATAATAGGGAATACAAAGACCAAAACATGAGGGTACACAGGAGGGAATCTGAAGCCCATCAAAAGAGGGCATACTAATCCCAGTACAAGATGGTACACATGAGGGAATCACAAGCCTGAAATAAAAGGGTACATTAGAGGGAATCCCAATCCTGGAACAAAAGGGCACACGAGAGGGCATCCCAATCCTCAAATAAGAAGTTACACAGGTGGTCATTCCAAGACTGAAACAAGAGGGTACATGGGATAAAATCTCAATCCCTAAGTATTTAAATGAGTTATTTTCCCAAAACTAACATGTTATGATGGCCTTGGTAGGTCTCCTTGACATAGGATTTTATATTCTTATGTGTATTCCAAAAAATAAATTTTTAATTCCTATGTTATGCTTTCATGCCTCATTATTCAAATTCACTAATGATTCATGTCTTAGGAAATCCCAATAATTTTCTTATGATTCGTGTTTATTATTTTTTATATGTAGGGTATGATATTGTAATTTTCTGATCATGTTCTCATACCCTTATTATAATGTTTATCTCCCTTGCATAGCCTTACTTAGAATCTGATCTCAGCAATTTTGGTTGTTTTATTTTTCCCATGTTATGATGAATTTTTTTATGTATAAGTACTATAGGGGGAGATATTTTTAGATATAATTGAATATATTTCAACAAGTTATAATATTTATTTCAATATTTCAAAAGACACTAAACTATTACGGTCCTTAGGAATAAAATTTATAATGTGTTGAATATTCATATAAAATGATTCAAAATCCATGTATGTTAAACATGGGTATTTTTAAACCTAATCCGGAAGGTGAAAATGGTGATGCAATGAGATTATACAAATGAACATAGCCATGATCCAATCCGGAACCTAGGATTAGAAGTGTTACACCAGTTGAAGCTAATCCAAGATAATATAGTGGCCATCATTAGGAGTAGTATAAAGTTATAGTTTCCTAACCTCCTACCATGGTAGAAGAACCAAAAAATCATATAAAATAAATAATTTTTGAGACTTATTCACATACATTAATGGTCACCATAGATTACACATGACCTAAAGTTGTTTAATTTTGGAAATATAATCCCTATAACATTTAGGAATTGTGTATATTTCATCAATTTAGTATGGATATTCTAAATCTCGGAGATATCTGAGCACCCTCGAGCTTCTATCATGATAATATTTCTTACAAAGTGGTTAAATACATTTCAGAGTTGGAAATACTCATTAGTTCCATTGATGACTACATCCTTTCCATGAAATAAGTAACTTATATAATAAATCATGGTACTTCTAAAGGGGTGGGTGATCTTACCAAAGATGAATGAGATAGGTTTTTCAAAGATGGCATCTTATAACTCTCTTATTCTATCAATTTACCCAATTATTTAAATAAATTGATATTAATATTGAAATTAGTGAACTTGATTTACATAGGGAAGATGATGAGTTGTCTTAACTTGTGTCACCATGATATACTTCGATGGGAACCCCTATCAGGGATGGGGAATATACACATGTGTTGGGGGAGTTATGCCCAGACTAGAGACTTATGGAGGAGGAAATGGTAGGGTAAAATATCAAATCCCTCCCCTAGTGGCTATATTTTATGATCCAAGTGCCAATCTCTGATCATCTAAAGTGAAACATAATTGGAGAGAAAATATATTAGTCAAGCATGTCATCAGTCATGGGGAGTTTTCTCAATGACATTTATATTTGATCTATCTGATATGTATATACATATAAATACACTTCTGGATTGAAGGATCTGATTCACTATCCTAACTCAATGGATATACTAATAATTTATTAGGAATTGAGGAGAGTACTTCATATGATGCATTGACTCATTATGGAATGTTTGGTTCAATGAAAAGAGAAGTAAAAAGGGTCAAGGTCCCATATTTTCCTATTACCATGGATGGAGAATAGAATCATAATAATTTTATTTATTCATAATAGGATGTGATGTATCAATCTGTAATTATAGGCTTAATTAAATTTTATATCCTCATTGTATATTGGAGGACCCCATGAAAACAACTACAAGTTCTATTTCCCACTCATAAATGGATACCTAGGAGCTTGGGATACATGATTGGGTAGAAATGAAGATCCTAATTCAATGGAGCATAAACATGGGGGTTCATTTCAAGACAATAGTAGGAGAATATGACATGGGAGTAGATTTTCCCCTATCTTATGCATCTAATATATCCCTAATCACAAGTATATTGAAATACATAAGGTATTAGTAAATAAAATAATGTAAATAGAATATATAGACCAACATATTAATATCTTAAGATCTTTGGAGTGGTTTGGGTACATAAATATTGTGTTGTATAGACCATTGTTTCTCCTTTTTCAAACATTCCCTATATTCTTATGTATGATGTATTTATCAAGTCTATTGACTCATGTATCTTTATTTGTAGAAAATATCTCCTGTGAAATAGAATTGTGGTGTGTCAAGGAACCACATGCTCATGTATTAGAGGAATCATAATTTTAGGATCTTGTAGTGTGATATTATGATTATAATTCTACCCTAGGTACCATTCAAACTCGAGAATATTCCCCTCCTCAGGCTAACAAGGCTAGGGATACTGGGGAAGGATCAAACTGAATGGTTCATTCATTAATGGTTTAGAATTTCCAACTAATTCTATTTTCCTTCTAATCATCCTATCATTATCTTCAAATATCAATGAAAAATTTCATTTATACTTTAGTTCCATCATATTTTAGAGTCGATCTTGGAGGTGAATCCACAACTCTGATTCAACCCACAGTACAAAGAAAGGGTGATGTAAACCCGGAATGAATGACACATGATTCCTCCTTGAGTGATCCAATTTCAAAGTATAAATCTATTCAATAGAATGGACCTCAATAAAATTAGGTTCCCTAAATTTCATTCTGGTTATCTTATTACATTATTTTGAATGATTTGTGGAAGTGAATCTCAGATACACCACATGAAGATCTACCTTCTCAACTATATGAAATCCCAATAATGTTAACAACCTTAGGGCATAAAGGGTTTTACTAATGCATGGTATATTTTTTATTATAGTATATCAGTAAGAAAAAGTAATAGGATGATAGGTTGTGAGATCAATTATGTATAGTGTGATTAATCAGAATATTTTATGAAATTTGAGCCACATTATCTCAAGCGAAGATCAATCCTAAGGCGGAGATGGATAAATGAAAACGTTATGTTGATGAGAAGGATCTTGTAATGATATACCTATAGAAAGAGTTTGATAATTAAAATATGTAGATTTATAGATTTTTAGATTTATAAATTCTATTCAAAAAAGGGCAAGGATTTGTCACTGTATAAAGAGAAGAACTTCATATTGGTGAGGATGTTGGAGCTACATTAGTGATATAGCATCTGTAGAACATTGATGAGGCTCATGTGTCAATCATACATCTAATGAGTTATGTTGAGGGACACCTATACATAATTATAGATAGACTCAAACATGTGGATTATACTCTATTTTTTATCTTTTAAATTGATGGATATTAATTCTGGTTCACTTGATTCTTTAATCATAAATTCACATAAAATTATAACTATGATTTTGACAAATATGAGTCTGATGGTTCCCTCTTTTCCTAGATTATGGAGGATATAAGTGTATCTAACATCACATTAATAATATAATACTATATTTTTTCCTATTACATGGGACCAAGCGAGGGTACTTAAATATTTCTAGATTCACTTAATAGAACCTATAATAAAAATTTTTTGATTCACTACCCTAACTTTTTCCTAAGCTATATGTAATTTCATTTTGGGAAAGACTTGGATTTTTATTGGGCTACCCATGATGGTTTTTTTAAACAAATAAAATAATGTCAATTTAATTTCTACAAATTAATTTTACTAAGATCATAAATATTTCATATCATGTGATATGGGAATAAACTTTTCCTAGTATGGCCTTTTACGGGTTTTCATCCTTTAAATTATTACACCTCTATTCAATGGAAGTCTAATGTCTAGAAATCCAGAAAAATGAAACTAATATTTTAGGTTAGATAGCATTGAAAATGAATTATGGTAATAACAACCCATTATGGATTTGAAGGACAATATTTCTCCAATATCATTTGGATATGAGAATAGTAGATTTGAAGTCATAATATTAGGGATCTTTGATCAATGATAATATAATGGGATATGTGTGAAGGAATAGTCATGGAATATATTTAGAAGGTTTCTTCTATTATGATGTTACCATATAATTCAAAGAAAAGTGGATCTTATCCCAAGCCTAAAGTTGTCTCTAGTTTACCACTCACATTGGGGCACTCATTATCCATATCCATATTCAGAATAGTATGAATAGTCAAACAGAGGATCCCTTGATAGTTTAATGAAGTTATCATTGATATCTAATAAAATATTATTGAGATCCAAATTTCAGAATACAATAAAGTATGGATTATGGAAGAGAAGATGTATCAAAAAAGATAGATGGGGATCATTTTAGGTCATAATTAGACATTTCTAGATGGAAACTTCCTCTCAAGGATCTAACTTGTCGGTAAGGAAGGGGGTATTTTTCTCCAATCAAGAATTCATAAATAAGGTTACCCATGATAAAAATTACAACAATGATTGAGGCCCCACAAAGGAGAGAGAAGACATGGATTTTTTTTGTTTAGTCTTATGACGAGGGACCTAGGTATCACTACATATCCCATTCAAAACTGAGAATTGGGCCATACATAAATCTTATAGAATCAAATATCCAATACTGATCATGTTTCTATTTCGTGAGAGGGACTTTTTTTAATATATGTTTATGAATTAAATTAAAACCAATTATGTACTCCCCCAACCATATCTGATTTATATAATTGTTTGTGGGTGAGGTTTTTATCTTTTTATTTGGGACTATGTTTAAGAACCCAATAACCTGTATGTATATTTTCAAATTAAGAATCATGAACTACATATTTAAAAAGATAAATTGTTGTTAGGTTGGATACCTACATTAGGAATAGGGGTCCTCTCAATTGAAGTCCAAAGGATCATGTAGTTTTATATCCAACAACATGGATGAGAGCCTTGTATTTTAATGTCTTGTAGTGGTGATGTTTCCCGGCATTTTCATATAATGTGACTAAGAAAACTGGCCACTATAATTTATTATTTCATATATTTGAGACATTTTAGTTTGTGAGTAATTCTATAAATTAAGGGAAATGGTAATACCTAACATGAATAGAGATCCCAAATGCTATTTTTGAAGTCCCCATAGATATGCTCACATAGTATGATTTCATAGTGCTTATAAAGATTAGTGTATATAGATTAATATTTCATATCTTTTAAAAATGGTATTTCTTTTAAAGTCTTGTATCTAAGAATTTCCATACACATTAAGGTCATGTGATAAGAAACTAGAACTGATTCTAGTTATATAATAAATTATCCCTAGAAATATGTATAATCAACTCAAATCAATAATCCCACATGATTTATGCTTGATGCGAGAAACAAGAGAATTTCAGGATTTATTAAAATTATACCCAAAACCACAAAAATAGGATTGTTTTTTGTGGGATCCACTTGATTTTGAATTTCATGGTGATGTAAACAAGACTGGTTTGGAATCATCTGGTCATGAAGGGGGATGTTGTAAGGCATGATTTTAGGTCTCATATATCTTAGAAAACGTCATGGTAAAATTACATAGGGAATTACCAGCAACTTTGTTCAAAATCCGTTTCTTTTATAATGTTTTTAGACTGTCTGTAGATCACAAGGACTCTTTTTCAGAAAAAAAGTTTTCTTTGGTTGATAGGATAAATTGGGGAACATATTATATAGATTTAAATTGGGCCTTGTATGCATTGTCCAAATAGAAGCTCCCATTTTAGTTAAATACCATTTTGACCAATAGCTAAATAAATATTATAGAGATCGAAATTTCATCAAGACACAAAGTGAAATTTGTGAAAGGATGGTGCCAAATTATTAAAGGAGAAATCAGAGTATTCATGACCAAGAACAAGTGGAATGTTCCTTGCATGGATCTGATTTATATGTAAGGAATGGAAAAACAAATCAACAAAGGGAGATTTTTGCATCTCAGTACATGACTTGTGATCTAAGAATCACTATGAATCCTGTAGTAATATGAATCAAGATACATATAGTTCTAATATAGAATATTTTCCATCTATGTATTACTATATTTAGGGAGGGTCAGATTTTTGTTTCTCTTTATCTTATGGTTGGGCCTAGGATTTGAGATCTGAGAATTTCCACATATCATGTGGTAACATGAATCAATGCATATGTGGTTCTTAGACATTGTGCAATAGGATACTAACTCCTAAAGGGGTAGAATCTACTCTGGTGAGGATGTTAGATCCTCTCAACTTTGTTACATGTGGCATCCCATGTTTGTTACATAAGAAAAGTCTATAGTTTAACATCATGTATTTAGGACATATGTTTTGGATCATCTCAAATTTTTTCCAAAGATGAATCCCATGTTTTTTATAAAGGCGGAGGCTATTGTTTAACATCATGTGTTGATGACGTTGGATTTTTTTATAGATTTAATTCTTTCATTCAGGTCTTTATTCTAATGGTGGTAATTAAAAAATATATTTTTTAATAATACATTCATTAGAAGGGGTATAATGTATTCCATATCCATTTTGTCCTATGAGTAAGATTTTCAGAATAAGCCTTATGTTTGATATAAGTCCCTTACCACTTCATTTCATGCTTTGGATGTTTCTTCATGATTATCATTGGTGTTCTGTTAACTTGTATCAATTCTCCCTGGGTAAATGAGCAGAGGAAAAATTTCTAATTAAAATATCATGTTATATGATTTTGATAGACCTAGAAATGATTCAAGGTATGAATTATTTTTTCAGGTATCAACTAAAATTCAACTAGTCACTTTTGAGATTTATCATGTATGAATTGTTTTATCACAAATGAAATTTTAAGTGAATTAAATTGGGCATCAATGGGCGGGACAACGTTTTTCCTATATACCATTGAATATGGCGTCGCTTGTGTGGTTTTACGAGTTATATTTCATTAATCCCAAAAGTAATGAAGATTTTTATCAGACCAATATTTTATATCCTTGTCTACAATTTTCTGGTGTATGTTTTAAACAATTTTACTGAATGCTTTTATATGTTATTTTATAGTGTAATAGTAGGATGATTTTTTAGACTCAATCTTGTACTCTTGGAAGAGCTTCTTCAATTCAAAAGAGAAGGAATTGGTTTTTTGGTCATTATTGAATGAGGGACACCAAATCAAATGAAAATATTGTACTTCATGAATTTGATAATGTTATTCGTCTCAAATTCATTGAGGGGTATTACCTTGGACAATTTTCAAAAGAATTCATTAGCATAAAGGTTGTGCAATAACTATTTAGTTGTAGTGGGAGGGTATAGCCCCATAATATCTATACCACATACAATGAATAGCCATTATTATTTGGTAGTGTGTGACAACTAGGGAGGATGATGGATGATTTATTTAATGGACACGACATGAAGGAAACTTTTTGGTGAATTATGTAGAACCATGCATCATTTAAGGAAAAAAATATCTCAAGTTTCATATTCGATGATAAATCTCTATCCCAAACTAGTGGGAACCACAGGCACTATTATGTAATTCATTGGTAACAGGAAAAATCTATTCTATGTTAATACACTAGAGAATTACACCATCAAAGCCTCATTTATAGATGATCTTTAAGTGAGTTAAACTCCTAAAAAAGGGTGAGCTTTACTTCTTGTCATTGGATGTTCTATTTTATGGTGATTTTAATGGGAGAAAACTACTTTGGAGGTATTTTAAAATTGGATTCATCCATACTCTTATAATACTATCTTTTTTAATGAGGGAATTAACCTCATTCGAATATTCCATGTTCCTATAAATTAATAAAGACACCTTTTTATGGTGTTAAATGATAATGAATATTTCATCTGTGTCCATGTATTCCAAAGTGGTAGATGAATTTTCTAATGCACCATCCTGATCATTATGTGAATGTGGTATGTGATTTAATATTCGTTCAGAGTTTAATCAAAACTAATTTACTTTATTACTAACTTCAAGTCACCTTTGACCATCAGGTGGATCACTGGTATTTGTAGAACAACATCAAACCTACAATGAGGTCTTGGTACTCAATCTCATTATTGGTGTAGCACTCAGACTATAAAAATTAATAAGGTAGAACATCCTTTACTAGGGAGATAAGAATAACTATTAACCCAACTTTATTGAATTTAGGGTCATCTATACTCTCTAATATTGGAATTCTAGATGAACCATCCAAATAAATCTCAAATGTATGGGGACTACTTTAAATATATTAACTATGATCATTAGGAAATTTAGTATTTAGAGGAATTTTTTATGTAGAGTGGTGTTCTGTATGGAAATATGCTAACATCAGGCCTCTGGTGTATTTCAAATGTAAAAACTAAATGTCAAACTATTGCAATATGATTGTTCACTTTCCCAAACATCAGGTAAACATGGTATGATTGAATGTGTAAGTGTTTCTTTAAATGAGACCAAATGGACCTCATGGTGTTGCAGGTAGTGCCTTAGTTTCCGAAATTGAAAACAATAACACCAATTTTTTCTCAATATTTTACTAATGAGTATTTGTATCAATATAGTTTATATTAAGATAATATATAGTGTTTTTATTCCCTGCAACATTATTGTGGGTGAGGAAAGAACCAAATGATTGATCTAATGTTTTTATGTGTAATATGAGTGGAATCCCTTAAATAAGAATAATTTGCAGTTGTTGAGTCAAACTATTTTTATTGATGTAATAAAATGCTTCTTGGAAGTTTTCAGTCCATAGATAAGTGATACCCATTTCCTTTACATTGTGAAGGGAAATAAATTTACCACAAGAGTCACTATAAAGTAGCAAATGGGTAAAAGGCATCTTTATAGTCCTCCCAAATATGTTAGGTTTTTAAGAGGAGAAATAGAAACGATATCCTTTTTCTTCTAAGGATTGTCCTCGATTCTTATATGTTGTACCATGAACCTAAGAAAATTCTTTAAGTCAACACCAAATACTCACTATAATGGGATCATTTTCGGGTTATATTATCATAGATTATTGAAAATGATTTCTATATTATCAATATGATCAAAACTTTTATTGGATTTCACCAAAAGATCATCAACATAGCACTCAATGGACTTTCCTACAACGGATTTGAAGAAGTGATAAATGTAATGTTGGAATGTAGCACCAAAATTATTCAAAAGACCTGAAATTTCATGATATAATCATACTCCATGAAGTTTATTAAAAGTATTGTATTATTTATCCTTAGGGGTTATCTAGATTTTTTTGTATCCTGAGTAACCATCCATAAAATATAAAGCATGCTAACCATATTTTGCATATATCATAAGTTTTTTAATTTCCAGAGGTAAATAATATATTATAATATATTGGTTGAGATCTATTAAGTCAATGAAGAATCTGATCTACCCTTTTTTCTTCATGACTAGTATAATATTGGAATGCCAGTTTAGGTATTGTACTTCCTAAATGAAATTTACGTTGGTGATTTTATCAACATCCGATTCAAATTTGGAAGTGCGGGTTGGATTATTCCTTTATAAAGTCTTATTGAAGACTTTTTGATTTTCCAATAGACCTAAACAGTAGGTGGCCACATCGATTTCAAGGAAAGGAAATTATATGTAACTCTAGGAAAACTCAATGTGATACGTTTTTATAAATTAAGTATATACATCTTGTTCATTGGTGTATATAGATACACTAATCAACATGACTTGTGGATATTCCTTTGTACCCAAATTTGTATTCTTAATTTCATCAAGTGTTGTAGGGACACCTTCCTCAATTTCTAGCGGGGAATATTTGAGGTCTTCCTCTTCCTCTTCCTTTTCCTCTCCCTCTTCCTCTTTTATACCCACCATAGGAGGGATGGGTGATGAAGGGGAATTTTCCAAGTAAGAGAGAATCCAACATTGTGAAATCCATAAGATAAAGTAGAGGCATCCCCATTCTCCATATGTGACACGAGGGCCAATTCTAATATGTCCAATGACATGGGAGTTCATTGAATCTTCTAAAGAAAAGTAGGGGGATTTTTATCAAATGTGTTACCATTGTTCTAAGGATCAGAGTCCCCATCATCATCATCAATAGGTCTAGTTGTTGTGACTAATATCACGAGGATCCATTGGTTCCTTCTCAACATTAAGCTCATAATTTCAACCCATTTGATGGGAAACATATACTCATCCCCAATTACTCTTAATGGGTCTGTCAAGTCATTTCCATTCCATTTTGATTTGTATCTCAAGAAACCCTATCAGTCATGTTTTGTTTCCCACATCTCTAGTAAAATATTAAATTAATGTATTTAGACTCACATGAATCAAATGGTGCTTTATCACCATGAAATTTACCAATATTCTCCTTAAAATAGTGTTTAAGGCATTGATAGTTTGATGAAGTCATTATTTCATGCCAATAAAACTAGGTCCTCCTATAAGAACATTGAATGTTATATCATGTTGAATGATTAGATATTCAGAATCTGACACAGTGTCCCTGAATTGATCTCTGATATTGATTTGGATGAGGTTATTTTAACCACATTTATCATAACTCCAATGTTTTTTGGAGGAAGGGGACTAATCAACTTTATGTAGCCCAATCAATGTTTTCTTCTAACAAGAATGAGATTAATCCCCGATTCAATATCAATGAACTTCTATCTAATGAAAAATTATTCTAACCTTCTAGAAATGTACAAGGATCTGATGTTTCAATATATGGTATTATCTATTTCATGTTCTGAAAAATATCTAATCATGTGACATTTAGTAGGGTCAATCTCTATTTGATACAATTTATCCATATGGATCTCAACATAGAACACTTGAGCTATTAACATGTCCCCTCAAAAGGATTCCCATAGGTCCATTGATAAATCGGTAGCATCCAAGAGTTAAAATATTGTCATAACTAGGTAACGTTTTGTATATTTCATACTTTTTAGCCAATGATCTGGTCGTCCTAATATGAAGCTACACATTGGAAAATGATTTAGTAATTGGAGTGCATGTGGGGTGTGGTTCAGAATGTTTCATGGAATTTGAGGGTTCCCTATCATTGTTGAGTTTTTACAACATGGTATACCTACTGACCAAGGATTATTGGAATATTTCACCCCTAAACTAGACATTTGAAACAATTTTGTATAGATGACTCCTGTTAACTATGGGTTAACATTCATTGTTCACTTAATCTTGCTGAAAGGTTTTTTTACAAGTTTCAGTAGCATTAATATCTTTTCTAAATATTTGGTCGGCATGTTGATTTTGACCCCTACTATTTATTCCTCAACATCCTTGGCTTTAGTGACCTCTACCCGTTGATCCCCAATATGGCACAAGGATTACAGGTTCACAAGGATACTCATAATTAGATAAGGTATCCAATAGATAAATTTAATTAATGTTATCAAAGACTAATTATTAATCTTATGAGTATTATTCATTGTAATATGATTCTTATTGTACTGTTGTGTGGGATGTTTCCCATCCTCTTAGGATTGGATGCATTAAATTTAATATATTCATTAATTTATTTTTCATCTAATTAGGATTTTCACCTTGGTCTTTATTTCTTCTTCCACGTTTATTTTATTTCATTGAAAATCTGATCGTGGAGGAATATTGTGCCAATGGGGTTAGATTATCCATGAAGGAGAAGAATACTGGCATGGTTGGTTGGTTATATTTTCCATTAAGGATATAATAAGTTTGATTGATTTTCATTGTAGTAATATAATCATTGAAAATATATGAACCCTTGATTAAGTGTTCCTTCCACTCACTTTCTTTATCTATGATGGTAGTGGAAATGCATGACACTTCCTGATGTGGTTTACATAATTTTATCTACCAAGAAACAACCATATTTTAAAAAATGTATTTAAAAACAAAATAATTTCAGGGTCATAAGGCTCAAAATTAGATGAATGAGGAAATATTTAATTCTTTAATATTTTACAAACATTATTGGGCCTCCTAGGTTCTAGAAATTACAATAAGTTGTTTTCTATGGTTGCTATAACTTATCTAGGAACCTGTTCAACTAAATATGAATAAAATTATTCTTAAGTTCATAAAACTAATTTAACATATTTTCCATTTTCTAACCTTCATGGTGATGTTGTTTCTATCACCACTCAAGAGAATGTGTCTTGTGATAGGGTGTGGGATTTGGAACCAAATAATTTGTAAATCTAGTTTAAAAGTGATGGTCGTTGTTTCCAATTTAGCCATTCTCTTTCCCTGAGTTACTAGGATTGCTTAAGACATGAACATGGTTCAAAAATGGAATCTTATAATATTTGGGAAACATGAAGAAGGTATCAAAACCCACCAGAATATTTTACAGGGATGATATATGTCTACAACTCAACCTAATGGTTCTCTATATAAAGGGTCAACAAGTCTTCCTGAGGGAGCAGAAAGATTTAAAAGTAAGTAAAAACCTTCCACCTAGTGATAAAATATTAGACACTCTCATTCAATCGTGGTTTTCAATTTGATTGTTCAAGGATCATTATCTTTATTGGTAATGAATAGTAATTTTATAGGAACTTGAGACAAACATCTTCCAGACATTTAGTCAACCTGGATGATAAACTGGTGTACCATAATAAAGTTGGTCCCTCCACGATCTATAAGAATAATATAAAATTAGTTACTTCTTATTTCGTATGATTTCCCATCATGGGACCACACTGGAACATGAATTGTGAAAACTGTTGTTACGGATCCCCTAAACCAGTAAATGTGGGAAATTTAGGATTCCCATAGTTTGGAAGGGAATAATTTCACCTACCCAATTTGGGTAAGGTTTCCTCTCTGGATTCAATAGTGTTTTCCATCCTCTCATAGCTTGAAATCGAGATGTCAAAGAATTAATTGTATTAATGAAATATGTGGGGTATATAGATGTGTAGAAGATTGAACATGGGGATAATGATTTGGGATAGTTGTATTGGTTCTACCAGTACTTAAAATTTATAAGATGCATGGGCTAGACCGGGAATATTTTTTGGAGAAGGTTCTTATTTTTTATCTAGTAGAGGTAAATCCTTCTATCCTACTAACATTAGTTATAAATAAATCATCCTAGATCACATGTTAATGATACTTTTTTCTATACTCTCATTGGTATGAAAATCCCATATTGTTGAGGGATGTCATCTAAGAGAGTGAAATGAAATTTTTCTTGAAGAACATTCATAGGGAATATTAACACTTATTAGTTCTACATTATGTTTCTTCAACACCTATGTTTCCAAAATATATTGAGTGAATCACTCCTCTAATGTAAGTTTTTCTAATATTTTTGATAAATTGAGGGATGTTCCCAGGCAATTACTATATTCCTTGATCGTCGAACATCAAGGGTGTGATAGTTCTACATTTGTAGGAAGCCCAAATTTTTTTACCGGAATTTGGATTCTTTCTCAAACACCTTCTTCAATTTATTTAGTGTTGACCATGTTTAAAATGGGATCATACCAATCGTATACGTCATTATTGACTTTATGTGTTACAGAATCTATAATAGTGGTGATAATAATGTTCATTAATGCATAATTCATTGGAAGATTCTTATTATCACTAGAATGATAGTGGTCAATTCCCCTAGTTGTTTCTACTAAAAGATTCATGAAATACAAGAGTGGGTTTACCCTTGAAATATCACTTTTGTTAGAAATAATTATTGGGCCTCATCCATCTTTTAGGGATTATCTTGGATCCAATTTATTAAAGTTATCTTAAAGTTAATCTCTAGAAAAATTAATCATATGAATTTCCAATGTGGAAGATAGGTCTTAAGATGGGATGAACTTATAGTGTACACTATTATGGGATCAACCAAAATAGGAAAAGTGACATTTCAATCAGGGAGGAGGTTGAGATAAATATTCTCCCATCCTTACATGCTGGGGTTTCCCCAGATACACTTATGGATCTCTTTGAATTGGAGGTAGTGATCTTGAAGGTGTCTATTGTGGAAAATTATCACCCAACCCTGTGGGATGGGTCTGATCAGGTATGTCCATGAATGTAGCAATTTTGGTTGCTCGGTTGATCTTGTACATGTTCATTTGAGATTGATTTAGGTGAAATTTAAGGTCCGAACATAAGATACCTACTTTATAAGGCATCTTGGGTATCCAACGACTAGATTCCCATAGGTTATAATATTTATCAATGTTTTCGGATTAGTGATTCAATATTCATTTAGTGGATTTATATCATCGGGGATGACATTTATGAGTCTTTTTCTGAATAATTAATAGTGATCATACCATTCTTTTCACGAATATCTCATTTTTGATAGCTAGCAAGAAATAATGAAATTTTATGATGTCACGTCTGGATGGATATGCTATTTATAGAGTGAGTTGAAATCGAAGTCTCCATGTTCACCTCATCCTCAAATATAGATGTTTTATGGGGTTTTGGTGATCAAATATTGTAGTTTTTGAAAATCATTAAGACATAAACATTTATGACCCTCAGATAACATTCCTAGTTTTTAGTGTTGTCACATTAAAAGGAATGATATATCATTCTGATGATGATGTTATTCTATTTCCTTGATGTGAATACAATATACCAGAGGGTAAGAATTTATTTTTCAAGTGATGATGAAATATTCAAATGAATTTCACGTATTCAATATTCTGAAAATTTCTCGGGGATTTCCCCGCAAGGAGTATCCAAGATGCATGCATGACTAGTATGTTGTCTTTAGTGAGTTTGTACCACATGAGCAGTGTAGTATATTCATCTTCTGTAAAATAATTATCCTCTTATTATGGATAATGCAATAATTTTTGGACAACATTATTATTAACATTATGAATTTTACGAATCCCATATGCCGCATTAAAAGAAGTATGATCAAGGGTTCTTTGAAGAGTGACCGTTTCTTCAGTGAGTATTTTGCTTGATAAAGAATAATACCTCTCAATGATAACGAATGAAGCATGAATGGCCTCATCATATCAAGTGCCTCATGATATGTGGTATTTCTCACAATTGATTCAATAATGGGTGGACCTTCATGTAGAAATGAATCATTTCAATAGGGAGGACTGTTTTATTGAAACCCATAATATGGGAGACTACCATCATGATTCAATGTACTATCTTAGTGGAATTCATGTGGTGCCTACCTTAGGAAGGACCTTTATGGTGGATGATAGAAAATGGGGATGTTCTTTCTATTTGATTTTCTGAGTATGAGTACAGTTTTCCTGGATCTAATCAAGAGATGGGATCTTGTGATAGTTATATTTAAGACCAAGATAGAAGATTTTTTTTAATTATTCTAGTGAGGACTTCCATAGTAGTTGGTAACAATGTTGCAAGGAGTAACTTCACCACTATGGTTATAACTTCTATTATTATTTAACAAATCCATATGATATTGGACAACCACTAATAGGTGCATTATAGCCTCAATAAAACCTTATTTATGTATAGTAGTGTTGTGGAATTGATCTTGAATTTAGAATTTCCATTTGCAAGAATTTTTTTCTGTTATCTCTTCTTGGAAGCTAGAATTATATGTTTTCAGCATCAACTTTCATATTCCGGTTCTTACATAAGTGACTCATATGTTACCATTGGAATATTCCAATTAGTTTATATGATTTTTTAAGGAATGTAACCCTTCCATGGAATGGTCATCAAGATAGACTAGCAATCACTAGACAAAATGAGTAATTGATCTACTTCTAATTTCTAATTTATCATGGTATTTTTATGTTGAAAATCATAGTTGGAGTGGGAATACATTTTTGATTCATATTGAACGTCGTATTATGATAATAGCCCCCTCCAATTATGGTGATATCATTGTGTTCCTACTTTCTATCCAAATCCACTATAATCATTTTTTCCTGGATTTCTTGTATAATTTGATAAGGGATACATGCCTTCCCTTCCATTACCATTGGGATATTCCAAGTGACATTTTAAATAAGAACAGGAAGATATTCCCATTCCATGGTTGAATCATGGATATATGTTGGCTCCTACCCACCAATTCTTTATAGAATAATCTAGAAGTGGTCTAGTGTATGGGAGGAAGGATGGGCTTCCCAATGTTTTTCACTTGAATATAATGACTACCTTCTCCAAATGTTTCTAGACTGTGTAGGTAGGCTTGTTTGGTGTGGTTAGTGACATATACCTGCTCATATATTTCATCATATATTGGTAGATTTTCGTGGATGTAATAGGGTTATTTTTCTACTACTTGTTTATTGATGGCTTCACCCGATGAGTTCTCCAAGGTTCTTGGGATTGAGAAACCTAATCCAAGGACTATGGGGTGTCATCCTCTATAGAAGAGAAATTCATTCCCACATAGTGCATGCGGTGAAAAAATTTGGAAGGATCCCTTCAAAGAGACTCTGTTTTTATTTATTCAAATCCAATATTTACCTCTTTATCCACATTTCTATAATATGGGAGGAATTGTTTATATCGTTCAAAGGATAAACTCCAAAAAATGGTTCGACATAGTGACAAGAGTTGTCTTCTTCCTAGAAACCGAACATCGATGGGGATCATTTTTTCTAAGGTATTTATGTATATATTAATATTTTTGGATTGTACCATTTAGACGGTAGTCAAAAACTAGTGAATTTGACACCCAACATTAGAGATGTTGGGTTGGTGATGATGTCTTTTAGCCAGATGAGTAATGATCTCATCCAATGGTTGACATGTATGCATGTTGTTGAATAAATATTATATTTTTGAGTGAATGGATATATGGTTAAAATTAAAGAGTGTTATATGATAGACACAAGAAATAAATCTCAACATAAAATCATAAAAAAAATCACACAAGAAATTGATTTCATTAATGAATCTATGCTTGGCTGATTTTTATTTTTTAAGTGTATGAAAGGGTCTGACATGTTGGTAACATGATTATTTTGGTTAATGAAATGGTTTACATCGAGTTCACCATTTTGGTTTTTAATCCATTTTCAATACTCTATTTCTAATGGGGCTAATTAATAAAACTAGAAACATAGAACAATACTTTTACCCATGATGTAAACCTATTTTCCAATGGAATTTGATCATCAGTGATTTTGTCAATGACACATAGTGATAAAAATTGGTTGATAGGATGTGAGGGTAGGGTCATCACACCCTTTTTAAGGGGATTTGGATTATACAATGGGTATCTCTTATATATTTAATTAGTAATCATTAATCCTTTATAATAATTAAATTATGTTTGTTCACCACCCACATTTTCAACAAATCACATATACATATATAATTACCATCTATCAAAGGTTCTCCATCAATGAACCTTATGTATATGATATTATTTATCAATAGAACCATCTTTGTTTATCATAGGTTCACTATCAATGGAACCATTTCTACGTATTATAGGGTCTCCCTTAATGAAATTATTTGTATGTATCATAGGTTATCAATCTTGTCTTTTTATTTTCTAGTTAATGTATTTTTTTATTTAAATCCCAATTGTTGGGAACTCTAGAATATCTTCTTGTCTCGGGAGGTGGTAGAAGATTTGATTTTCTTTATTAGGCTTATGATAAGGTATTCCTTTGTATCCTCAAGAAAGGAATTTTATCCCATGTATTTCAGTCCCTCATGATGGGACATACTGTACCTTTAATGATTTTGTGGAAAGAAGAAGACCTTGTTGTTTAACATTATATCCTAAATACATCTAGGTGAAAGGTGACTCATCAATTATGGTGTGGGAATTATGTAAGGGTGTCCAGTTATTCTTGATCCCATTGGGAATATTTCGTGATGGTATTACCTTCAATGGGAATTTGGGCTAATGAGGAAGAGGTGAAAATTACCTATTAGTGATTTAACCTCCGAGGTTGGGGCATGCTCCTACTAGGAATATATCCTAATAAGGATTGTAGAGGATTGAAATTGTTAGGTTTGAACCATATAGAGTATTTCTACATATCCCATTATAGTGGGAATCAAATCGCATTTAATTCAGATGTATTGGGGATTACACCCATGAGGGAGGATCATTTGGAATATTTCATCATGGTGGTGACATGATCACCACTAATATCTAAGACCACATGAGTCTTGTTTGATGTGAGAAACATGGGACATTGGAAGATATATGTGTTACATGGTTTGGTATGGGTATGGAATTTCATGAAGATTTGAAGACCATGTGAAACATTCATCTTTTTCCACCAGTGGATGAGGGTGGGGATATGGATGAATGGAGAAGTCTAATTTTTTACCAGAAAGGGTATGGGGTTACCCTTTGTGGGATTCCCATGGTTGATAATTACCCCTCATACAATTTTGGATGAGGGGGGTGGTATTCTGGTGTAGTTAGGTGGAAATATGGGATTTACCTACCCTCATATTATTTAATTTTCTTAAACCCCACCCCAAGGATTATGTATTTTTTGAATAAATTGATACCACTTTATTATCTCCATGTATTAGGTAGTAGATGTCACTACCCAAACTAATAAATTTCCCACTACCATTGTTGAGGTTGGTATCCTCACTATTCATGAATTAAATATTGTGAATATTTCAATGATCCTCTATATTAGGGAGAATAAATTTGGGACATCCGTTACCATGGGAATGAATGATCAGTAGGATAGGTTGGTGTGTCCAATGATCATACAATACACATCTAGAGTCCATATAGGAAGACCTTATCTGGTATCCTTCAGATATTATCCATTTATAAAATAATTTCCTCTCATTATTATTATGAGGAAGACTCAGGTGATCATTAAAGTATGGTAAATAATTCTTGATCCAAGAAGGGGTACATTTTATAATTGTTATTCAAAAAGGATGAAGAGGTTCCTAGCCAAGGTCCTTGGTTTTTAATCCTTTTAAAAACTCTAGTACTTTGACTCTAATTAATTCGACCTTGTTTTTTGTGCTCCAAAATCTAACTAAGTGTTTGGGGACTTTAATGAGAGATTCTTGAGAGAATATATTTATACCATATTTTGGTATTAAAAGAGTGTCAAATGTGGATCCAAAGGATCCTATTTATCAAAAAACAAGTGAACTTGGTCAAAGGGGGTTTCTTGCTCAAGTCAGTCGCCTATGTCATTTTTTCAAGTGGGTTGTGCAGATTAGACTTTCCCTATAGTAGTCGCAAACTGGTGCTGTGCTGGAATGGACATGTTCGTGTATCAGGTATGTTTCACCTAGGTTAACTCCTTAGGGTTTTGATATGGGTGATTATAATATTTCATTCCTTTTACTTCCCTATATATTTTTACTCTTGAGTAATATCTACTTCAAACAGAAGATCCAAAAATAAAAATAAATAAATTATTAATGAAGTAAATAAATTCTATTGTACTTCATGATATCACACATCATGATATTTATACAATAAAATCATAATTCTAATATAGTTTAATATATGGGTAAGAATACACCCAAAATAGATTTAATTCTAGGTTATTGATTTATCTCATGAGACTTGTTGATGAATATAGGGGCTATTTAATTTTATTCCTCACCCTTCACTGCATTTCCCATGAATTCCTTGTATATATAGTAATCAATTTAAAGCATAAAAAATTTCATTTATCAAAAAATATCGAAATAGAGTAATGAATACGAATCAATCATTCAGTCATTGAAATAACTTTCATAGTAAGAAATCATATATCGGGAAGATATATAGTTTAAGAAATATTCATATTAAAAAAATAATTTCTGTATTTATGATAAATGTAACGTATAATGATCATAATAATGATAATATTTCAAAGGATTGGAAATGACATAAAATTAATTCAGTGATGAAAAATTAACATTAAGAAAGTATAATTTTTATTAAAATCAATTCATTTAAAGAACAGATTAAAATGAAAAGGAAATTTTTAAAATAATTTTTCATAAATTTTATCCTTTTAAAAATACTTAAAAACATATTGAATATGTTAAAGGGTTTAAATTGTTTATGTAATTGAGAATGACTATGAATGTTGTATACGTTAAACAATATTTCTTTTTAATTTATTAAAGAAAGTTGAAAATCACCCCTTTTGGTAAAGAATTTGGCACACTATATTACAATTATTTAATAATTCAAATATAAATTAAAATATACTCTATAAATATATTTTTTAACAATTTTTTTTCATAAAACAATTTTTAAAAATATAATGGATGGAGAAAAATACACCCGGTTAAGAAGAGAAAAGAGATCATATTTTAGTTTGAACAATATTCTTGGAAGAGTAACATGAATTGAGACATTAAAAATTATAAATAATTATATATTCATTTTAAATAACTCAATGTTTCATTATATAAACCAAATAAATTAAATTTGTGCATAACACCAAATATTTCTCAATGGGGTGGAAATTGAGATAAAATCACTTACCCCACATTTCTCTTCTTTTTAATGTGAATTAATCTCCTATATAATAATTTATTATTTATTATAATTACATAAAATAACTATATAAATATATATAATATCATATTCGATCCATTTATTACATTTTACCACTCATTTTTTAACAATCTTTTATAGTTATCATTATTTTTGTAGATAAATGCTTTTCTTTTAATGTATGTTTTTATTCGATAGTTCATATAATTGTGATGTTATTATGGTTAAATCACCTATATTATTTTATATATTTTATAAATATCATATACATTCAACATATAAATATTTACAGATATCCCCAAAAGATATGGATTGAAAAATGAATTACAACATCATGGAGATGGTAGGTCGTACGTACACATCAATGTTGTTTCAATTTTTGACATATAGAATGAAAAAAGGTAAATAATAAATAACCATGATAGAATAATATTTATTTAAATATATCATACATATAAATTTAATGTAACCTTATTACCATCCATGTAATGTATAAATGAAAAACGATTCACAACGCTTCGTGGAAGTTGTAGTCCAAACGTATGCACAAATGACATTGTAGTTTTTCAAAGGAATTATTGGTAAGAAGGTATGCATGATATTATAGTTACCAAATAATATTTATGCGAAAATTATTATATATAATCAAAATTTTAATCATAATAACCATCCAATAAAATTGGTTATGAAAAAGGAACTACACTACTACGTGGAGACAGAAAGCTGTAAATATGCACAAGCGATGTTTTAACTTTTCATATGATTGAAAAAATATGGAATATGTTTGTACAATAATCATATTAAAATATTTATATATTTACTACACTATATTTATTATCTTATGACAGTTACCACACATTAATAATAATTATAAGAGTAAATAAACTTGTGGGATTCAGTAAAGATAGTTACATCATTTTCAGTACAATTCCTTTTAAAATTTTCTTAAGAGACCTAGGGTAGGTCATTTAGATTCAAAAACCACTATAACATGTATAAGTGTGTTTATAAGATCAACGTGTGGGTAATAGTTAACATATAAGGCTCATAGTGTTTTAAATAATTGAGAGAATTCGTGTCCTTTTATAAGTGAGGGGAGGGGAATTCCAGGAATTTCTTAAAGTACGAAATTTTGATAAATTTTATTTAATGTGAAAATTTCTACAAACTAATACAAGTTTAATATAGGAGGAATAAGATCCAATATAATGTCATAAAACAATATTTTTACAAGTTTTATTGGTGGTTTAACCCTTAGATTTTATTTTTAAACCACCATCATCCCTTTTCACAAGTACCATAATGTTATATATTTCTACCTTTTAAGGGTTAATAAGGTTACTGTAAAATACCAGAAAACTCATAAAAGTACCATGATTTTTTTTTATAACCTTATACCATCAATTTAGGTGAATCTATTTTTTTTTTGAATTTTAAATCATTTAATAAAATATTATTTATTATATAGTATCAGTAATTTGTTTGATACTATTCATTTAATTTAACTTTATACGCATGAGTAAAAATTGTGAATTAGAATATAATCAGCGAATTTTTTTTAAAATTACCCAAACAAATTTAACAAAATATTTCTTTAAAAGTGCATTATTTTTATTATATTGAGAATAATTTATTTTATTTTTATACTAATCAAATAGATGTTTTAATAGCTTTGTGAAAGTATTTAATGTACTTATTTGATCACTAAAAATTATAAACAAATTATAATTATAAAATCAAATCATAAATCCTTAAAATTATTATTTTTAATTTAATATAAGTTGTATTTATCACCACCATAAAATATTTTATATATTAATAGAAAGAAAATGACATTTTTTCATTATCTATCACTAAAATATTATAATGGTAAAAGTCATATCCAAATGACACAAAAGTATAACACATTCAACTATTTAATGATTATATGTGAAATAATTTCATCCATTAAAATTAGGGAATGGGTTATAGTCATTTCTTATTCAATATCTTATTATTTTAAACCTTAATTACCATATTTAACTTTACCTTGGGGACAATTTTTACTATGGTTCCTATTCATAATGAAGAAAAATAAAAGGGTGATATTTATGATTTTTTACATCATTATTCTAAAAATTTAATACATTTTTCCATAATTGTTTCTATCAATTTTAGTAATTGATTTAAAATTAAAATGAAAAATGCAATGAAAATGAGTTTTTAGAAAAATTCCCTTTTATGTATAATATTTTAATACCAAATGCAATCATAAAATTGATTTTGTTAAAATTATTAGATTTATTAATAATAAAAAAATATCTAATTTTATTTTTTAATCTTTTAAAAAAAATTATCTTTGTAAATGATGGAAAAAAATATTTTTTACTAGAAATTTTTAATTTCACAACTAACTCGAAAATAAATCTTTTCAAAAAAACCAAAAAATATTATCCTAATATAATTTTGATATTCTAATTTCAAGAATTATATTAATTTTTTAAAAATATATTTTTATAATTTCATGAAATTAATAATAATATTTTCTCACAATAATCAATAAAAATCATTTTATAAGAAATTGTATTTCCAATGCACAAAATTACATTATTATAAATTCATAACATAATTCTGAAGAATGAATAAATTGATATAAACTGAATATGAACTTCATATATATTTCATAATATTTTAATTCCTATTCATACTTACATGTTCAATGTCTATGTTATAATTATTATATATAAATAATAGTATTTTGTGGTTTATTTAAGATAAATGATATGTGTTATATATTCTATTGAACATATTATTCTATTAAAATATTAGGGTGTTACATTATCCCCACAAAAATTAATTACAACACATTAATTTTCACTTGTGCATGGTTTAACGTTTAAAAATTAATTTTTTAAAAACCCGTGTCATAAAAGGAGTTAATAAAAAATCCTATTAAAAGGGGGGGAATGGAAATACAAAACTACTCAGAAACTAAGTTTCTAAAATAGTGAAAATTGGCGAGAATTAAAAACATGGACAAGGAAAAGAAAAATAAACCCCAGTAACAAATATTGAGTGATAGAGAACATCTTTAGGATAAATTTAATCACCAAAAAATAATCAATCTATTATGGATGAAAAGTCTATAAATTCATTAGAAATGATCGTAATAGGGTTACATTTTTTACTAAACATCCATTTACTAGAGTTTAGTAATTCATTTACCGTCTAGGGTAAGAACTTTCAGAAATAAAATTTATTGATATCTTTATATTTTATTGGATTTATTTCATCCTTTAGTTGTGCTTTGATCAATTTCTACTTCTTCTCTTACTCCAAGAAATGAATTTTCAAGATCATTTTTTTATTCCTAAATCACTAAAATTAAATTTTGACATATAATAATATATATTAAATAATGAAATTTCATTCTTTATATCTCTAAACATTTTCTAAAACAAAAAAAAAGGATTGTATAGGTTTTCTAATAACGAATTAATTTATATACTCTCAAAAATTAACCCTTAAGTCCAACTTAATCTGTTTATTAAATAGTTAACCCAAAGACTCCCACAAAATATATTTGACCAAATTAAAAACCCAAATATATGAAATATTTTATCAAACCTTCACTCTCATACAACATAATGTATCACATAGTTTCACATTACAAACATGTGAATGACTCAATTACACGAGTCACAATAAAAAATCAATTAAAACATAATTGATTCTCAAAAAAACTTTATCCTTATTAATTATATAAAAACCATTATCATACAAAAATCAAAAAATATAGTAAATTCTATTTTTTAATGTCCTGGTTCCGAAATCCACTCGAAGGTTCCTCATACATAGTTGTCCACATGGCCTCAAGTGCGTTTCCCTAATTTCCATTGGTTGCTGAGTAGCAATGAGGGCCTAGGGTGTGATAGTGGAGAAACTATTCCCTCATTACCAGAGTGTAACACAATGGAACAAATAATAATACCATATCAGAAGAATTAAACAACATAAAAATGATGAAAATATTTTAAGACTAATAAGATAAATAACCAAGCATCATTCAATACAGAAGACAATGCAGTATGTCATCTGTTCTAGGAAAGAGTCCAAACAAGATACACTACAGTCAAGTACAAGATACAATACCAAAGTACAAAAAAACATAAAAAACATAGAAGCATCACATTCCTCAGTTTGGTCCCATTATCTCATTCTTTTAAATAGCATATTATGTTTTTGTAGAAGGGTTCTTACCCTTATCAACACCTATAATAATATATTCTGTTTGGGCCCCAAAAAAAGACCCAAATAGGGTGTGTGACCAAATCCCAGTAGTCAACCACCCATGATTTGTACTAGTATGTCATTGAATATATTGAATAGGTAGTGTATACAAGTGAATGTAGTAAACTAGAAGGTACTCATAAGTAAGCACAATAGATGTCTCAGAAGGCAATGTAAACAAGTACAAGTGAATACCAAATTCAAGATTGTGCTTTGGCTTGGTAGATGCGTTATTAGTCATTTCATTTCATTCATCAATTACATTGGATTATATAAAAGTCTTGAGGCTTATGCTAGGCCCGACAAACCCCTGTATAAATGTAACCATTATCTCATGAAATAATAATCATTTAATTATATTCCAATATATATCGTCTTGGGTATCCCTCAATGGATCCATGGATTGTTTATCATTTCAAATAAGATGAAATGATCCCGACCAACCTATCCATGGATAACTCATGGCCTTTACATAATTAATCTCTTGAGCCTATCCATTGTCTTTTAACATAGAAAATAGTTCACCAAATGTTTTTAAGGTGCAATTATTCACATATGTCTGACCATGTATTTTAACTGAGACTATGGATCACCCATTACTATTTACCCCTTATTAATATTTTTATTCAATAAAACACATGTAAATTAATCTATTACAGGGATTTAACATATTAACTCACATGTGCACTTATCATATAACAAGAAACACATTTGAATTAATCTATCACATGGTTTAGCATCAATAACTCACGAGTGCTCAATTCATATACAAAAAAACATGGGAATTAAAATATCACATCACTTTAATCATAAATAACTAACTTGGCAACAATTTACAAAACAAAACTATTAATTATTATAAACCACTGAATGGCCTTATCATAACCTAACTCGCGCGGGCAAGTTTACACTTGGAGCAAAACATTCCAATCATGCCTAAACAGGCATAGACGTAACATTGGGAAAGGGGAAATCATTAATACAAAAGCCTTAATCAATTAAATTCTAATTTATTATAATTGAAATTTGATTATAAATTTAATTCATACTTGAAAAAACAATAATGGAAACAACGCACACCTAATAGGATACCTTATCCAAATGCCTATAACAATCATTCTAAGGTAAACACACCCATGTGGGGGACCTTAATCAAGGTAAATAGCCTAAGTCATAATTTAAAATACTTATTCGATTATCTAAACTCCAATAGGAAACAATAAGGCAAAATTATAAATCAACCAACACCCCAAAAATGGGTGCGCAACACATTGACATATATAAACATCGTAACAATTTGTGAACGTCACAAGACCACCTACCTTGTAATCATACGACTCTCTTCATCCAACGCCAGACTTCGATTCGACCTAAAATAGACTAGATATACAAAAAGGGAAAAACTTCTCAACCATTAATAACTCAATTGAGATATAAAATCACAAGGAAAGGATCAAGAGGAATAAATATCATACCAACTAGGTTCCACACATCCGATGTTGATCGAAATGGAGTTCGAACATAAATTGGAAGAAAATATGACTGCTCAACGTGGATATTCATCGAACGGGATGGGACCTATGTATGTCTGATAAAGAATAAGTCAACATCCCGATTTAAATATTTTTAGAAAAATACATGGTGTGTACATGAAAATACACATTGTGTCTATACATGTCCCAGACAGACCATTTCATGGTCGTGTACTCGGATCATACAGTTTGTAACCCTCCTTACATAGTGTGTATGTTTATTTTCATTCCAATTAATTAATTAAATATTTAAAAGGAATACTTTATAGCTTGTAGAAGGAATTGGGTTCTTACAAACTCCCCCCATAATGCAATTTGTCCCCAAATTTTTCATCCAAGGGTGGTGAAGAAAATATCTAAAAACAGATCCATCCAATACTATCGTACATCGGCTTCCCTCCCCCAGGTACCGTCCTAAACTCAACGACGCTCTCATAGCACCCATACTAAAGGAACAAACCGACCACAATGAACCTTCTTTATAAGATGCACAATTAAAATAGGATGCTCCTAAGAGGACGTTTCTACCTTTAACTCAACTCCTCTGGTTGAAAATCATGAGATGAGCCTAAAAAGTAATGCCGCAACCAAGAAATGTTGAAGACACTATGCATTGATTAGTACCTATAAGATAACTACAACCAATAGAAAATCGATTCATCCCTTTCCAGAATCTCAAATGGATCGATGTATCTTGGTTAAGGCTTACCCTATAAACAGCTCCTCTTGTGTTCCAACCTCAGTGTTACACGTAGGAAAACAAAATCCCCAACCTCGAACTATAGAGGTCATCTACAGTGATCTGAAAAATATTTCTGATGATACTGCATAATATCCATCTACTTCCAGATCAATTCTACATGGTCAGTGGTCTCATGGACATGATGAGGACTTAGTATTGCTGCCTCTCCTTCCTCAAGCTAATAGAGGGGGTGATCAGCATGGTCTACCATAGAAATTATAATAAGTCACCATCTGAAAAGTAGCCTAAAATCTTTTTTTATATATGAACTAAACCATGGGTATATGTCAGTCCAATGAACCCCCAAAATCTAGGATGCATGCCTGAAACATGTCCTTCAACACCTAAATTGTGTGCTCTGACTCGCCATCTGACTGGGGGTGGTAAGATGTGCTCTGAAGCACCTATGTACCCAAATCCATTTGTTACCCTTTCCAAAAATGAGATGTAATCTAGGAATACCTATCTAAAATGATATATTATGGGACCTTGTGCAGTTTTATAGTCTCATGAATGTTCAACCTTCAAAGATCATAAACACTGAATGTTTGATTGATTGGTATGAAATGTGCATCCTACGTGAGCCTGTCAACAACAACCCACACGACATCATTACCATGACACCTACACCATTGGAAAACCCAACAAAGCATTACCCTAAGTGTTCAAACGATGATACCAGTATTATTTTCTTTTAAATAGGAAAACCTAAACATAAATGGGGTCATAAGAGCAACCTCACGTTAATGAATAGTTGAACCTTGATCGACCACATCAAAAGAGGTCATGAAATCTTTACTTAAAATAAATTGAATACTTTTACACCACACTCTCCTTAAAATAGAGGAGTGTTTAAAATGATCCAATGGAACCAAACACAATGAACAAAAAGGATAACATGTCGAACCATCACCAGATTACTTATCTAAAAAATGTCCAACTTAGAAGGTCGACATATTGAAATATAACACAATACCTCCTCCCCGTAAACCATACTCCCACAATGATCCCGCTCACCCGTGATCATATATATCTCTCAGGGATATTACTTTGTCAATCCATCCAATAATAAATTAAAAGGTCATGTCATAGCATGAGTAAAAGCATAATTCCAAATCCATCCCACTAGAATCATTACCTCTCTTTAATCATCACATATGAGCCTGAAAAATAAGTTTGAGATATCCGTATATTCACCAACCTAGAGTCTAAAGAACTCAACAAGGTGTTTCATACTCCCTGTTACACGTGAGACTTTGGTACAAGTCTTAAAGTTCCCATAAGAACACTAACTGACCCTAGAGTGGCATTCGCCTGGAAGTCAGTTCGAAGAAAATAGTAGGCATCCTTGAGTATGTCCAAGGCATTCTAATAGTGAAACCCAGGTATCACTCAGGATTAACCAATCCTCATTTGAAACTGTGCATCCAAGTCACAACACAGAATGGGATCACAACCCATCCCAACGGCCTTAAACTATTGCGCGATGTAAAACTGCTGCTCTCTTAGTGTATCCAGGATGATGTCAAGATTGGGTACATTCTCATCTCTTAAATAAGGGCACACTAAGAGGATTTGAAGGATTACCATAAAAAGGATATCAAAACTACTACTATCCAACCTCCTGAAGGAAACTCATCTTCTCTTACTAATTCATCGCCATTCAACTGACCATAATTCCTTTATCCAAAATAATTTCTGTGACAGATTATGATTTACCATCGTGGTCCATTCATGATCATTGATTCATCACAAGGGGTTCTCACACAACTATCCTCAACAATATTATGCTTCCTAGAATGTATCAATATGAAACAAAACTCGCAAGCCTCAAAGTAATTCACATAGAACCGACCATTTTAGAATGGTCCTTGATTGTGATCCTTATACCTGGATGGACGCATTTAAATACACTAGTTTTATTCCACAAACCACAATCACTGTTTCATATCACTTGGGGTGAAAGATGAAAAGTTAAACTGAGCACCATGTCAAAACACTAGTGTCCCAAAAATTCATCTGGAGAAGTGGGATAAACTCGGTTCCAAAACATTCATGTCACTCTACTACAGAGATGACCGTGAACAGACACAACAACTCAATGATCAATCATTTAACCAGACTCGACGACTCATTTTTAACATTTAACACTTGATGAGTACCATGTATGTCAACGTATACTACCTCGAGTTTACAAGAAAAAACAACACATTTTTGGGAATATTTATAGGTTATCCATCCAACACATTCGCGTACTAGATGCCTCAATCAATAACTGGCTCAAAATATCATCATCAACACAACCATTTACAGAGATGATGACATACCAAGTCAACCTTTACTTAAGGAAATACAGGTTTACATGACCTCATATGTTGCTGACCATGCCTGAGGCATGTCTAACCTACTGAACCGAGAAATCCCTAATGATCTTTACCATATCAAGGGTAAAGATTCAATTATCACCCATCCGAACAAGGGTTTAATATTTTATTACTCCAATTTCTTACTAGGGACAACAACACATGGGCAGTATAAACTTTGGAAAGGTCTACCACATGCTAGACCCTTACAAAGCATAAGTGTCATTACATTGAGCTGTATCATACTAAAGATCCTCCAGGTAACATGAGAGAAGGCATCCTACATGGGATACATAGATAAAAATTAAAGGGATGAATCCTTCAAGGGATCCTCAAAAGATAAATAATACAGGCATCCAACAACAAGGATCCTTGAAAATGGTACAAAGAAGGGAGATCGTATAAGGAACTCCCTAGAATATCATGTATGCAAATGCATCCCTTAGGGGATCCTTGAAAAAATATTGAAGATAGATACATCCAAGAATGGATTCTCTAATTTGAAACATAAGTAGAGGAATCCTACACTGAATCCTCGATATCAACTCATATCACGACCTCAATGGCCAGAAAGACGCATCTCGCATGGGAGATTTCCAAAAAGAATAGGTTTGGATAGATAGATCACATCTCATATCATATCATAGATCTTAACAAGGTTGGTAAGGACACCCAACTGGTCATTCACGACAAGTTCACTCTCAGGTGCCAAATGAAAATGGTAAATAGAGGAAGAACCTCTCTATTTTGAAAGAGTCCCCAAAACAACCATTAGGAGTCCACATAACTCTCCACATGTTTAACCATTGCTATCTTTGTGGAAAACTTCTAAAAGAGGACTACTCTTAGGTCCAAAATTGAAAATGGTGGGAAAATAGGAAAAAAACCCTGAAAGGGAACTAGAAAATAAGTACACGGCATTTTAAAACCACTCACATTGTGTACCCTCAAGCTCTTACATAGTCATGTATACCCACCAGTCTAGGTGTGTGAACATCCCAGGTACACCGTGTGTTATCCCAACACATTACATGTTCTCATGTCCTACCTCTTTTCCATGTACTCCCACATGGATAGAGTTGTATAGGGTCTACCTAAGTAAAACTACACGGTGTGTATCTACCATACACGATGTGCAAAAACCAAAAACCAAATACCCATGTTCTATCACATACGGCCGGACACATGGTCAATTACTACATTGTGTGTACTCTAAGTACACGATGTGTGCTAAAGATATGTTCCCTCTTCCCAAACAGAAGAACAAATAGTGTGTTTTCATAGAATCACATTCTGTGTTGTCTGCATTTCCATACAGTAAGCCTCAAAAAATTCCCTTGAACAACTGTTTTTGCAAAATAAAGCAACGATGTGCCATATTCCTATCATTGGGGCCATAATCTCCATGAATAAAATCTTATAATGCATATATATCACATAAAAACAAAATAAATAATCCTTGGACAAACCCTGATCCACCAAATTCGGATCCAAGAGGGAACATACTCCTTTGGGACCAATGTCTGGCATCCGTCCAATTCAAGCATAACAGGTACCAATACACCTATCACAACAGCTGGAATATCTATCATAATACCTATCACAACAACATGTATATCTATCATGACATATATCACAACAACACAGAATAAGTAATGATCTCTAAATGGATTGGAAAGAATGCATGGCATGTGATTTATCACAAGTGCATATATGATGAATGAGATGGCATACCCTCATCTAATCAGGTTTCAAAAAAATAACCACTATAATATAAATAATAACAATAGAAAACAAGTGTGTCAACCAATGGTGAAATCTAATCAATTGTAATGGCTCCAAATAAAAAAAAATTATTTCAAGGCAATTTTCCTTTACCCTATATGGGGGGTAGCAACTCCTAGGAATAACTTAGTACCAAATCTCTCCAATTTATATACCTATCTATAATCACCAAACAATACATGAATCAAGAAAAAAAACTCCTTTTATAGTACAATGTAATGTCTCAAATCTAGTAGCCACTCAAAGGTGCCCCGTACCCGGTTGGCCACATGGCCTCAGGCGCATTTCCACAAATGTCATAGGTTGCTGACTAGTAGCGAGGGCCAAAGGGGTAATAGTGAGGAAACATTTACCTCATTGGTAGATTGTAACACAACGGAATATATAATAATACAATAGAGGAAGCCGAAAATACAATACACCTTACATAAACTGTGGAACACTGATAAGATAAATAACTATGAATCATTCAAAAAAATAAGATGTATCATGTCACATTGTTCGAGGAAAGCATCCAAATAAGATACACTACAATAAACTATAATATACAATATCAAGGTACAAAAAAAAACCCACAAGCATCATAAGCCTCTCCTTGGTCCGATGCTCTCTTGCTCCTAAATAGAATATCAAGTATCTATAGAAGGGTTCTTACCCTTATCAACACCTGCAACAATATAATATATTTTGGGAAAAACATGACCCAAACAGGTTGTGAGACTAAATTCCCATAGGAAACTACCCATGATCTATTCTAGTCTTTCAGTGAATATATACAGTAGGTTGTGTGTAGAAGTGAAGGAAGTATACTAGAAGGCACTAAGAAGTAAGCACAATAGAAGTCTCAGAAGGCAATGTAACAGAGAACAAGTGTAGACCGAATCCAAGCTTGTGATTTGGCTTGGAAAACACGTCATTAGTCATTCCATTTCATTATTAAATTCCATTTGATTATATAATGGTCTCGAGGTCTGGCCAAGACCCGACGAACCCCATATAAAAGTAACTGTCTACCCATGATAAAATAATAATTTAATAAATTTTTAATAGAGTCTGGCCCTTGTTTTTGTCAATGGATTATAGGTTCTCTCAACATTTTAAATAATCCTCAATGATTCCAACCACCCTATCCATGTATTTATCATGTCCTCTACATAATTAACTTCTTGATCCCATCCATTGTCTTTTAACCACGAAAATGGTTCACCCAGGGTATATAAGGTGTAATTAGTCGCGCGAGCCAGACCTTGTCTTTTAACTGAGACCATTACTCGTCCATTTCTAATTACCCCTTCTTAATCATTTCAAACACGAAAACACATTTAAATTAAACTATTACCTGGATTTAACATATTAACTCATGTGGGAACAAATCAAATAACAAAAAAACATGTGAATTAAACTATGACATGGTTTGACATTAATAAATAACATGGGAACAATTAATATATAAAGAAACACAAGGGAATTAATCTATCACATGTCTTTAATCATAAATTACTTGCATGGGAACAATTTACAAAAAAAAACCTATTATGTAATCTAAACCATTATATGGCCCTATCATAACCTAACTCACGTTGGCAGGAACACAGTTGGAGAAATACATTCAAAAAACAATTAAAAAGGCATAGGCATAACATGAGAAAAATGGATAATCACTAATCCCAAGCCCTTAATCAGTTCAATCAAAATTTATCATAGTTAAAATTTGATTATAAATGTAATTCATACGTGACTACCCAATAAGGGAAACATGAAATGCCTTATAGGCAACCTCAGCCAAATGACCATAACAATTATTTTAAGGGAAATTCACCCATGGGGTGGCCCTTAAACAACCTAATTCGTACTTTAAAACAGATATAAGATTACCTAAACTGTAATAAGAATCAATAAGGGGAAATTATTAATCTAGAGACACCACAAAAATGGACACATGACATATATAAACATCATGAAAATTCATGAAAGGTACAAGACCACCTACCTTATACTTGTACGACTCTCCTTGTCCAACGTCGGGCTTTGATTCGACCGAGAATAGAGTAGATCTACAAAACTAGTAAAAACACTCTACCATTCATAAATCAATTGAGAGACGAAATCAAGAATAATGGTTCAAGAGGAATCAATATCTTTTTGATTGGGCTCCAACACATCCGATGATGATTGAAACGGAGTTTGGATGGAAAATGAAGAGGAAAGAAGAACTCTCAGTGCGGATATTAATCAAACAGGATTATCCCACTATCTATTTGACAAAACATGAGGATACTTCCTAATTTAACAAATTTTAGAAAATTACATTGCATGTACTTTATAATATATGTCGTGTCTATACAAATCATGACCAAACCATTAAATAGCTGTGTATTGGGATCATACGGCGTGTAAACTTCCTTACACATCGTGGAATTGAAAATACATGGTGTGTATGTTTCTTTTTACACCAACTCATTTAGTACAAATTGAAAAGGAAGGATTCATACCTCATGGAAAGAACAAGGTTCTTACAGATTAGTTTTTCATCAAATCACTAATCATTTTAAATGTCACCAATATTATCTCATTTACTTCATATTTTTCAATCTTTAATTTATCCCAACTAAACATTATTAACTCAACATCAAGAAAATATTATAGGACTTTTTCCTAAATCATGAATACTAAAAAAATATCACTTTACGACTATATAAATTTTCTAGGTCATGAGTACCATTCAAAATATGGTTCCAACTACTTAAATCAAAACCAATGTTGTAAAATATTTATATAAATCCATATTATTATAACCAAAATATCATTGATAAACATAATTCGTGAACCTAAATAAACGAGTACTTTAGTCATTAAATTTTTATTATAGTAATAGCAGAATCTTTTCCTTCTCTAATTCGATTCCTGGGCACTAAGATGCGTTGGTTCTTGGGAATTTTTTTCGAATAATTCACCATATCTTTACAGTTGAAACATAGAACATTATAGGCTTTCTTCTTATCCATGTATTCATCTTCCTGAAGGACATTATCTCTACACTTGAAGAAAACTCTCATCCCCTTTAATCATGTACTAGGGTGTTTCTTTCTACAATTATCATATGTTGGATGTTCAATCCTTCCCTAATTTTCTTTTACCACATTTTTCCTTCATGGTCCATAATTCTCTTCTTGTCTTGATTTAATTTGAAATATATATGACATGGAGGATTCAATATAAATCCTGATGGAACTTGCTACAATATCATCATATAATAAAACTTTTTTAGAAACTAGTTACAATCAGAGACTCGGATTAAGCCCATCAATTAAATGGTAAATATTCCTTTTGGATTACATATATAGTATAATGAATTCTTGGATAATATTATAAATATAGCCTTATACTTTTCCAAACATTATTCTTCTTTCTACTATAATTTGAAGAAAATCCTTTAAATTTTCAGCTAGATGTTATGAAGATAATTATTTATGAAATAATATATCTTTTAATAATCTACATTTCATACATTTTATTTCCTCAGCCTTCTTAGTGTTATAGATAAACAACAACCATTGATCTTAATCTCCTTTCTTAAATTACACATCTAGAATAACTTTTTCACTTTCATCACATCCTAAAAGGAGGAATATGTTTTAGAGACACTTAATCCATTTATCATCTATAAAGGGATTAGTAGTTCAAAAAAATAATGGAGGATTTTTTCACATAAAGCAATCCAACATAGGTGAATCACACTATAGAATAGTAGTTCGTTCTATATGGGCAATATTATTTGTTATAAATTGAGTAAGATGTCCTAATATGTCCAGGATCTACTCATTTCCTATGTTAGTAGTATTGGGTTTCTTAGTAGTGAAGTCTATATGTTCTCTATGGGTGTTGATGCCCTTACTTCAATTAGGCACCATCATTGAATATTGGGACACACATAGATATCTCATTTTCATAAAGAATTTAGATTTAAAAAAAAATATTTAAAATTTTAAAAGTTCTAAAAGAGTATATAATATTAACATATTTCTTGTGTTAGCTATGTTTATTTATAATATAGTTCTCAAGTTTTTTACTAAACATTATATAATTCTAACCGTATCAACCCAAACTTGAATAACCTTGATTCTGTGGTTAATTTATTATATTTTCACTATATAAAAATAATTTCATCACAATTTATTGAATAGATTTGTTGTCTTGATGAACAGTATATATACAATATTTCCATATGATATTAAAAATATCAAATATATAGCATAAAACCAATCATTAATCCTCGATATTATTCATAATATCCTTCCACATATCTTGGATAAAAGAAAAAAAATAAAATGGTGATATTATATTCTCATTAATTGTAATGTTCAACAGATACTATCATAAATAAACAAGTAAAATCATCATGGAAAGGTAAGTTACTAAAAACACATGTTATTTGACCAATAAATGAGAACAAAATACATCCATAGACAATATCAACGATGAAATCTAAGGGATAATAACAACTAAATTCTCAATGAAGGAAATGAATATTATTAGACTTAATTATCTTATAAATCATTATTGTTAAACCTTAAATTCTTGGTGTTAAGATAGTTCAAACTATTAGTATACATACACTAAAAAACTATTTAATTATAGCTTTCTGATTTGTTTCATCTGGTCTATTGATTCATTAGAGGGATATATAATTTCATTCCCCACCAATCACTTCATTTAAAATTAATTGATCATATACAGAATTATATATTTAATTCCTAAAAAATATTCCTTACCAATAAATATTATTATTTAGTAAATAATACATTTTAATAATTATTTCCCTAATAAATCTTATAAATTTCATAATAAAATATCATTTTTTGAAATGATATATGATTTAAGAAAAAAAATATTCATGGTCAATAATAAGGATGTTTTTAATAAATTTATTTTTTAATGATTGTAACAAATTGAATGTTTAATGGGAATATTAATGTCCAAAAATAATCAATAGATTTGAGATGACCATCAGAAATGTAGATTTTATAGTAAAATCAATTTTTTTAAATAATAGATGAAAATATGAAGAAAAAATTTAAAATATTTCTTCTTAAAAATTTTCCTTAGAAATATCACATAAAAATATGTAACAATCTAAAGTGTGTAAAGCAGTTATGGTAGTAGGAAAGTCTGTTAACGTCATATATGCTAAAAAATCATTTTGACCTTTATAAAAAAAGATTAAAACAAACCCATTCAAGAAATAATTAGAATTATTCCCTTAATAATTTGTAAAATTTAATGTATAAATTAAAATATAATTTTTAAAAACATTTTTTAATAAGTGTTTTCTGAAAAAACATTGTAAAATATGAAAATGGAAAGAAAATATACTTTCTAAATAAGAGAAATAAGATATTCGTTTCTTTTAAACATTATTCTTGATATAAAAACATGAATTTAATCATTAATAATTATCAAAAACTATATATATATATTCATGTTAAATACCTTAAAGGAATAATATATACACCATATAATGTAAATTTGTGCCTAATACCAAATATGCCTCCATGGAGTGGCGATTGAGATGAAATTAATAACCTCACGTTTATAATTACATGAATTTGAAATAAACTCATGTATAATAAATTTAGATTTATTATAATTACATAAAAAACCCATATAATTACTTATATTATCATTTAGGATCCATTAATAACATTTTACCACCCTTTTGAACAGTCATTTATTATTAACATTATTTCTAGTGTTAGCTGCTTTGTTTTTCATGTATATTTTTATTCGATTGTTTTGATCCTTTAACTTTAATTATGATTTGATAATATCCAAAATTTATTTGTTTTATTAATATCATATAAATTCAATATATATATAGTCACCCATAAAAGATATAGATTAAAAATGAATGACATTGTTTATGGATACAATAGGTTGTACGTACACATGAACAATAAATTCAGATTTAAATAGATGAAATAAAATAAAGTTAAATAATAATTAATGGTTATGTAATCATTATTATTTTATATATATTAATTAAATCCAGATTTCTTATCATCCCTATGGTTCACAAGGCTTCGTAGACGTGGTAATCCACACATACGCATGAGCAATGTTATAGTTTTCCAAAGGATTGGAAGTTAAGAAGTTATATATGAAATTATAGGTATAGAATCATATTTAATTCATAAATATAATATATACCCATTATTTACATCTTTATAACAATCAATGTAAACTGGTTATGAGAAACAAATTACATCATTATGTGGATATGGTAATCCTTACTTACGCATGAGCGATGTTTTCTCTTTTCATATGATGGTCAAAAGATGAAATATGGTTTTCAAATAATTATAATTAAATTTAAATATAATTTTGATACTATAGTTATTAACATAATATGGTTACTAAACATTTATAGGAATCAGAATAAAAACACTTGAAAGAATTGGAAAAGACAATTACCTCTTTTTCGATGGAATTTTCATAGATCTATTCTAAAGGAAACATATGTAGGTCTAACAGAAGTAAAAAAAGATACATAACATTTATTATGGTGTCTAAAAGATAACTTTTTAGTGTTTTTTCCTCTATATGTATCAATTTGGTGTGAATAATTGGTATAAGGGGTGTACTTTTATTTGTGAGGGGTGGGGAATTCCATAAATTTCATAAAGTAAAAAAATTAATATAAATTCATTTTCATGTAAAAATGGACACAAATTACTATAATTAGAATATATTATGAGTATTATAATAAATCCACATGTAAAATTAAATTTTAACAATTTTTACTTGTTTTTATTTGTTATCATTTGGTTCTATCCCCAGTCAACCCTTTTGACAATTACCATAATATTTCCATTTTCTCTCATTTAAGTGTTAACAATGTTTCTAAAAAATAAAAAACATTTCCCATAAAAGGACCATGTATGATTTTTAAAACCGTATACCATTAATTTTGAATTATATAATATTTTTATAAATTTTAAATCGTTTATCATTATATTATTTATTGTAAAATACCATTAATATCAATATTGACACTATTCATTTTATTGTCTTTAAATACATATAGATAAAGATGGAATTAAAATATAATCCATTACAACATCACCAACAGGTTATTTTTATCTATAAAATTTTTGTTACACAATAATCCTTTGAAATTATAGTATTATTTTTTGTTTCGAAAATCATTTATTTTATTTTTCTATTAATTAAATAAATGGTGTGTCAGCATTGGGAAAATATTTAATGTTATTATATCTTCAATAAAAATTAGAAGTAAATACCCATGATAAAAATAAATAATTTATCTTTAAATTGAATATTTACAATCAAATATAATTTATATTTTTATCAACAATAAAATATTATATTTTTTAAAATAAAAAACGTACATATTTTTCCTTATCTCTCTCTAAAATTTGATAATGGTCAAAATCAAAGTCAAATGATAAAAAACACATATATTAGTATATTGTAATAATACGGATGAAATGGGTTCATAAAATGAAATTAATACATTTTTTAGGGTCATTTTCTAATCCTCGTCATATTATTTTTAACCTTAATTACTCGATTTACCCTTACTATGGTGATAATTATTTACTATCGTTACTATTCATAATGAAAAAAGTGAAATATTTAAATCATGTGTCCCTATTTATTTGAAATATGGAATCCATTTTAATGATTCATTTAATTTAAGTGGCATTAATTATTTTTAAATTAAAAACCAAAATGATATGAAAAGAGGTTTTTTCAAAAAAATCATTTTATGTATAAAAATGTTTTTATACCCAATTCAATCATCAATGTGATTACAATAAACCTAATTTATTTATTAATAATATTATATAAGTAATTTTACTATTAATATTTTTAAAATTAAATATAACATTGAAAAATTCTTGAAAAAATGTATTTATCAAAAATAATTGATATTTTACACTATTCACTAAAAATCAATCAGTTTAGAAAAATATAAAAAGTTTACCCTAATAAAAATTTTATATTATTATTTAAGAAATTAAATTATTTTTAAAAAAATACTATTTCTATAAGTTCTATAAATTAATTATAATATTTTCTCACCAAAAACAATTAAAAATAATTTTTTGAAGAAAGCATATCTCTGAAGCACAAAATAACTTTACTGAAAATTTAATTCTGATTTCCAAAGGAATAATCAATACATTTTTACTATGTATACCCATTTAATGTATTTTTTAATTAAATATTTTTTATTTATACATGATAAATCAATATCTATGCTATAGTGATCATATTTAAATAGTAGTATTTCTTATTTCTTTTCTGATAACTGTTATGTGTTGTATACACTAACGAGCATATTTTTTATTTAAATTAATGGGGTGTTATATATCAGTTTATTTTACGCAATTATTTAATACATTACTAAATTATTTACAACATCTAGAAAGTCTCCCATGTTTATTCTTTACATGTGATACCCTTCTAGACATAACATATATATTACTCACATTCATAACGCGTGGAATAGAAACATAAAAAATAGTGATTACAAATTCTCAGTAAGGATAAGCATTGGACATATCAATAAAATATAATAAGTGATCATATGATAATTATATTTTAATGATAATTTATTTAACATCAATTTAAAAAACCCATGAGAATCATACCTAAAAAATATATTTTTTAAATCATGAGTCATGGTATAAGGACTTGTAATAAGATAAAAGAAAATAAATAAGTGTGTTGAGTCATCAGTCTGTAATATTGATCAATGAAAACATAATATTGGAATAAATTTTTTAAAAAATATATAAAGTGAAATTTATTTCTTATATCAAGGATCACATCTATGACCATCATCCCACAGTGATCCCAGTCCCATAGTGGATCTAGCTTACTCCCAAGTCCAATAAATTTCATCTCATAAGATATAAAGATTTATGCAATTCATAGGAGGAATATATAATTTTTGTCCCACCCATCACATAGTAAAAAACATACACATGTGATCCACATGCACATGAAAAAAATCCATAATCCTATCATAAAAAAATTAATCTATGGGAATGAAATGTGTTTCATGAAAAATTCCTCAATATATGATCTGAAGTCATCCTCACTAATATCATGGATGGTACAATTAGACCATATCCTTATTGAAGTATAAGAAAAATTAAAGTATGTTGAAATAAATTAAAAAACTATTATAAAATTAGAAAATTTATTTAAAAAAAGAAATATCCCTAAATTTTGATAATGATTATTTTAAAATAAAATATTTTGTAAAACATCTGGAATTGAAGTTAATTTTTAAAACAATGAAAAAATTTCGAGTAATATTCTTAAGTAAAAATAATGAATATGTTGAGGGATGTTTTTAATGATGAAAATATTACAAATAAATATTATCTTAACACTTCTAAAAAGAATAATTTTTTTTAAATTGTGCAACACCTCAAAATACTAAAAAAATAGTATTGTATTTGAGAGCATATGTGACACACAACACCGAATCTAACAAATTTATTGGTTCAATACTGATTAGAAAAAAATAATAATCACTTGGAAGAAAAAGAAATACTTTCTTAAAACTATATTTTTATAAATTAAGGTTTTGTATCTATTTTTAAACATAATTTTAAATTAATTTTAAGTAATTTAAGATAATTTATTTAATAGAATTATATTAGTTTTTTAAATGATTATATCAGAATTAATTTGTAGGGGTTTTTGGGAGTTTTATGAAATGTTTCATTTTTGAAGAATAGTGAAAATACAGATTTGTATTTAAAAATATATTTTTTAAACTTTTTTAAATTTTAAATTGTATTTTAAATAGTCACTAAAGTTAAATTAGATCAATCATATTACAAATTAACTATTTTAGGTCATTTTAATAATTTCTTAATAATGTTTGATATTAAAAACTTCCACACTTATGAGAAGTTTCGCATTGTAACCCTGTTTGTTTATCGCTTCTACAGGTAAAATTTTAAAAAGGATTCCAAGAATTAGGTGAACTTAATATTACAAAATTTATTTCATATTTTCAATCATCATAAAATAGATTTTCTAATAATTTCATTTTAATTTTTTAACATTTTGGATAGTAAAAGCAGTAAAACATTTCCGTAGTTAAGGTAAAAATAGATTTACCCAATGGTTAATCTAAAAACATAAGGGTTAAAATGACAAAAGAAACATTTACCACAGTAATATTTTGGACATATGGATTCATTATCTCATATATTTGTATATAATTATCAGTTTTGGAGTCTTGAGGAATTATTAAAATGTGTGTGTCATTGATTATTTTCAATAAATATATTTGTGTCCTCTCCCCCACATATAAAAGGCCACCATCTCTTCCACTGTTCGGACTGAAAAAGACATTAGGTTTGGACAATACCATCCCAAATAAATTAATTAATACCCTATTAATATTCTATATCCATATTATTTTCAAAAATACATCCATGGAATACTTTTGGTGCAAACCAAAAGAAATTCCCCAAGGATTTGGTGACATTTGTAAGCTAGAATTTTCATTTTATTTATTCTTATACCTCTATAAAATATTATAAGATCATGATAATTGAATAGCAACAGTATATAAAATATTTTGATATGTTATTTTTATAATTTAATAAACAATATATTTCCCCACTTCTTTCTAATTAGAATCGAAACTGTTAGTCATTTTTACAGTGGACTACCACCTAAGGAACCTATGTAATTTGTTTTCCACAACCACCTTAACATATTTTTTTAAATGATGAATTTAAAAAATTTATACGATATTTATGATATTATTATTCTTTCTGGATTATAATATAACATATAGCTTCTTAAATTCCTTGTCATTTGAAATATGATAACATCGCTCGTGTGTCTGACATACTACCACCACACAAAGCGATGTGATTCATTTTTCCCTTAAAATTTACATAGAGAGTAATAATTATAAATTTAACTAATGGTATATGTGAGACGATATTATTTATATAAAATTAATATATTACCTATTGTATTACCCTTTCACCAATTTATGGAATTATAACGTCACTCGTGGGTACGTTTGGCCTAACGACTCAATGAAGTGATGTGATCCATTATCCCTAAAAAAATTGAATAATGATTTAAAAAATGTATCTAATTTTAAAAAAAATATATTTATAACATTAATATAAGTTGTCATATTATATTTATATATCCTATACCCAAGAACTGAAACTTTTATAAAAAAAATTCATGACAAAATAAGGTAATTAACAACAAAAACCATGAAAATAGTTAATGATTAATATTGAACAGGTGATAAAATCTTTCAAGAGGATCATATATGATATTATAAATATGAATATAGTTCTGGTATAAATCAAATAAAATCATAAAACCATTATATAGGATGTTAAATCATGTCAAACAACATAGAATCACAAGGTAAAGGACTACGTATCAATTTCTCTTCATTGAGACATATTGAAGTGTTATGCACCTAATTTATTTTATATGGTGTATATAATACCCATTTTACATTTAATATCATAAATACTTCACACAAATTACACTATGTTTCAATTTTAATTTTTTTATTCAAGGGGGTTTCCATTGAAATTCACTAAATGGTAAAAAATTTATAACCCAAATTATTTTAAATGAGTTATAATACTTCTTCATTATCTTTGTTATTATTTCATTATGTGTGAAATTAGTTTTGAATATATTATTTTGCATTTAAATTTTTAATGTGGATCTATAGTTTATACACATAATTGAGACATCGATTAATTCTCATATCAATATTTTGATCATTGTAAGGGTTTATCTCACAATATCATTTGAATCGAGATTTTTTATTCTTGAATTTACATTGATGGAAAATATTTGATCATTGGATAATAAAACCCATTAATTTTGTTATCCTATTTTTATGAATTATGTTTTCAAGTAATATTTCCATTTTAACTCCTTAGTACTTATAATGACTGAGATAATATTTTTAATGAAATTCAAATTCATTTCTCTCTTGGGTCAAAAATTTATTTTTCTTCAAAAACCATGTTTTTAGAAAATGTTTTGAAAAAATATTTACATTATAAAAATGATTTATTAATGAAATTATTTACCACATGTTAACTTTTAAAAAATTATTTGGAATGAATCTTCTTGTCTTCTTCCGAATAGGGATATTTTTACAATTTTTACAATAACATGAAAGGAATGTTTTTAACTTATACAATCTATATATCATTTCCTTCCATCCTTAACAATCACTTATTTAAATCAGTCATTGTATGATTAAAACATTGTTTTTAAAATACATAGTTTTTATAGATGTTATATAATGTTTTAAATCTTAAAATTGATTTTCATTATTAATAGGACATTTTCCTCAAGAATGTATTAAAAAAATATTTTTAGGGTATTTCAAATCTTCAATGATAACAATACTTTATTTTACTTAAACTACATTTAATATATTTTGTATTCAGACCATACATATTCTTTATATGGATGGTTTATGATATTTTTGATAATTTAAATTATTCAAATTCACTTTCTTGATTAATTTCTTGTAGTTATTAACATTAACTTGAAATATCCACTTTCATGTGACAATTACATATTAAATATCCCATTATTATCATTATTATTTAATAAGGATATACTTATTGATTAAAATGTATATTATTAATACAAATAGTGATTTTCATTGACAGTTATTTTGTTGTATAGGAAAATATTGATAAATCTATATTATTTACTGAATTGGATATTTGTTGATAATGAATAATGGTCAAGATTTAAATATATTATTTTATATATGAGAAATTATTTGGAAAATAATATATTGGTAGATTATAATTATATAAATAAAGTCAGTGTATTAGTAGTCCCATGAGATGAATTATTAGGGTAAACTTAGTAAATTGGGGGTTTTTGTATATTTACACATAAGTGTTAAACTATCTTGAGAAAGGACTTGATAATAGAGGAATCAAGATTCTTGAGATCATGAAATCCAATATTTACGCACTTCCATTTTTAAAATTTCATTAATTAATATCCCAGACATTTTTGTAATGATATTATTTATGGATGCATTTAATTCTTAGTTTATTGGTTTAATAAAAAATTGTTTTATTTATTTAACTTAATATATTGATTACGCCTTCCCCGTTTATGATAGGTATGTTATTGATTAAATCCATATTTTATTCAGACATTTACTATGCTATAATTATAATTCCATATCAAGTTATGATAGTCTTGTTATTGATTAAATATCATGTGTTTTACATTATTTATCATTCTATATTTATATTGATAGTAAAATTATTTAAATGACATATGTGTTTAGTTATTTACCATTCCATGTTTATTATACATATTGATTCATGATTTATTTCACTTTGGATATCCCTTATTTATCATTTGTGATAACCCTTATTTCTTTCCATTATTAAGAATTATATTAGTGTATTAAGAACGATATTCAAGGATATGGTAGAGAAAATAATGTTATTCTCAAAAAAATGTCATAGTTTGTGTTCTGAAATGTAATATGGGAATTATTTATGTATTTAGTTTACAAATACTAATAAATAATTTTTTTCCTTCAGGGTGTATTTCATTGTATCTTATTCTAATGTGATAATGTAAGAAACAATATCTAGGATACTGTAGTAGTGGACATTGTATTTTGTTTCAGAAAACGTTTTATAGAAACCTTGGGAACTTAATTTCAGAAAAATTTGATTATAGAATATAAACATATGACAGACATTGAGGATATGTATAGAAAATCATCATAATGTTTTGTTAAGGTAAAAATTATATGGCTTTTCATTGAAATAAATCCCTTTTAGGATACTAAAAGTACATCTAGTTATATTGTAGATATACTTAGGGGTTATAACTCTCAAAATGGTACATTGTGCTTGACCTAATCATCACCAAGTACATGAAAGTGGTCCTTACTTTGTACATATTTTGACGCTCCTAATGGATATTCTTTCGATAATTTAAAATTTATTTACAAGCCATTTTTAAGTATTCAAATAGATAATTAAAATTAATGAACTAGGTTAAAACTTTGGTTTATTATTTTAAAAATAATTTTTCATGTTTTTTACATGCTTTAAATGATTATTTGGTTATTCAACTATGATTATTATTGTAGACTCTGTATTTTTTGTTTTATTCAATGTTTTAAACCTAAATGAATCTTGAAAACATTGAATAATATGGATAATGTGGTGACTATAATAAACTAAACGGGATAATGATATGAGTGAAATATATCATTATTATACAAAATATGTTATACCAAAATTTGATTAATAAACTATACCTTAACCAAATCTATAACTCACGAGAGAATAGACATATAGAGTTCAGTAAGATCTTGAGTGATGGAGTCCACAGAGTAAATAGGGCTTGGTTTCCATCATTTCAAAAAGGTTTAAAGCGATAATAAGAAAATTTTCTGAAAGGAATGGGAAAATGTTTCAAGTGTGTAAATGAAGAGAAAAGAAATGAATTGCTGATGAAAAATTAAGAGTATGATGGAAGGAAATAAATTTCATCTTCGGGATCCATTTATAATTCGTTATCTTAAATATGGGGAACCAGGGAAATATCTAATTCATTTACCTATTCTAATGGTTGACCCCTAGACTAATGATGGAAATATTTTGAAACAGAGCAGATGAAGTATTTATATTGTGGGTTTCAATTATTAAATTTGAGAAGTTTTTTTTAACAATGGTATTTTGGTTTCAAGAATTATGAGTCATAGAAAGATTGTATAAAATTATAGAGACAAATATTTCATCATTAAAATAAGAGTTATGGGTACCATCATGGGTTTTTGAGTTTATGGTTGATCATAAGATGAAATCGATAATCACACATTTGAAAAACTTTTGTGGTAAAGATATAACAAGATTAAGGATAGTTTTGGAAACCATTTATGAGAATAAAACCCATTGGTTTTGTATATGAAAATTTTATTTTAAAAAAACCTGGATAAAGTTTTTAGAAATAATATTAAGGAATTGATAGCCTTTATTGTTTATCTTATCTTTAGTTTCATAGTAATTATAGGTATTTAAAATATTGTAACATTATAGGAATTATATTAAAATAGTTTTAGAAAAAGAAAATCTCGTATGTAAGGTGACAAACTATCACCCATATCTAACTATGAAGCATGAACCTCGAAAGAAAGGATGATAAGGTTTTGGCACCTTCAAATATAATATGTAATGTCGAGGATAATATGTAACTATTTTTAGTTAAATGATTTGATAAGTATCTTTTTTCGATGAACAAATGGTGCTACTTTTGATGTTTACAGATTAATTTATTATCATTGAGAACTTCATCTATCCATATTGGTTATGGGAAATATTTAAAGATAAATGGAAAGAATTGTCATTATTTTATAGATCCTAGGATCCTTTATAAGTGAATTTTATTTCTTGAGACTTAAAAATTTTATTTTTGAATATTCATTTCTAGGATTAATTGATGATTTGTAAATTGTCTAAAGTAAGAAATGGTTGAAATTATTCTTATGAAATAGAAAAATATCATGTAATTATATTTCATTATATTCATATATAGTAAAATAAATATTCAATATTGGTAAAAGGGTCTCAAAATAAAAAATTTATAATGTTCCATTGATATATGATAAATCAAATGGTTTTTTAATTATCCCAATTTCTTGGTTTTGAGGTTATTAACTTTCCATTGATCATTAACATTCGTGTGTTCAATAACGTGAATAATTATCAATAATTATTTATGATTTTATTCCATGTCCATATATTTACTTTACACTAAATTTATTCTACATATAAACCTAGTTATGTTTTATTCTATATGACCTTTGTACTTCCCCTTTCTATTATTAAGAGGATGTTTTATTACTAATTTTGTAATGTGGGTTTTAAATAAAGGAATTTCCAAATATCAAACCCTTGTTTTCAGAGTTCAATATCAATTTTGAAGGAAATAATTTATTTACGGTATGGAGATTCTAACTCACCAAAATTATAAAAGAATAAAATTGTATTGAATATCATATGTGACACAAAACTATTTCTTATAGAGAATCATTCCCACATGATGGTCAATTGTAGGGGTTCAATTTTTGTGGAATTATTCATGTAGGTATGCACTCATTGGGTGATTTGTAAAATAATGCTTAAGAACCCGCAATGGTAGATTGGATAGAATTTTGGGTTCATCAAACCCTTTTGGTATGAATTGTTGACTACTCAGGAAATCTCTTCGAGATTTAAGATATTTTCAAGAATTCTTCATTAATTACAATGTATGATGATGGTCACTATTGAATTATGAATCAGTTATTATCATGTAGGAAACATAGAATCATATGTATGTATATGAGGTTCTTCATCAATGGTGATATTTGTATGTATCCAATATTCTACATCAATGGTATCCTCTTATTTACTGATTAGAGATTCATTGAACATTATTACAAAGATGTTATATTTTCAGACATACAGTGTGGTGCTATGGAGTGTATCATCATGCATGTTTGTGGGATTTATTTTTTAACGAGATCAGACCCATGAAATGGTATTCTTATGTATTCTTTTGAAATGAATCAAAACCCACGTACTTTGTTTCCACATAATATGGAAGATAATACAATTTAACTTCATTTGATATGGACCAAACCATGTTGTTTAACAGTATACAGTGATGGAATCTAGAAATACGGTGCCTATTCAATGTTTAGTGTGAGACTTATGTTGAAGCAGCCTAGAGAAGCTGGTAAGGATATGGATTACTAGGTTAAATAAGACCCTACTAGGAATAAGGCCCAAAGAGAATAGGGTTTCTTTTGTGTGCTGAGTTTGAACCTCGTTGAGGTTTCCTATATATCCCATTTGGATATGAATCAAATTTTATGTAGTTTGGTGTTGAGGACTCTTGTCGATGGAGTCCCTATAATGGTTTTTCTCATAGAGGTGTATGACCCTTTGGAATAATTAATATTGGGATTATTCTTATGAAGGATTCCCTAATAAATGATTTCAGTTAGGGGATTATTCTTGAGGAGGATTCCCATGTTGGTGAAATGTTGGAGCTTTAAAAAAGTACAAGGCCCATAAAATAGTAAGATTGAGGCATAATTCTGAGGAGGATACTTATAGAGGATATGAATGGGGGTTATATAGAATAAGAGGCCCATTGATGAGATGTGACTTTCACCTGGAATGAGGTACATGGGTTTGGAATCATGTGGATTTCATAACCACCATCATACTCTATGCCCATTTGAGTCATGCTCGGTGTCAGAAACAATAGGTAATGGAAGATATGAGAAAACACACAATCTACTTTTCCCTGAGGTTGGTTTCATGGACTTAAAGAACCATGCCTGATGTTATTAATATTTTCATTAATTATTATATACTCCCTTTACTGATTTTATATGAAATGTGCATAATTTATGTGAAATATTAATTTTTAATATTAAATATAATTTTTGAGAAATTTTTAGAAGTTGTCCAATTGAGTCAGTTTATTATTTTATTTAGAAAACTCATCCTAATGATCCAAATTGCATGGTTATTGTTTTTAGGATTCCTAATTCAATATAAAAAAATTCTTTAGAAGGGATAATGGGACAATTCTTCCATTTAAAGGATCACATTTACCACATAAGATGACCGACATAATCTGTGAAGAAACTGGAACAGTCATGAAGATTGAATTACTGGGCTCAATCTAGAAGTTAACATTCCTTCATTCTCCTCAAAAGTTCGGGGGAAAATTTAAGGAGTCCATGATAAAACTTTCAAGTCCCAACTCCAAAAACAAGAGGCCCAAAATATGCCTTGAAATCCAGACCACCATTCAGGCCGGGAAGTAACATCAGTATAGTAGTCATCACATATCACATGATGTAAGCATCTAATAAAGCTGATATTTTTACGTGTGAAAGAGGGGATATATGTGGCCGGCTTTTTAGAATAAATAATTTTTAGGGCATATTCCTATTCAAAAACGCTTTCACATTTTGGATATCAAAAAGACTGGATTGAAATGGAAAAATTAAAATTGTTTACTCAACCATCTATAAATTTGTCTCCATATGTCCAAATAACTCCAAATTTTGAGGGTAGTCGTCCAACGTTATTTTATACAACTTTGAAGAAGGATATTTCTCGATATTTGGCTGTCCGAATAGCCAACATGGTGATACAATTGGAGGGTCAGATTGGGAATGGAAATTGTCTACTCCTTGGGATATAAATACATTCCCCTTCTCTCCGTGAGAGAGGATGGAATTTAAGAAGAAAGGAGAACATATTGGCATGACCAAATCCTTTCCAAAGGCTTTGGAGGACCTTCCATACTCCTGTTTTCACTTGAAAGACCTTTCCTCCTCCCTTTGTTTTCACTTACTTTGGTGTTCTTCGTTTTTGTAATCTTGTATGTCTCTTTCTTTGTAATTCTGTTTTAATGCATGTTACTTCTTCTATATCTCTTATTATCATACACCTTCTATAGTTTCATATTAATTTTCTTAAAATAGTTTAAATTTTGTTGAATCCCCTTCCCTTCTATTGCTTCTTAATTCAATCGAAAATCCATTTTTAATTATCATCATTGTTCGTGTGTGTGTGTGTTCGGCATACCACTCTTTTCTAATCCCTTTACTTTTCTTCTATTCTTAATTTTTCATCATAATTATTATAACCAGAATATTAAACACCCAAATGGATGAGTAAATATCTCATTGGGGTGAGTTATAATTTATGTATGTTAAGTGATTGAGAGATTTTTCTCGATGAAAATTCATTGAATTAACATTGTGTCTGTTGGACTTAACATATCATGGATTAATGACTTGTTTTGTTTAACATGTGGTTTCCATGGATTATTGGAACCATAAATACACCACCATCAATAATATTTGATTGATATTAGAACCTTAAATTATGTTAAGGCTTGGATTAAAGACTTAACACTTAGGAATTCTAATCAACATCATTTTGTGACATGGGTGTTAATTTAATCCATCATAAATCAAAGCTCAAGGATATCACAATCTTAACTACCTAATGATCAAATCACCCCAATATTTATCAATTTTTTAAAACAAACATCATCCATAAATTATTTCATAAGCTCCGCAACCAAACCCCCCAATAAGAATAAAATCAACTAAAAACAAATGACTATTAAAAAGTATCATCTCCGATGATTCGACCCGAGTGCTGCTATACACATTAGCAGAGAACCAGAACATTGACCAGTCGATAGGTGACAATTGGCCATGCATTTCAAATGGTGTCGTTTTCAGGTATGGTGCTTTATTTGTTCATTAGTTTTTGGATATTTTAATAAAAAACAAAAAACAAAATTTAAAAAAAATTGAAAAAAATACAAAGATAAACCCGTATTCTCATAAAAATCATAAACAGAAAAAATAAAAAGAAAAACATGTCTTCCTCTTGAATCAAAAATCTATTTGAATGCCCTGTAGCCTTCCAAACAATCCCTCGGATTTTTTTGACCCTGAAATTGAGCCATCACTTCTCCAACTTAAGAGGAATATAAGAGATAATCAAATAATTCATGAATCAGTCATTGTCCAACCAGTTGAATTAGTTATGGCCAATCCTAGGGAAAAAACCCTTAAAGAACTTGATTCCCCTGATATGAATTTCCAACCTCTTGGTATTCAATATCCAAACATAGAAGATGACTTCGAACTCAAATCGGGTTTGATTCATCTTCTTCCTCATTTCCACGGGCTAGCCGGTGAGGATCCACATCCCCACCTTAATGAGTTCCAAGTGGCGTGCTCTACCATGAAGCCTCAAGGGGTTTCTGAGGAACAAATCAAATACCGAGCATTCCATTTCTCCCTAGCCGACTCCGCCAAGTCATGGATCTACTACCTTTATCTTGGTTCTATAACCACAAGGAATGATATGAAGTGACTCTTCTTAGAGAAATTATTTCCAGCTTCTCGTACTGCTTCAATTTGAAAGGAAATAAGTGTTATACGTCAATTCCCAAGTGAATCACTCTATGAGTACTGGGAGATGTTCAAAAAGCTTGGGGAAACCTGCCCACACCACCAAATCCCTGACCAACTCTTGATTCAATTATTTTATGAGGGGTTTTTGGCTATGTAGAGAACTCTCATTGATGCCGCAAGTGGCGGTGCTCATGTTGATAAAACTTCTGCAGCTACAAGAGATCTCATAACAAACATGGCTGCAAACACACCACAATTCCAGAATCGAGAACACTCTCAAGTCAAACAAGCCCAAGATAATCAATCAATTGGTCCGAACAAGATGACCGAGTGGATGAGTGAACTTACAAGTCTTGTGTGACAACTAGCTGTGGCTACCAAATCCCCAACCTCATCTTCTCCATAATCAATGTTTCCTAGACCTGTCAAAAACTGTGGAATCTGCAACTCTCCATCTAATCCAACTGACACATGTCCATAACTTCAAGCGGATCAATTTGATTCATCTAGACCAATGGAGCTCATTGCATCATATGCTCAGCGGAACACCAACCCTCAACTATCAGTTCATTTTGTTAGAAACTTCAACCAACCTCACTTTGTGCCCTTCTCTTCTTCCTATAACCAAGGCCTTAGGTATGGTAATCCCATATATCATCCCCCTCAATTCCCTCCTCAAAACCCAACCCAGTTTCAATATGGTCAAGGTGTTGGTAACTTCCAACAAACTTATCCTTTTCTTCCTCATCCTCAAAGAAACAATCCTCCTCTTGGATTCCATTATCCTAGTGAGCCTTCCCAATTCCAAAAACCAATACAGTCTCTTTCCCTAGAAACAAAATCTAGGTAATCCCAATCTGGTACAAGACTCTTCTTCCAAGAAACCATGGGAAAGGGCAGTTTAAGATCTTTCCTCTCTCACCCATTCCATCCTTAAAAACATTGAACCACAAATTAGTCAACTTGCATCCCACCTTAGTCAGCAGCAACTATCCAATTCATCCCAACTTCCAGCTCAACCATTACCCAACCCCAATGGTAATGTAAGTGCAATTGTACTTAGATCGGGAAAGAAAATGTCTATATCTCAAGATAAGTCCTCCAACCCTCCTTTGAATGTTGACCATGAAAATGAAAAGAAAAGGAATTTGAAAAGGAACCTAAAGTCATTCCCTCACCTCCTTCTATTCCACTTAGGAATACAATTCCTTTTCCTCAAGCCATTTCTAAGCAAAATAAGTCTTTTGAACCCGATCTTGAAATGCTCGACATGTTTAAACGTGTTTAAGTCAACATTCCTCTCTTAGATTCCATCAAAAAAATTCCTAAGTATTCCATGTTTCTCAAGGAGTTGTGTACCCACAATAGGAAACATAGGACCTTCAAAAATGTTTCCCCCCAGCAGTCTATTCCAATAATGTGCAAGGATCCAGGGACCTTTACGGTCCCATGCCAAATTGGAAGTTTCATCTTTGATGATGCACTCATAGACCTAGTAGCCTCAATTAATGACATGCCCAAATCTATCTCCTCCAACATTGGTCTAGGTCCCTTACATTCAATAGGTACTTTTATTCAGTTAGACAATCAAAGAACAACCAGTCCTGAGGGAATAATTGAAGATGTCCTTGTTTGTGTGAATGATCTTATCTTCCCTGTGGATTTCTAGGTCCTTCACATGGAAGGTGAGACAAGCTCTTCTTGATCTCCCTTAATTCAAGGAATACCTTTCCTCATGACATATAAAACCAAAATTGATGTCCATGCGGGCATCTTTTCCATGGAATTTGGTGACCAACTGGTCATGTTCAATATTTTTCAATCCATGCGATACCCATCAGAGAATGAATCTTAATTATCTATACATTCTTCTGAAACTCTCTCTGAGAGGGTATTCAATCCCAATACATCATGTTATTCATGTTCTAATAATAGAGTAGTTTGTGAATATTTTATCCTTATTAACCATGTCATAAATGGAGAAGTTGATGTTGACATTAAAAATGTAAACTCCATTGAACTAAAGGATCTTGAAAACTATTTGTAATCTCATCTCACCCCTGACCTCCAATTCTCCAACATGAATGGTAATAATGAAAATGAACTTGAATGCTCATTTTTTAATTCAAATCGGATTATCCCACATTCATCCTTTCCTATCCATGATTCTGAAAATTCTGTTATATTTGAAGTGAACCCTGAACTGATGTGTTTATATTGTCCCGATAGTAGTGATGTATGTGTGATTTGTTCCGTAATTAATAAAGTGATCACTAGTGAGGTTGAAATTGACAATTCTTTGGTGAACAACATTGAAATAAAGGATATTGAAAATTGTATTCAGTCTTATGACTCCACTGAATCCCATTACTCTACATTGGTAAGTGATGAAATAAATGAGTCAACAACAATTGGGATCTCATACTGTGTTTTTGTGTTATCTGATCCTTATATAAATGAACCATCATAATTGAGCCATCTTCCTGAATTTCCAAGCATAGAAAACCAGCACTTTGTGGATAACATCATTCCTCAGGTTGAAGACCAAAGCAAGGATAGAAATATTCTCCTTCCACCCCCATTGAATTGCAAGAACACTAACAAGGATGGGAAGAAATTATCCAATGAATCATCATGCCTCCAAAAGAAATTTTTTTTCTGGAATCACACTAGAGTTGAGAAAATATGATGGCAACCGTCAGAGAATGGGTAGTCCGCTGCAACTGTCTAGCTGTAGAAAAATAAATGTACTGCTTCTTGCGAAGAAACCCATGTTTTCTTTTACTTTTATGAAATTTTAATTTCTCTTTAGTTTTTCGTTAGATGAATAATGAATTTTCATTTTCAGGTAACTTCCCACAGTTCTGAAGCCACCTCGACTTCCATCGGATCCCCAAATTCTCAAGTCGACCTACCAGTAGATGGGGATGGCGACCCGCCAAATCCAATCCAGGGGCCACCTATTTCACATTAACTCTCTCTCAATCTCTTCCTCTCTCTACCTCTTTCTTCTTCTTCCTCTCTCTTTCATTTTTTTACCACTTTATTTTCCAAACCTTTCTTTTTGAGTTTCCCTTTTGTGTGGGTGTATCTTTATAAATATATATATATAAAAACCGAAAAAACTAAAAAAACCAAAAAAACAATCACTTAAAAAAATAAAAAAAAATCAAGAGTCATGCTTACTCACCATTGAGTTTTGAAATTTTTTCCAACCTTTTTGGGGAGTCAACAGGCTTGTTTTCATCTCATAAAAATTGTGTATTTTCATCATGACTTTGGATAAGGAATTTTGTGTCAAAATTAAAAAAATTTGAATGCTTAATTCTTGATTTGAAAATATATTTTCCCCAACCATGAGAACCAACATTTTCTTTCATTCCAAGGCCACCTATGGCCATCTTTTCAAAATGTGTGTTTTCACCCAGATTTTTGGGTCTTGAGTTTGTGGACCTTTGAGATGAATTTCTTACTTTAGGGTGCATCAATATGATAGAGGAATTTTTCTAAACCACATGAGAATCACAATATCCGAATTGCCTCCCATTTCCCTTACATTAATCCTCCTTTTGAAATACCCTTCGATCCTATGAAACCCTTTTCATTGATAGCCACATCACAAGCCCAATAAATTTTCCCACCCAATTTCAACTTGGATTTTCATTGCATAATTTTTTGAAATTTAAGTGTGGGGGGAATGGATTTCATTGTTTGGGTACCCTATTATTGATTTTCAATGAGTTTTCATTTGCCTGAGGGCAAGAATCCATTTCACAGTGTGGGAGAGGTTTTCCTTCAGTGTGTTTTTGGGAATTTAATGTACTCCCATTAATGTAATTTTGTAAAATGTTATTGTAAAGTGTTAAAAAAATCATAAAATGATTAAAAAAATAAAAAAAAATGAAAAAATGGGGTGTGTCTTTGGTAGGTCAAAAATCACTCTTCCTCAACCATTTATCTTGTTATAACTATTTCAATTAGTGTCGTGAGGAGATCAATCATGGGTTGGGATATGAGTGTGAGATCTGTTTCAAGGTCAACATTCGAAAAAATATTGAAAAAAGAGGAAAAATAACACTTGCATTATATTGTTATTAGGAGAAGTTTTTTGTTTTGTAAATATTTAATCTTCTCATCCCCTTCAAATTTTCATCCTGTATTGTGTCTTTCTTCACAAAATCATTCCCTTGTATATATGTTTTTTCATTTCCTTCCATGTTTTATTTCAAAAAAATATGCATTTCTTTATCCATATTGGTGTTTTAACCCTCTTCTTTTGTCTCTTGGACATTATATTCTTACCATCCCATAGAAATATAAAAACCCCTTAAAAAGACCTCTTTATTCTTGTGCACTTTGGATAGGGATTGGAAGCTGATATCTCTTTTTAAACTCTAAGATTTTCACTTTTGGTTGGTGAAAGAGTGAACCTCCACAAATGAATTTTATCATCTTGAGAGGTGTTAGTTTTGAGTATCCACATTTTCCATTTAATATTTTCAATTAATATTTCATTTAACAAATGATGATTTATTATCCATTTCATTTTAATTTATCATATGGGTAATTGGAACCATATTCCAATGACCACATTTTGGTCATCGATCATCATGTCTTGCACCCCTTGATTATTTTGTGCTTCAATCAATATCTCACACCTCATGGGTATTTGGAGAATCAGACCATGTCCCATACAATTTTCATGCACACCTAGGGTCCTAGAACATCATGGTCAGGACCTCATTGGTATTTGGTGTGTACGTTTGTGCCCCAAACTTGTATATCAATCAATTGTATAAATAACTTGAAACAAAATATCAATTGTATCCCATATATCACATGTATCACAATATCACATGTATCACAACATCACATGGGTTACCATATCTCATTAATTAATTTACCAATTAATATATCCAATTAAAAATTTTCATTTTCAAAGCATTCCATTAACTAATTCAATAAATATTTAATCATGTTAATCCTTTAAATTAATTCACCAGTTAATTGGCCACATCAAATCCATTAATTAATTCAATAAATAAATAATAACAACAATTCCATTAATTAATCCCACAATTAATTAATCATGTTAATCACATAATAAAAACAATATTTATTAATTAATTCAATAATTAAATAATCCAATATCACAATCCCATTTACCCATTATTAATAAAAAAATCTAACTATTCAATTCACTATCCTAATATCAATAATTTCAAATTCCATTGATTTATTAATTACCAAAATAATTAATTCAATTTAGGAAACTCAATTTCTAACCATCTAATTGAAATTAAAAAATTATGTACATGTAATTGAAATAATGACTTTGGGAATTTAATATTATATCACCTACATCAATATTGATAATTAGCACTCACTAATAGAAATCCAAAATATGAGTAGAATAATACTGAAGAATGTGATCCAGAATGGAAACCAAAATCTAGAATCAAACGAATCAAGATCTATCAAACCTATATCTAGATTAAACAATACTAAATCACAATCCTAAAAAACTAGATCAAGATCCAACAAAACATATATGAATTCAGTTATAAAAAGTGAGATAAATGGTAGAATAAGGGGAAACCAATTGGGATGAGATTAACTTACCTAGAGAGATGAACATCTATAATACAGGATTCAAATCATAAATAACTGAGGTACAAACCCTTAGGAAATTTTCCAGGAGCCCCAAAAATATATAGAAAATGGTAAGGAGTGAATGAGGTTGATTTTTTGTCTATATGGGGGTTTTGGTATTTTAAAATATAATATTTCTATTAATTAAAAAGTTGTATATGGTTTCCTAAGCAGGGACACATAGTTTTAAAATAATGTCTATTTAATTGCGCACCAATTGTATGTGGTTCATGGTTTCTATTTATAGTGAACATAGTTTATCAAACAATTTTTTACCTGTGAAATTCGTCTCTATTAAGGGTTTCATGGTTTTCTAGGTTAGAGATCACGATTTGGGAAAACTGTCTACCAACCATGGAATTTCCCTCTTTCATCAAAATTTTTTACCTTTTAACCAAAAATCCCAAATAACTGACCCAAAAAAATTATCATAAAATGAAAAAAGTGTACCAAGAAATGAGCCAAAGACATCTCTAGAAATGGTCAGGATATTACAATCTCCCCACCTTATAATAGTACATCCTTGAGCTGTCCTCCCTAGAATCACTATGATTCTGAATAAAAAAGACTATGACAATGATGTTTCATATACTCTTCTCTCTCTAATGTTTCCCCATGAATGCAGCCATGTTTCCATAATATTTGAACAATTAGTTCGATATTTCCTCGTACCATTTCCTAATGTGATCAGACACATGTATCAGACGCTCCCCATAGTAAACACCCATATCAAGCTCAACATCATCCACATAAATCACATGATAAGTGTCATGGTGGTACTGTAGAAGTTGTGAAACATGGAAAACATCATGAATATCACTATATAGCTTCATAAGGGCCAATTGGTATGATATTGACACTATTCTCTCCACAATTTCAAACATCCAAAGAATGTAGGTGCCAACTTGTCCTGTCTCCATATCCTATAGTGACACAATCTAGGAGACACCCAAAATAATACATTATCACCCTTTTAAAACTCTATGATTCATCATCATAATATGACTTTTTTCTACTTTGATCTTTGGCCATAAGTTTTTGAATCAACTCAACCTCCTCTGATGTCTCCTACATGCGACTTGTTCTCAACAGTTCTGACTAACCTGAGTCCATCTAGCATAGTGTATATTTGAATGGCCGACCATGGAGTTACTCATTTGGTACTATCTTTAAAGAAACCTGATAACAATTTTTATTGGTGAAAATCTCCAAATCTAGGTTCTTAACCCAATAACAACCAAATTATAGGACACACACTCAGAGAATATCCTCAAGCATCTGTAACATACACTCTAGATGATCATTATATATTGGTGTAATTCTGTACACCACAAAACATGTGTATCAAGTTCATTCTGTAAGCCGATATAGAAGCATTAGGTAAATAATGAGTCATGATCAGAAATTATATTATTAGGCACCCGTTCAGATAGACTATCTCCAAAACATACTAGTCTCTATACAGCCCCATTGATAATGTCTCCCTCATTGGAATTAAATTTTCTAACATTGTTAAATGATTGTCAATAACACAAATAGAATCATTCCTCTGAGGGGTTGTCTAGAGACCCACTATAAATCCTTTAGTAACATCTTCCCATTTCCATTCTGGAATAGGAAATGGTTGTAATAGACCACCAGGTCATTGATGCTCCTCTTTCGCCAGTTGGTAGGTGTAGCATCATGTTACTAACCCTACTATCTCCTTCTTTATGCAAAATCACCAAAACTGTCACCATATGTAATGATACATTTTGGTCACACCTAGATGCATTGCCCAAATTGAGGAATAAAACTCACACATAAGCTCCTCTAGCATACACATTGGCATAGCAACCCTGTTCATAACATAAATGGGATTATTCTTATCTATGGTATAATCAGAAGGTGAATCCCCACCATTGAGGCTTTCCATCATGGTCAAACATGCTGAATCCTCATACTACCTATCTATGATCCACCTCATGAGTGTAGAATCCACCAAAAATGATACTAGAGTCATTTGTTCCTGACTCTCTTGAACCACAACATGTATCTCAGCTAGGAAATCCATCATCATCCAGTCATCACTAGAGACCTGAATAGATTGATTTTGTGGATTTATTTTTAAAGTGTTAGCTATATTGTTTCCTTTCCCAAGAGTATATGGTATCTCAAAATAAAAAGAATTTATATACTCAACCCATCTCTACTACTAGAGATTCTAGTATCATTGCGAAAAGATATACCTTAAGCTCTTATGACCTGTATACATTATAAACATCTCAACCAATGGATAATGATTCCAAAACATAAAAACATAAACCACTACTTCCAAATCACGACCATGAATAGGATAATTCCATTCATGTGGCATCAACTGTTGAGACCCAGATACCATAAATCGATCTCCCTACATCAACACTACTCCAATACCTATCCCAGAACTTTCAAAATACACGGTATACTCTACACCCAGCTTAGGTAGGATCAAAATTATTGTTGATGTCATGTGATTCTTCAACTTCTCGATGGAAATATCACATGAATCAAACCATTAAATCCTTACTATATTTTTGGTTGAATCCCAAAAATGGTTTTTCCAATTGATAAATGACCTGGATGAATCTTAGATAAAATCCAACTAATCCCTATAATATATGGATATCAAAAAAAATATTGGGTGGCTTCCATGAAACCACTGTATAAACTTTCTTTGGGTCCCTTGTCTCACCTTCCTCCAAGATAATGTGACACAATAAGTGTACATGATCAATCTATAATTGATAATTAAAATGTTTTTTATATATTCAATTCTCTCAAAGTTCACTTAGGATGATGTTAAGTTGTTAGTAATTATCTTGATGAGTCTTGGAGTACACCAATACGTCATCCACAAATACTACAACAAAAGATTCCAGGTATGGGTGGATGATTTTGATTATTAAGACCATAAACATTTCTGGTGAATTAATCAACCTGAAAGGCATTACAACGAACTCATACAGGTCATAACTGCTTCTAAAAGTAGTCCATGGTATATTTGAACTTTGAACTCTCAACTGATGATAACATAATCTCAAGTAAATCATGTAGAAAACACAAGATCCTCTCAATTGGTCAAAGAAATTATTGATATGTTGCAGAGGATTAAAATTCTTCATAGTAATCCAGTTCAACTTACAGTAATCAACAAACAATTTTAGAGTATCATCAGTCTTCTTTACAAATAATACCAGAGAACCACATGGAAATGTACTCGAATAGATAAATCCCTTATCCTCTAAATCATCTAGTTATGTCTTGATCACTAAAATCTTAGTCAGTTCTATTATATATAGTGAAATAGAAACTCACTCATCCCATGGAATGATCTCAATTTTAACTTCCACATCCCCATCAGGTGGAATCCCTTGGAATTATTCAAGAAATACATCCTAAAACAAGTCCCATATGGGTGGAAAGACATCATTATTTGCACCTCAAGAATATAGAAACAAAATAGGCACAAGGGAAGTGAGATTCCCCAATTGCGGATGAACTTGACCTTCACGACTAGGCATGATATACCATTCTCCTTGATGTTCATAATTGTCACCCTCAAGAGATGTAAAAGTCACTATCCAACTGTAACAATCCATGAGGAATTGGTATTTTAATAACCTTTCAATATACAAAACTAGGTCAATGCTTAACATGTTAAGAATATAAAGATCCCAAAGAAAATGATATTACCCAACCTCAATTGAAAACCCTTTTCCCAAACAGATGTCCCTAGATCATATTCCAAGAGGTGTATCTAACATCAATATCCTTCTCAAGAAAACCACTTCCTATATCACAACATTCATAAGGTTTTCAGAAATAAGGGAATTAGAGGAACAAGTTTCAAATAAGGAACTAGATAATATAGAATCTATAATAATAGTACCACTCACATTCGATGGTCGAGCCTTGATATCAACTAGTGTAGGATGAAATTCTTGAAACTATCCCACCACTCTTCCTTAAGATGTAGTCTGAACCCCTAGATAAGTACCACTCTGCTGATACAGGTTATCATTCCCAAAAGTAGTGCATCCACTACCTCTACTGCTATATCTAGTAGAAATCTTTCTACCAGATTGATATGGGGACAAAGATCCATTTCCCACACTATGGCTCAAACTAGGTCCTCCATCATTACCCTTATATCACGGGTTCCTCTATAACCTCTATAGATGACCAGTATTATACGGTTTTAGTACTCTCCTAGTGGTGGGGGAAAAGTTTTATGAAAGTGTTTCGGCCTACTACACTAGTGACAGATCACTCGAGTAAGATCCAATGTAACTGATCCCTCTGTCTGGGTACTCTTCATCCTATTTATCTAGGTAACATTATTTTAGAAAATCCTATTTCTCTTGTATGTCTTACCACTTAAACCTCTAGCTAGAACCACCTATCCACCACGAGAAGCCCCCTACAGGTTCTCATCAGATTTGAGAACCTGAATCACCACTCTTAAAAACATCATCAGCCTGATGATATTTTAACTGGGATTTAATTTCAAATTTAAGCCCATCCGAAAACCTCTTTGATGTAGTTTCCTCATCTTACACAAATGATATAACAAGGTGATACAAATCAATAGTGTTCAAAATAGTACATCACAAGCATACTTCCCTAAGTAAATCTCATGAACTAAGACTCTCTCCAACCTAAGTATATTAGGATACAAGTGTTTCATGAAATTATCCTGAAATTCCTTCCACACCACAGTCTTCAACTATTCATCCTGATTTTGGATGTCTCGCCAGCGGTTCACTTGACCATGCAACATGTAAGCATCCAATTTGACTATATTCTCAAAAGGATTCTTTAAGTGGTAACGTATAGTTTGGATAGACTCCATCCATAACTATGTTGCATCAGGTCCACCCTCTCTCTTAAATGTTGGATGGTGCTACGATTGAAACTCCCATGGTAGATCATTCATGATTTCCATAACCACCTGTAGGTCTCCTTCCATGAATTTCATAAACCAAGTAATGTTATCTTTGAACTTCACTCTGACTTCCTCAACCGAATCTACTAGTGCCTTAGGTTCCACTAAACGAACAACATCTCTAGCGATATACTCTTATTGTACTCTCAATAGGAATATTCGTGGGGGGGATATATCTACAATTTCAAACACACATCTAGGGGTACATAACACTTATTTAATACAATTACAAGAATTCACAATATTCAATAACATTCCATTCCCCAAACCACACCGCACGGTAAAAAATGAGTTTCTAACACTACCATTCAGTATCCTAAATCATGTTCCTCATTATCAAAGGAAAAAATTCATATCATTATTAAATATTCACATTAGAACCATAATTATTTACATTTTTCATCATTTACAACTTTTAATTTCACATTAGGCAATATCTTCAGTTAAATTTCACATAATCTAAGAAAATAATTCCATGTTCAAAAACATACCCAAAAACATGCTTTACCGAAATAATAAATAAATGATGCATTTTACAATAATCATGACTACTTATAATGATTCATGCACACTCAATTGTGATGCATTTTTAGGCCATGAGTTAAATTTCAACAAATCATTGAAACAATAATCACATCACACAAGTAGTGTGTCGCCCAAGGTGATATAATATCCAATAATAAAATAAAATACTAGTTAAAATCTTCCCACCCTGGGTACTTTGGTTTTCCCCCATAAATGGGTTAACTACTTCCATGCACAAGCTCATAACCAAGGCCTGACTCTTCCAAGTCCAATGTCTACATTTTCCAAATAGTAAGATAGAAGAAATAAAATAAAACTCCTATGAAACCATTTTGTAATGTCTTAACCTAGTTTCCACACACTTTGTAAGAACCTGAATTTTATTTTAAGGTATGGATCCTTTTTTTCAACTTATTTTAGAAAAAGAGGAGATTCTGAAAATTTATGGAGTACAAGATGTGTACTTTTGAGTAAACGCCATGTACCCGGTTGACGTGGGTGACCATTTACTGGTCGTGTAACGGACGAGTACATGGACATGTGGGGTGAACTAGAGACCGCCTAAAGTGGGGCCCAGTAAAGGAATAAACACATCGTGTACTTTTAAAATACACATTGTTTACTTTTCTTTTTATTTGATAAATTGGACCAAGGTCGCGTCTAATGGATATAAACACATTCTTCTTGACTCATCTCGTCCAGGAGTGAATGTAGGGCACAATTCTTTTTTTTGCCTCTGATCAACCATCTGTGCTCCAAATCAACCATCATCGATTTCATTGGAATTGCCACTGTGAGTTCTTACTTCTTGTAGATATTCATCTCTTAATTTATCCTCTTTTGTGATTTGGCATTCGTTGAATTTTTGAGACGTTTTTGAAGTTCTACATCATTCTAGGTCGATTAAATAGAAATTCCAGAGTATATCGATCGTTCAACACTTAGGTACGGGGTTTGTGCTTTTTCATAGTTAGTCGTTGAATATTTTGTGAAAAAGTGCCTAATACCCTATATTGGAGTATTGCGTGTTTAGGGATTTTAAACCCTATTGATTCCTACTATGCTTGTTTGCTTGAGTTAGGGATCTTGTTTTTAAATAAGGTTAATTTTTCATGCTATGGAGGTGTTTTGTCATTTTTTATTTGATCATGACCATTTGGTTTAGCTTTTAATGTTACACAGCTTGATTTACAGGCCTAGTATTCTCATGATGGAGTGATATTATTTGATGTTGTGGTATTCCTTGTAGTTATTTATCCACGTAGTAATTTTATATTTACTTTGGCTGCTGAATATCCATTATGCACAATTACTTACATTGGGCTGTGGGAACCTAGTGTAGTAAGAACATTGGAGGAATTTTCATTGAGGGTTTCCCTAGAGTGTCTGTTATACTTTTCATGCTATGAGACCATAGGGGGGTTGATGTTGAGTTCTCCCTCAGACTGTCTATAGATATTTTTATGAGACCACAAGAGGAATTGATGTTCAGTTTTTCCCTAGTGAGTCTATAGTTTATCCTTAAGGATCTATAGGAGGAATTGATGGTGAGTGCTTCCTCATAGAATCTTTATTTGTAGGAGACCAAAGGGGTTAGACTGTGTGAGCTATCCCAGGGGGGTCGTTATATCTTTAACGATAAATAAAATGTTGAACTAGAGGGGTTATACTGTTAGAACATTCCTAGAGGGTTACTTGTGAAGGGATAGTTGAATATTTAATAAATGTAAATTAATGTAATTTTAACTGTAGGACTATGTAATTTTGAGTACTACATTGTTTATATCTTCATTTTACTTTGCCTACTATAAATATATATTCACTGACAGTTAGGAACAGATCTTTGGGTGTTTACCTACTAGGATTTGTCTCAAACCCTATTTGGGTCGTGCTTTTGGGCCCAAAAAAATTATATTGTTATAGGTATAGATAAGTACAACTTCCCTTCTACTTCAGGTACATGATTGTTATGGATATGGAGTGAATGGGTCCACGCTAAGCCTTGTGATGCTGCTGGAGTTTTTTTACCTATTTTGTTCCTTTAGAGTATGGTTTAGTACTTTATTCCAGCATTTTGAATTGTTTGGCTACATTAATTGATACTTGTAAAATTCATCATTATTGATATATATATGTGTGTGTGTGTGTGTGTGTGTTGCAGTTTTTTATTTACTCTGTCTTCCGCTGTTTACTAATGTATGATACTATTATGAAGTCTTCTACTATTATCTATTTATTTCCACTATGTTACTCTTTCAATGTGGGAATAGTTTCCCCACTATTACACCAAAGGCCATCAATGCTAGTCGAATACCTATGGAATTAGATGAAATGTGCTTGAGGCCATGTGACCAACTGTGTACGGGGAACCTATGTGCGGCACCCGGATTTGGGGCATTACAGAATGGTATAAAGGGGGTTCTTTTCTTCTTAACATACTGTTTGGAGCCTATATCCAGGGATAGGAAGGAATAGGTACTTGGTAATAAATTTTTCCTGGGAGTAGATGACCTGTGTATAGGGAAAAGCCAATTTACCTCCTATATTTCAATTTTTATGGTTTTATAATTATTAAAGTTTATTTGATTTCACTGTTGGGTGATTCACAGGTTTCGTGCTGTTATTGTTGATCTTATTGAGGATCAATTTCTGTTGCAACCTGATGATATGGGGTTATGCCATCTCATGCATCATATAGGAACTTTATAGAGAACAAATTTCAGGCATTCTTGGCATTCCATTTTGGGGGAATTACTGATTTCATGTTGTTGTTATAGATGTTTTTCTAGTGATGCACGTTGTTGTGATAGATGTCGTGATAAAATATCATCTATTTGATAGGGTATTGTATTTTGTATGGTTTCATTTAAATGAATGTCAAACTTTTGTTATTGAGGGGTTGTGGGCCTTCATGGATTAGAATTTGGCGGATCATTGCACAGTTTTTCTTGTGCATGACATGTACAACATGGAAAAAATTGATTCACAGGGAGTATGGACCCTCACGGATAAGAAATTGGCACTTTAATGTTTGTTTCAGTGATTTTATGGGTCTCAGAGTATTTTATGATGCTTACTATCCATAATAACCCATAATAGGCGGTGTGTTACTCATCATGAGTAAACACCATGTATCTTTCTATTTGGGAAGGATCTGATTTTCTTGAGTACACGCCGTGTACTGTCTGTACACACTGTGTAGTCCCTAATTGTGTCACTAACTAGGTGGGAAGAGACACGGGGTTGGGAAATCCATGGAGGAACACACCATGTATCTGACGTGAGCATAGTGTTTTTGGGACCATGTGTACACCCATGTGACTAATGACACAGATGGATGAAACATAGGTTATACATGCCATTTCAATCTTGAACAAGTCGTGTAGTGTAACCAATGTAACCGCACATGTGACTAACAACACAGTTCGGTGATATAATTCTAGTACATTCCATTTCGGGAACGAACACACCATGTAGACTCATTCTTGGAGAACTATATGGGTTAGTCTGGTAGAAGAACTTGGGAAAGGGAAAATGATTCAAGTACACATCGTCCCTTGGGAGGACACACCGTGTGTATTGGGTGTTTCATGACCAAGGGGGGAAGGAGTACACAACCAGGTGAATAATTAAAGGAACATTTCGTGTAGGGTCATACACATCATTTATCCATGTTTTTCTAAAACTAGAATGTTTTCCTTTTACTGTAACTTTCATTCACTTTTCAAATTCAATCCTTGATAATATTTATCTAAGGTGTGCACTTGACCTTGAAAAGTCATGACATCAATACGTCCTCCGAGTTTGCACCAAATATAAGGAAGTGATCAGACACTAGACATAGCGGGTCAGGGACTACCAGAAGATGCTCTCATCATGTTGGTCTTGGAAACAACCATCATTCTAGACATAGGTGTTGACACATAGTTCCGAGAAGGCTTCATGAGGTTTATTTAACCATCCAGGGAGCACTGTATCTTGCCCCGTCTATGGCAGAGTAGACGTAGGACATTTAAAAGAAGCACCCTACCACTTTTTCTGGGGATGGAGAACCTTAGGCTATAGTGTCATTGTTAGAATACATGCTTTCGATCTTCAAGCATCTCGAGACACCTCCAGAGAGTAGGAAAAATATCTCTACGTATATGCTTCTGGATTCCACCAAGAGATAATGGGATGTGATCTCATAGGCGGGACTCCAATATATTATGGTGTGGGATGAGTTCCAATGCATCTTATATGATTACATATACCCAAATAATTTGAGGGCTGATCGAGCCCAAAATTTCATGATTTTGGAGTAGGGTACTCTCTCCGTGATAGAGTATTATTCTTGCTTCAGGAGGGCTTTCTGTGTTTCATTGCCATTCTAGGGTGTGAGGAGTTATATATAGCAAGGAAGATTTAGGATAGTATCCGTCATGACATCCGATCTCAAGTGAACATCTTAAGGTTTAATTCTATTTATTCCATAGTTAACCAGGTGCTAATGACAAAATGCAACTTGGTGGATTCTGGAGTAGTGGGCCAGGGCGGTTCAGCATCTAGAGTTTGTGATTCTCAAGATGATAGTAAAAAGTGTCATAGAGATTCTACACATGGAGATCCGAGTAGGCGAGATACACCTTTAGGTATCCAGGTGGTATGCTACTAGTGTGGGAAGGGCGGGCATACGAGGCCACATTGCTCGAGAGACCTAGTAAGGTGTCAATACTGTGGAAAAATGGGTCCTCTTTAGTGGTTCTCTCTATTTTTTGCACTATTTGTTGCTGAAATGGGTTCCTCTATGACTCCTCATTCAGGAGAAGCTCCACTAGTTTCTTATCAATTTGGGAACTGGAGGTCTTCCAGTAGTTCAGACTGAGGTAGAGGTCACGGCCATGGTAGCTAGTCGACGGGCCTTCAACGACAACATGGTGGATTAGCTCTGGGTGGTCAGAGATGGTCACAAGGAAATGGCACATTCCAGACATTGTAGTGTTGTATACCTAGTAGGAGCAGTATCCCATGCCTTTTACAGTTCGAGGTACGATCCTTGTTGCCTCATTTTTTACTTCTTCACTTTTTGATACATGGTCTTCCCATAGTTTTATATTTGTTTCGATTGTGGAAAGCCTTGGGCTCTGTATCATTGCTTCTACTGATGTCATGAAACTGGGAACACCTTTTGGGACTCGAATGGCTAGTGTACATCAGTTTAAGGATTTCCCTCTTGAGGTTGGTGGGTGTCACTTCTTATGGTGCCTCTATGTCTTAGAGATGATAGGTTTTGATTTCATTCTCAGAATGGACTGGTTGGTTCCCTACCCAGTCTATTACTATTTTCGTAGGGTTTGTTTCGAGTCACCATAGGGCGTGTCCTTTTTATATAAGGTAGAATGGGATGTTCAGGAGAGCGGAGTAGGACCCATGCATCGTGGGTTGGGAGGAGTTACAACCCAGATCGCTAGTCTATATATGGATTAATAGGGGACTTCACAGTTGGACTTTCCTCTAGTGGTTGATAATTTCAGGGATGTATTTGAAGAGAGAATTTCATGTTTGCCTCTGGATTGAGAGGTGTAATTTTTTATTGAGAATGTTCCAGGAGCGGTATCAGTGTCCAATCCTCCTTATAGGATGGCTACACCAGACATACAAGAGATCAAGAAGCAGTTGGAGGAGTTAAAAGTGAAGGGTTTCATCCGACCAAACACTTCTCCTTGGGGTTCTACTATCTTGTTTTTTAATAAAGTTAACAATACCCTCAAAAATTGTGTGGATTACCAGAAACTGAACCAGTTGATGGTCAATAACCGATATCTTTTGTCGGGGATTGCTGACCTCTTTGATCAGCTCCGAGGAGCCCATGTTTTCTCAATGATTCAATGGATATCTGGTTAACATCAGTTTCACATTAGACAATCAGATATATCTCTTATAGCCTTTTGGAGAAGGTATGGTCTATACAAGTATATGGTTATGTCGTTCAGTCTCACGAACATGCCTGCAGTTTTCATGGCACTGATGAACCGAGTAGTCCATCCATATTGTGATTCTTTTGTGGTAGTGTTTATGGACGATATCTTGGTTTAATCTTACACTCGTCCCAAACATGCCACACCTCTTGAGATCATTTTGAGTACACTGATAGATCATCAGTTATATGCTAAGCTCTCAAAATGACACTTTTGGTTGGGCCAAATTCACTTCTTTTGTCATGTAATCTCATACATAGTAGTATCAGTAAACCCAAAGAAAGTGAGTGTAGTAGTTTCCTGGGAGCAACTGAATAACTTCTTTGAGGTATGGTGTTTTCTAGGGCATGCTGGATACTACAGAAGTTTCATACAGGACTTTTCACGCTTAGCAGTACCACTAATGGGCCTGACTAAGAAGGGTACTAATTACTTGTAGTCAGATTCTTCTGAATCAAACATATAGGAGCTGAAATAGAGGTTGAAATTAGTATTGATAGTAGAATTTTGAGAGCCAGGAATGATATATACTATTTACTGTGATGCATCAGGTATCGGGCTCGGAGCAATTCTTATGAAGAAGTAAGGAGTCATTGCGTACGGGTTTTGGTAGTTGAGGCCACAAGAGAGGAATTACCCGATGCACGATCTAGAGTTGGTTTTAGTTGTTCACTCATTAAACTTGTATCATAGTTCCTTGAAACATGTATTCTAGTTTGAAGAATAATTTCTTCTAGGTGGTTTCCTTTGGATTTATTTATAGAACTGGAAACATCCAATAGTTATTTTTCCAAAGGGGTCCTTCTTTCCAATGGTAGGTTTTCATTAAGATTTGAAATTTATGATACTTAAGAGAATGCGTTGGTCGAGAGGATGGGAGGTCAGACTCATCACACCCTTTTGGGGGGAATTATTGTATACTCCGAGACTCTCTTTGTAAAATTAAAATATTTTCATGAATCCTTATTAATTCACCAAGTATATCATAAATATACATTGGTATTTATAATCACTTATTAACATGTGTAAAATTTATAATGATCAGTATGAATTCAAGGATCTTCATCAATAGAAATATCTGTATGTATTTGCAGTTTTCTATCAATGGTATCCTCTAATATACCGATTAGAGATTCTTTTAGTCATTGTTGTCATGATACTAGTTTTTAAGCCACTCAATGGGGCACTCTGGAATTTATTGTCATCAAGGGAGATGAGGGTTTGTTTTGATCTTGGGATCGTGCCCATAAAATGGGCTACCTATGTATCCTTGTGAAAGGAATCAGAACCCCCGTAGTTAAGAGTTTCTTAATAGAACACATCATACCTTTTAAGGTCATGTGATAAGGACCTTTATGCGAAAGGTTTCTGTCAAAACTTATTGTGGGACGTATGCTGAAGCATCTCGAGGAACATGGAAAGGATATGAGTTTCCAAGTAGGATCATACCCTATTGGAAATATTACCCAAGGAGAACAATTTTGATTTGAAGTGTTGGGTTTGAACATCAATGAGGCTTCCTAAGTATCCCATATTAATGGGAATCAAAGCTCGAGCAGTTCGATAAATATCATAGGAGAGTATGGTCCTCTAAGAAAGATGAGTATGGGATTTCATCCTGAAGAGGATTCCTTGATGATTTTAAGATTTAATTTGGGGATTATTTGCTAAGGAGGATAACCAGTGAGCTTGGGCCTTGAGATAGCTTCCTACGTATCTTGGTTTGAATAGGAATCGTAGTTCTCGTAGTTTTTTTGGGGGAGTGTTTGTGCACATGTTGTAACCATCACATTACTCTAATCCCACGTGAGTCATGATCCCTGTGAGAAATAAGAGGATGTAAAATATTCAACAACTACACATCACACATTTCCTCCTCCACTGATGGAAGAGGGCGCGTCGACCGTGGAAGAGGGTGAGGCGAAGAGCCTTCCCTCTATTCTATTTACATTGGACTAGGGTCCAATGTAAGGAGGAAGGGATGAAGGTGAGGGGATTACACTTGGAAGGTTGCCCGAATATTGATCTTGATAGGAAATGGAGACTTTTTCTTTTCTTGTGTGGATAAAGTATGTGTGAATTGTACCATACCTACTAGAGACCTGAGGTTTCAGGTCACCTTTTGAGAAAGGAGAGTCCAAAACCCAACCCTCTTCTAAACTAGGAACTTCCCAACTCTGTTTCTAAGAGAAAGGTCCACGTGTTTACGGATATACAAACCCACAGACATTTCATGAATCCTAACCCCTTTTTGAAACAAATTTGGGAAACATATGACTGCATAAATACAAACAAAAATAGAAGACACACTGATGTACCTTTCCCAAAGGATTGATAAGTCAGGAGGTTTTGGTGGAGTTGTCAACTTAGTCCCTTTCTGATAATGGAACCCATGAAGGAGATACCCTACCATGAATGGTTTCTAGAAAGGGTACATGAGTTGGTCACGTTGGTACCTCACACAAGTATGCAGCATAGGTACTCGGCGTTGTTGTACCGTGTAGGTATAATGCATAGGTATGGTGCGCAGGTATACTGTGCTAGTATAAATTACGACTGAATAATGTTAATACCTTCAAAACATGTTTATCCCATTTAATTATATCTTCTCTCATGGTTTAGAGATCTACCTGAGATGATTTGAGGGATCTAGGAGAAAGAGCTATGAAATGGGAGCTTCTGAGGGTCTTTCACTTTTTTTCAGCAATCAAACAGGGAGCCCAAGGGATCTATTTATAGGTACGGATGGGGCCTAGTTGAAGAGATGTTGTCCATGCTGGTCTTTCGTGCATCTCCGCCACATAGGTATTCCACGTGGGTTCACAAAACATATTCGAGTGCAGAGCTCTATCGTGTAGGTTAGTCATGCTGCTCTGTCACACAGGCTTGTGAAGCAAGTCCATCATGAAGCTCTTTGGGAATATTTTTATTTTCCTTTGTAATCTTAGAACCTTGCTTTGGGATCTGAAATACCTAGGGTTTTCTTCTATTCTTTTTGGTTACTTTCTCATGTAGTGTCAACAAAATCCCCCCACCCCTCGAGATTTGATCTGAAACATACAAAGAGGGTCGAGTCCTGGGGAGAAATTTTCCGAACATCACAGATTTATCACGTAGGTGCTTCACTGAGGTACGATTCAAAGAGGTTGCCTGCAGTCTGGTTGCATAGGTTTTCAGATGCCTACAAATTGGTCACACCCTTCACAATTTTTTCTTCATCTCTTCTTTCTACGAAATTTTGTAGCTTTCATTGCGTAGCTTATTCGACCAGCTCTTATTGTGTTGTGCTCACATGTAATTTCCTTAAAATTTCATCAAGGTAAAGTTGTTTAAAGAGATGGAGATATGCCAAATGACATCATCAAAGGTTTTTTTCTTGGACCCTTGGCTAAGGACCTATGTACTGGACCTCATCGAAGGAACTACGTGAGAGGCCTCATCGAAGGACCAATGCGAATAGTGTCCTTTTCCAAAGTTTTGATTTACTCTTTAAAATTATGACCTATAAGTTTGTTAATTCTTTTGCAGGAATGAATGACTCATTTGATGACTCATACTGAAGGAGCTAAGGCTCGCCAAAATTAAATTATGAATGTCATTGAACCAGATTATTATGAAGTTCTTGAGAGTACTCTGCATGGGCTATGTAAGGGTCTAAATCTATTCCAACGTGACTATGAATAAAGTACTTATTTGCACTTGTACGGGCATGGGATTTTGCAAGATTTCCATGTTCCATGTGTTAAAAATTACATTCCAAGGAATTGGTTTCTTCATTATTCCAACTATAATAGTATGAATATTAGTGCAAGGGGGTTCCATTATAATAAGTAACTATCCCGATTAGTTTCATCCTTCATCACAGTGGTTGGACTATCGATATGAAGGGTCATGTTTTAGATCCAAGACAGCATTGTTATGATTCCACTTTATGGGATTCTCAAACTTATCAATCTAATTGTTAGAAATGAGATTGGGACCTTTGTTAGGGAGGGGGGAAAACCTCGAGTGGATGTGGGCATTCTGGGTATGTCAGACTTGTGCAGAATTCAGAAAAGAGTTATCAGATGTTCATATCAACGAATCTATATAGATGGGGAAAACATATGTTTATAAAAATGAATTCATTCCTGAATTACTAAGCCTATGGAGTCCACAAACGAATTTATTTCATTTGACGCACGATGAATATGGTATAAGTCTCTGGGTTATTTACCCAGTATTTGGAATTCCCATTCTTAGGGAAATGTATGATGAATTCATTCCACCTACTACAACATGGCGTGATGATTCTAGAACACCATCGTTGGCTCATGAATTATTTAAGTTAGAAAATTATTTTCTTAAGGACAAGAATGATATCCATGCTAGAGTATGTATGGAAGCCTTCTTAGATCCAACAATAGAGGAAGGTCCAAACTGTGGATGTCCAATTGTTTGTCCGTCTACAGATAACCGAGGTAGTTCTGGCAAATATTGGCCTATGCTGGAAAGAGGCGATTATAAGCACTAGGGAAATAATGTCAAACCCGATATATATGATAAAGTATTCTTAGCTACCTTACTTGCTATGTGGCTAATCATTTATTTTCTTCATGTCCGTGAATCTAGATGTGGTGTATGATCAAGGAATTTCATCATTGAAGCTAAATTGGTAGAGGGGAAGTATATTGGGCTAGAAACCCATGAATTAGCAAGAATTTACCATCTCCTACTACATTTATACAATGGTAATTCATTATTTATAATTGCAGGTTCATTCTAAGTGTTTTGGGGGTAGATTGAAGCACATTTTTCTTCATACTTAGTGTTTAATTTAGTCAGAGTTCCCACTGGTCGATTCACCCCATTTTTTAAGAAGGTTTCTGGTATTTCACCCTGAACATGAGACCTGACGTGGTGCTGAAGGCATTGAATGTCTCAGGATAATGCAGCTTCATTCCTTTGGTAACCCACCAGTTGGAACATTTATTGATGATGGTAACGAAAAGAATTATGGGATGAGATATTATATGTTGGCATTTAGGGATGGCGTATTATCAACTAGGATTGATGGGGAAATTTTCTGTGAGGCATACGTCCCCTATAGCTTTTCCCAATCAGTTCAAATGTCTTCAACAATCAATCACTTTTCCACCCATGTGTGTCAGACATGAAAAACAACCAATGGTAGTGCGAAAGTAATGGATTCTAACATCTTTAGATGTATCTAAATTTTCGATTACATTATCTCCACCTGATGAATCGATCAGATTAAAAGCTGGGTATGCCAAAGCATGGGAATCTTCATATCCACAAGGGTCTTTGAAAAAACGAATATATTTTGTGTCGGATACAATGACTATCACAAGTGGAAATCGTTGTTAGAAGTCTAAGGCCAGAGATGATACAGAAGTTTCAGAGGCTTCAGACCACTCAAAACGTCTTCATAGGAGGTATACTAGGAAGAATAGGGCTAGAGAATTATACCTCTGTTGCCAAGGCGATCTAGTTGTTGCCATCAAACAGAGATTTCAATTCCATCTGTTGAACATTATGAAGAAAGGCGGCCTGAAGAAGATTACCATTCAGAGGGTGTTGAATCTCATCCATAATCAACCAAAAGAATATTGAACTATGTGAGGCCTTCAACCATTCATCATTGGGAGGGTATAACCTGTGGACTTAGGGATGCATGGGAATTCCTCCAGCATGGCATTCAAATACCATATATTGGTGAAATTAAGGAAAATTAGGATTTCAATTCAGATAATAACTTGACTGAGGTAAAAATGTATTTTATATAGCTGGAGTCTTATATATATGCAACTGATGAACAAATCGCAACCTCTAAGATAGTATCCCATATGAAGGACATAGGAGTACACCAAAGGGTAATTATCAACTTTGAGGAGGAGTGGGATATTTATATTAATACTGAGAATATATATCCCTTTTTATATTGTCTCAAATATGTTGTATCATTTATCATTAATCATAATGAAAATGTATTTATGTAGCTTGAATGTAGAGAAGTAAGCTCCAGACCAATTCTCAAATCACCTTAGTATAGTCCTGCAGGCTCTCCTATCGATGCAAAAAATGGTACTCCCAGGTCGCCAGAACATTATCCAGGTGCAAGAATCATGAATGGGGTAATGGAATTAGATAATCCTCAACCATTACCTCAAGTTTCTCCTGCTAAGAGGAGTGTTTCAATCTTTCCCCATGCTTTTGAACAAAAACACAATAGAGCAATGAGATTGATTCAAAGTGTTCACTGAAGGAGTATGTATTTATACAATCCTTATAGAATACAACTTACTCAATATATTATGGTAACTATGTTTTATCCTCTTGTTAGATCTATATCTCTCTCCTCTCTCAAGGGATTAAGAGCTGATTCTTCATGACCATAAAAAAGAAACCCCAGGGGAAACCCAGGTTCATACTGACAAATATGCAATTTCAGTAGATAAATCATCAAAAGATTCAGCTATACCTGCTCTTTCCACTACTGAGAGAGTGGAATGTTATGGTAATATTAAATACATTCCTCAGTTTCTTTGTTCAAAGGATCCGAAAATAATCAATACTGATATTCCTATTGCTTCAGAAGAATGGATTGAAGATCACGGGCAATCCAATACAAATACTGATGTTGACCCAAACTTGGAAAGACCAGATTATGTTGTAGCAATTGAAGAGCCAATGGAAAAAAATTCAGTGGAGCCAATTTGTGTATCAATCAATGTTTGTCGGATACCTTAAATGGTGAGGATGTTGTAACATTTCAAGCTTTATACACTGAAATGATGGACACCCTGAATCAAAATATTGATATTCCTGGTTCCATAAAGGAGTTTGGGGATTTTCATGAATAATTGAAGGGATGTAAGTCCTTATACATGCATTTTGGGTATAAAATTGTTCTTCACCTTGATTCATTACATCAAAGTTCACCTTATTCAGCTTTATCTACATAAAATGTCGCAAAGACTCTTCAGGAATGAGGTATTCCACTTTATCCTTCCGTAGGGGCTGGAGAACCACCTACAAAGGATCTTCCATCAAGAGATGTTCCAGAGCCTTCAAATGTAATAACTGAGCAAATTCAGGGAAATTATCCTTCTCAGGAAACATCTACTCAAAACACTCATGCTGAGAATACATGGGATAAATCCAATCATGTAGCTGAATTATTATTGGGTAAATATAATCAGTTGTCGGAATCATTTTTTTCCTCCATTTGAAGCTTATAATGACCTCAATTTATCATTTAGGGTTATCAGCTCCTAGATCAGAATGTGAGGCTTTTACTATCCCTAGATAAGTAGAACAAGGCAATTATTTAAGCAACCTGTTTCCAAAGTACATTTTACCTCATGGTAGTGACCCAAATTCACACATAGCGATGCAATATTCTCTTGGCATGGAATGTAAGAATACATGGAATAATATCTAAATAATAATTGTTGAAAAGCCTTGAAATTAATTGTATTCCCATTTTTCAAAACACATAAAATTATTTAGCATATTGGGATTTGGTAGGTTTAATTATCGTCCAGTCTATGATTCCATGAAAGAGACTATGTGTATAGAGACCCATGCCTTTTACATAAAACATTTCACAGTTTTAAGAATAAATAATCATCAGAGTACAAGCCAAGGATTGTTATGTCTAGTGTCTTGGAAGACTAAATACATATAACATAAAACATGGGACTAAAAATATTATTTATTTAATCTTCATAACGATCTTCTAACATCCTTTTAGCTCATACATATTTATAGGGTACCCTGGGGAACACATGAACAATGATATGAGCTAAAGAGCCCAGTAAAATAATGAACATAAGGATACATATCAAGCACATGAGTTAGGAGGAATGACATAATGATATCCAATGAATAAAACTTATAATATCATTTAATATAACCATGGGATATTATAAACATGGAATCATATAAATGTGGCAGAATCATAAATCATATCTTTAGTACGGGTCAAGTCTAATTGCCAATCCCGTTTCCCATTTTAGTACAGGTCAAGGTTAACCGCCAATCCCGTTTCACATCGCATCTCATGAGACTTATCCTTACCCAATGCGTTGGAGCGCTATGTGGGCACACCCATCTCAACATATTCATGAATATTCTTGCCACATAAATAAACTTTCCACATAACTAATCATATAGAATCAACCATACATAAACATAAGGTTACCCATGGAAAGAATTGGGTACCGCAATCATGACATAAAACATAACCAATGGGCGTATCACAAAAGTGTCCATGAAAGTAAGGGATTAAAACATACATGGAAATTAATAGGGTAAATTAGGCATATAACATGGAAAGTGGTGTCAAATATAAGAGACAAAATATAAAAAATGTATTTTAGAAACATTATAATTAAAACATTTTTGTGCAGTTTTAAGGAAAACACTCTAGAGCTTTTCAAATAGAAAAGAGGACATTATTTTATATAAAACCAGAATTGAATCAAGAAGGTTTTCATAATAAAAAATACTGATTTTATAAATAAAGTGGTGTTTTAAAACATACGATAGAGTGCACTATAAATTTTGGTAAATATTTGGGAAGTCCCCTTAAAACAGGTTGGCTTATCGGAATGTTCTAAGGAGGGAATATTTCAAAATCATGTATATCCCCAAAAGAATATGATGAAAGGGTATTGATTTAAGAATCTAACCAGAAGTCATAATACTCACATAGATAGATAAAATAACATCATTTTGAAAGAAATACAAGGAAACCTAAAAGAATAAAGAAGGTTCAGGTAGAATTCGTTATGATTTTATCGGCATGGTGTCGGGTGTTACCAAGAGGGATTGATGAGAGAGAAATGGGGTTTCTCATCACGTATAAATCCAGAAGGAAGTATGGGGGAGGTTATTAAACATACCCTATCATTTTCTAGTACACATATAAAGGAATAGTATAGAGGGTAGTCTTGATTAAGAGAGAAAAAGAGAGGATCAGTTACCTCAAATCTGGTGGAGTTCTCCACTTGTTATTAATGACCTGAATAAAATAATTAGGATTATTAATTCGTAAGTTCAGAACCTCTTATATAGGAAATTTATTTATTATAACCCTTTTTATTTCATTAAAATCCTTTTCATTAGTTATAAGGTTCAATTTCATTGTTCTGGCTCGTTTGTTTACTTGGCTTTAAATGATCGGTTCACTTATATTCAAGTTTGGATTATATGTAAAATGAAAGTGGTTGTCCAGAATTGAAGTTAAATTATTTAGTTCATATCCAGCAGATTACATGGTTCTAATTTTAATTAGGTTACTTAGAGTGATTTCTAATTATTATATATATAACCATAGTGTAACTATTTTTGTTAATCGGTGGATTTGATTACAAAGAATGTGTTTTTCATTATAACATAATTCCATTTGTAAAAAAATATTAAATAAAGAAAAATAGGATATATTACATATATAATAATCTTTTTCAACCATAACACAAATGGTTTCATGACCATAATTAAAGATAATAAAATAAATTGATAAACTGTTGTCCTTGAATGTGCTAAATTAGTACATCTCAAACGGTGCTTTCATTTCATTCAAATAAAACGGTGGGGAAAGAGGAGATGATAATGAAATATACCACAATAATTAAGACCTTACAGTACATATATGTTACTGTATTTATCATACTATTATGGTGAATGGATATTAGAAAAGAAAATAAAAATTAAATGAACATAAAAGAAAAGAAGCAATTTGGGAAGAGGAATTTACCTCCTGAGACTTCCTCCATTGAAAACCTCATAAGGGGAGAGTTTTTGTTATTTTGAGGAGGCTAAGAGATTTTGGAGATGGGGGAGGACCTTGGGGAGATATATGGGAAGAATTTAGAGATGGCTAGGAGCTTGAGAGGAGTGGATAGAAGATGGAGTGAATGGGGTATTTTAGTGATGGAGAGGAGGGATTTCATGATATTATAATAATTAATTTATTATTTCTTCCCAAGACAATGAATATTAAGTAATAGATGACCAAGAATAGTGAATTTATCATGTGATCCCGAACCTAGTGGGATCAAATCAGCAGATCATCATTGATGACTCAATTAATCCATTATTTAGCATTTATTATAAATTATCGGATTCTATTATTCATCAAAAATTCAAGTATTTCAGAAAAATCCCAAAAATTCACCCTTATAATTCTTTGACGTGTAGAATCCAAAAAGGAAGTACATTTTTCAATAATAATCTTCTAAATATGATTATTTTAATATTTAATTAAAATAATAATTTATTACCAAAACCAGTTTTAAAACATTCATTAACTCATTCTAAAATATAGGTATATCGTACTTCCAACTTGAATATTATTTTTATACCACCATAGGTGAGGGTACTATTCATTAGGGTATATCAATATTCATTAGGGTATGCTACAATTCATTAGGGTAGGTTATTATTCACCAAAAATATTTTTGTTTTATTAGACTCCATAAAACATTCGGAAGACACCCGTGTATGTCGGATTTCCAAAATTCCAAACATAGAAGTGACAAACTTATGTTTAAAGATCACTTATCCCTTAGTAGTTCATTATGTAGTGCTTTCATGTGATTTTATGGCATAAATATAAGAAGGTAATTTCCATTGAAAAACTTTGGGTCGTTACATTCTTCCCCCGTTAAAAAATTTTGCCCTTGAAATTTCGTTTTACATACTAATCCAAAAACAGGTGAGGGTACTTTTCCATCATTGCTTCCTCTAATTCACATGTTGCTTCCTCAAACATATGGTTCTTCCACAAAACATTGACAAGATGGGTTTTCTTGTGGCGTAGAACCTTATCTCTCTGATCCAGAATCTTTACTGACTACTCCTCATAAGAGAGATCATTTTCCAGCTGCACCACATCTGAGCTTAGTACATGTAAGAGATTAGCTATGTACTTACTCAAGAGTGATACGTGGAAAATATCATGACCTCTATCCATATTCGGTGGAAGTGCAAGATGATAGGCCACGACTCCAATGCGGTCAAGGATCTCAAAGGGACCAATATACCTTGGGCTTAGATTCCCTTTCGTCCCGAATCACATTACTCTCTTCCATAGAGATATTCGAAGGAATACATTATCTCCAACGTTGAACTCCATGCCCCTTAGACAATTGTTAGCATAGTTATTTTCCCAACATTTATCAGCATTGATGTGTTTCTGGATGACTTGAACCTACTCTGTCATCTCTTGAACAAGATCAGGTCCAAGTAGCTTTCTTTCTCCAGCTCCATCCCAACGGGTTGGATTTCTACATCGCTTTCCATACAGAGCTTCATATACATCTATATGAATACTCAAGTGGAATCTATTGTTGTATGAGAACTCAACCAATGGGATATGTCGATCCCATCCACCCTTGAATTCTAGAGAGCAGGATCTAAGCATATCTTCAAGCTTCTGAATATTTCTTTCAGACTGGCCATCCGTTTGGTGGTGATAGGATGTGCTGAAATTTAATTCAATACTCAAAGAATTTTGAAGGCTCCTCTAGAATTTATATGTGAACCATAAAGCATGGTCAAAGATAATTGAGAGTGGAACTCCATGTACTCTCACCACATCCTTCACATATATATTTGAAAGTTTTTCAACCGATATATCTTCTCGAATAGCGATGAAATGGGATGTCTTGGTGAGTCGGTCAACCACATCACATATCGCATTATTTCCCCTCAACATCTTTTGAAGACCCGTGAAAAAGTCCATAGTAACATTTTACCATTTCAACATGGGTATAGGAAATGGCTGCATCATACCTTTGGACTTTTTCCACTCAGTTTTAACTTGCTAACATACCAAGAACCATGATATATATTCCGTAATCTCCTTCTTCATGTTATCCCACCAGAAGTGTTCTCAGAAATCACAGTACATTTTGGTACTCCCAGGATGGATAGAGAAGGTCGAGCTAGGTGCATCATTAAATAGCTCCTTCTTTATCTATGGATCAGATGGTACACAAAATTGTGTCCCAAATATTACAACTACTTACTCATCAAATTTGAAATCGAATGATTCCCCATTTTTAACAGCTTCCACCCTTTTCTGAATTTCCACATCCTTTCTTTGAGAAACCATTAGTTTCTCTATGAGGGATGGTTGAGTAATCATTTGAGAAAGGATTGATGATTTTCCTCCCTTAATTATTCCCATGTCTATTCTTTTAAAATCTATTAAGATCAGATCCCTTTCAATTCTCATCATTGATAAAGATGCAGGATCCTTTCTACTTACTACATCTGCCATCTTGTTTGCCTTACCGAGATGGTAGTTCATTGGGCAGTCATAATCCTTGTTGAGATCTATCCATCTTCGTTGGTGCATATTAATCTCTTTCTGTGTGAATATATCTTTGAGACTCTTTTGGTTAGTATATATCTCACATTTTTCCCCATAGAAATAATGCCGCCAAATTTTCAACGCAAATATCACAACTTCCAACTTTAGATCATGTGTGGGATAGTTTTGCTCATTGATTTTCATCTTCCTTGATGAATAGGCTGTCACTTTATCATTTTTCATTAGCACACACCCTAATCCTTTCTTAGAAGCATCACTATACACCACAAAGAGTTCTACACTTGAAGGGAGTGTGAGTACCGGCGTAGTGATAAGCCTCTTTTTCAACTCCCTGAAACAGTCTTCACATTCTTGTGTCCAGAAGAACATTACTCCCTTCCATGTCAGCTTCGTAATTGGGTTTGACAATTATGAAATGTTTTTCATGAATTGTCGATAATACCAAGCTAGACCTAAAAATCTGAGGATCTCCATTACAGAAGTTGGCCTCATCCACTCTTCAATTGCCTTCGTCTTGGAAGGGTCCACAGATATCTCATTCCTAGTGATAACATGCCCCAAAAATGATACTTCCACCATCCAGAACTCACATTTACTATACTTTTCATAAAACGTCTCCTTTTACGAAGTCTTGAACACAGTTTCCAAATGCTCCTCATGTTCCTCCTTGCTCTTGGAGTATATCAGAATATCATTAATAAAGGCCACCACAAATTTGTCGAGGAAATATCTAAAGACTCTATTCATTAAATCCATTGAAACTTTCTGGTGCATTAGTGAGTCCAAAGGGCATCACTATGAACTCATAGTGTCCATGCCTCATTCGGAAGGTAGTCTTGGGAATATCTTCCTTCCTCACCTTTAGTTTGTGATATCCCGACTGAAGGTCCACCTTAGAGAAATAACTGGCCCCACAAAGATGATCGAACAAGTCATCTATCCGTGGAAGGGGATACTTGTTATTTATAGTGATTTTATTAAGCTCACGATAATCAATACAGAGGCGCATTGATCCATTCTTCTTCTTGATGAAGAGGACTGGAGCACCCCACGGTGAAGCACTCGGGCGTATAAAACCCTTCTCCATATTCTCCTGTAACTGCTTCTTCTGCTCTTCCAGCTCTAAGGTGGCCATTCTGTAAGGTTTCTTTGAGATTGGCAGAGATCCAGGGATATGTTCAATTGAGAACTCAACATCTTAGTCAGGGGGAAGACCAGAAAACTCTTCAAGGAATACATCAGTGTTATCCCTCACGATGGGCATATCTTCAGGCATGATTCTCTCCTTTTTATCAATCATTTGAGCTAGATATGCATTCTCATAAGGAATAAATATCCAAACATGAGATGAAGATTCTCTAGGAGACTCATCTTCCTCATTTCTCTTGTAAAGAATCGAAGGATGCTTTGGGATGTGAAGAGTAATCTCTTTTTCCCGACAGTTAATGTTGGCCTTATCCAAAGATAGCCAGTCCATGCCCATGATAGCATCAAACTCCACTAAAGGAAGTATGATGAGATTTTATGGGAGGTTCAGTCCCCAAACATTATCCGAGGAGTTATAAACAATGGATGAAATAATTTCCCCATTTTATGTTCTCAAAGATAACTTTTCCACTAAATTTTGAGGTGGTGTTTGAATAGTTCTACTAAACTTGCAAGATATGAAAGAATACGTAGAACCAGAATCAAATAGTATGTTTGGTATTCTTGAATGAATAATAAGTGTACCTGTCACCACATCATTTTCCAACTCCACCTCAGTAGTACTGATAACATAATCACTTCCTTGTTTCCTTGGAGGTTGTTGTTGATTGCCTCCGACAACCCTCAGCTTAGAGAAATTGTTCGCATAATGTCCAAGATCCTTGCTATTAAAACACTGAATTGCAGGCTGGGTGTTGATCTGATCCTTCCGTTATTCTTCAACATTAGTGGGATTTTTTATATCCCTTCTCATGTTCTTGGCCAGATTACCAAACATTCGGCATTTGAAGCAATTCCTGGTTCCCTTGAGAAAGTCACCAAGATGCTTCTTCCCACAATTCTTGCAAAGGGGAAAGTGAGGCTTCTTTCCATCATGATATTTGTTTGATGGACCACCCATGTTTTTGTAGAGACCTGAATCTTGACGTACATGGACATTACATTAATTTTTTGGAATACTTAATACACAACAAAAACAGACACAGAAGGACCATAATAGTTTAGTGTCTTTGGAAACATGGAACATAATCTTCTAATCATGGTGAAAGATCCTCAACATCTCCCATAAAGATCTTCCACTTTTTTCCTTACCTAAAACCTTTATTTTAATCCTAGGGAAAAATAAAACATAAAAAGGGTGATCTCAAATGCTCAGTAAGGGTAATAATGGATAAAATAAAACATACCATATACATTTGAACTTAAAAACATGAACATAATGTTTAAACATAAAAATGATGCGCAACGACATAATACATGGAAGTACATAAGGCATAGATCATAATGGAACATAAATCATGATAAAATAGCATGGGAATAAAACATGTAATTTTGGAAACCATTAAGCCCGTGATATGATTTCCATATTAGCCAAGGCATTGCTGCCAAGACCATCTTAGTGGACAAAGTCCCTTTCTGAATCGAGTTCACTCCTCGTTCTAGTCCTGTAATACTGAACCGAATTAACTTACCGTTCCAGCCATGTCAATCTCATGAGATATTTATCTTTACCCAATGCATTGGAGAGAGATATAAGTCCCACCCATCTCATAATGAAATCATTTTTACTTGTGCCACAACATGAACATAAATCCTTCATCATTACCCAAAGTATAATATTGGTTTCATAAACATCATCCCATCATAACATAATCCATAAAAAAATGGATATCATTTCATCAAAAGAAAAGTGATACCATGTAAATCATAGAGAAATTACACTTGAGGCATACACATATAAAATAATGCCATCTTATATGGAAAATGGTTTTGATAAAACACTTGAAATGAATTCTTGAGAAAAATATCCTTTCTTCTTCAAAATCATTTTCATATAACAAAATGACATGAAATTTTAAAATAGAAGGATTTTGTTGAAACAAATCATGAAATCTTGTATAGTAAACTTCTCCAAAATAAGGCGCTATGAAACCGTAAGAATCCATTCATGCTGTATAAGTTAAAAAAACATTTTTCTCATACTTTTTTCGGAAAAGCCAAAAAGTACCTCGTATGGTAAACAAAAGAAAGATTTCTTACATACCATGTAGTAAAAGTCAAAAATGGGTAAAAAAGGCATTCATAATACATGAAACCAATTTTAGAAAACAGGGACATGGATGATAAATATAACCCCAGTAAATACTTACGTATAAGCAATCTCGGATAAAAATGAGATTTGAAAAATTATCCCTTACCTTAGGTCCGATATGCTTCGTATGGATCTGAACCTCCTGTATAATGATATAAATAATGTCATTAACTTATTAAATAATCATATTCATTGTTATTATATCATATATGTTTCACTTATGACTTTATATTACCCTTTCTTTTGTAAATTCCATGTAAAATCATCATTTTGGGTAAAATCATTTCATTTATTGTATGTGTTTCGACATGTCGTTCTTGATATTATTACTTATATCCTGATTTACATAATTCCAAAATGTAAAACATGATTTATATATAATTTAATATACATATATATTATATATCGATAAAAGTAATGAAATACACCGTTCATGGAGACAGTAGGTCGTACGTACACATGAACGCTGTTTTCGTTTCCTTATTGAATTTAATGAAATTAAATAGATGACATACATATATATATACATAAATCTAGCAGAATTATTATGTCATTAATTTCATTATTATTCATTATATATACTTTATAATCATTCTTGAATGGCTAATCATGGAAAATGAATCTCATCACGTTCATGGAGACGGTAGTCCGAACGTACGCACAAGCGATGATATCATTCCCATGATCGTGGAATTTTATTGAAGTGTATGTATAATATTACAGAATCAATATCACTTTAAAATAATCATACATAGTCATTATTTTCACCATTATACCCATCCAAGTAAGGTGGTGGTGGAAAATAGATTACACCACGGCGTGGAGATGGTATTCCGTACGTACGCACGCGCGGTGATTTCATTTTTCGTAGGATGGATAGATAGTGAAATATGGTTGTTTCATACTTATAATAACATATCAGTATATGAGTGATACTGATGTTATAAATTCATAATTAAACAACTAAATAAGAAGAAGTTTAAGAAGAAAAAAACTTGAAAGAATCGGTAACGGATATTACCTCTTCTTTGACACGCCTCTTTGAAACCTCCTCTTTGGTTACTAAAATTGGTCTTTGAAGAAGACCAGGACCTCTAGTACGTTTCTAGGGAAGTTGATAAGGATAATGGGTAGGGGTTGGCCGAGCTTCAAGGCTCCAATATGTGTGAGGGGAAGAGGGAGGAGATGCCCTTTTATAAGGGAGGAGAGGGGCACCTTTGGAAATATAAGAAATATTAGATTATATTAAATCCCAACCCCACACAAAAAAATCCAAAATGACTCATATCCAAATATTAGATGAGATATGGTTTTAATATCATCAACCAATAAAATTTATACATTTTATGAATTTATTTTAAACATTATCAACTTGATTTATCCTTATTTAATCAATTTAATTTCATTTGTGGTAATAAAATTTTAAATTTTAAATTATTATAAATAATTAGTTATTTGTTGTGAATTTTCCATAATTGGATAATTTATAACATTTTAGACCCTATAAATTTAAATTTATAATTTTTAAATATTTTTGTGATTTTGAAAAGTTTTTATAATATGTTATTTTTATAAAATAACAATAGTGTCAATTTGGACACTATTTTTTTATTTGAATTTAAATAAACAATATACAGAATATATGTTCGAACTAAAAGATTTAATAGATTCATAACATGTCATATATTTCTAGAAAATTAGTGGATCACATTAAATAGTTCATATAATATTTATTTTAATATTTTTAAAACTATTTCTTTGATATTTCTCTTAAGAAAATAATTTCAACATCACTTTTATGTTACCTTTAATGATAATTATTTAATACCTAAAAATTATAAATAAATTCATATGATGTATATAATTTTATTATCTTTCTGGAGATTATTAATGTTCGAAGTTTCATGAAGTTTATCACTATATTAAAATTAATATACTTATAAGATTTAAGAGAGTGACATGTTGTCACTTTCTTTGGTTTTAATAATAATTATATTATTTCATGGTAAAAATTCCATGAAATGAATCTAGTCCGACCCTTAGGTGATATGGGTCGACTTGTATTCATCCAATAGGATTTTGGAAAGTGTTAGGGTATTTTTATAATCTTATTTGTACCCTTAATTACCCGATTTACCTTTAACTGTAGTAAATAAAAATTACTGTAGTTACTATTCATAATATCAAAAAAATAAAAGTAACCTATTAACATAATTTGGACCCACTGAATCCAAATATGGAATCAATTTTTACAAATTCAATACACAGAAGTTTTAGAAATTAAATTAAAATTAATCTCGTTGTCAAAAGAAAACAGGTTTTTGTTTAAAACATTGTAAAAGATTGAATTGATTTAACCTACGAATTCATTGTAAAATCAATGCTAATGACATAAATTATATTAAATGGAAAAAATATATTCCATTTATACTTTAAAACCACTCAATATTATAATTTAACCATATAAATTATTACGATGAAAAAAGTTGTTTTTAATTAAAATATAGCGTGTTTTTACTATTCATTAAAATATGAAAGTTATCAGAATAATATGAAAAATTTATCCAAAGTAAATTTTTATATCCTTATTCCAAAGAAGAATTTTATTTTGTCAAATTGAACTTATAAACATGTCAAAAACTACATTTAATGTGGGTGCGCCATCAAAAGGCGGCAAAACTACTTTTTTTGAAAAATACTTATTTTACCCGAAAAAATTATTTTGTTCTCATAACATGTTCTAGAAAATGATTAAGATGAATAATAATGTTATAAAATTCAAAATTTAGTTAATACTATTCATAATGGCTAGTTTGAGATAATATTATAACCATATATCGTTGTTGAAGCTCCTTTCGTCACAGAATCTAAAGATCGGAAAAGGGAATATCCGAGCTCAAAGTGATTCATCCTTTGAAGAAAACATAAAAAAATCAACAAAGGAAGGAAGAAAGGATCAAAAGCTACCTCACCGCGCAAGTTATCTAACTGGCGCGCAAGTGTACTTGCGCGGCTACCATGGTCGCGCAAGTGACTTGCGCGACCTAAGTGGTAACCGCCTGGTAACCGCCCAGGGTCTTCTCATGCCTATAAATAGACCCTGTGGGCCCCCCATTCGAGAGGATCTTTTTCCAGAAACTCGGATTGAAGCTCTCGACGCCCAAGTCTCTTCTAAAAGCTTCCAGAACACTTCTAAGGTAATTTCTTACCTAGAATGGAAGATCTAAAGAGAAGAAAGAAGGCCTAAGTGTTGAAACTTATCAACACTTGTGAACCGACTTATTTCCTTCAATATAACTTGCGCGTCCCTTTTCTGGAAGAACCTCCAGAGGATTCTAAAGGGTTTAAAAAAGAGTCGCTCAAATATTTCAATACTGGTTGAAAATCGCGCAAGTACACCATGTGTCGCGCAGGTATACCTGCGCGACCACAACTTGCGCGCCCACGGAAGACTTGCGCGCCTTTCAAGACTTGTGCGCCCCTACCTTTTTGGGTGCCCATCTTGCCCATTTTACCCCTCTTAAGCCATCACACCTTTCCTTTTCAAGATTCAGTCTTCAAGACACTCTTCAAAGCCATTTATGGCATGATTTCTTGATTTGACTTCCTTATCTGAAAGGAATTCTGTGGAATATCTCTCAAAACCTAGTGATTTAAATATCCTTATGTCACTAAATATAGAGAGTTCATTCATTCAACCTCATCCTTTAAGATGAGAGAATCCTTAACTTGGGCATCCTCTTCAGGAGTAAGCCCCAATCATAATCCTTTAACTTGGGCATCCTCTTTAGGAGTAAGCCCCAATTTCAAATCTGGGCATCCTTCTTTAGGAGTAAGCCCCAAATTCTTAAAGTTCCAAAACTTGGGCATCCTCCTCAGGAGTAAGCCCCAAACCTTAATTCATAACCTGGGTCTCCTTTTCAGGAATAAGACTCATTCATAATCTTGGGAATCCTTCTTAGGAGTAAGCCCCAAGTCCCCTAACCTGGGTCTCCCTTTTAAGAATAAGACTCAGTCATAACCTGGGCCTCCTTTTTTAGGAGTAAGTCCCAGTCATAATCTTGGGTTTCCTTTTCAGGAGTAAACCCCAATCCCCCTTAAATTTCTCTTAACCAGTCCTAATTTACCCTTGATTTGGGTTTCCTTTTCAGGAGTAAAACCCAATCATAAGTCCCCTCCTAACTTGGGCATCCTCCTTAGGAGTAAGCCCCAAGATTAGAGTATTCAAATCTCCATAAAGCACATATACCTTTATGGACCATGTTCCTGGATTTTCTCCCTAAAACTGAATCCTAAACCTTCATCTATCTGGGCAGTCATACATACCAAAGCCCCAAACAATTTCTTATGATTGCATGTTTCATGGCACAATTGTCTAATTTTTACCAATACCTCTTGTTTCTCACACCGAGCATGACTCACGTGAGCTTAGAGTGTAAAAGTAATTATGACATTCTTCTTTGAGCCATCAATCATAAACATCATACTCCATTACTCGAACTACGTGGATTCTGATTCCTTTTCCAAAACAAAGGATATGTAGGTAGCCCATTTATGGGTTCGATCCCAACTTTGAAATAATCCCCGTCCTTCTGAATGACGATAAACTTCATGTGCCCCACTGAGTGGCTTTAAAACCAGCCTGGTCATCATAATGACCAAGAGACTTTTATATAAATGTTTTGAAGGATACCATTGACCAAGAATCTCTAAACAGATATAGATGATTCTCTATTGATGAAGAACCTTGAATACATATAAAAGATTCTCTAAATTTCTTGCATATTTAATCATTGATTGTTAAAACTAAAGGAAAGCACATTTTATACTTGGTAATGTAATAAGGATTCACGAACATAACTTAAATCTATAAAGAGAGTCCCGGAGTAGACAATAATTCCCCTCAAAAAGGTGGGATGAGTCCGACCTCCCATCCTCTCGACCAATGAAAATTCCTAAGCCTCATTAGTCCACAAGCTAATGAGCGCCTACCTTTGGAAAGTGGGTCCAAACGGATGTGGAATCATTGGATGTTTTCGGTTCTACGAACAAACCCGCTAGAAACCGATCAGAAAGTTTGAATCTCCCGTCCAGGAGGTCATCCCCGAAATTCGTGCGAAACAAAAATGGTGAACCCGACGTGAATCCTTAACCAAGTTAAAGTGATGTTCTTCTTATTTGTTAGGACCCTTGGGCCAACAAAGCAATCATTGACATGTGATCATCCAAAAGATGCAGTGGCTGGATTCATCTTGATTATTTCTGTTATATGGAACAGGCACTCTTTTCTCAAGTTCTTCTGCAAAATGGCTTTCCATAAATTCACCCCTGTAAATACTGCTGATGTGAACACCTCTATTGTGAGGTCTGCTGCTGTGAAAACCAATGCTGCTACTCCTGTTGGAACGTCATCCGCTCTTAGGATGACATCACCAACTCAGTGTCTTCAACGCTGGGTTTCTAATGCACTGGTTAAGGACTACCGTCGCAACGGTACTATCCCAACTCTGGAGGTCGCTTGTCAAGCCCTCCAAGTTAACAACTCTACCTGGTCGTCCGGACAACGGCGGCCAGCGATCAAGAAGCAGGCGGTGCTGACTACCGTCTCAAACCGTTTCGGGTCGTTATCCCCAGAACACAATTTCCATTCACTCCCTTACTCTGAGGAAGTGAATGAGCAGGTCCCGCATGACCTTAATTCAAAAAGACAGGAGTCCTTCTCAAGGGATCCCATCAACAATCGCCGCCAGACTCGTGCGGTAGTGCGCCCTCAACATGATGAGGGTACCGACTCCAGGCATTCAGCTCAGGTTCCTCGAACCCGAGCAGGCAAGATGAACCGCCAGAGACGGAATCCGGTTAACAATGGGAAGGTTGTCATCACTGCCATCTCCGGAGAAGTCTACCAACCTAACTTGGTGGCAAACAATGAGCAGGCACACACACCTGCCCGTTTTAATTCCGCTGTCCAGCAGACTCGTCTAGCAGCATCAAGCCAATCCCGCCAGGCAATTCCGGTAGAGTACTATAGGCAGGAACATACACCTGCTTATACATCACCAGTTAGTCAGCAGGCTCGTCTGACTACATATGATGTATCTCGTCAACCGCGTTTGGCGAAGTGTAATCAGCAGGCACATACACCTGCTAATACTAATCAATCCTACAAACAGTCTCGCTTGGTAGCGCACGGAGAAGTCAGTCGGAAAGTCCCGACGACAAACAGGAGGAAGACTCAACTCTCTGCCTCCACACTTGAGTACTGACAGGATTCACTGACAGGAAAAGGAGGATAGGAGCAGACACATACACCTACTCCAAGCCCGGAATGGACGTACATCCCTGTTCCGGCGGCTGAAGTCACCAAACATATTTTGTCAATGGTGAAAGAGCAGAAGCAAATTCCTGCTCATATTGTGGATGCTTGCCAGGATATCATAACAGCTTCAGCATCATCTCAGGGACAGACACATAAATCTATCCCTAGCAGTGGAGTGACACATCAACGATTCACTCCGGAACAGACACACACATATGTTCCAGTCCAAGAGGGTTATGGGGCATACTCCCCCATATCAAACGGATAACCAAGTCAGGAACATACACCTGATTTGAGTGGAGATCGTCAGCCTAACCTGACCATCTTTCCTGATCAGGCACATACACCTGCTCAGAGTAACCACTTTCGTCAATAAGTGGTTTCTAAAGTGAGTAAGAAGGAATCTAAGAAAAAGATCCGCCCAGCACAGTCAGGAGATCAAAGGCCAATCTGCAACAAGGCCTTGCTCGATGCTGGAGTTCTTGAAGCCCTCAGACATTTATCTGTCGGAATTCAAGATTCTACTCCCTCAGTTCCCAATAACGGGAACATTAATTTTGAAGGTCTTCAACAGACACTTCCTCATGAAGGCTTGCTTCATGAAAGTTCGGTCAATCTTGAAGTTTCTTCTTCAGATGAGAGCCACAGAAACCCTCTGTGTGGTCAGAAGACCAAGGAGCAAGAGATTTCATCTTTTACTATATCCCATCATGACGGTCCTCTTCATGGTGATGAACTTCGCTGCGAAAGTCCTCTCCGCAGTAGTGATTGACGTTGTCTCGAAAATTCTTCAGAAGGCAATGTAGTGACGAGAAAGCCCTCCTATCTCGAGGCACTTGCAAACGTAAAACCAGTCATGTCTGATGTTTTACTATCGGCAGGTGAAACTCTTTCTCCATCAGAAGATAGCCTGGGGTTCAGGTTATTCTCCGAACCATCCCGGGGTCATTCATCTTCCAGTATGAATAGTGATATCTCTACCAATCTTGTTGAATCCGATGAAGCAACAAGGAAACACCAATTCTGGTCCAAACAGGTAGAAGAATCTTCATTTAATGATAAAGAGGAAATGCTGAACATGAGGAAAAAACTGAAAAAAGGTGAAGTACCAGTCATGTTTTGGCCTTTGGCTGACTCCCAGTACGACATTCCAAAGATGTTGACGGATGATGGAATCCATGATATTCGTCTCAACATATGGAAAACTCTTTGTCAATTAAAGAAGAAGGTATTATCTTACGATGAATATGAAAATCATCTTAAGATAATAGAAGGGCTACAACGTCAGATTGATTTGGCATCTCTATCAGTCTCTCGGTATCCGAAGGCTGAAAAGCAACAAAGAACCCTTCAACGTTCATGCCTTGGCGCACTAAGAAAATTGCGTCAGTTAATTGCCAATGCTCCATATCATGTTCATATCAGAGGATGGGGTGTTCACGGAGCACTATATTTCACAGTGCTTTCCAGTCAGCAAAGCCCGCCGAAAATGGTCTCATGCAATGTTATTGCCCATGGCCGGCCACAGTCAATGGGCTTTTTTCATAATCAAAAGCTTTCTCAAGAACAGGCTTCAACTAGTTCCTCTCAAAATCAAGTATATAGAGAACAAGTTGTTGAATTGCTCCTACATCAAGCAGGCGAGAATATTGCACAAGCCTCTCGTCTAGAGCAAACACGTCATCAAATGACAGAAGTTTCGGAAATCATCCAACGGTCTGTTGAACCCGGTGATAAAAGTGGATATAGGTTAATGCATCCAGCTAATTTCCGAACTAAGATTCGCAAGATCAAGAGAGATTTTAAGAATATCTCAGACATAGCATGTCAAGAGACACCCCAGCTTGTCAGACTGGGGACTTCTCTAACCCAACCCTCAGAGTCAACAAATGGGATTCGAGGAGTTGAGCGGAAGTAGCAGGAACATCCCCAGTCCACCGGACTGGGGACTTTTTCAAATCCTCAATCCCTCCCTCAGAGAAAGTCAGTATTCTCTCGATTAGGGAATAAGCCTCAAGAGGAACGAAGAGCCAAGCTATCAGGAGATTCTCTCCAAGTGACGGTTCTCCAAGAAGTTCCGGAGGGATCAAGTCAACGGAATGCCATGTCTCATCATGGACATAGAAGAAGAAAATATCACAGAAATGCTGATAGAAAGGATTCCATGCAATATGCATCCATTAATGTCATCAATGCCGTTGCTGCTGATTCACCAGATGAGGCTCAATCAGAGGGATCAAGAGAAGAGGTTCCTGCTCAAGAAATTGCGCACACAGACCTAAATGGAGAAGGTGTGCGCACACGTAATCAAAGGCTTACCCAAAATCTGGGTATTCCTTCTAGTAACCCACTTCCCCCTCTCCGAAAAGGATCCAATAAGGGGAAAGGAAAGAATCAAGTTACTTCTCATCCTTCCTCTGAAGGAGGTCAATCGCTCTCATTAGAGCAAAGGTTTGCACAACAGGAGGAAGAAATGAAAGAATTAAGAAGGTTGAATGCAGAACTACTTCAGAGTAGTCTTCTTCTTAAGAATGCTGAGGTCCGACAGCCGAAGGAATTTGTTGTAACTACTGAGATGGATCAAGAATATCCTCCTTTATCAGTACACCCACAGAGGTCTAATCCAACGGGTCAAACGCAACAACGTTTGGCAGCACTACCATCAGTTGCAGCACCAACCACCATGTCTGTCCAAGCTCCATTCATTGCACCTACCCAAAACCAAGTTCATCCTGACGTTTTTAAAAGGTTAATAACTACTATTGAGTCATTAACAGCTCGGTTAGAAACTATGGAAGGGAAACGGGCGCAGGTTCAACCTGAAAAGAAAGTTTACCCTGAATGGGTAGATTCAATTTCTCCTCCATCAAGTTTTGGAAACCCTGTTTTCCCTACATTCAATGGATCAGGCGACCTTGAACAACATTTGACGCATTACGTGTCTTGTTGTGATACTATGATGGGAACTCCAGAGCAGCAAGAAGCAGTGAAACTTGGATGCTTCGTGCGAACCTTGCAAGGACCAGATTTTGTCCGGTATACAAGCTTGCAATCCCAGTCAGTCATCGGATGGGAGGATCTTCGTCAAAAATTCATTCTTCAGTTTAGCTCAACTTTGCCAAAAACGACAGTTTTCGATCTTACAAACTGTAAGCAAAGGGAAAATGAAAGAGTCTCTGATTTCATTGCTCGTTGGAAGGGATTAACGTATTCCCTGAGTTTAGCACTCCCTCAGGAGGAGTTTTTGCCAATCTGTGTGGCAAATTTGCGTGACGAATTACGCATGCCATTGATCCCTGTGAAATACACAGGAGGGTTTCAAGACCTTACTTCAATCGCTCAGCAGATTGAAGATTCCCTTATACAGGCTAAGGTTAAATCTCGTGTAATTCCATCAGCTCTAGGAAGAAGAATGGGTAAAGCAGAAACTGCTACAGTTATGCTTAAACAAGCACCTGTACCTATTTCTACTTCAAAACCATCATCTTCTCGAAGGACTCCACCTCCTGAATGCCAACAACAAAGGCCGTTTCGTCCAAATGATAAAAGAGATCAACGACAAAAACAATTTGAGGATATGAAGAGTAAAACATACTCTTTCCGAAATGAGCAAGTTCCTGGTTACTTCATTTCAGCTCTGGAAAATAATTTGGTTCAATTACCAGTGCCCAAGAGGCCAAACAAGGAAGGAGATGAAGACCGTCCCAATTATTGTCCCTTTCATCAAATGTTGGGGCATCCCATCCAGGAGTGTTTTGTCTTTAAAGCCCTACTGCAAAAGATGGTTGACTTGGGACAAGTCAAATTGAAGGGTTCTTCAGCTCATGTAGCGTATATTACTGCTACAGATCCAGAGGAAGGAGGCGAGTGGCAGGAAGTCAAAAGCAAAACTGCGAAAAAATATGATGATTGGATGGTCAGAAAGACAATCAATCGGACCCATTCCATTTTGCGAACGCAATTGAAGAAGCCAATTGTGTCTCCTACAAAAGATGCAGTAAAGCCTCCATCAAAAGATAAATCCTCAAAAGGGCAGCGCAATTCAAAGAAGAAAGAGGAATCAGGAGAAGATGAGTATGTATCAAATCCTAAATTGTCTTTGACTCTGGCAGATTTCATGCCATCTACTTCAAAGCCACGGGCACCGCCCCATCAAACGGCACAGCCAAAACAGGCTAACCAGGAAGAGTCTTTATCAGACGAAGAGTTAATCTTTGGTTCTGTTAATATGATTCAATTAATAGATTCATATTCCAGTCTTGATGAGCCTGAATTCCCAATATCAAATAATGGAATCCGAAGAGGTTCTAGAGGTTCAGGATATAGGGGAAGACGTGGATCTTTCCAAAGCCACTACTCTAATTTTACCCCTGCTAGCACTGTATATGCAGCAGAAACTCGTGGTAGAGCCCTTCAGCGAGCTCAAAAAGAACAAGCAAGTTCTTCTACCAATGGCCAACTCAGTTTTGGCACAGTTATTTTGGAAGACCGATTAAAGGTTCCATCTTCTTTATCTCAACAAGTAAATGGATCTAATCAGTCTAATCATCCAAAACCAAGGATGTTGCCAACTTCAATACAAGATGCATCAGCTTCCAAAGCATCTGCTTCCAAGGTACCTGCTAAACCGCATATTCCTATTGGGAAATGCAGACCTCTAGATCAAAAGTATGATATATTGAAACACTTGGCCCAAGTACCATCCAAGTTATCAATTTTGGATGCTTTGAATCTGTCAAAAGATCTTCGGGAAGCACTCATTGAAGCTTTGTCAAGTCCTCAGGAGTTTGAAGCTGAAATTACTGCAGCTGAAATCTATCACATAGAGAATAATCCTGCAGAATGTCATGCAGTGATATCTTTTACTGATAAAGATGAAGATGATGTTGTGAATGGGCACATAAAACCTTTGTACTTATCTGGAAAAGTCAATGGTATAGATGTTCGAAGAGCTTTCATTGACAATGGTTCAGGATTCAACCTCATGCCCATTCGTACACTTCGTCGATTGGGCCTCACAGAATCTGATTTATCTCCTTCTACCATGATGTTGCAAGGATATGATAAAAATGAACAAGAACCACTGGGAGAAGATACACTCAGAACTCAGTTTGGAGATCTTGTTTCCAATTCGGATTTCATGATTGTTGATCAGGACTCGGCTTTCAATATCTTGCTTGGAAGACCCTGGCTACATCAGCATGCAGCTATTCCGTCATCATACCATCAATGTCTCAAATACTGTTTTGATGGTCAAGTTGGAACATTGTATGGTGATAAGGCCCCGTTCAAGACATGTGAGTCTCAATACATTGAGGCGGAATTTTATCACATGAAGGGAAGAGAAAAATCTACAATGAAGGAAATTACCAAAGTTAATGCTCCATATGGTTTGGAGAAAATTCCAATAAATCCATTTTCACATGTGAGTACAGATTATGTATTACCTATCAGTCAAATTGACAAAATAGGCCCAAATCAAAATACTCTTATGGAAAGATCCATAATGTCAATTATGGCAATCGAGCCAGACAACATAGGAGAAATTGGTAACTTACCAAGCAGTGATGAAAGCATAAGTGGTGACGTTTTCATTTCGTCTGCTGAAATCCAACAAGTCTATACTTCTCTAATCAGTCCAGAAGAAGTTATAGCAACACCAGAGGTGAATAATGATGTCGATTCTCAATCCATCATCCCCTATTTATTTCCCAAATAAGACCCTTTATCATCAATAGGGTCGGAAATGGAAGCTTCTTCTTCAAAATGTGAAAATTTTGACATCTTTTATGATCATGAGATTTTCGTTTTTTCATCTACTTTGCAAATAGAAATGGAATAAATAACACATGATGAAGAGGAAGAGGAAGATCTTAGAGATGCTCCTCCAGCATTTGAAGAGGGTATCTCTACCACTGTGGATGAACTCAGAGAAGTAAATTTGGGTACAGAGAAAGATCCACACCCCACTTTAATTAGTGCGGCCATGACCCTTGAAGAGAAAGAGATGTATAGTTCTTTTCTAAAGCAAAATAAAGATATTTTTTCTTGGAATTATACAGAGATTCATGGCCTTGATCCTGATGTTGCCACCCATCATTTGGGTTTTCCAAAAGAACATCAAGGATTCAAGCAAGCCGCGAGAAGAACACACCCAACCTATGCTTCCAAAATTGAAGCTGAAGTGGATAAGCTGATCAAAGCCAACTTCGTCAGAGAAGTTCAATATCCCAAGTGGTTGGCTAATATTGTCCCTGTAAAGAAGAAGAACGGACAAATTAGGGTTTGCATCGATTTCAGAGATCTTAATCGGTATTGTCCTAAAGATGATTTCCCAGTTCCGATTACAGAACTCTTAATTGATGCGACGACTGGCTATGAAGTACTTTCTTTCATGGATGGATATTCTGGATATAATCAGATCCGAATGGCCCCAGAGGATGAGGAATATACAGCCTTTAGAGCTCCTCAAGGTGTGTTTTGTTACCGGGTGATGCCCTTTGGTTTAAAGAATGCAGGTGCAACATATCAACGCGCCATGCATCGTATCTTCAAATCTCTTTTAGAGAAGTTTGTTGAATGCTATGTAGATTATTTGGTGGTTAAATCCAAACAACGTTCTAATCACTTGGCTGATTTGGAAGTCATATTCCACAAGCTTCGACAACATAATTTGAAGATGAACCCCTTAAAATTTGCTTTTGGGGTAACCTCAGGAAAATACATCGGCTTTGTTGTACGCCATCGTGGTATTGAAGTCAATCCTGAGAAGACCAAATCAATCCTTGGTATGTCACCTCCTCAGAATTTTAAAGAATTAAGAGGACTTCAAGGACACTTAGCCTATATTCGGCGTTTCATCGCCAATTTGGCAGGCAAAAGTTTACCCTTTACCAAATTATTGAAGAAAGGAGTCACTTACCAGTGGAATGAAGAATGTCAAGAAGCATTTGATGTCCTCAAGAAATACCTCTTGAGTCCACCAGTACTCATGCCACCTATTGAGGGTAGACCTCTTATCCCCTATCTGACAGCTTTAGAGCGATCATTGGGTGCCTTTCTCGCTCAAAAGAATGATGTTGGGAATGAAAATAGTCTCTACTATCTCAGTAGAACAATGCTTGAAGCAGAAACCCGGTATTCAAGTATTGAAAAGTGCTGCCTAGCATTAATCTTTGAAGTTCAGAAACTAAGACACTACCTGCAACATCATGAGGTCCAATTGGTATCTCGTAACAATCCGCTCAAATTCATCCTTAGTCGTCCAATGCTTACAGGACGTCTGGCAAAGTGGGCGGTTATTCTACAGCAGTTCAACATTCAGTATGTGTCTCAAAAGGAAATTAAGGGCCAAGCTCTAGCTGATTTCCTGGCTGAACATCCTTCAGTGGAAGACACGTATTCAGATATTGAACTCCCTGATGAGGAAGTTTTCTCTATTCAAGAGAGTCCTCAAACATGGGAAATTTATTTTGATGGTGCTTCTAGAAGTCCAACAGGGAAGAAAATGGAAAATCCTAAATTCAACAAAGTTGGTTTAGGAATTGTGCTCATTTCTCCAGATAAGGCAGTGTTACCTTATTTTTTTTTTGTTGTGGGAAGGTGGTACCAATAATGAAGCTGAATACCAAGCTCTCATTACAGGCTTGGAGTTAGCACTTCAAGCACAAGTGAATCACTTAAAGGTGAAAGGTGATTCAGACCTGGTAATCAAACAAGTCAATGGGGATTACGCCATCAGAAAAGAAGAATTAATCCCTTTGTGTGATTACGTCAGAGAGTTAATGTCGGAATTCCCTTCAGAACCGACATTTTCTTATGTCCCAAGATTACAAAATACTCAAGCTGATGCACTGGCTAATATAGCCACAGCTTTAGCAGATCCAAATCGGGACGAGACAACCATCTGTATTGCTCACCATCGTGCAATTTCACCTTATGTTCAAGTCAGAACAGAGGAAATTATTGAAATTAGTCCCATTCCTGAACCATATGGTCATACTACAGGATGGATGTCACCTATCAGGGAATACCTTCAAAATGGAACACTTCCACCTGATAGAGCCGAGAAAGAACAAATTCGGCGACGTGTGGTCAATTTTACTCTTTATGATAGCCCAAACCACCTCGAGAAAATTCTCTACAAACGTGGTTTTGATGGAGTTCTCTTCATATGTATTGATGGTGAAGAGACAATGGCTGTCAAAAAAGAAGTGCATGTAGGAGTCTGTGGTGCTCACCAGTCTGGACATAGACTGTCTGATCAAATTCAAAGGCTTGGATACTTTTGGCCTTCAATGATACAATATTGTGTTAATTTTACAAAGAAGTGTCATTCATGCCAATTATATGCCAACTTCATTCATAAACCTCCAGAGTTGCTTCATACAGCTAAATACTCATGGCCATTTTCCACATGGGGAATGGATGTGGTGGGACCTTACACTTCAGCTACGGCCAAGCAGTTTAAGTACATTCTTACTGCTACTGATTTCTTTTCCAAATGGGAAGAGGCAGTACCTCTCAATGAAGTCAGTTCTAAATGCATTGTTAGCTTCATCAAGTCTAACATCATTACTAGATTTGGTGTCCCTCATACCATATTGACGGACAACGGCACCAAATTCTGTTCTTCTGAGGTAAAGAAATTGTATCAAGAATACAACATTAAGTCCAACCATTCATCTCGATATCATGTAGCGGCTAATGGCCAGATAGAGGCCTTCAACAAGACACTTTCAAATATACTGCAAAAGATGGTGGATAAAGATAATAGGTCAAGGCCTGATAAACTCTTTCATGATTTATGGGCTTATCGGACTACCACTCGCAATGCAACGCGGTCAACTCCATATTCATTGGTATATGGAACAAAAGCAGTCTTGCCAATTGAAGTTCAATTGCCCTCACTCAGAATAGCCATTTGTGATCAGTTATCTATAGATGAGCAATCCCAAAAGCGGTTGAATGAATTGGAACAGTTAGATGAGAAAATATTGTGCACTTTGCACCACTTGGAAATCTATCAGAATCGAATAGCACGCGCTTTTAACAAAAAAGTTCATCTTTGTTCATTCATTCAGGGAGAATTGGTATTGGTTCTCAAAGCACCAATGATACCAGGAAAAAAGCCTCCCAAGCTTGAACCAAAATGGGAAGGACCTTATTCAATACATAAGGTCTACTCCAATGGAGCATATTCTCTAATCTCAATGGATGGAGAACACATCACGACTCCAACTAATGCCAGATTTCTGAAGAAGTATTTTGTATAAACACAAAATATTGTTCCCAGATCCAAAAACAATCACATTGGTTCATATTTTGTCCTACATGACACTAAACTGTATTATGTCCTATCTACATGACATTAAACTGTACAGAAGTTCCATATTTTGTCCGAGATGACATTAAACTATATTGTGTCCTAGCAACATGACATTAAACTGTGTGGCACTTCCAACGTCCAGCATGACGATAAACTGTAAAAAGTCCCCAGAACTGATATCCTCGTATTGGTTCACCTTAGTCCTAGCTACATGACTTTAAACTGTACAGCACCAGTTCGTCCTTGCTATACGACGTTAAACTATACAGCAATGGTCCGGTATGACTTTAAACTTCAACTTCATCCCACACGACATTAAACTGTGAAAAAGTTCCCTAAACCATCCAGCATGACCTTAAACTGCATCATCCCTGGTCCATGTATATGACCATAAACTATTTACAAATCCTTTAGGTCCAGCAAGACGTTAAACTGTGACGTCCTAACTACATGATGCTAAACTGTATAAAAGTCCCTCACGTTCGGAAAGAAGTTAAACTATATAATCTCAAAAGTCCAGTATGACATTAAACTGCACCATTCACGGTCCATGCATATGACCTTAAACTATTCGCACTTTCGTCCGACATGACGTTAAACTATTTTGTCCCCATCGTCCTAACTACATGATGCTAAACTGTACAGAAAGTCCTTGATATGTCCTACATGACATTAAACTGTATTTTGTCCCTGCTACATGACACTAAACTGTGCAGCACCAATAGTCCTAATTGGAAGACTTTAAACTGCATAGTCCCTTTTTTATGTCCTACATGACATTAAACTGTGCATCGTTAAGGTTGTTATTACCTCTTGTTTCTCACACCGAGTATGACTCACGTGAGCTTAGAGCAAATATCAACCATAATACTCCCTTTGGGCCACTAACCATGTGTAAATCCCAACAACATTTTAATTAGATCGTTGTCCCCAAGAACAACTTGATCATTAATTCATTCTTTAATTGAACTACACGGACTTTGATCCTTGCCCTCCAGGCTGGGTATGTAGGAAACCTCCCAGGGTTCAAGCCCAAAAACAATCTCTTCACATCGATTCACCACCATCTCATATGATGTTGATTTGTGAAACCGCCCCTGGAATCAATATCTTTACATTGATTCACTTTCATCCTTGTTATATGACGTTAAACTATACAACACTTTTGTCCGGTACGACAATAAACTACAATATTCTTTGATTTCCTCATTTGAGAAGGAACCATTATTGACATTGATTTTTTCAATCATGTTTCATTTCAAAAGACTACATGCATACATGGTAATGCCTAAACTTTTTATCTTAGGTTAAACCATCATTTCACTAAAGTCCCCTTTCACCCTTCACATGTACGAACCAAATTTGTACAAAGGGTAGTCCTAGAACTACGTGGACTTGATTCCCATCCTTATGGGATACGTAGGAACATTAGAGTATCCCTCGAATCCAGTCCCAAGTCTTTTGGGCCTTACCCCAAATTTCACTTTCAGTCCCTTGGCTGAAAAGCCCTCATGAAAACACACATTGTGTATTCATTATTATGGTCCGAATTCTATGACCCTAAACTAAGATTTATCATACTTTCGACCTGCACGACGTTAAACTTCATTTCAAGAACTACGTATGGCTTGATTCTCATTCTTATGAGATATGTAGTGAAGTCCAAATTTCAATTCAGGACCCAGCCACAACATGATTATGGTTTTCATTGACCTATGTATCTCTATATACATTGGACAATACCCATGTTTATGTGTTATAATCCTAACATTAAATATTTTCAGATCTTCATAACCCTTTTCATGACTAGTCACAAAAATGTCAAACTTCTGAGAATTCTTTTGCTTGACTATGCAGCATGTGCCCATAGGTGGCCTTGCATAAACAGTCCACATAACAGACTTGTAAGCTGAAAGATGCTATTTATTTGACCATGCAGCCAATGCCCTCAGGTGGCCCTGCATATTTCAACCCCTTAACAGGTTTTGTTAAATAATAGTAACTTCATTCTTGGTAAGAATGCCTCTTTTGTCCTTATTTGTCAAAAACGACAGTATGTAGGGATCCGCAAAAAATAGCCTTCCTTAACATATTTGTCCCATATCCTTTTTCATGATATGAAAGTATTCAAGTCTATGGTTTATTATTCTTCCCTAAGTTTGGGTCAGATCTTCGTAGGAGTGATTTTCATCCAGTTCTTCGATATTCTTGTTCGGAAATATCTTCTCCATATTCAAGTACCTCTTTCCATACAACAAACTCTATACTTTAGAAAATTTGAATCTCCATAAACTTTCACTGGCTTTTAACAATAGGAAAGTAAATTTCTGGGAGTTCTTTTGCCTGACTATGCAGCACGTGCCCATAGGTGGCCTTGCATAAACAGTCCACATAACAGACTTGTTAGCCAAAAGATGCTATTTATTTGACCATGCAGCCAATGCCCATAGGTGGCCCTGCATATTTCAACCCCCTAACGGGTTTTGTTAAATAATAGTAACTTCATTCTTGGAAACTACTTCTTCTAATGCCTTTTAGCTCTTTTTCATATCATTCCTCAAATTCAAATATTCTTGAGCCATAGTTTACATTTTTTCTCTCATACTTGAGTATGGTAATATGTTTTCAGATAAATTGTCAAGGAATTGAATCAATTTTAATCTATTTTGGTCAAAGCTATTTAGACCTTAAACATTATCCCCTTTATGTCCGGCATGCATGACTTTAAACTGCCCAGAAAACACAAAGGAACTCAGAATAAAAGTCAAGTTCCAGCTCACTAAATATACATTTATGTGTAATTTAGGTAATATTGAGCAATTAAAAAGTTCAAAGTTTGTAGGATTATTTGTAATAATCCTAGTAAAAATCAAAGTATGCTTACTAGTCCCATTGGCTTAAGTAAATTTGAAGCAGGTAATGAAAGAATGCAGGTACAAATGATTGAAGACGAAAGTGTTTTTCATTGATACACAGGAGATAGAAAGACATCCACAGACTGGAGTCTCTTCTCTTTTTCAATAATTGCAGAAGATTGTCAACATAAGTCTTCATTTGATGTATAGCATCCTGAGCCTTATCAGCAGTTACATGAAGCTCGTGCACTTGACTAGCTTCACTCTTTTCAGCTTGCTGAAGTGCCTTCTTAGCATCTGCGATGGCTTTCATTCCATTCATATGAGTTTCATCAAATGATTTATTAAGCTGATCAAGTTCCCCAGTAACAGTATCTAACTGTTGCTGGAGTTGCACCTGCTGGAAGACCTTTTCTATGATTTTTTGCTTCAGATCATTCATCTTGGCAGCATAATCAGCTTCAACTTGGGATATCGCAGCCTCAAATTCACCTATGTTGACTGACAATTTCACTCTGGTCAAATCTTCACGACTTGTCTGCACTTGCTCCCTCCTGAAAATGATCTGTTTCACCGCAGCATGGATCTTTTCATACCCAAAACCACCAAGTCCCAGTATAACAAATTGGGATGACAATCGAGAAATTTTTGATGGTAGCTCTTCTAAAGGCACCCGAGATATGATGTTCCATATGTTGTTCCATGCCTTACGTCGTGAAAAGCTGAATGCTTTAAGCATCTCTGGATCTGATTCAATATCATCGTCAGAAGGGGGTATGTAATCTGGAATTAGCGCGCTTAGGGAAGTGCCTTGTCCTGCTCTTTCCCCCCTGACTTGTGCTTCTTCACTTTCAATTCCCGTTGGGGCAGAGGCTGAGGCCTCATCTCCGGATCTAGTCATTGCAGTTGATGGTCCTGCATGATTAATTGAAAGGTTTAGTCAGCTTCAAAGGATAACAAAAGAATAGATTGTCTTGCGAATAATGTACAATCACAAATATTGTTATCCCTTACCCAAGGGTGGTTCATCAACCTGAGAAGACTTCTCCCCATCTTTCCCGGTTTCAACTGGATTTTGAAGATGGGTCTCAGGAGAGTTTATTGGATTTAGCTCTACTTGAGCTAATGTTTCTACAATGATAGGGTTGAAATCAGTGTCCACACCCTCTTCGGGCATTGGCAGTTCAGCGGCTTCTACGGAAGAAACTGCATATTATTTTCCATCATGGTTAGAAGTATATTTTTTTAAAAAAAAAAATTGGGTGAAGGGTAGCACTCACGCCCAAGGTCTTCTAAATCATATGACAACTTAGCATGATCATAAAATTCTTCAAAAGTCATTCCTTGATTCATCATTTCATCCAATGATACTTCAGAGTCTTGATTAGTCTCACCAGTGGGAGCATTTGCTACATCTTCTTGCCGACTTATGTCCTGCAACCCCTGACCCTGGACAGCATCTTCAGTAGTAGGAGGGATATTGGGAATGGATGGTAGCTCTTCTCCAGGAGCAACCAAGTCAGCCTGGGTCTGTGATTGTTCTACAGCACCCTCCACGACCTTTGAAGGAGGGTCAGTCCCTTCCCTCAAGGGGGAAATTGAAGAAGCCCCTGCAATCCTCAGAAATATGAGTAACCATATGATTATGGGTATAAACTCATGATTTTTCAAAGGACTTACCACTGCTAATGAAACGTTTAGCTATGGATTTCCTCCTTCGTTGCCTTGGCTTCTTTTGTTTTTTCGGAGTATCAGTAGTTTCCCTTATTGGCACTTGGATTGGCGAATGGAAGGCTATGTCCAGTGCCTCATTCATGGCCTGATGGCCTAGAGATATCTCGCCTGGTTCGCGAGGAGAATCAGCAGCAGCCCCGATAGCAGTACCACCAGGGCTATATTGTGGCGAAGGAACCCCGGTCCCTTTCTTTGCAAGCTGCAAGATGAAGAAAATAACTTCCTTAAGTAACACAGCTTCAACTGAAATCAAGTTGCAAAGAAAATAAGGAAATAAAACTTACATCTTCAGGAGCCACGTACTATTGCCATTCCTCATCTCCAGAACCATCAGCCCCCTCAGTGGTGCCACGATCAATCATTTCCTTCACCCGCCTGGTGATAGGAACCGAATCATCAGTGGAATATATGAGCATTTCCAGCTCTCTGATGTAAGCTCACACTTCATTAGGGTTATCTCCGTATTGAAGGTTTTTAGAAGCTACAAGATTTCCTTTTCCAAGAAGTTGTAGGCCCTCACACAAATCCAGCCAGGCGGTCTCAGTATCACAGTATAAGCTCTGCCATAGCTGAACAGCCTCTGGTCATAGATATAAAGGCTGTGAGGAAGGTCCTACAATTTTTGATTTTAATCTCTTCCCAGCTCCTGCAACTACAAATAGAGAATAAGAATGTAAGACTTATTACTTTATAAATTAGCAGTGATTGAAATTTCTACAATGAAATAACTCACCAGGAGTTGATGGAGTGGGTCTTTTAATTCTGGCCAGAGGATTATATAGGGCACGAAACCGCTTTGCCGCTGGTTGTGCCTCATCATCCCCATCGTGATAATCCGATGAATCAGTTCTAGAAGAGGAGTCTGTTGAACCTATTTCAGGTGGAGAAGCGTCACCTTCATGAGGAAGAGTTTCTTTCTCTACAGTCCTCTTCCTCTTTCCCACTTGATATACTGGGTGATTAATATCCCTTTGGGGTATGATGCTATCCAGTGTTCAGCATAAAATGTAGTCAGATTATATGCCGCTTTTTCAACTGGTAGATCAAATACTGCCCCGGTCTTCTCTCTTGATGTCAGCAACCATAGTTGCCGAGCAACCATCGAATGTTTCTCTAACCTGACATGTACCGGAGGGGATACAGAAATCTGTTGCAAACATTTGAATTGGCGTGCAAATCTATATGGAGCATAGGCCTCACATATGATTTCTCCATCAATCCTGGCTACTAACACGCCATCCCTGCAAGCTAGCATGTATGCCCTCAAATCCAAATGGGATGTCCCATCATCAAAAAACCGCACGGATGGCGGACTTCCATAAGGAAAGAAGTTTAATTCCTTAAACATTCTTAGTCTTACTTTCATGTCATAACCATTAACATCTGATGGAGCAATTCCAGAGAATGCTTGCACTGACGATCTGAAAGAGCTTCCAGGAATTTGTAATCCATTCTGTACATTGTAAGTCCTGAAGTGAGTGGCGATCCATCCCCACAAAACCTGGAATGGTCCCACTATTCTTAAAGGGGATTTACCCTGGAAGACGTGAAGTAAACTCCTGTGAATCTTTGCTAAAATGGGGGTAGCTAACCCAACCATTTTTCCCTCAGCCAACTTTGCTGCAATGACGAAGGTCCCTGGCCTAACGCCTCCCTTCGAATCCCTGGCCGGTAAGAGATAAACACTGAGCCACATTTCCATGAAACCCGCCAGACGAGTTTTCTTTGGAATTCTTTGATTCACTTCATATCCCCACTTTTCAAACTCTCCTGCTTCTATAGTTGGCCAGAATGTGCCAGGAACTCCTCTCTTCTCAGGTTTTGGACAAGTTGTAGGACGTCTGGGCCTGGTATCCTTGGATTTCTTTTTCTTGGATCCTTTTTCTTTTGGCTCCATCCTTTTATTCTCAGTAAGAAACACATTCATCCATTCTTCCGGATGAATATCTTTTCTAAAATGAGTTAATGAGGTCTCTGAACTCTTGAGCATGTGGAAGATTTTAAATAATTCTCGAGCTAAAGCAAGAGTCTTCTCTGAATCATTCCATGTCACCTTGGGAGGAATGAATTCATCATACATATCGCCCAAGATTGGAGCTCCTGAAATCTTGTGGACATCCCACAAACTGATACCTACTTCTCCATGAGTCAAATGGAAAGAATTAGTTGCTGGGCTTCAGTGGCTGAGTATCTATGGTATGAAGTTATCATGTCTATAAACATATGTTTGGCCAACCCAAACAGCCTCATATATTGCAGCTCTCTTCAGGTCCTCGATAAATTCTGCGCAAGTCTGTCGCACCCAGTATACCCACATCCAAGTTGGCTTCACACCTCCCCCAGGACGGAAATCCCAACTTTTCTTCCAGCCTTTGGATTGATCCATATGAGCATTTCAGAAGATTGAAGGATGACAATGTGGTTGAAGCTCAGGAGTATGATCTTTCAGATCTGGTGTGCAAGGGCTATGATGCATCACATAAGCCTTCTCCACTGTTCCAGCAGTTAGAAATGATCCTCCACCTGAGATATTTGCTGATGCAAAATTGGTATAATTCTGAAACCACGAAAATGGAAGATATTTCTTTACTTCTGGAATAATGACTTCTTGTAGATGACCATAGCCCTACAAAGGTAGATAAGTGCAGTGAGGAAAGTTGCGATGATATTTCTTCAGATACTTATCCAAATATGGAAGAGTACTATCTTTGACAGTATAGTAATCAGGGCCAATGATGTCCATCATATCATCTATCCGCTTGCTAGCCTGTTCATCAATTATTCCAGGTCTAAGAGCCATTGAATCTGCACAGGAGTTGAATAAATTAAACTCTTAAATGGGTTTATTTTTTATAAAATTTGTGAAAGAATTTGGAAAATATGGCTAAGGCATTATGGCGCGCAAGTATGGAGATGTCGCGCAAGTGATACATGTGCCGCGCATGTTTTTGTCGCGCAAGTATTACCGCACAAGCCCTATTACCTTGAGAGTAGCGCGGAAGCGAGGAAACAGTCGAAAAAGAGACTTGCGCGGCGAGAGCTTGAGAACTTCGGGATAAGGTGTTATCCACGGCCAAAAATGGTGTATTTATAGGCCAGGAGGCCTATCTGCGCGCCGCACTCAGAGCGCTTAAGGCCTGCGCGACGCAAACTTGCACGCCGCTCTCTGTGCACTGAAGACTTGCGCGCCTCCCTTTTCCTTTGGAGGAATTCAATTTCCTCAGAGTCTGATCCTCTTTTCTCTCCGGATCCAACTCTGAGGGGGGACTTTTGTTTAAGCTCCATTCGTCACAGAATCTAAAGATCGGAAAAGGGAATATCCGAGCTCAAAGTGATTCATCCTTTGAAGAAAACATAAAAAATCAACAAAGGAAGGAAGTAAGGATCAAAAGCTACCTCAGCGCAAAAATTATCTAACTGGCGCGCAAGTGTACTTGCGCGGCTACCTTGGTCGCGCAAGTGACTTGCGCGACCTAAGTGGTAACTGCCTGGTAACCGCCCGGGGTCTTCTCCTGCCTATAAATAGACCCTGTGGGCCCCCCATTCGAGAGGATCTTTTTACAGAAACTTGGATTGAAGCTCTCGACGCCCAAGTCTCTTCTCAAAGCTTCCAGAACACTTATAAGGTAATTTCATACCTAGAATGGAAGATCTAAAGAGAAGAAAGAAGGCCTAAGTGTTGAAACTTATCAACACTTGCGCGCCGACTTATTTCCTTCAATATAACTTGCGCGTCCCTTTTCTGGAAGAACCTCAAGAGGATTCTAAAGGGTTTAAAAAAGAGTCGCTCAAATATTTCAATACTGGTTGAAAATCGCGCGAGTACACCATGTGTCGTGCAGGTATACCTGTGCGACCACAACTTGCGCGCCCACGAAAGACTTGCGCGCCTTTCAAGACTTGCGCGCCCCTACCTTTTTGGGTGCCCATCTTGCCCATTTTACCCCTCTTAAGCCATCACACCTTTCCTTTTCAAGATTCAGTCTTCAAGACACTCTTCAAAGCCATTTATGGCATGATTTCTTGATTTGACTTCCTTATCTGAAAGGAATTCTATGGAATATCTCTCAAAACCTAGTGATTTAAATATCCTTATGTCACTAAATATAGAGAGTTCATTCATTCAACCTCATCCTTTAAGATGAGAGAATCCTTAACTTGGGCATCCTCCTCATGAGTAATCCCCAATCATAATCCTTTAACTTGGGCATCCTCCTTAGGAGTAAGCCCCAATTTCAAATTCGGGCATCCTTCTTTAGGAGTAAGCCCCAAATTCTTAAAGTTCCCAAACTTGGGCATCCTCCTCAGGAGTAAGCCCCAAACCTTAATTCCTAACCTGGGTCTCCTTTTCAGGAATAAGACTCAGTCATAATCTTGGGAATCCTTCTTAGGAGTAAGCCCCAAGTCCCCTGACCTGGGTATCCCTTTTAGGAATAAGACTCAGTCATAACCTGGGCCTCCTTTTTTAGGAGTAAGTCCCAGTCATAATCTTGGGTTTCCTTTTCAGGAGTAAACCCCAAGCCCCCTTAAATATCTCTTAACCAGTCCTAATTTACCCTTGATTTGGGTTTCCTTTTCAGGAGTAAAACCCAATCATAAGTCCCCTCCTAACTTGGGCATCCTCCTTAGGAGTAAGCCCCAAGATTAGAGTATTCAAATCTCCATAAAGCACATATACCTTTATGGACCCTGTTCCTGGATTTTCTCCCTAAAAGTGAATCCTAATCCTTCATCTATCTGGGCAGTCATACATACCTAAGCCCCAAAAAATTTCTTATGATTGCATCTTTCATGGAACAATTGTCTAATTTTTACCAATACCTCTTGTTTCTCACACCGAGCATGACTCAACTGAGCTTAGAGTGTAAAAGTAATTATGACATTCTTCTTTGAGGTATCAATCATAAACATCATACTCCATTACTCAAACGACGTGGGTTCTGATTCCTTTTCCAAAAGAACGGATACGTAGGTAGCCCATTTATTGGTTCGATCCCAACTTTGAAATAATCCATGTCCTTCTGAATGACGATAAACTTCAAGTGCCCCACTGAGTGGCTTTAAAACCAGCCTGGTCATCATAATGACCAAGAGACTTTTATATAAATGTTTTGAAGGATACCATTGACCAAGAATCTCTAAACATATATAGATGATTCTCTATTGATGAAGAACCTCAGATACATATAAAAGATTCTCTAAATTTCTTGCATATTTAATCATTGATTGTTAAAACTAAAGGAAAGCACATTTTATACTTGGTAATGTAATAAGGATTCACGAACATAACTTAAATCTATAAAGAGAGTCCTGGAGTAGACAATAATTCCCCTCAAAAAGTTGTGATGAGTCTGACCTCCCATCCTCTCGACCAATGCAAATTCCTAAGCCTCATCAGTCCACAAGCTAATGATCACCTACCTTTGGAAAGTGGGTCCAAACGGATGTGGAATCATTGGATGTTTCCGGTTCTACGAACAAACCCGCTAGAAACCGATCGGAACGTTTGAATCTCCCGTCCAGGAGGTCATCCCCGAAATCCGTGCGAAACAATCATTGTTTAGTGAAACCCGGTACTTCGTACAACACACGCTATCATGGAAGGTCGTGATTGTGTGTAATGCAAGCCAAATCAGGGTTGCGTGTAGTGAAAGACTCCATTGTTGTTGCGTATAATAAAATACACCCATATTTCATTTATACGTTGAATATATATATATATATATATACATACACACTCAATGTTGCGTAGAATAACAACTATCAAACAAACTTGAAATTGTGTGTAACACGATCCAAGAATAATGTTGCGTATACTGCAAGATAATACGGTGTTGCTAATAGCGCAAGATAATCTTGGTGTATCGTACAAAATAAGACATGAAAGAAATTAAAAAATATATATCTTATAAAATCTCAGGTTATTATAGTTGTTCTCCATTTTCCGCTTCTTGTCGCTAGGGCCATGCACTACTGGAAATAATGGAATTTGCGATGGGGCATTTGCGTCGGGATCCCGTTGCTAATAGGCTTTTGCGACGGGGGCCCGTCGCAAATAGCTCGTCGCGGAAAACTGTGTTGCAACAACAATTATTTGCGACGGGCCCGTTGCGAAAGGTATTATTTGCGACAGCGATCCTTCCCGTCGTAAATATTAGTCCGTATATTTGTGAAAACTTTTTAAAATCGTATTTGTGACGGGTCCGTCACAAATACTAATTGTGATGGGTCCGTCGCAAATACCAATTGCGACGGGCCCGTCACAATTCGTATTTTTTTAAAAAAAATTAAAATATATTAATAAATTATTTTAATGAATATAATAATAATACTATTTGCGACGAGCATAGTATCTCGTCGCAAATACTATAAAAAATAAAAGAAAATATTAATACATTATTTTAATTAATATAATAATAATCCAATTATAATTTAAAAATAAAAAAATATTAATAAATGATTTTAATTAATATAATAATAGAATTATAATTCACAAATAAAAATAATAAATTATTAATAAATTATTTTAATTAATATAATAATAATAGAATTATAATTCAAAAATAAAAAATAATAAAATATTAAGAAATGATTTTAATTAATATAATAATAGATTTATAATTCACAAACAAAAATAATAAATTATTAATAAATTATTTTAATTAATATAATAATAATAGAATTATAATTCAAAAATAAAAAATAATAGAATATTAATAAATGATTTTAATTAATATAATAATATTAGAATTATAATTCATAAATAAAAAAATATTAATAAGTTATTTTAATTAATATAAAAATAATAGAATTATTTTACATTCAAATATTAAAATAATTCTAATATTACAAAAAAAATATAATTAAATTATAATATTATAAAATTTTAATATATATATATAAAATTTAATATTATAAAATATAAATAATATTATTATTCATATTAATATTGTTATTTCAAAATATAATATTATTAATATTTTACAATGAGACAGAAACTACGAATAGAAAAAAAAAATTATATTTTGATTTAACAAACTTTATAACATAAAAACAAACTCTAATCTGAAGGAAGGGGGGAGGGGGAGGGGGGATCTGCATATGCTGGTGGAGGAAACTCCATCCCTAAAGCATGAGTGAGTCGGCGCATGTACTCAATCTGCTCGTGATGCTGCTGCTGCCACCGACTCATCTGCTCCTCGTACAGCTGCTGCTGGCATCGACGCTCCTCCTCATGCTGTTGCTGCTACTGACTCATCTGCTCCTGCTCTTGTCGGAGACTCTCTATCAGTGCAGTCTGAGATCGCAACTGATCCTCATACTGTGTAGAAGAAGAAGATGCACGAGCTCCTCTCGAGTTGGACGCCGACATCACAGCACTGCCATAATAATCTCCGGGAGTCAGTCGAGAGCTGATACCAACTAACCGGCTCTTCTCGAAGGCATACTGGGTGGCCTGCATCCATGCTGCCTCATCACACTGACGGCCAGTGGTCTGATCTGATGACTCGGCCTGACTCTCAGGTCAGGTCTGTGATGATGCGGCCCCATATGACTCCTGTAGTTGCAATTTAAAATTAAAATTGTGAATATATTATATGCAATTAATTTTTAAACTTGAAAACAAATAATACTGACCACGATGTGACGCTAACGATCACCTCTGAGCTCCCCAGAAGCAGGATCACTATACATCCTCCGATATACATCGTACTCTATAATATCGGGGTGCTCAACAGCCTATAAGAATAAAAAATAAATTGTTAATATTTATAGTTATATAAAATATTTATAAATAATGTAAGTATCAGATTCTGTCTATGAGTACTGAAAGTACGACTCCCAGCTCGATGAGTCACCTCCTGTCTCCCCCGATTCTGCCTCCCCACCGATGATCTCCTTTGAAAGGCATCACTCAACCAGTGCACACATAATCCATCCCATACATGGGATGAAATGTACTCTGGTCGGTGTGCTCTACATTACTCGTCAAAAACTGACACTCTTGCTTTCTTCATGGCAGCATTTCTTAAATTTTGCAAAAACTAATGAAAGCGATCACGCATGGCCACCTCTCATGCCTCGTGGATGGCGTCACGCATGGTATCCTCGATCGGATACCATAAACCCTAAAAATAAATCAAAATATCAAGTTAGAAATGAAATAATTTTCAAAATAAAAATTATTTATTTACGTACGTACCAACCAATGGCCGAACATGGCCTGCTGCACATCAATGGGAATCTGCTCCCATGTGGTCCAAGGCTGAGAGAAATAGTTGCACAAAATAGCGCTGCCCTGTCCTACTGCTATATGCAGAAAACTGTAAAAATTATAAACATTTATTATGTGAATAGATTAATGAAAACTTAGTCAAATCCACAGGTTATCACACAGGTTATTACACCTCCGTGTGCGTGGATCAAACCCAAGACGTGGACGTCGCTCGATGACGGGGTCAGGAATCATCAATCGTGCAAGACTACGCCCCCTCTGCATACTCCCTGGAGCGCCTGCAGGCTGAGGGTCATCTGCCAGCAACGCATCCGCATCGAAAGATAGGTCAGCATCCTCCAACTCATGAAATGTGTCGTCATCCATCTGAAACAGAAAATGTTAATGTTGTTTGAAAATAATTGATAATTACTATTATATATACATATATATTAGTTATGATTGTATATAACTACCATGGAATTCTATCAGTGTTCATCTTCATCATCATCTTCATATATGTCAATGTCATCTTCACATTCCTCCTCAACATCATCGATATCCATTCGAGTTCCAGTTGCTTCATATCTTACCATTTAAAATTCATATGTGACATCATTAACATCATCGTCATCACCGACTCTTAAATGTGGGGAGTCGTCATAGATACTCATGTCTCTTTGTAAAAAAGATTTATTTTGAGTACTCTCTTGAAATACTTCAATTCATTGCACATCAGTGAAAGCACATTAACTTTGACTAAACTGATTTTCATGAATTTTGATTTTTATTATACTCCACCAATCAGTCAAGTCTCTTGATGTAGCATAGTACTTTGCGTAATAAACTTGATGTGCCTGTTGATCCAATAAGAATGGTTCATTTACTGCGAGAAAACTTTTTACATTTAATATCGATGATTCCATGAGTCGGATGAACACACATGCCTCTCTCTGTATCCAACCACTGACATTTGAACATGGTTATGTAATGTTGTCCAAGATAATAGAGTTCAATGATTTCATCAATTATGCCATAAAATTCAACTTCATTTTCTCGATGATGAGATCCTCTCAAGCTAACTCCACTGTTCATTGTTTTTTTCGATTCCCCATATGCATGTGTGTGAAATCGAAATCCATTCACCACATATGCATTATAAGTTTTAACAAGTTTGGAAGGTGGGTTACTCAATATACACAACTGTTTTTCAATTTTATCAGCATGTCGAGACACCTGAAAATTTGTGAAATAATTAACAATATAGTAAACTATACATTTAATGAGTTGCTAAAAGATAAAGAATTTATGTTACCAGTTTTTGAAACCACTGAGAGAAAATTTTTCGTCGGCGTTCTTCGAGAGCAGCTGCTGTAATTTGTGGAATTTGTTTCTTGATATGATTATCATACAACCTATAAAAAACAAAGTTATTTACTGTAACATAAATGATATAATAAGTGATATAAACAATTACAGTACAACTGATGTCCTCTCTTCACAGTTGAGCAGAACATACATATGAGCTCTGTGATGTTCATCATCTGAAATCCAGCATTCATAAACTCCACCAAAACCAAGATCTGTCTGGTTGAAAATAGATAATTGATTGTCTATTTCATCAATATTCCTCTCGTTCCGTCCCATTAGGTTGTGTTTTGAAGGATACTCAGATTCAAAATAATGGGAGCAGAAAAAAGATATTTCCTCTTACAAATAAGCTTCTACAATAGATCCTTCAACAGATGCTTTGTTATGTACTATTCTTTTCAATTTTTGCATGCATATTTCAAATGGGTACATCCATTGAAACTGTACTGGACCTCCACATTTGGCTTCATATGGAAAATGTAACATCAAATGTTCCATTGAGTCGAAGAAAGACGGCAGAAATATTTTTTCCAGTTTACATATAATTACAACAACATCTTCTTCAAGTTTGCATAGAGCATCATAATCTGCTGTCGCCGCACAAATTTCTTGAAAAAAATGAGACATGTCTATTATGGAATCCCAAATCACAGAATTCAACATACCTCTTAATCCAATGGGTAGAAGTCTTTCCATTATAACATGGCAATCATGAATTTTTAATCCATTAATATGGCCATTCTTTACACATCTACCCAAATTGGAAGCACATCCATCTGGAAGTCACAAATCTACAATCCACTGACAAAATAATAAACGGTTTTCTTTAGACAGTGTATAAGCTTCTTTTGGTTTCAATAACCTTTCTGTTCTGACATTCTCAAACAGTTCCAGTTCTGGACGCCTGCAAATTTGGGCAAGATCTAAATGTGCATTTACATTGTCTTTGCTCTTTCTTGGCATATCCAAAACTGTATGAAAAAAATTATCAAAACAGTTCTTCTCAATATGCATGACATCTAACATGTGTCGGACCAAGAAATCAGACCAATATGGAAAATCCCAAAATATGCTACGTTTAATCCAATTGTGTTCTTTCCCAAAACCAGAAATTTTCTATTGGTTTATTGTGGGACCAAAAATGATGGGAGGTAATGAAAATACAACTGATTTTAACTCCGAAACTCATAGCATTTTTGGAGGTCCATACATTTCAACTGTTCCTTTTCTGAAATGAGATCTTTTTCTTCGAATAGGATGATCAGCTGGACGAAATCTGCGATGACAGTCAAAATAACAAGGTTTCTTTACATGAATGAGCATAAATTCTTTGTTCTCTCCCATACAGTAAGGACATGATTTATGACCATGTGTACTCCATCCAGATAATATCCCATAAGCCGGGAAGTCACTAATTTTCCACATCAATTCTGCTCTCAGTATGAAATTCTGTTTCGTTGCAACATCATATGTACTGACACCAGTACTCTACAATAAACTTAATTCAGCAATAAATGGTTTAAAATAAACATCAATATTTTTCTTCGGATGTCCTGGAATTAGTAAAGTCAAAAAGATATATGGCTCCTTCCTCAACATCCATGGAGGTAAATTGTATGGAGTTAAAAAAATAGGTTAACATGAATATTGACTACCATAAGATACGAACGGATAGAAACCATCAGTGGAAAGGCCAAGTCGAACATTTCTAGCTTCTAAAGCAAAGTATGGATGCACTCTATCAAAATGTTTCTATGAATCACCATCGGTTGGATGATTCAAGCTTTTATCGGTTGAAATATTCACTTTATGCCATGACATCATTGTCGTTGTATTCTTAGACATGAATAAATGCTGAAGTCTGGATGTAAGTGGAAAATATCTCAACTGTTTTACAGGAATCAAACCAGACTTCCCATATTGCCCTTCTTTATATCTCAGTTGCCCACATATGGGACAACTATCCAACGACTCATTTTCCCCAGAATATAAAATGCAGTCATTTGAACATGCATGAATCTTCTGACAAGTAAGTCCCAAATTTCAAACCAGCCTCTTACACTCATAGTAATTTGTAGGAAAAACATTTCATTCAGGTAATAGTGTTTTAATCAAAGAAAATATCTAGTCAAAATAGGTGTTTGACATTCTGTTATATGATTTGATAGCCATAAATTTTGCAACTACTTCTAATTTTCTCATCTTACAGCCAGGATATAATGCATCCTCAGCAGACCTCAACAACTCATAAAATTCAGACGGGGCCAACTCAGGATTTGAAGCTATATCAGCCGGAGTTTCTGTAGGTTGAACAGATGAACCTGCAACATCATGTACTAAATCTTGAAACCGGTATGGATCCGGAATCAAGTTGGTATCACCTGCTCGGAACTGCGTTCACCGTGTTGATACCAAAAAACATAATCTGGTTGAAAACCAAAATGCAAGAGATGTCCCCCCACTTTGTCAAACGTGTCAAACATTATCAATGCACATTTTCTACAAGGGCATTTTATTTTTCCTTCTGAAACAAATTCTAGATTTGATGCCGCAAATGATAAAAAATTCTCTACACCCTCTACATATACCGAATTTAAACCAGAACCGTTTGGATTTCTATGTTGATTTATCCATATGCGGTCATCTAATAATGATTGTTGACGACCTCGTTGTCCCATATTTTTCTATAAAATATAAAAGCATTACTAGGTTTGAATAATTTGTTAGAAAAAACACTCAAGCAAGGATAATTATAGAGTGTACATCATACATGACTGACGCAAACTTTTTATTGAGATATACCTAAAAATTGACCCTTTAAGAATTGAATATGTTGAGAATAAAGCAAAACCTGTTACAAATATTGATAATTTTAATATTATATAATTTTTTTATTATTTTAATAGTTATAATATTATTTTTTCATAAATATTAATTATATAATAATAACATTATTACATAATTAGTATATTTTATTATTAATATTAAAATAATATAATTTTCTATATTATATACCATATGACTTTCATCTATTTGTTTAACATTCTGTCTCCACATGTAATATTTACATTCACTTTCACCTCTCCATTAGTGAGTAGGTTGATAATTTTGAAAAAGAATGCAAATATTACATGTGGAGACAGAAAACACACAGATGAAAGGAGAATTGTATATAATATAGAAAATTATATTATTTTAATATAAATAATAAAATATACCTATAATGTAATAATGTTATTATTCCTAATTATTGTCAATCATTCCTAATTATTGGTAATTATTCCTAATTATTGGTAATTATTCCTAATTATTGATAATTATTCCTAATTATTGGTAATTATTCATATTTATTGGTAATTATTGGTAATTATTTCTAATTATTGGTAATTATTCATATAATTACCAATAATTAGGAATAATTACCAATAATTAGGAATAATAACATTATTAGTATATTTTATTATTAATATTAAAATAATATAATTTTCTATATTATATACAATTCTCCTTTCATCTGTGTGTTTCCTGTCTCCACATACAAATATTACATGTGGAGACAGAAAACACACAGATGAAAAGAGAATTGTATATAATATAAAAAATTATATTATTTTAATATTAATAATAAAATATACTAATAATTTAATAATGTTATTATTTCTAATTATTGGTAATTATTCCTAATTATTGGTAATTATTCCTAATAATTGGTAATTATTCCTAATTATTGGTAATTTTTACTAATTATTGGTAATTATTTCTAATTATTGGTAATCATTAAGAATCATTACTAATTATGGTAATTATTCCTAATTATTGGTAATTATTCCTAATTATTGGTAATTATTCCTAATTATTGATAATAATTCCTAATTATTGATAATTATTCCTAATTATTGGTAATTATTGGTAATTATTACTAATTATTGGTAATTATTGGTAATTATCGGTATATATTGGTAATTATTACTAATTATTGGTAATTATTACTAATTATTTGCAATTATTACTAATTATTGACAATTATTACTAATTATTAGTAATTATTTGTAATTATTGGTAATTATTACTAATTATTACTAATTATTAGTAATTATTACTAATTATTACTAATTATTGGTAATTATTACTAATTATTGGTAATTATTACGAATTATTGGTAATTATTACTAATTATTACTAATTATTACTAATTATTGGTAATTATTTCTAAGTAATACTAATTATTGGTAATTATTACTAATTATTGGTAATTATTACTAATTATTGGAAATTATTACTAATTATTAGTAATTATTGGGAATTATTGGCAATTATTACTAATTATTAGTAATTATTGGTAATTATTGGTAATTATTACTAATTATTACTAATTATTGGTAATTATTACTAATTATTGGTAATTATTACTAATTATTGGTAATTATTACTAATTATTGGTAATTATTACTAATTATTGGTAATTATTAATAATTATTGGTAATTATTACTAATTATTGGTAATTATTGATAATTATTGGTAATTATTACTAATTATTACGAATTATTGGTAATTATTAGTAATTATTACGAATTATTGGTAATTATTACTAATTATTACGAATTATTGGTAATTATTACTAATTATTACTAATTATTGGTAATTATTACTAATTATTACTAAATATTGGTAATTATTGGTAATTATTACTAATTATTGGTAATTAGTGATAATTATTGCCAATTATTACCAATTATTACTAATTATTGGTAATTATTCCTAATTATTACTATTTATTACTAATTATTGGAAATTATTACTAATTATTGGCAATTATTACTAATTATTGAAAATTATTACTAATTATTGGTAATCATTACGAATCATTACAAATTATTGGTAATTATTCCTAATTATTGTTAATTATTCCTAATTATTGGTGATTATTCCTAATTAATGGTAATTATTCCTAATTAGTTGTAATTATTCCTAATTATTGGTAAATATTGACAATTATTTGCAATTATTGGTAAATATTGGTAATTATTGCAAAACTATTGACAAATATTAACAATTATTGAATATTTGGAATTATTATGAATTGTTACTAATTATTACTAATTATTACTAATTATTGGTAATTATTATAAATTATTACTAATTAATGTTAATTATTTCTAATAATTATTAATTAATTCAAATTAATTTTAATTTTTCATTATTACTGCTAATTAATTATAATTACAGCTAACTATTTTAAATTAATTAGTGTTTAATTGTCTCTAATTACTATTAATTATTAATACTTATTCATAATTATTTCTAATTAGAAATCAAAAAAAATTCTAAAAATTTACACTAAATAAATATAATAAATAAAATAAATATGAAATTAAAATTCAGATAAAAACCTTAAACTTGATGTTAATGTCGAGCCGTTGTAATTGTATAACACCACCAACTGAATCCTCGAAGTCGGGAAAAAAAATTTACAACTAAAAGTCGTAAAAAATTCAGAGTGAAAAAATGGGAACGATTGAGAGTTGAGAGTGAAGTAAGGAAATTGTAATGGTTGGCAGTATTTATAGGTTGGCGTAATTGCGACGGGCATTTTTGCGACGGGTTTGCCGTCGCAAATAAAGCTTTTTGCGACGGGACCCGTCGCAAATAACCCTGACCGCATTTAATTATTGGAGGCATTAAAATGGTTATTTGCGACGGGGCCCGTCACAAATATCCCCTGCCGCCGGAGTATTTGCGACGGGCCTACAGGCCCGTCGCAAATAGTCTTTAACCGCCGCCGGTTAGTTGTGATGGGGATAGAACCCCGTCGCAAATAACCCTGACCGCATTTAATTATGGGCGGCATTAAAACGGTTATTAGCGACGGGTCCCGTCGCAAATAATTCCTGCCGTCGGGGTATTGGCGACGACACTGCAGTCCCTTCGCCAATAGTCTTTAACCGCCGCCGGTTATTTGCGACGGGGTTCTGTTCCCGTCGCAAAGAAACGTCGCGCGGTTTGGCGCGCATTTCGTGCCAAACTATTTGCGACGGGTTTTTTTACCTGTTGCAAATAACAGTATATTTGCGACGGGAAACTATTCACGTCGCAAATACCCCGTCGCTATTACCCATTTTTCCCGTAGTGATGAGACCACTGAGAGTCTCCGATCGTCATTTCAACCATGAGGGCAAACAGACAATCTCTTCATAATTGTCGAAGTTTCTAATTTCCAAAACATTTCGTAGACTCGGCTTTAGTCCACTAAGGAAGCGATCCACCTTGATTTCAGTGTTCATGACAAAGCCAGAGGCGTACCTTGCAAGCCTTGTAAAGTTCGCTTCATACGCCCTGATGGACTAATCTTCCTTCTACTTGAGTCCCAGGAACTCTCTTTCCATCTTGATAAGGAGGGTTCGAGGAAAATATTTGTTGAAAAACATCATCTCGATTTCCTCCCAATCTATGGAATCAATTTCTTCTTGGGACTTCGTATTCTTGATCAGTGTCCACCACTGGCCAGCTTCCCTATCAAAACGATAGACTTCCAGTACAACTTTCTCTTCTTCCGAGCACTGGAGGACAGAGAAAATATTTTCAATGGAGTTAATCCATTGTTCTTTGAGGAGGGGATCAAAAGACCAGCTAAACATGGGAGGCCTTTGTCGTATGATGGATTCTACGACAACATTCTCTTTCCTTGGAGGAGGGGGACCTTCCACTTGATTCATGTTATTATTAATAACTCGAGCCTACTGAGAAAGTACTGCCATGATGTTTTGAGAACCTGCTTCTGTCACATCAGGCATGTCATTAGGGTAATCATCACATTTCCTATCACATTGGTTGTTGGAACGTTTTCTTCTATTTCCCTCCATTAACTAAGAAAAAGAACGTATAATTAGAGGTCTTGAATACTTAGCTATTGAGCATAAAAAGGAAACTTTGAACATTAAAGGATAAACTTATAATGTAGAAGTACTTCCTAACTTGTGATTCCTTAGGTTTATATCTAGGTTATCCTTGATCTATTTCTCAACTTATATTCTTGTGGGATTTTTTGTCCCTTAATAATTGTTCGTACTAAGCTCGTGAATCTACCGAAGCATATCCCCCGGGAGTGTCATAACCAAGAGTGAAACAAAGCCTGTTATCATGCACCAGTTCCCATTCGAGTGTAGAGACCTGTATCTTGACGTACATTGACATTACATTACATTTGCGGAATACTTAGTACATAACAAAAACACACACACAAGAATCGTAATAGTTTAGTGTCTTTGGAAACTCGAAATATAATCTTCTAATCCTGTTGAAAGATCATCAACATCTCCCATAAAGATATTCCTTTTCTTTATACCTAAAACCTTTCTTTATATCCTGGGGAAAAGAAAACATAAAAGGGTGAGCTCAAATGCTCAGTAAGGGTAAACAAAATAAATATCAATCACATCATATTCATAAGAACATATCTTTTGGAAATCTTAACCTGCAAAAGAGATCATAATTTCATAACATGGGATAAATCAGGGCAGTGAAATGTAATCACAATAATCATAACTTAAAACATTAAACTTTGTGGCATGCACACATAATCATAGAGAATCATTTCTTGTTAGTCAAGACTAATTTCCAAGACTATCTTAGTGGACAAAGTCCCTTTCTGAAACGAGTCACCCTCGTTTCAGTCCTGTTTCACTGAACCGGTATAACCTACCATTTCAGCCATGTCTATCTCATGAGATATAAAATCTTTACCCAATGAATTGGAGGGAGATATAGGTCCCACCAATCTCATAATGATACCATTCATATGTGTGCCACAAAATCATAAATCATACATCATTGCATAACCCATGTAATAGAAATGGGAATCTTAAACATCATGACATCATGAAACTATTCATATAAGATAAAATAATTCATAAAAATAATTCCATCACAACATAATAAAATCAATGTAATAGTAGGGATAAAAAAGAACCCTTTATTGTCTTAGATGGAAAATAATTTTGATAAAACACTAGAACTCATTTCTTGAGGAAAATGTCCTTTCTTCTTCAAAAACACTTTTCCTTTCATAACATGTCATAGAATTATAAACTAAAAGAGGTGGATTAAAAATAAACTTGAAAACTTGTAAATGAAGCTTCTTTGAAATAATGTTTTAGAAATCCATTCATGCCGTATAAGTTAAACAAAAACATTCTTCGTACTTTTGTCGGAAAAGTTAAAAATTACCTCGTACGAAAAACGAAAAAGATTTCATTCATATCTTTTACTAAAAACTCACCGAAGGGTAAAATTAGATTTAAAAAATTGTAGGTGGATGGAAATAATATTACATTTTGAGGGAACATGGATGTGGATGATAAAATACACCCCAGTAAATCCCAAAGTAAAAACAATCTCGGATAAAAATGAGATTGTGATATTTTCCCTTACCTTAGGTCCGATTTGCTTTGTAAGTGTCTGAACCTCCTGTATAATGATTTAAATCATGTTATTGACTTATTCCAGAATCATATTCATTGTTATTATATCATATATGTTCCACTTATGACTTTATATTACCCGTTCTTTTGTAAATTCATGTTAAAGTAGCGTTTTTGGTAAAATCGTCTCATTTGTCGTTCGTGTTTTTAACTTGTAATTATTAATATGATTACTTGGATCATGATTACTAATATCCAGAATGTAAAACATGATTTATATATAATATATATTCAGAATATATATATATATATATATATATATTTCGATAAATGGAATGAAATACATCGTTCATGGAGACGGTAGTCCGTACGTACGCATGAACGCTGTTTTCGTTTCCTTATTGAAGTGAATGGAATTAAGTAGATGACATACATATAAATTTACATAAGTCCAGTATCATTATTATGTCATATATTTCATTAGTAATTATTATATATACTTTATAATCATTCATGAATGGTTAATCATTGAGAATGAATCTCATCGCGTCGTGGAGACGGTAGTCCGTACGTACGCACGAGCGATGATATCGTTCCCATGGCCGTGGAATTGTGTTGAAGTGTATGTAGACTATTTCAGTATCAATATCACTTTATAATAATCATATATAGTTACTCATTACACCATTATAACCATCCATGTAAGGTGTTGGTGGAAAATAGATTTCACCACGGCGTGGAGACGGTATTCCGTACGTACGCACGCGCGGTGATTTCATTTTCCGTAGGATGGATAGATGGTGAAATAGGATTGTTTAATACTTATAATAACATATCAGTATATGAGTGATAATTATGTAATTAATTCATAATGAAACAACCTAAGAAGAAGAAGTGGAAGAAGAAATAAAGGTGAATGAATCGGTAATGGAAGTTACCTCTTCTTTGAAGCGCCTCTTTGAGACCTCCTCTTAGGGCACTAAAATTGGTCTTTGAGGAAGACTAGAACCTATAGGATGTTTCTAGGGAAGTGGAGAAGAGAATTTGGCAGGGATTGGCCGAGCATGAAGGCTCAAAGTTTTGTGAGGAAGAGAGGGAGGAGGTGTCCTTTTATAAGGGAGGAGAGGGGCACCTTAGGAATATCTCAAAATATTATTTTATATTGAAGTCAAAATCGTTTTATAATGGTTCCAAAGGGTCTTATTTAGAAGATAAAGTGGGGATGGGTCGAAATCCTATCAACCAATAGGATTTAGACAAGTTTAGGGTATTATTTTAACCTTATCAATTAGATTTAACTCTAAGTTAAATAATTTAACTTTTACCGTGTCTTTTTGTTCTCTTACACTATATGGTTAATACACTTACTATAACATTCCAAAAGAACCCCAAATTGTTTATTATTAATATATATATCCTTATATAAGTCATTTGGACGAACCTTAGATTTTTAGGAATAAAATAAAAATTAATAATATTTTATTTTATTTAAAAACTATTTTGTGTCAATTTTGACACTATTTAGTAATTGATTTTTGTGAAAATCATAACAGAATGATATGTTCGAAAAACGTTATTTAAATCCATACTAACATGTCATATTAACCTAGAAAATTAGTGGAATGCATAAAAAGTCTCAAATTAGATCTATTTGTGTATTTATAACATCAATTATGTCAATATTTCATTAATAAGATAATTACTGCATCATCTTTGTGTCATAAATAAATTAACTTATTTGATGTCTAAAAATTAAAAATAAAATACCATTATGTAGGAAATCTTTGTAGCTTTCTAATGAATATTTAAAATCGTATTTATCTTATGTATAACCCTATATTAAAAATGTTTTAGTAAATAAACTTTGATTTTAACTCTTTTAACTCTTCTTTGAATTAAATAATAATAAATGTCCTAATCTAATCCAAGTGGGCCTAAATGATCATATTTTATTACTAAGCTTGTTTATGGTCGAATTACACTTATCCAATAGAATTTGGACACTTGTTAGGGTAATAATAATATCATTTTTACCATTAATTACCCTATTTACTTTTAACCGTGGTAAAAAAAGTAAAAAGTTACTATTCACCAAAAAATTATTTTCATCTCATTGAACCACATTTTACATACTGACATCAACCGTGTCTCTCGGATTTTTGAAATTCCACTCACAGAAGCGGTAAAATTATGTTTTATGAACAATTCATTTTTTTAACTACCACTTAGTGGTTTCACTATTCATCAAAAATTGAAAGTTTTCAGAAAAATACCAAAAATTAGGCCTAAGATATATTTGATATTATGAACTCAAAAATGATTTCTATTTTACCAAATTCAAAACATATAAGTTGCATTAATTAATTTAAAAATTAATTCCCGTCGTCAAAACAATTATCGTGTTTTTAAGAGATAATAACTATCAAAAGATTGACACTTGTTTATAACTGGTTTGAATGTGAAATTACATCCAATGACCAACATTGTATTAAATTGTAAAAATATATTCTAAATATACTTTAAAACCACTAAAATTAATAATTTATCACTATTAATTATTTCGATTGGAAAAGTTGTTTTTAATTAAAATTTAGTAATTTCCACTATTCATCAAAATATGAAAGTTATCCAAAAATTACCAAAATTTCACCCTAAGCTAATTTCGATATTCCAAATCAAAAAATGAAGTCCATTTTGAAAAATAAAATTTACAAAATTTCAAAAAGTGGTTATTACTATTCATAACGGCTAGTTTTAATAATATTTTAATAGCATATCGTTGTTTAGTGAAACTCCGTATTGCGTACTACACACGCTGTCGAGGAAGGTCGCGATTGTGTGTAATACAAGGCAAGTCACGGATGCGTGTTGAGCAAGCTCCTTTCGGTGTAGCATACAACACAAGACATTAATGAAATTAAAAAGAATATTTTTCATAAAATCTCAGGGTGTTACATTCTACCCCCCTTAAAGTGAATTTTTCCCTCGAAATTCGTTGGGGTTATAAATGGTTTACTACTCAAAAGTTTCTTTAATAGAAACCCACATCGTAAAAAGGAATACCAAAACCAATCTTTAAAAAAAAGTATGAAACGTAATGGTTACCCAAATAAACTAATCACTGGGTTTCCTAATTGGTGAAAATATGGATATGGAAGAAAAATCTAACCATCATGTTCTGATGGAGAGTGGTAGAGAACATGGCTATGGAAAATCCAACAATCACAAATCCATAAATTTGGGATGATCTAAGGTACCATTTGATTAATCATATATAAGAGCACTAGGACAACATTTTTGGTTTTCAAGATCGTTTCCCTAAAGTTGAAGAATTTGAATTAGAATAAATACTTACTTTATTTTGGTACAATCTCACTGTTGATCATGCCTTGAACAATTTTTACTTCATCTCTTAAATAAATGAAGTTGAATTTGTTATTCGTGAAGTGTTAGTAGATCATGTGATAGAATGACGGGTCATTCCATCCGTCTCAAACAAAAGGTTAGCAAAAGTCATTAAATATAAATAAGTCATTCTATAGTGAGATTAATCATATATGGTTCCTAAAATGGACTTATACCTCATATATCATACTGCTTAATATAATAAAACTAGTTTCTACTAAACAGGGACTTCCAGTGGTAGGCGATAAAGGCCAGTCGCACTTCGGTTGTGGGTTCGATTCCCACAGCCTTGTCTGACGCGATGGGTTGTCGCCCATCCTGCAGGTTGTCCTTTTTCTAAATCTATATTACTATAACATCCCATCAATAATATCGGAAAAACGTTTTATCCTAACTTATGTCCAAAATAATCCATTCTAATCTTTAGGCTTATCTAAAATACTTCGGTCCAAGCTCATAGTATAAAGAAAATGACTACTTGAAATTTCACAGAACAATCACGTGAATGCCATCATTTATCCCCCATATATCATAAGATATATCTTGTTGGACAAATTACATACATGTGAATACCTTAATCATGTATTCTCTTTAAAAATGAATACCCATTGAACCATAGTGAAAACATGAATGCAGTTAAAAGTTAACACTTTCCACATACCAAAATCCTCAAAATTCTATATACTCAAATCATGATATCACTTAGTCCTTATATCAATCATGAGCTCATGAATACTGTTAAACATTTAATTTTCTCGTTTTCCCTTCATTATGCGCATATCATCTTATTTACGAAATATCTCAATCACTTTGAATACCACATTAGACAAATACATAAATATTCCAATACTCCATGATACAACATTATTTTGGAATCCCATTACATAAACACTTAATCATTCCACCACATCGTTGTCATATTCAACATCGCCAATAGTGATCGCATGTGACTTCCCTTTGTCCTTTTCCTTAAGCGGTTGCTCATGTCGATCATCACTAACCCTTGGATTAGGGCATTTATTAGCATAATGCCCCATTTCCTTGCACTTGAAGCATTGAAGTGTTGGTGGTGCGTTCTCTACATTGTTTGATTTATTCACATCATTAGAAACCCTTTTTCCATTACTTCTACACTCAGCTGCTCGATGACCTTCTTTTCCACACTTAAAACATTTTCTATTCCCTTTAAGACAATCTCCACCATGCTTCTTTCCACAATTTGTGCATAAGGAAACATTCATCTTCTTTTCACCATTATTCTGTGATTTCTCCTTGAACTCCATCTTTCGTTTCTTGTCAAAACCATGAGATGGATATGTAACACAAACTTCCATTTCTGCCTTGATAGCACAACGCACAATTTCTTCATAGCTACTGAAGTCTCTTATAGCAAATTCCCTTCGAATACTTGGTTTTAAGCCATTGAGAAATCGATAAATTTTACTTTCTGGTTGGATGATAATGCCAGATGCATACCTTGCAAGTCTTGTAAAATTCACTTCGTATATACCAACAGATTCATCATCCTTCTGCTTCAGCTCAAGAAACTCCTTTTCCATCTTTGTTCGAAGAATACAAGGGAAGTACTTAATGAAAACAAGTTCTTGAACTCGTCCCATTCCATGGACTCAATTTCATCTCTTGGCCTCGTATTCTTGATAAGATTCCACCATTGATCAGCATCAACTTTCAAACGATATACTACTAAGATGACTTTATCATGTTCAGAACATTGAAGAACTGAAAATATCTTTTCAGTGGTACTGATCCATTGTTCATCAACAAGTGGATCGGAAGACCCACTGAAAGACGGTGGACGTTGCCTCATGAAGGACACAATAGAATATTGTTCCCTTCTCTGCTCATTTGGAAGTCCAGAATGATTCATAGCTTGTGTAAGTACAACAATAAGATTTTGCACTCCATCTCCCATAACATTTGTTTGTTCAGGAGTGAAATCATTGCATTGTCCATTGCATTGATCAACATGGTTCCTTCGGGTTCCAGCCATCGTCTAAAACCCAAAAAGAATAGTGTGAGAGGCAAAAATCATGCTAGGGAAAACAACATTATAAAGGGGGAGTATCCTCAATATCTAACTTCTTAGGTTAAATTCTATGATTGTTAGCGTAATTATAGTACTGTAACCTATACGTATACTTAACCTTTGGGACATCCCTAGACTTAGACATACCTTAGAAATATCTCTAGGGATCTCACTAACGTTTTCGCATCCTAGTTTCCAAAGGTTGACTAAACCTTTCCTCTGATACCAACTGTAGAGACCCGTATCTTGACATACATTGACATTACATTACATTTGCAGAATACTTAGTACATAACAAAAACACACACATAAGGATCGTAATAGTTTAGTATCTTTGGAAACTCGGAATATAATCTTCTAATCCTGGTGAAAGATCTTCAACATCTCCCATAAAGATCTTCCTTTTTTTTATACCTAAAACCTTTCTTTATATCCTGGGGAAATGAAAACATAAATGGGTGAGCTCAAATGCTCAGTAAGGGTAAACAAAATAAATATCAATCACATCATATTCATAAGAACATATCTTTTGGAAATCTTAACCTGCAAAAGAGATCATAATTTCATAACATGGGATAAATCAGGGCAGTGAAATGTAATCACAATAATCATAACGTAAAACATTAAACTTTGTGGCATTCACACATAATCATAGAGAAGCATTTCTTGTTAGTCAAGACTAATTTCCAAGACTATCTTAGTGGACAAAGTCCCTTTCTGAAACGAGTCACCCTCGTTTCAGTCCTGTTTCACTGAACCGGTATAACCTACCATTCCAGCCATGTCTATATCATGAGATATAAATTCTTTACCCAATGCATTGGAGGGAGATATAGGTCACACCCATCTCATAATGATACCATTCTTATGTGTGCCACAAAATCATAAATCATACATCATTGCATAACCCATGTAATACAAATGGGAATCTTAAACATCATGACATCATGAAACTGTTCATATAAGATAAAAGAATTCATAAAAATAATTCCATCACAACATAATCAAATAAATGTAATAATAGGGATAAAAAAATAACCCTTTATTGTCTTATATGGAAAATAATTTTGATAAAACACTTGAACTCCATTCTTGAGGAAAATATCCTTTCTTCTTCAAAAACACTTTTCCTTTCATAACATGTCATACAATTCTCAACTAAAAGAAGTTGATTAAAAATAAACTTGAAAACTTGTAAATGAAGCTTCTTTGAAATAATGTTTTAGAAATCCATTCATGCCGTATAAGTTAAATAAAAACATTCTTCGTACTTTTGTCGGAAAAGTGAAAAATTACCTCGTACGAAAAACGACAAAAGATTCCTTTCATATATTTTACTAAAAACTCACCAAAGGGTAAAATTGGATTTAAACAATTGTAGGTGGATGGAAATAATATTAAATATTTAGGGAACATGGATGTGGATGATAAAATACACCCCAGTAAATGCCAAAGAAAAAACAATCTCGGATAAAAATGAGATTGTGATATTTTCCCTTACCTTAGGTCCGATTTGCTTCGTAAGTGTCCGAACCTCCTGTATAATGATTTGAATCATGTTATTGACTTATTCCAGAATCATATTAATTTTTATTATATCATATATGGTCCACTTATGACTTTATATTACCCGTTCTTTTGTAAATTCATGTTAAAGTAGCGTTTTGGGTAAAATCGTCTCATTTGTTGTTCGTGTTTTTAACTTGTAATTATTAATATGATTAATTGGAACATGATTAATTATATCCATAATGTAAAACATGATTTATATATAATATATATTCAGAATATATATATATATATATAATATATCGATAAATGGAATGAAATACATCGTTCATGGAGACGGTAGTCCGTACGTACGCATGAACGCTGTTTTCGTTTCCTTATTGAAGTGAATGGAATTAAGTAGATGACATACATATAAATTTACATAAGTCCAGTATCATTATTATGTAATATATTTCATTAGTACTTATTATATATACTTTATAATCATTCATGAATGGTTAATCATTGAGAATGAATCTCATCGTGTCGTGGAGACGGTAGTCCGTACGTACGCACGAGCGATGATATCGTTCCCATGGTCGTGGAATTGTGTTGAAGTGTATGTAGACTATTTCAGTATCAATATAACTTTATAATAATCATATATAGTCACTCATTACACCATTATACCCATCCATGTAAGGTGTTGGTGGAAAATAGATTTCACCACGGCGTGGAGATGGTATTCCGTACGTACGCACGCGCGGTGATTTCATTTTCCGTAGGATGGATAGATGGTGAAATAGGATTGTTTCATACTTATAATAACATATCAGTATATGAGTGATACTGATGTTATTAATTCATAATGAAACAACCTAAGAAGAAGAAGTGGAAGAAGAAATAAAGGTGAAAGAATCGGTAATGGAAATTACCTCTTCTTTGAAGCGCCTCTTTGAGACCTCCTCTTAGGGCACTAAAATTGGTCTTTGAGGAAGACCAGAACCTCTAAGATGTTTCTTGGGAAGTGGATAAGAGAATTTGGCAGGGATTGGCCGAGCTTGAAGGATCAAAGTTGTGTGAGGAAGAGAGGGAGGAGGTGTCCTTTTATAAGGGAGGAGAGGGGCAACTTAGGAATATCTCAAAATATTATTTTATATTAAAGTAAAAATCGGTTTATAATGGTTCCAAATGGTCTTATTTCGAAGATAAAGTGGGGATGGGTCGAAATCCTATCAACCAATAGGATTTAGACAAGTTTAGGTTATTATTTTAACATTATCAATTAGATTTAACTCTAAGTTAAATAATTTAACTTTTACCGTGTCTTTTTGTTTTCTTACACTATATGGTTAATACACTTACTATAACATGCCAAACGAACCCCAAATTGTTCATTATTAATATATATATCCTTATCTAAGTCATTTTACCGAACCTTAGATTTTTAGGAATAAAAAAACAATTAATAATATAATATTTGATTTAAAAACTATTTTGTGTCAATTTTGACAATATTTAGTAATTGATTTTTGTGAAAATCATAAGAGAATGATAAGTTCGAACAAAGTTAATTAAAGAAATAATAATATGTCATATTAACCTAGAAAAGTAGTGGAATTCATAAAAAGACTCAAATTAGATCTATTTGGGTTTTAAAACATCAATTATGTCAATATTTCATTAATAAGATAATTACTGCATCATCTTTGTGTCATAAATAAATTAAATTATTTGATGTCTAAAAATTAAAAATAAAATACCATTATTTAGGAAATCTTTTTATATTTCTAATGAATATTTAAAATCATATATATCTTATGTATAACCATATATTAAAAATGTTTTAGTAAATAAACTTTGATTTTAACTATTTTAACTCTTCTTTGAATTAAATAATAATAAATGTCCTAATCTAATCCAAGTGGGCCTAAATGATCATATTTTATTCCTAAGATTGTTTTTGGTCGTATTACACTTATCCAATAGAATTTTTACACGTGTTAGGGTAATAATAATATCATATTTACCCTTAATTACCCTATTTACTTTTAACCATGGTAATAAAAGTAAAAAGTTACTATTCACAAAACAATTATTTTCATCTCATTGAACCAGATTTTACTTACTGACATCAACCGTTTCTCTCGGATTTTTGAAATTCCACTCACAGAAGCGGTAAAATTATGTTTTATGAACAATTCAGTTTTTTTAACTACCACTTAGTGGTTTCACTATTCATCAAAAATTTAAAGTTTCAGAAAAATACCAAAAAATAGGCCTAAGCTATATTTGATATTATGAACTCAAAAATGATGTCTATTTTAGAAAATTCAAAACATATCCGTTGTATTAATTAATTTAAAAATTAATTCCCGTCGTCAAAATAATTAGCGTGTTTTTAAGAGATAATAACTATCAAAAGATTGACACTTGTTTATAACTGGTTTGAATGTGAAATTACATCCAATGACCAACATTGTATTAAATTGTAAAAATATATTCTAAATATACTTTAAAACCACTAAAATTAATAATTTATCACTATTATTTATTTCGATTGAAAAAGTTGTTTTTAATTAAAATTTAGTAATTTCTACTATTCATCAAAATATGAAAGTTATCCAAAAATTACCAAAATTTCACCCTAAGCTAATTTCGATATTCTGAATCCAAAAATGAAGTCCATTTTGAATAATAAAATTTACAAAATTTCAAAAAGTGGTTATTAATATTCATAACGGCTAGTTTTAATAATATTTTAATAGCATATCATTGTTTAGTGAAACTCGGTATTGCGTACTACACACGCTGTCGAGGAAGGTCGCGATTGCGTGTAATACAAGGCAAGTCAAGGATGCGTGTGGAGCAATCTCCTTTTGGTGTAGCGTACAACACAAGGCATTAATGAAATTAAAAAGAATATTTTTCATAAAATCTCGGGGTGTTACATCGAGTCTAGCTCAAAGCGGTGTTTTCAGGTTTTACCCCTAGATACATATGTGCCAGAGCCGCCTCTACCTGCTCGTATCTAGACAGAGATGTATTTTCTTGAAAAACCACTTACTCTATACTCACAAAAATTTAGGATTGTTTTTTATACGTAGTCTCACCATTAAGGTTCTCACTAAGGTTATCTATTCCATATCTCAAAAAATAACTAGACCATCCTATGATACCAACTACAGTGATCCAAGACTTTTACATAAAAAATTTCATGATTTTAAGCATAAGTAATCATTACAGTACAAGCCAAGGATCATTAAGTCTAGTGTCTTGGAAAACTAGGAACATATAACATTAAACATGAGACTAAAAAAACTTCTTTATTTGGCCTCCATAAAGTGCTTCTAACTTCCTTTGAGCTCTTACATCTGCATAGGGTACCCCGGGGAACACATGAACAAAGGGATGAGCTAAAGAGCCCTGTAAAGTAAAGAACATAAGGATACATCTCTAGCAAATGAGTTAGGAGGCATGACATAATGACATCCAAAGAATGAAACTTATAAAATCATTTAATATAAGCATGGGATCTTATAAACATGGAATCATATAAATGTTTCAGAATCCTAAATCATATCTTTAGTACGGGTCAAGGCTAACCGCCAATCCCATCTCCCATTTCAGTACGGGTCAAGGCTAACCGTCAATCCCGTTTCACATCGCATCTCATGAGACTTATCCTTACCCAATGCATTGGAGTGCTATTTGGGTGCACACATCCCAAAATATTCATGAATATTCTTACCACATAAATAATCTTTCCACATATATAATCATACATAATCAACCATACATAAACATAAGGTTACCCATTGAAAGAATTGGGTACCACAATCATGACATAAAACATATCCAATGGGTGTATCACAAAAGTGTACATGAAAGGAAGGGATTAGAACATACATGGACATTAATAGGGTAAAATAGGCATATAACATGGTAATTGGTGTCAAATATACGTGACAAAATATAAAAAAATTATTTTGGAAACATTAGTATTAAAACATTTTTGTGCGATTTTAAGGAAAACACTCTAGATATTTTCAAATAGAAAAGAGGGAATTATTTTATATAAAACCAGAATTGAACCATGAATTTTTTCATAATAAAAAATAATGATTTTATAAATACAATGGTGTTTTAAAAAATTGGATATAGTTCACTTGAAATTTGGGTAAAAATTTGGGATGTCCCCTTAAAACAGGTTGGCTTATCGGAAAGTTCTAAGTAGGGAATCTTCCAAAATCATGAATATCTACGAAAGAATGTGATGAAAGGGTCTTGATATAAGAATATTACAAGAAGTCATAAGACTCACATAGATATATAATATAACACCATTTTGAAAGAATGATACTGCAACCCGAAGGAACAAAGAATGTTCAGGTAGAATTTGTTACGATTTTATCGACATGGTGTCGGGTGTGACCAAGAGGGATTTATGAGAGAGAAATGAGGTTTCTCATCAATTATAAATCCAGATTTATGTATGGGGGAGGTTCTTAAACATACCCTATCATTTTCTAGTACACAAAAAAGGCATAGTATATTGGAAAATATTGATTAATAGAGAAAAGGAGAGGATCCCTTGCCTCAAATACGGTGGTGTTCTCCACTTGTTATTAATGACTTGAATAAACAAATTAGGATTATTAATTCATAATTCATGAACCTATTATATATTTAATTGATTTATTATAACCCTTTTTATTTCATTAAATTCCTTTTTTATTAGTTATAAGTTTCAATTTCATTGTTCGGGCTCGTTTGTTTACTTGGCTTTAAAAGATCAGTTCACTTATATTCAAGTTTGGATTATTTTCAAGATGAAAGTTATTGTACAGAATTGAAGTTACATTCTTTAGATAATATCCATTAGATTACATGGTCTTAATTTTAATTAGGTTACGTAGAGTGATGATGACTTATTATATATATAACCTTAGAGATAACTGTTTTTGTTAATCGGTGGATTTGATTACAAAGAATGTGATTTTCATTATAACTAAATTCCATTTTTACCAAAATACTACAGAACCAAAAATTGGATATATTAAATATATAATAATCTGGTCCAACCATAACACAAATGGTTTCATGACCAGAATTAAAGATAATAATAGAAATTGATAAACCATTTCCCTTGAATGTGCTAAATTAGCACATCTCAAAGGGTGCTTTCATTTCATTCAAATAAAAAGGTGGGGAAAGGGGAGAAGATAATGAAATATACCACTAGCATGAAGAAATTATATTAAATTTATGTTACTGGATTTATCATACTATTATGGTGAAGGGAGGTGAGGAATGAAAATAAAAAATAAAATTACTTAAAAGAAAAGAAGAAAATTGGGAAGAAGAATTTACCTCTTCATACTTCCTCCTTTTAGAACCTCTTAAGGTGAGAGGTTTTGGTATTTTGAGGAGGCTAAGAGCTTTTGAAAGTGGGGGAGGACCTTGGGGAGATATTTGGGCAGAATTTAGAGATGTCTTGGAGCTTGAGAGGAGTGGATAGAAGAGGGAGTGAAGGGGGTTTTATAGTGGAGGAGAGGGGGGATTTCATGATATTATAATCATTAATTTATTATTTATTCCCAATACAAGGAATAGTAAGTATTCCATGGCCAAGAATAGTGAGTTTATCATGTGATCCGGAACCAAGTTGTCTTACATCAGCAGAGCATCATCGATGACTCAATTAATCCATTATTTAGCAGTTATTGTAAATTATCAAATTCTACTATTCATCAAAAATTCAATTATTTCAGAAAAATCCCAAAAATTCACCCTAACCATTTTTCGAAGTGTAGAATCCAAAAATAAAGTCAATTTTTCAAAAATAATTTTTTAAATATGATTATTTTTATATTTAATTAAAATAATAATTTTTTTTATCAAAACCAGTTTTAAAACATTCATTAACTCATTCTAAAATATAGGTATATCGTACTTCCAACTTTAATATTATTTTTATACCACCATAGGTGGTGTTAATATTCATTAGGGTATATAACTATTCATATGGGTATGTTACTATTCATTAGGGTATGTTATTATTCACCAAAAATTATTTTTGTTTTATTAGACTCCAAAAAACTTCTTGAACACAACCGTGTATGCCGGATTTTCGAAATTCCAAACACAATTGACAAAAATATGTTTTAAGATAACTTATACCTTAGTAGTTCATTATGTTGTTCTTTCATGTGATTTTATGACATTAATATAAGAAGGGAATTTCCATTGAAGACATTGGGTCATTACAATGTGACGATGGGAGCAGGAGGATATGCTGCGACAATATTTTGAAGATGATAAACAATTCATCAATATTGAGGTCTTTCAAGCAGCACTAGTTGAGGTGGAGGAAAATCATAACAAGAAATCACCCGAAATTATCCAAATAATCAAAGATACCACGAAGGAGTTGTTATATCTTCAACAACAGTTTGATGTTGTTCATAACAACCATGAGTAGTTGAATCAGACATTAGGAGAAACCCAATTAGAGGGAATAACTACCATTTCAACTGCTAAGGAAGCACTTTGTCAGGCTGAGGACACTAGAGTTTCTAAACTATCTGAACTTCAACAGGAAGCTGATAGAGCTTATGATGCAGTCCAACAAATGAAAAGTCAGGTTGAGTGTTTATTGTAAAACATGATAGAGAGGCTCGATTTTGTGGATGGCCCTCTATTTTCATATGAAGGAAAGAAATTTTGTTTTTTAATCATATAAATCTTTATTCCTATTTATCATGATTGTAATATTAAAGTTAAATGATGAGAATGATTTATGTTTGTTAAAAAATCATTATTATAATAACAAGAACGAAGTGCTCAATCTTTTCTTTGTTAAGCCGAGGGACCTAATGAGCATAATTTTATTGTTGCTAGGGTTATATGAATAATCCCACAAATTTCGTATCTTTTGACCCTTTTTTATTACTCAATATTACCTAAATCATAGAGAAATGTATGTTTAGAGAGCCAGGACTCACCTTATTCTTAGAGTTCCCTTCAAGGGTTCCCAATCTAATGAGTACCAAGTCTTTTGTTAGTGGTAGTTTACAGTCATGCATGTTGGACTACAAAGGGATAATATTTAGGGTCGAATTGCATTGAACATAAATATTGAATTACATCGCAAACAAAACTATGTGGTTAACAATTGCTTCAATATTCATTGAATATTTCTAATGGGAATCTTGGGCCATGATTTTTATGGATACCAAATTTAAATCCTGTCTCAACAAGATTGGTGTCTTTTCCAAGAACAAGGATACCATTAATTAAAAAACCTGTTATGGGGGCTGTATTATGGAGGGAAAACTGGGGCATATGCAGCATAGCCAAATAGTATCATCTTTTGACTAACTTGCCTGTTATGTAGGCCACCTATGCAAGGCCACCTAAGGTCATATTCTATATAGTCAAGAAAAATAATTCTTTAGGAATTTAATGTTTTTCTACTGATAGATATGGGAATTAATATTTGGGCGACTCAAGAACACAGTGGGTGGGTTTTCCAAGGAAAGTTATTTTATGAATTAAAAGGCTATTTTATACCAACATATGTCTTGAATTGGAAAACCATTTCTATACAAATTTGGAGTATGAGTAATAGATAAAAATTTATCAGAAAAGGGGAGATTTTTTATATTTTACTGTGAAGTTTTAAGTCATGAAATGAGGATATTGTGTGGCTTTAATTTAAGGACTTCATCTTTGACCAAATGTATGAGAAAACGTTCCCAATTTCTTGATAATTTTTTTGGAAACATACTATCATATTCAGGTATGAAAGGGAAAACTGTAAACTATGATTTGGAAATTTTTGAATAGAGGAGTGATATGAGAAAAGGGCTAAAAGCATTAGATGAAGTATTTTCCTAGAATGAAGTTACCATTACTTGAAAAACCCGTTATGGGGGATGTATTATGCAGGTCCAACTAGGACATATGCTGCATAGCCAAATAGTGGCATCTTATGACTGACAGACCTATTGTGTAGGAAACTTATGCAAGGCTGCCTAAGGGCACATGTTGCATAGTCAAGAAAAAAGTGCCCTCCAAAGTTTGACATTCTACTGATAAAAGTCAAAGAATGTTTATGGAGTTTCATATTTCCACAAGCATAGTGTTTGGTTTATAGAGAATGTTACCTGAATATGGAAAGGGTATTTCCAATCAAGATATCCAAAGAATTGGGGGAATAAGAAATTTATGAAGCTCTGACCCTAACGTAAAAGATATAGTGTCAGTAGTTTTATGTCATACAACTAGGACCAGAAATGGAAACCATATATAACTCGTGGCCAAGTGATTTCTAGTTTATTTCCTAGTGCATCGAACACATGGTGAGGGAAATGTGTAAACCACGGTCTTGAAGACTTTTATATTGTGAGAGAGATAATGGGACAAGTATACTTGAATGACTGTTTAAAAAAAATTCTTATATATTGTCGTCAAAGATTAAAGGGGACAAAGATACTATAACCAAGAACGAAGATACCATTACTTGATAAAACTATTATGGGGGCATTATTAGGCAGGGAAAACTAGTGTATATGCTGTATAGCCAAATAATGGAATCTTTTGAAGGATAGTCCTGTTATGTAGGCAACTTCTGCACAGCCTCCTAAGGGCATGTGATGCATAGTCAATCAAACGAGCTCTCAGATATTTGAAACCCTGTTTCCATAAACTATATGAAATATTATAAATATTTTAAAATATTCATGATTAAGAGTATGAAATATGGAAAGGGTTTTTTTCATTGAAGATGGGAAATATTTGATCCTGTATTGGAAAAGATTTTGATATCCTTTATATAGATCTATCTCAAATGTAAAATGGATACTTTCTTTGTTTCTTCTGAATTAATATTATAGTGTGTAGTTTAATGTCATGCAATGAGGACATTATGCTATGCTGTTTTGACTCATGCAGTGAGGACATTGATAAACCCATAAGAAATTGAAAACACCTTATTTATATAAATAATCCATTTACCCAATTCCTAATCCCACCCGAGCTATGCTCGGTTTGAGAAACAAGGCGCAGTAAGGGTTTCTTTTACAATATAAATGTGACCCAAGTGAAGAATAGGGGTCTTAAATTTCCATTCAGTTTAACTTCATGCGGTAAGGATGACAATGAACCAATATTAAGTGAAAGACATATTGTAAATTGATTTAGGGATAAAACCCAAGTGTCACTATAAGTCTTGCTGGGGAATGTATCAAGTCATAGATAGCTCTTAAAACATTTTCTATGCAGATTTGACTCTTAAACAAGAAATAAAGCTGTTTTTTATCGTGGCTTGGCCCATGATTAGAGATCTAGTAGTCTCTACGTATCTCATTGAAAATGAGAATCAAGCCCTACATAGTTCTTGAAACAATTATTCCTCATGCTAATGGAGTTTGACATGAAGAATGAGGACTATTTTCATGTTCTGGGAGAACATTAAATCTGAAGAAATAAAATGGAATAAGGACCAAATCAAATGTCTTAACGAAACTCTCCTTATAGATCTGATTCATATACAGGAGTAGAAAAAGAAAATAATAAGATTTTGTCTCTGTGGCTGGGCCCAGAATTGGAGATGCAGGTGTCTCTACGTATCTTATTGAAAATGAGAATCAAGCCATACATAGTTTTTGAAACATGGCCTCTATGAAGATTTTACTCAGACATAGGAAAGGGAGAGACTCATATACTACTAAGGAGTAGTGATGGTGTCAATCATATTTTCTTATCAATTCTTCTAATGTCAAATAGAAAAAAAAATTAGTTGTACAAATGTTGTCTTGCAGTTTAACGTCATGTGACAACGACGCAGATACTACACACTTTAACGTCATGTGGCATGGACACTTATGGTTGTTATGCAGTTTAATGTCTTACAACTAGGACATGGTATTGTGCAGTTTAATGTCTTGTAATGAGGACTAAGATGTATAATTACAGAAAGTATTTCTTCACGAATCTCTCATTGTTTTGAATTGTAATGAGCTCTCTATCTATTGAAATAAAAGTACATGCTTCATTTGAATAGACCTTATGTATGGAATAAGGTCCTTCCAATTTTGGTCCAAGACTTGGAGGTTTCATTCCTGGTATCGTTGGAGTCTTAAAGACTAATACCAATTCTCCTTGAAGGAATGAACGAAGGTGAAATTTCTTATTAAAAGCATATGCTATTCTATTCTAATAGACTTCTAAATGATGCAATGTATGCCGTCTTTTCTCATCTAATCTTTCGAACTCATTGAACCATTTATTAGACCTATCATTTGAGATAATTGATCATGGATTACAACTCTAAGTGAAGGAAATTTTATTTCAATTGGAAAAACTACTTCAGTTCCATATACCAATGAATAAGGAGTTTCTTGGGTAGTAGTACAGGTAGTTGTCCGATAAGCCCATAAAGCATCCAAAGGTTTTGTAAGCCATGATTTATTATCTTTATTCACATTCTTCTAGATTATATTTTATAGGGTCTTGTTAAAATCCTCTATCTGACCATTGGTCACCACATGATAATGTGATGAGTTGTTGGAGTTGATATTATGTTCATGATACAACTTTTTTACTTCAGCAGAACAAAAATTGTTACCATTGTCCATCAAAATAGTATGAGGGATGAAAATTTCTATGATGATATTATTTTTGAAAAAAACAAATAATGATTTTGGATCTACCTTCCTTTAGAGTTATTGCCTTATCCCATTTAGAGAATAATTCTGTAGCAGTGAGAATATACTTGAACAACTTAGTCGTGGCTGGAGGATAAGGCCCTACTACAACCATTCTCCATGTGTCAAATGGCCAGGAGTATTTAGCTGTATGTGGAAACTCTGGGGGTTGATGAATGAGGTTGGCATGCACTTGATAGAGATGGAATTTTTTAGTGAAATATGTACAATCATGTGTCATTGAAGGCTTAAAGTATCCAAGACTTCGGATCTAATTGAAGAGTTTGTGCTCAGATTGATGGGCATCACAATCTCATTAATGTACCTCCTTCATAATAGTTGTCTCTTCTCCATCAATACATCAGAAGAGAATTATATAAAATCCTAGCTTGTAAAGAATCTTTTGGTGGTCTGGACTATCATAAAGAGTAACATTATCCGCTCATCGCCCGATCAATTCTTTCTCATCCCTTTCTGGTGGAAGTATCCCATTTTGAAGATATTCCATGATGGATGTTCTCTATCCCATGGTATGACCATATGTTTAAAAATAAGGCTAATTTCATTAATTTCCTCCCTTCTCGTTTAAACAAAAGGTGATACCACATGGAAATGGGTTATGCTGATAACTATTTCATCCCAATTTGGACCTACCAATCCTATAGCTTCATTATCCTGTATATATGCTTGAGAATTTTGTGATCGTAAGATATAGTACAATGTCAGATATAAGAGAAATTTATCCATTAACCCTCTGATGTAATTACAGAAAGGTATTAACTCTTCTTTTCTAATAGAATATTCCCCATTAATTTGTTTGATTACCAATTCTGAATCACCGTTAACCTTCAAATGATCCATTTTCACCTGAAGGGACAATTCCAAACCTGCGTTGAGAGCTTGGTATTCTGCTTCATTGTTAGTACCACCTTCCAATAAAAGGAAAAAATTCGGCAATACTGCCTTTTCTAGTGAAATAAAGACAATTTCTAATCCAACCTTACTGAGTTTAGGATTTTCCATTCACTTCCCTGTTGGACTTCTAGAATCATCATCAATATACATTTCCCATGGTTGGGAATTATCTTCAATAAAGAAGACCTCTTCATCAGTAATTTCAGTATTAAATAATGTATCTTTTGTATATGGGTTATCAACAAATAAATTAGCTAGATCTTGGCCTTTACTGTCTTTTGAGGAACATACTGAAAGTAAAACTATTGAAAAATAACCACCTATCATTCTAGACCTCCTGTAATCATAGAGCAACTGAGAATAAATTTGAGCGGGTTATTTCGAGATACTAATTGGACCACATGATGTTCTAGGTAGAGCCTCAATTGTTGAAATGCAATGATTAATGCCAGACATCACTTCTCAATACTTTAATACCGAGTTTCCACATCATGCATAGTTCGACTGAGACATTGAAGGTTGTTTTCATTCCTGGTGTCATTCTATTGGGCAAGAAAGGAACCTAGTGATTACTCTATGGATGACACGTAGAGAATAAGTGGCATTCCTTCAATAGGTGGGATCAATACTCATGGAATCAAGAGATATTTCTTGAGGGTATTAAAGTATTCTTGGAAATCTTTAGTCCATTGGTAAGTGACTCCCTTATTCATTAATCTGGGGAAGGGTAATCACTTTCTTGCCATATTGGCGATAAAGTGTTGAATATTGGTCATGTGTCATTGGAGTCCTCTAAATTATTTTAAATTTAGATGAGGATACATACCTAGGATTGATTATGTTTTCTCAGGATCAACATCGATACCACGATGGAATATAATGTAGCCAAGGAAATTTCATGTGGTTACCCCAAAAGCACATTTCAAAGGGTTAATATTGTATCTGTGTCGTCGAATATTATTGAATATGGTTTCCAAATCAGAAAAACGATTGAAACGTTATCTGTATTCGACTACCAAATCATCCAACATTCATCAAATTTCCCTAAGAAGTGTTTGAAGATATGGTACATGGAATGTTGGTATGTTTCGCCTGTATTCTTTAAGCCAAAGGGCATTACCCGATAAAAAAACACACCTGAGGGGCTCTAAAGTCAGTAGATTCTTCATCCTCTAGGGCCATTTTGATTTGATTATACCCAGAGTAACCATTCATAAAGGAATGAGCTTCATAGGTTGTCGTTTCATCAATTAGAGGTTCTGTAGTTGGGACATGAAAATCATCTTTAGTACAATGCCGGTTAAGATCTATAAAATCAATGAAGACTCTAATTTTTCCATTCTTCGTTTTCACTGGGACAATATTGTCCAACCATTTGGGTACTGAACATCCTTGACAAAGTTATCCTTTATAAGGTTATCAACTTTAGCTTCAATTTTAGAGGCATGAGTTGGGTGTGTCCTTTTCTTGAATCCACGATGTTCTTTAGGGAAACCCAAATGATGGGTGGCTACATCAAGATTAAGACATGGAATATATGTATAATTCCAAGAAAATATATCTCGATGTTTCTTTAGAAAGGAAGTATACACCTATTTCTCTTTCGAGGTCATGGCCTCACTAATTAGAGTGGGGTGTGGATCTTCTTCTATACCCAGATTTATTTCTTTGAGTACATCCACGGTGGTAGATACACCTTCTTTAAATGTTATAGGAGTATCCACGAGATCTTCCTCTTCTTCTTCATTATGTGATACCACTTATGTTTCCATTTTCTTGGTAGATGATAAGGAAAAGCTCCCAGAGTTAGAGGAGAAGTCTGTATTTGAACATTTCAAAGAAGAGGCCACCATATCTGACCCTACTGATGATGAAGGGTATTCCTGTGGAAATAAAGTGGGGTTGATGGATTGAGAATCAAAATACTTGACTTCCCCTATAATTTCTAGAATTTATTCTACTCTGATTGAAGAATTAGAGGCTTTTTGTAGTTCAACAAATGAAATGAAAACATCTTTATTCAGGATTCCATCATTTCTTGGTGTATCAATAATTTCTCCCATGTTGTCAGGCTCAATTGCTGAAATTGACATTATGGAAACTACTAGATAAGTGCATGGATTTGGTTTTACCCTTTCAATTTTATTAATGGGTAGCACATAATATGTACTCAAATTCATGAATGGATTTGGTAGAATCTTTTCCAGTCCATTTAGAGCATTAACTCTGGTTATTTCCTTCATCATGGACTTCATTCCTTTTTTGTGGTAAAACTCTAGCTCACTATATTGAGACTGACATGTTTTGAATGGATCCTAGTCACTATGAAATTTCCCAATTTGACCATTGAAATAGTATTTCAAACATTAATGGTATGATGAAGGTATGGCTACATGTTTATGCAACCAAGGCCTTCCAAGAAGAATATTGATGGTTGTGTCCTGACGAACAACCATGAAATATTAATTAGACACAAGATCTCTAAGCTGAGTTCTGAGTGTAATATCACCCAAAGTTTATTGTTCATTCTTGTCAAATTCTAGCAACATTAAAGTTGAAAGAGATAAGTGAGACTCAGTCATGCCTAATCGACGAAGTATACGAACGAGAATGAGGTTGACCTCAGATCCATTATCAATGAAGGCTCGTCAGGTACCTATGTCATTGACCTTTACAGATAGATACAATGGTTTGATATGACCATGTACCACATGGTTTTCATTTCATCTGTAAAAGATATGATTACATTACACTCTGCTTGATCATTCTATATATGGTGAACCTGAGCAGCAACAACATTTCTTTGAAACTCTTGAGGACTTGACAAAGCCTCAATGAGATTCTCTTGAAGATCTTTTGATTGATTCAAAGCATCCATAATGGACAATTTGTCTGGTACATGGGACAATTGTTTCCCGATGTCGTACTTTGGTTCCAAAGTTCTACGTTTCCCATCATGGATTTGCAGTTTTGTAGGTTCTTTAGAAGTTGATGTGTATGATATAGTTGTATTCTGTGTTGAAGAAAAAGCAAGAGATATTCCTAACTTTTAAATATTAGAATAACTAGGTTTATTCACTTGCTGAGAAGAAGATGACATTACTTCTAATCTATCCTCCTAAATAATTGTGCTAGAACTAGACTTGTTTCACATGGAAGAAACTTCTTGTTCTTGTTGATCCCGCAAAGGGGCTCTTCCACAAGTTTCTTCCACATATATGGTTTGAGCAGGGGTATAGTCAAAATGGTGATTTCTAGAATTTTCACATCTTCTCTTGTTTCCTTGAACATGGTATCTTCCTATAGTTCCCCAATTAAGTATAATGAATTCTGACTAAGTATAATCAGAATCATCATTGGCATAAGAATTTTTTAGATTTATAACATTAACAGAACCAAATATCAATTCTTTGTCTGATGAGGATTCTTCCTGACGTGTTATTTATGGTTGTGCCATTTTTTGGGGCGGTTCCCATGACTTTGCAATAGATGGTATAAAATTTACTAGGGTCAAGGACAACAAGGCCCTTGACACGATCTCGTCTTCTTTTGACTGCTCTTTATCCTTATGATCACTTTCTTTCATTGAGGAACGACCTTTTTATTAAGATGGTTTTGTTGTGGCAGGAGTGGTAAGGACACAATTGGATGTTTAAAATGTGTTTGTACAATAGCATGAGTCAGGTTGATCATTTTCCTAATCATCCGATCATCATATATTTGCACATTTTTATAATTAACTTCTTTCCATTATCCTACATCCTCTCGATTGGTAGCAGTAACACATGATATTTGAGTTGATGAACTTTTCAATTTCACTTGTCCAGAGTCTACCATATTTTGTAGAAGGTCTTTGAAAATACATCACTCCTGAATGGGGTGCCCCAATATCTGATGAAAGGGAAAATAATTTGGATAATCTTCCACTCCATCTTTATTTGGCTTCTTCAGCCTTGGCAACTGAACCAAATTTTTTTCTATCGATGAGATGATGTAACCAGGAACTTGTTCATTCCTAAAAGAATACACATTATTCTTTAATTCCTAAAACTGTTTCCACCTTTGATCTCTTTGATCATCTTGATGAGACGGTCATTATTGTTGATGCTCAGGAGGCAGAGCCCTTCAGTATGATGATGGTCCTGAAGTAGAAGCAGGTACATGTTCCTGTTTGAGTGATATTGTAGCAGCATTTTTCCTTTCCTATCCTCATTCATGGAGATAATGGAATTAAATGATTTATATCCTTAGTTTCTATATTAAAGTCTTATATCTTCTTAGCAATTGAAGTAAGGTCTTTAAAACATCCTGTGTATTTCACAAGGATCAATGGTGTGCATAATTCATCACAAATATTTTCTACACTAGTTGGTAGAAACTCTACTTAAGGGAGTACTAAACTTAAGGAATATGTTAATACCTTCCATCGAGTAATGAAATTGGAAACACATTCATTATCACTTTGTTTACAATTGGTAATATCTAAAACTGTCATCTTTTGTAGTGTTGATTTAAATTGATGAAAGAATTTTTTATGGAGATCTTCCCACCTAGTAATTGATCATGATTTCATACTTGTATGCCAGGCAAAATCTAGTCCTTGTAATGACTGCACAAAACACCTAAGTCAAACTGCTTCTTGATGTTGAGAATTTCCCATCATAGGATCACAACAAGAAAAAAAATGTGTTAAGTGTTGTTTCAGATCTCTCGAACCATTAATTATTGGGAATGTGGTATTCACAAAATTTAGTGGGGGAGGAATTGCATCCACCTATTCAAGGTAAGCTTTATTTTTTTGCAGAAATGGTGCACATCGTTCCTCCATATCTTCCAATCGAGTCGTTAATGCCTCAATTTTGTTCCTATGAAATTGAAGAATATCCGAATGAGGTGGATTATGTGAATGTATAGAAACTGGAGCTTTAGCTTGTGTAACGACCGGTAAAACCAATGATGGTGGGGCTGATATCTTCTTTGGATATCCCACGGGAATAGGTCTATCAAGATGTATATGATCCTTCCTTATTTCTGTACCCAATGGTGGCAATTCATTATCCACATATGTTGTTACTATAAATCCCCTTTGCTGAGGAGCTCATACAGGATTTTCATGTTGAGGACTTTCCTAGGGAGTATGTGTAGCATAAATGTTGTTTCAATGTAACTTTGTATTGAGTCTTTTAAACTCATTCATTTTCTCTTCTTGTTGTTCAAATATCTCTTCAAGTGAATGATATTGACCATCTCTAGTGGAAAAGTGTGATACAATCTAGCTTTTTTCCTTTCCCCTTGTAAGGTGCCTTTCGGAGAGCGGGAGTTGGTTATTTGAAGGCATACCTAAATTCTGGGTAAGCCCTTCATTTTTTCTACGAACACCTTCTTCATTTGCCTCAGTGTGTACCATATTATGGACAAGAACGTCATATTCTAATTATTTTAAACTGGAATTATTTTCTGGAGGATCTTCTACAATTGTGTTAATAACATTCACTGACGCATAATGCATTGATGGCATTTTGTCAGTGTTTCTACTAGATCATCTCCCTTTTTGTCTTTCACGAGAATTCGTTCTCCTATATGATGAATTTCTAGGAACTTTTTGGAGGAAAGTAACATGAAGGGAATCATTGGATAGTTTGGTTGTACGCTTTCCTTTTGGATTCTTATCTAATTAAGAGAAAACTGGATTTTGTTGAGGAGGGGATTATAGATGTAAAAAATACCCCAGCCTTGCAGGATAGTGTTGATCATGTTCTTCTTCTTAAAATCATTGAACATTGTTTAATTAATTTGAAGGTTGAATTAAATGAGCCCCCATCATGGAAATCTAAGGTGATTCATGAATTGTTATAGCTGAAATTCGTCCAACTCCTCTTTTGATTTTGAGGATTTTGGTTCGAACATTTGCAGGGTGCATTATCCGATAATCACCCAAAACATTTGTTTTAGAAGATTGTTGTGATATTTTAGACATTTTCATCTCGTAACTACTGACTTCCTCTAAATGGTACACCTGCTCAAGATTCTCAGAGGCTTGATATAAATGTAACTCAGCAACTTAATTTCTTTTGGCCTGATTCTGATAAAAACTTCTTGAGTCCTGTTCTTGAGTGTACGTTTGATTACATATAAAACCTAGTGATCATGGATAACCATGGGAAATAACATTGTGTGAGACCAGTTTTGGCAGACTTTGCTGATTTTGGAGTGCAGTGAAATGCAATGCTTAATATGCACCCCATCCTCTGATGAAAACACTAGATGGGGAATCAAAATTTAATTAGCATAGTCTCATTAGAGAATTGAGACATTCACACTAAAGGGTTCTCTGTTGTTTTTCAACCCGTGGATTTTGAGAAACTAAGAAAGTTTCCAAGTCAAGTTGGCGCTAAAAAAATTCTATTACCTTTACATGATTTTGATATTCATTATATGGTAATACATTGGAATTTATATGATGAATCGTTTTCCATAAGGTGAGATGAATATCATGAATGCAATATTTTTTTATCAATTATGGAATATCATAGTGAAAATCTTCCAAAGGCCAGAACATGACTGATATTTTTCCTTTAGCTAATTGTTTCCTCATGTTTAATACATCTTCTTCATCTCTCACAAGAGGTTTCACCAATTGATCTAATCAGATTGGATGCTCTGTACTAGAATACAAATGACCAAAAGGAGGGTTGGACAATTATTGTTCCCTTAAGTCGTCTTCTAGTTGAGAAAGTGTTTCACCCATAAATGACAAAGCACCAGACATAGCTGGATTTGTGTTTTCAAGTGCCTTGAGATAGGAGGGCTTTCTCATCACAACCTTGTAAATTATGGAATCATTTTGAAAATGAGTAATACTACTATGGAGAGGACTTTCCCAGTGAATGGAATTATGGGGAGGATCACCATGGTGGATTACAACAAGGGATAAATATTCTTTCTCCTTAGTCATCTATCCACATGAAGGGTTGTTGTCACTCTCATACGGAGATAGACACTCTGTATTGACCAAATTTTCATGAAGTAAGATTTCATGATGACGTTTCCGAAGAGAAACTTCAGAATTACAAAAATCACTCCAAAAAATTAGCAATGACATGGTAGAATCTTGAGCTGCAACATATAAATGTCTGAGGGCTTCAAGAACTCCAGCATTAAGAGGAGCTAAATACCTGCTTGACTCTTGATTTTCCAATGGTATTTTTCGAGAATTATTTTTGGATGTTCTCTTACATATAGTTGGGGCCACCTGCTGAGAGAATTGGTTATAATGGGAAGGTGTATGTGCCTACCTAGGAGTAGTTACCGGAACAGACTGATTAACTCCAATTGGAAAGGGTGTATGTTCCCGATCATGTTTTCTGTTTGATATGGGGGAATATACCCCATGACCCTCTGGGACTAGAATAATAGTGTGTATCTTCTCAGGGATGGCATGATGATGTGTCATCCCATGTGTGGGGACACATTTATATGTATTTTCCCCTAATATAGATGAAGTTGTTGTTAAAATATCGTGGAATGCTTCTAGAATATGGGTAGGGATATGAGTCTACCCTTTCACCATTAATAAGATGTGTTTGGTGACTTCTGCGGCTGAAATGGGAATATACGTCTATTCCATATCTGGATTAGGTGTTTGTTCATGCTCCGATCCTCGTTTTCCTGTCAATGGATATTGATAGTATTCACGCATGGGGGCAGAGAGTTTGGTCTTCCCCATATTTTATGTCGAAGGTTTTTGACTGACTTCTCTGGGTGCTACCAAACGAAATTGGTGGAAGGCTTGATGAACATTGATAGTTGTATGAGCATTATGGCTATATTATATAAAGTATGGTTGACATACTTCCTTCAATACTGGCAGACAAGACAGCTGACAGAATTGGTGATTGTAAATAGGTGTATGTTCCTAATTACCAGTTTCCACCATATTAAATTGGCAGGCCTCTTTATATATGGTCAAACGTGCTTGATGTCTAGTTGATGACTTGTAATAAGGTGTATGTTCCTATTCCCGATACTCCACCAGGTTTTTCTGGTGGGATTTGTGAGTTGCTGTCATAAGAGCCTGTTGAGAGAAAAAATTATGACGGTCGGATGTATGTACCCGCTCGTTGTTTTCCATCATGATAGGTCGATGGACTTCTCCTGAAGAGGTAGAGGTAAGAACCTTCTACCTTTTGAATAGACATTGTCCCTGGCAGTTTGTCTTGCATGCCAATGTCTAAGAGACCTAGGCCGAACGTCTAGAGGCAACAGCCCCGTACTTTTGGGGGTTCACTACCGCATGATTATGCTGGCGGTGATTCATGATGGGAGTCCTTAATAAAGAGTCCGTCATTCTTTAATCAAGGCCTTGAATGACCTCTTGATCCACCTCCCTGTAGTATGGGAGGGACTAGTGTTGCGTTCTAGGGATAAGGACTCGAATTTGTTGGATAGTGTGGTTGGAACCATCTACTTCTTGATCATTGGCCTTCAATGTCCAGATGATCGAACATTGTTGTTGCCCTGGAGGGCCTGTCGAGCAGCCTCCAAAGTCAAGACTGTACGATGATGATGATATTATGTTACATGCACATTAGTGACCCATCATTGAAGATTCTGGATTGGTGATAATGTCATTCACGTGGATGAAGATTCATCGTGAGGGGCGTTTGGGAAATTTACAGATGTTGTCTTGGAGAAAGCCATTCTTTGGATTAAATGGAATTCTGTGGAAAACTGAGAACAACTATAAACTCTATTAAAGAAACGCCTTTCCAAATGGTTATATACCTGATTAATTTCTTTGTCTAGGCTTCCTTTGTCAATTGATAAGGGCCTAACATGTGGGTAACATTATTCACTTGGTTAAGGATTCACATCTGGTACACCATTATTGTTTCGTAATTCATTGAAACGTGTATTCTAGTTTTAAGAATACTTGCTTCTATGAGGTTTCCATTGGATTTATTTTTGGAATTGGAAACATCCAATAGTTCTTTATACAAAGGGAACCTACTTTCCCAAGGAAAAAAATAGTTATGTTTTGAACACTACGATACATAAGAATGTGCATTGGTCGATAGGATGGGAGGTCGGACTCATGAGACCCTATTGGGGGGATTATTGTCAACTCTGGGAATCTCTTTGTAAAATTAAAATATTTTCATGAATCCTTATTAATTCACCATGTATATCATAAATATCCCTTTCAATATATAATCACTTATTAACATGTGTAAAATTTTTAATCATCGGTATGTATTAAAGGTTTGTCGTCAATAGAAACATTTGTATGTATTCGAGGATTTCCATCAATGGTATCCTCTAATATACTGATTATAGATTCTTTTAATCATCATTGTGATGATACTAGTATTTAAGCAACTCAGTGGGGCGCCCTAGAATTTATAGTCATCTAGGGAGATGAAGGATTTTTTTGATAATGGGATCATGCCCGTATAATGGGCTACCAATGTATCCTTGTGAAAGTAATCAAAACCCTCATAGTTCGTTGTCACTTAATAGGACACATAATACCTTTTAAGGTCGTGTGATAAAGACCTTTAAGTGAAAGGTTCTTAGTCAGAACATAGTGTGGGACTTACGCTGAAGGATCCTGATGAAAATGGAAAGGATATGAGTTTCCAAGTTGTACCATACCCTATTGAAAATATGGCTCAAGAAGAACAGGGTTGATTTGAAGTGTTGGGTTTGAACCTCAAGGATGATTCCAGCGTATCCCATATTAATGGGAATCAAAGCCCACATAGTTCGATAAATCTCATAGGAGATTATGGTCCTCTGAAAAGATGAATTTGGGATTACTTATTTAAAAGGATGACTTGATGATTTGAATATTGAATTTGGGGATTATTTCATAAGGACAATGCCCATTGAGCTCGGACCATGAGATAACTTCGTACGTATCGTGGTTTGAAGAGGAATTATTGTTCTCATAGTTCCATTGGGGAGTGTTTTTGAACATATTGTAACCATCACATATCCTTAAGGCCACATGAGTCATGCTCTGTGTGAGAAACAAGAGTATGTGAAATATTCAGTAAGGACACTTCACACTTTTCCTCCTCCGCTGATGGAAGAGGGCGTATCGACCGTCGAAGAGGGTGAGGCGATGAGCCTTCCATATGTTTTATTTACATTGGACAAGGGTCCAATGTAAGGAAGAAGGGATGAAGGTGAGGGGCTTACACCAGGATGGTTTCCATCAAATTGATCCTGTTAGGAAATGGAGACGTATCCTTTGCTTGTGTGGAAAATTAAGTGTGAATTGTACCTTCCCGACTAGAGACCTAAGGTTCCAGGTCACCTCTTTGAGAAAGGAGAGGCCAAGTACCTACCCTCCTCCAAACCAAGAACTTCCCAACACTGTTTCTTGGAGAAAGGTCCATGTGATTGTGGATATACAAACCCACATACATTTCAAGAATCCTAACTCCACTGTGAAACAAATGTGACAATACTATGACTGTGGAAATACAAACCCAAATAGAAGACACACTAATATGCCATTCCCAAAGGATTGATAAGTCCAGAGTTTTTTGTGGAGGCTTCAACTTAGTCCCTTTTAGATAAGGGAAACAAGGAAGGTGATACCCTGCCATGAATGGTTTTTAAAAAGGGTACTTGAGTTGGTCGCATAGGTACCTCGCACAAGTATGCCACGTAGGTACTTTGCGTTGTTGTACCATGTAGGTATGACGCGTAGGTATGGAGCGCAGGTATACCATAAAGGTATAAATGATGACTGAAGAATGTGAAGACCTTCAAAACATGCTTATACCATATAATTATCTCTTCTCTTGTGGTCTAGAGAGAAACCTAAGACAATTTGATGGATCTAGGTGAAAGTGCTACACAATGGAAGCTTTAGAGAGTCTTTCACTTTTTTAGTCCTCAAATAGGGATCCTAAAGGCTCTATTTATAGGCACAGATGGGGCCTGGTCAAATGGAAGTTGTCCACGCAGGTCCATTGCACTGCTCCTCCACATAGGTATTCTATGTAGGAGCACAAAACATCTTCGGGTGCGGAGCTCTGTCGTGTAGGTCAGTCGCGCAGCTCCGTCGCGTATGCCTATAAATCTAGTCCATCAAGAAACTCTTTGGGAATATTTTGATTTTGATTTGTACTCTTCGGACGTTGCTTTGAGATCTTAAATACCCAGAGTATTCTTATAGTCTTTTTGGTTACATTCTCATGTAGTGTTAACAACGTTGTTGGAGACATTATATGTTGGGAGATAATTACTTGGTTTTCACCAACCAAAAAAGTCTCATGTATATCTTTAATCAACGTAATCTTAATCTGAGACAACAAATATGTGTTGATTTCCTTCAGTCTTTTGACTTTGAGCTTTCCTACACACATAGGAAAGGTAATACAATAACTGATGTGATGAGCATAATGACTCAGATACAATCAGTTAAGGTGGCCAATAGTGAGTGTAAACTTGTGTCTCTTTTATCTAAGGTGCATTTGGAGGTGCAAGAAGGATGGGGGAAGAAGTTTCTTTCTTCAATGGTTGTTACCTCTACTCTACTTGATCGAGTGCGAATAAGGTATCTATCAGATTCTGAAGTACTAGTTCTATAAGAGAGTGAGTCAGGGGAGGACCCTATTCATGGATTTACATTAGGAAAGGATGAGATATTGCATTTTAATGGGCGCATTTGGGTGTCAGCATATATACGTGATGAGAAGATTTAGGATTTTCATTCCTCGGTTTGGTCAGTTCATTCTGGTTTCACCAAGTTGTATCGAGATCTTCACTGTCAGTATTAGTGTAAATGTATGAAGAAAGATGATGTGGGGTTTTTCCTGAGGTGTTCCACAAGTCAGCAGGTGAAGGCAGACCATCCGTGACCAGATTGGATTTTGTAGTTTTAACCCACACCAGGTGGAAGTGGAGTGATTTCATGATGGACTTCATGACAAGATTATCGAGGTCTCCTTGAGGGAATGATTTAGTTTTGGTTTTCATTGACAGACTCACAAAGATTTCACACTTCTTACCAATCAAGGATACCTTCAGTGTATATGAGCTGGTAAGGTTGTACATCTAGGAGATCATACTTTTATATGGGGTTCCTCACTCCATCGTTTTGGATAGGGATTCCCATTTTACATCTTAGGTCCAGCAGGGACTACAGAGGGCTTTGGGTTCATAGGTACATTGAGTACTATTTACAATACACAGATAGATGTCCATTCTAAGTGTATGATTCAGGTGTTTAAGGACATGCTTCGAGCATGATTCCTCGATTTTGGAGGTTCTTGGGAGAAGCACACATCTCTTGTGGAGTTGGCCAACAATAATATATTTCATGAAACTATTCAGATGACACCTTATGAGGCTTTGTATTGTAGTCCAATCCAATCACCCTTATGATGGTGGGAGATAGGAGAGGAATCTATTCTAGGACCTCATCATGTTCAGGAGACCATAGAGCAGGTGGAGTTGATTTGTAATAGGATGGCTACTGAATATTTACAACAGAAGTCTTATGTTGATCGACGGAGAAAACCTATGGAGTTCAAGGTCAGAGATAATGTTTTTCTACATGTGACACCACGGTTGGTAAACAGGAGGATTAGGAGATAGGAAAATATTTCAATGAGATACGTCGAGTTGTTTGAGGATTCAGAGAGAGTCGGTCTGGTTGCCTATTGGTTGCAGTTACCTTATAGGTACCACGCTATTCATGACGTCTTCCATGTTTATCAGCTACGGCGTTACTTCATAGACAAGTATCATGTTTTTCAACCCAGGGATGTTGAGTTGGAGGTGGATTCCTTGTTCAAGGAGCATCCTGTTCAGATAGTTGATCGGAGCACAAAGGTTCTCTTTGTCCGGTTTGTTCCCCTAGTACGAGTGCTATGGCAGCACGGGTGAGTACAGGACGATACTTAAGGGAGGGAGACCAATGTGCGATCGTAGTGGCCAGAGCTATTTGAGGATTCTTCATCTTCACCACATTCTTAGAGAAATTCAGGGATGAATTTCTTTAAGGGGGGAAGTTTTTAAGAAATTGGATCTTCTTTTCAGGTATGGATCCTGTTTTCATGTGTTTTGAGAAAAAGAGGATAATGTTTAAATTTATGGAGTACATGCCATGTACTTAGGAGTGCACACCATGTTCAAGGTTTCTGTCGGTGACGTTGTATTTGCTGTGTAACAGCTGAGCACATGGCCATGTGGGGTGACCTAGAGACTGCCTAAAGCGGGTCCCGGTAAGTCCATATACACGCCAAGTACATTTAAAAGACACACCATGTTCTTTTATTTTTATTTGTTAAATCTGACCAAGGTCATGTCTAATTGGAAGAAATGCATTCTTCTCAACTCATCTTATCCCGGAGCGACCGTAGGGCTTGATTAATCTCTGATCCCCTGATCGACCATCCGTGCTCCGAATCAACTACTGTCAATTGCGCTAGAATCACCACGGTGAGTTATTCCATATTCTAGTGCTTTATCTCTTGATTTATCATCTTTCATGAGATATACTTGGTTGAACTTTTTATACATTTTTGTATATGTATGTCATTATAGGACAATTCAAGGGCTGACACAAGAGAATATCGATCGTACAACGCTGAGGTAGGTTGTTTGTGACTTTCCATAGGTATTATTTGAATATGATGTTCAAAAGTGCCCAATACCCTAGATTGGGGTATTGCGTGTTTATGGATTTTTAACCCTATTGATGCCTACTATGCATGTTTGCTTGAGTTAGGGCTATTGTGTGTAAATGGGGTTATTTTTTCAAGCAAAATAGGTATTTTTACATGTTTGATTTGATCTTTATTGTTTGGTTTAGTTATTCTTGTTAGGCAGCTTGCTTTCCTTGCCTAGTTTTGTTAGGATGGAGTGATATATTTTTGATGCTATGGTATTCCTTATAGATATTTAGCCTAGAAGTACTTTAATGTTTAATTTGGCTACTGAATATCATTTTTACATGATTACATACACAGGGTTGTGGGAACCTGGTGTAGAAAGACCATATGGGGAATTGGCATTGAGGGCTTCCCCAGAGTGTCTGTTATACTTTTCACATTGCGAGACCATAGGGGGGATTGACGTTGAGTTCTCCCTCAAAGTTTCTGTAGATATAGTTATGATACCATATGATGAATTGAAGTTGAGTTATTTCTCATAGATTTGGCCATGAGAAATTTTCCAGAGGGTAACTTTTGAATGATTGGTTGAATATTTAACAAATGTATATTGATGTAATTTAAACTGTAGGACTATTTACTTTTGGGTAAATCTTTTTTTATTGCTTCATTTTTCTTTGTGTACCATATATATATTCACTAATATTTAGGCATAGATTTTTGGGTGGTTTCCTACAGGGATTCATCTCACACCCTGTACAGGTCATGCTTTTGGGCAAAAACAAATTATATTACTGCAGGAATTGATAAAGGCAAGCATCCGACTACTCCAGGTGCATGATTTATATAGTGGTGGAGTGTAAGGGAGCAAGCATAGGCTTGCGATGCTGCTGGAGTTGTTTACCTATTTTTCCGCTGTACATTTGTTTAGTACTGTATTATAGAATTTTGACTTGTTTGGATGCTTTCCTAGACACTTGTGACATGCATCATTATTGATATTTACATATATATATGTTGTAGTTGTTTATTTACTCATTATTCCATTTTTTACTATTTAATGGTACTATTATCAATTCCTCTATTGTTATCTGTTTTTTTATGAAGCGTTACTCTGAAAACAAGGGAATAGTTTCCCCACTATCACACCCAAGGCCCTTTCTGCTAGTCGGTAGCCTATAGCATGCAGGGAAATGCATTTGAGGTCGTTTGACCAACTGGGTACGCGACACCTCTGGGTGGCACCCGGATCTAGGGATTTACACACTAGTATCCCAAATTGGTCGGCCACATGACCTCATGCATGCCTCCCCATACACCAGAGGTTGTCAACTAGTATTGAGGTTCTAATATCTATCATGTAGAGACTAAACCTTCTTTATCAAAGTATCACAACATAGGAAATGAATAATAAAAACTAAATGATATAACTAATAATAATACCAAAGAAATACCCCAAGATGACAACAAATGTAATTAAAACATTAAAACTAAATAGTAGATATTCCATGAAAATGTACGTTCTATTTTCAAAAATGAAAACTCAAAAGTAAAAACACTAATAACTGCCATGTGGGTCCCAAACCACATAAGAATCCCTCATCCATGCTCTATCCAAAATTATCCATCTAACACAGGTCCTTTCCCCTGATCTTATCCTGAAAACATGATGTTAATTTAGGTACCGACCAGGAAGCTTGAGTAGGTTGTGAGTATAACTCAGTATGCCACCACCAATGACGTCTAAAACAAATCCAATCCATAATAATGTATGAAGATGTATAAAGAATAAAATACATGAAATAAAGTAAATAAATTACAATTTTTTAATTACCCTTAATTTAACCGCATGAACCACTATGTTCTCGAGGACACCCGAACCATAATACCTACTTCATCTCTTGCTTCAGTCTTAACCATTTCACATTTTCATTTCACAATTCATTTAAAAAATTATATTTCATTATCCATTTCATTTAAATTTATTATAAGGGTAATTGAAACCATAGTAAAATGTTAATATTATGGGTGTAGATCATAATGTCTAGCACCCCATGAGTATAAGAGAATCATTCCCTGTCTCACACATCATGGGTTTTTTTTATAATCATTCCATATCCCATACATTTTTCATGCATTTTGGGGGTCATAGAACATCCTGTCCAAGACCCTATGGGTATTTGGAGAATCAATCTATGCACCGCACTCATTTATCAATCGATCACATATGGGTATTTAGAGCCTAATTTTATGTCCAACAATAGTATGTCAATGAATCATATATATTACATGTATCACAATGTCACATGTATCACATATATTACATGTATCACAAGATCACAAATATCACAACATTACATGTAACAAAATATCTCGGTAATTAATTTACCAATTAATTAATCCAAATCAAAAATTAAATATTAACCTCATTCTAATTATTAATTAAACAATTAATTAATCATGTCGATTCCATCAAATATTTCACTAATTAATTGGCCTAATCAATTCCATTATCTAGTTCAAAAATTAATTAATCACATAAATTCTATTAATTAATCCCGAAATCAATTAATAACATTAATCCAAAAAATCAAAATAGTATTTATTAATTAATACAATATCAAAATCCCAATATACACATAACTAATTCAATAATTAATTTTTAAATTATCGATCCCAATATCTCCAATTTCACAATCCCATAATTAATTAATTACCAAATCAATTAATTCAATTTAGGAAACTCAATTTCAAACCATAAAATATAAATTCTACAATTACGTATATGTAATTGATATCGATATGTTAGGTATTTGAATAATATACCACCTACCACAAGATTTACGATGAAAACTCACCAATGAAAATCACAAATTGGAGCCGAATAATGGCGAAGAATGGGATCTTGAACAGAAACCTAAATCCAAAATCCAAGGAACAAAATCCATCAAGACTATATATAGATCTAAAAAACTAGATATAGATCCAAATAAACAAGATCTATGTCCAAAAAAAAAGAAAAAAATCCCTGTTATAAAGAGAGAAGAACAGGAGGAGAAAGGGAAACCAATCGGGGTGAAGTTAACTTAATGAGAGAGGTGTATATCAATAATAATCTTTTTAAATCACCAAGAAAAGAGGTTGGGAGCCTTATTAAATCATTTGGGAGCATGAAAAATCATGGTAAAATACTTGAGGATTAATGGGGGTCAATTTGGAGTTAATATGGGGTTTTGAGTATTTTAAAATCTAATTTTTAGATTAATTAAAAACTCACACACCGTTTACTGGGAATAGGTACATAGTTTTCCAAACCATGAACCATAATCATGTGGGTATTCTATTTGGGGGGTGGTTGACAGTTTCCAATTATAGGGAATATGGTTTTTCAAACCATGTGACATCCATGCAATTCCACTTTATTAAGGGTTCCACAGTTTGTGGGTAAGTGGCACAGTTTGGGAAAACAATGCACCAACTGTGGACCTTCCCTATTCCTTCCTAATTCCTCAAATTTCAACCAAAACTCCAAAAGAACAATATCAATCAAAGAGTAATAAAAACAACGAATGAAGAGTGCCTGGAAACCATCTATAGAGATCTCCATAAAAGGTCGTGATGTAACAATTTGACCCTTTCATATAAATGAAATGATAAGGAAAGATGAATACTATTTATAATTTCCCTCTAAATTAGAATAAACTCACGACATTATATTTTTATTCATATTGATAAACTATAACCAAAACCCATCCAACATGTTTAATTGGGATGATATAGAGATGGAACCTAATATGATACGGTATAAATAGTTAGTTTGGATAATTGATTCCCAAGTGAATGTTTTGTGAGGGAAATAAATCCTTTTTTTGATTCTATGGAAACATGACAATGATGAGAATAAGAAATGTGAATTAGAATATTGGGTGAAAGATAAATGGAATCACTTAATATCTAATCAGACTATGTATTGATTTTTTGGATGTTTAATGTGGAATGGTGAGAAGAATTATCACACCCCTGTTGTAGTTTTTTAGGTATTTATTCCGTATTTTTTGTTTCCTTTATAATTATAATACTTCTATGTTTTTTCTTAAATATTTTAATTTCCTGATAAAAGGGTAGTAGTTCATTGTTGGTGCATGGTTATAGAAAATCATTCCAGAACCCCAAGTGAGCGTTCATGCCAATAAAGATTCACCCATTCCATTATTATGTGGTTTGAAAAAGGGTGTACCTTAACCATATTTTAGATGTTTTGTAATTCTTCATTTTTCCCTTACTAAATTTAATTTACTTTTCCCCCATTTATCGTGATTATCAAACCCCCCATATCTATGTATTCAATACCACTTTACACATTCACTCTAGGACTATTTTATTTTGGTTTTTTTCATGATTCATCATATAAATATCAATTGAGGGACCCCTCTCCCTTATCTTGGAGTTGTCCCCCTCTTCCCTAATATTCCTCCCACCCAATAGTTTTAGTAACCTAGGGCTTCTCTAATATGAATATTACGGTATGCGTGTTGATTTTTATGGCTTTTTATTACCCCCATAATGATCTATCTCTTATTGAATTATGTTTTACAACTGGTTATTAGTGGATTCAACGGTAAATATAAGTGGTTTAATATTTCACTGTTATTTGAAAAAATTGAAATGATTGCTTCAATTTTTAATAATATCTTCAATTTTATTGGTGTGTGTATAAGTTTTTTTATAGATGATTGGTGTGTGATGTTTTTGAACTGGTTTTCAATTTTTTTAAAAGGTTGGAAGTTAAGGGATTCGACAAGTCTTGGTGTGAAGCATGATGAAAGTGGTTTTTCATGACATGAATATAAAAGGGGAAAGGGACTTGCAAACCCTGTATACCTGGGAAGGTAGACTGGGATAAGTGCACTGGGCATTTGTATTCTCTATAAATCTAGATTCATGCTTCAACACTAGATAAACTATATTGTGATATAAAATTATGGAGACTATTGATACTTTGTAATTGACCACCCTCAGGTCTAGATCACCTGTACATACATGTATGGATCAATCACTATGAGTAAGAAGATCGAAGGATAAAACCCTACATTAGTTACCTTGGACATCCCAGTGTTATTATTTTTATTTTCAAATATTTTTTTATTAATTTCCAACAATCCATTATTTTTATTAAAATTAAAAATCATGTTTAAAATTAATTTTTTTTAAACTAACATGCTTATATTTTCATAATAATTATTGTGCATGAAACACTTAGTGGAATCCAATTTCAAAAGTGATATCATACCCTATATACACCCAATGGGTGTATAAAGTCATTATTTTTTGACATATGAAAGAGAATGTAATTACATGAAGGTGGTGGGTTTTCTTTCTAGTGGCTATTCCTTCAGGTGGTTGTGGTGACTTGATGGGTGTTTGACCCTTATTTCACAAGGATGTGGGTAGATTTTTCATTATTTTCATTTTATTTTGTATGTTTTGGTACTTAATGGTAAGATGAGACCTTCCCCAAAAAATAAAGGCTCCTTTATTAAACAAAAGAGTCCAAATTTCATGAGTCTTGTAATGGGATATTAACCACGATCCATATTAAGAAGGGGTAGAGTCTCAATAGGAACCTGATTATACTACAGAAAATCATCAGCATTGATAACTTTATTTGTAAGACTATATACTACTGATTTTCCTTCTCGATAATTTTGAGGGATGATATGATCTATAGAGAAAATTGAATCCAGGCATTTGTTCCACCAGTTAGTAAGTTTTTAGGATAAATGAGATTGCCCCATCCTAATAGAGGAAACATTAGTGGTAGAATAACTCTGATACCAAATTTTATTCTAGCCTTGGTTCATGGCTTGTTCCACCATAACAATAAAAACAAGAATCTATGCCTCAAGTGAAGAGGAAAAAAGCACAGTAACCATGAAAGCAGCCAAGGACCCCCCCCCACCCCACAATGATCTCTAAAGATTGAGAAATAACCAAAGAGCCCTCGATTTCCTCTAAAAGCTACATCAGAAGTAATTTAAATCCTATCAACAAATGGTTCTTGCCATATGACATCAAAAGTGCCAATGGGAGGAAAAAATAATCCTTTGACAATTATCCAATTAAGAACTGACATTTCATGAACCAATTTAAAGAATAAATGATTCTTTGTAGTTGAGGCCTCATGAAAAGCGGTTAGGATTGATGATATAGAATTGCCAATCGTTAAAGAAAATCCAAAATGAATTATTTTTTTTCGAGATTTCCAAATAAAATGAAGATGTTCAGCCGCAGTAACTTGGAATAGATTCAGTAGCTGTACCATCATAACAACTGAGTTCGAACCATTGTTAAAATATCGAATAGAAGCCGCATAAGGGATTGAGACATCAAAAATATCAGATACTTCTTTCGAAATTGATGAAGAAGTATCCCAACTAAGAAACAATTGATCTGAATCCTCCCTATGCGGGTGACATTGAACACATAAAGAACAAATAGATATTCCAAATGACTAGAGATGACAATTAGTTGGAATTTTTCAGTGAACCAATCTCTAGAGAAGGATGGGACAAGAAGGTTGGATAAATTTCTTATGAAGTTTCACCATACATTGAGATTCCATTATGCACTATAAACAATTCTTATAAAATAACTGGGAAGAAGAAATTCTATTAGTTGTAGGATGCTAGGCCCAAAAAACATCTCTTTTGGAAAAGAAATCTATTTTCACAATATGAATAATGGAATTTGGAAGTCTATCCATGTTTTGATGTTGATCCTTGATAGTGATATCTAGCTCCATCCTGAAATTATCCTCCCCTAAGGAAGAAACAATGGAATTGCTAGTCCAATTAATTTCCCAAAAGGTAAGAGATGAATTCTTTGATACCATCCATTTGGGGAGAGAATAAATGGAAGCATAAATAGATTTAAAAGAAGGCCACACCGAGGAATATAAAGGATCAAAAACTATATTTTTTATCATAGTAATGAATTTTTTTCAGAGGAAAGAAAGATCCTTAGAAGTTCTATTAATGAGTCTCCACATAAAAGAAGCCTGCAAAGAATCATTGAAGATCTCAAGGTTCTTAATACCAAAACCCCCTACATCAAAATGTTTACAACAGGTACTCCATGAAACCATAGCCAATTTATATTCCTGAATATTTTCACTCCAAATTAAATTTTTAATAGAATCATTAATTCTCTTTATTAGAGATATATGTCATTTATACACAAACTTAGAGACAATTACATCCTTCACTAAGAAAATATGACCAACCATGGAAAGTGATTTTACTTTCCAAGTAGCAAGTTGTCTTTGAACGTTTCTAAGAATATCGGAAAAATAACAAGGTTTTGGATTCCCCCAGAACATCAGATCCTCCAGATAAGTTAATGGAAGAGTTTCCTCATGATGAACCAATTCATTGATAATATCCTTTTTCCTGGAAGAAGAAAATTTCCTACCAAAATAAACAAAATATTTTCTCTAACCGATTTCTTGAACAGAGACAATTTCATAATGTAAAGGGGCACATGTGATGTTCTTGATATTGTTTTTTCCCCTTGGGTGAATAGTAATACAACTACTAAATTCAATTTTTTATTTCAAGAAGCCTCTTTAAGGATAAGCGGTCACCAAAGATTCTACATTGGTGGGAATCCATAGTTTCAATAAAACATAACCAGATGGCTAATTTGAAATTCAAAAACAATTTAGAACTCGATACCTCGATTCTTGAGACGCACGTGTTAGCCGGGGTCACTTCTCCTACCATTATCCATCATCCACATTAGGAAACCACACCACCCGTTACCGATCGCCATCGAGGAATCCGTTGGGATCCATCATCATCGTCGATAAGCACCTCCGTCATCGTCAAAAACACATGCTCAACGTCAACATTGTGAACAAAGGAACCACCACAGGAGAACCAACCAACATCAATGTCGCACCTCCTGAAATTCCAATCAAAGATCAAATAGAACCATCCCAAAACCTCACCAAGATGCAATGCACCAGGCCAACCTGGCAGGGAGAGAAGAATCCAGAGGCCAGAGTAGATTTTGGAAAGTAAAGGCCAAATCTGAGAGGGGAAACCTTTGAGTGGACCACAAACCACAATCTTTGAACCACCATCGGCATCACACCGAACAAATCTATCTAACCAGAATGGCCGAAAGTTGAAATGAAAGAGACAAAGAAAACCATCGAAAAATCACATCCAAGAAGAACGAAACCAGATAGAAAAAAATACCATTCCGAACACCCAAGAAATCCCTCACCAAATGAAGATTTAGACATCAAGAAAGAAAACAGAAAAAATGGCTAAAAATCCAAAACGAACTGATTAAGGGAAGATTCGAGAAATTCCTTAGCATCAATACTCAACCACAAAACCCCTCACATCCCAAGCTACCATGAATAACGCTGAACCGGACCGAAAATGGTGTCCAGAACGGTGGATCTGGTCAGCAGAGCAGTCGAGATTCGTGGTTGAAGGTCCAAAAAACCAGAGACACAAGCCCATATAAGGAAAGAATGAAAAGGAGATGGTCCACTCACCATCGAAGAAGTGCTCCGGAAGCCAAGGACGCTGAAGGAGATCACCCAAAAGGAAGAGCCTGAGGAGGAAACGATGACAGAAAAGAATAAGGAGAAGAAGTGGAATGACAGAAGAAGGAAATAGAGGTCGATATGTGGCGCTACATCTCGAGGTGGAAGAAACCCTATGGTGAGGAGGAATGTGGTCGACAACGCTCCCCCCTCCCCCCACATGAATTAATGATAATAGAATGATATCATCTACATATAAAAAATGATTAGGACCAACAATTACTCTAACAGCATTAATAAATTCTATTTTCCCATTTTCGACCATAATGGAGAGTAACCTGCTATGATAGTCCTCCACAATAGAAACAATGATATAAAAGAGGGGATTACCCTTCCTGACACCTCTAGAGCAATCAAAGTAACCTTCAGGGGACCTATTAATAAAGATAGAGATGTGAGTAGGACCAAGAATGATTTTGAACCATGCAATAAAATCACATTCAAAGACAAACATATGAAGAACTTTATAAATGAAATTCCAATCCAGATTATAAAATGATTTTCTGAAATCAAGTTTCAGAGAAATATTCCCACCTCTAGTGGATTTCTTAAGCAGTTTAACATATTCTGAGGCCATGATGATACAATCCTGAATGGAACTTCCTTTTATAAATCCAAACTCTTTGGAAGAGATAATCCTTCTAGAAATTGAGGTCGACCTTGTGGCTAAGATTTTTAAAATGATTCTATAAATACTATTTAAAAGAGATACCAGCCTAAAAAGGTGAATTTAATTTGATTTATCCACCTATATAATAAAAGAATGATATTGAGAATTCAATCCATGAATAAGAGAATCCACTTTAAAAAATTAATGACGAGCCTGTAGACATCCGCATGAAAAATATCCTAGATTGTATGGAAAAAGATGATTCTAAACCCATCTGGACTAGGACAAATTTCTGCTTGAGGGTCAATACTGCCTCTTTTATTTCAAATTCCCTGGGGGTCGAGGTAAGAATATAATTCTCTTCTTGACTCACAAGTTTGGTAATAATTCCCTCCACGGGTTCATTAGAGAGAAATGGTCCATTGAAGAGATATTTGAAATATGAAATCACATGATCTGAGAGATCCTTCCTATTATCAAGAAGCTAATCCCCATTTTTCATCAAGGAAATAGGCCTGGAAACGTTTTTGATTTTCCAGAGAGAGTTAAAGAACATAGAATTTTTATCAGCATCTCTCGTCCAATTAGTCTTGAATGTATCTCATTTAAAATCATCCATGAGATTAAAAAGAGTATTCAAAATGGATTCCATCTTAGATTCCCCTAGAATACAATTTGGGAATTTTTTTAGAGTGTTTTGTTCCTATAATTGCAAAAGTGAATCTGTGAGAGAGGATATTTCTGATTCGAATGAATTGATACAGTCCTTGATCCATATTTTTAGGTTACTTTTGAGATGTTTGAGTTTTATAATATAATAAAAAACATTATTCCTGTAATCAATAGAATTCCAAGTCTATTCAATAATTTCCCTACATCCAAGATGAGTAATCCAAGACTTGTTAAATCTAAAAGGAAAAGTAGGCTTGAATTATTTCCCCATAAGATCAAAAAATATGGGATAATGTTCAAAGTTGAATCTAGATAGGGTCGTGCATGATATGGATCCCAAAAAATCTATACATTATTCATTGAAAAAGGATCTATCAATTCTTCTTACAAAAAACCTATTCAAAAATTTCAAGACCCAAGTGTATTTAGTTCCAACACAGTTTACTTCAAACCACCCATTTATTATAAATGAAAGATATTAATTCTCTAGAAGAATTATAATTATTCATATGACCCATTATTTCATCTAAATGCATGATGGAATTAAAATATCCTAGAATGATCCAAGGACTATAAATAATAGAATTAAGATCTTCAAAATCTATACATAAGTTCCTTCGATCCTTAAAATAGTTATGATAATAAATAAAGGAGCATAAATTTTGAGATCCAAAATAATTAAAAGAGTGTGTGACATGTTGATAACTCCTAGTAACCATTAAAATATCAGATAAGGAGCTGTGACCCAAAACCGAAATATTTTTTATCTTTGACATACATTTTTTAGAATCAACCAAATGAAATCCAAGGTTCTCCAAATTAGAAATGCAGAAAAAAAAACTCTCTTAAGTTCATATAACCTTATAAGAATATGCATGTGTTTAATAACAAAATTCTTGATGGATCTAACAATGTCATGTTTATCCAGACCCTAGAAATTCCCAAATAACATCTTCATTTGAACTTAATACTAGGTTTGAATCCCCCTTTTTGACCCCACTATTTTTGGTTTCCCGATTTAGGAGGTCTCCCAACCTTTCTTTTGGGACTAATGACTCCTTGTAGGAGATCCATTATATCAGAATTACTATAATTACCATTTAACGAATTAACATATGTTTTTCTATCAATAGGGCATGGTGGTGAGCTTTTATTAGTTCCCATGGAACTAGTATAGTTGCCTTGATTAGCAGCAACCTTTGGATTAACATTAGAGATATCCCACACCATAGAAGTGGGTACAATATCTCTATTTGGAATGAAAAAATGGGATTCTACACAATGAAAAGATGGATAAACAGAACCACTAGTAGTAGGTCCAGCCTCTACAACAGGCATCAAAACATAGGATTCTCCACCATGAAAAGAAGGATCGACAAAACCACTAGGAGGTAGCCAAATAGCCACATCATAAAATGAATGTCCTGAAAATAAAACAGGTTTTTTGGGGACCAAAATATAATCTAGAATAATTAAATAAGTGATAGGTGAGGGTACTGAAGAATCAGTGGGATTGACAACCACATAAGGCTCCTCACTTTCTAGTAATAAAATAACAAGCTGACAAACCATTTTCTCCATTTACCGCATCAGCGAGGAATCATCCATTTTTTTTTGCATAAAAAAAAACCAAATTATAAATATCCATTGAGAATGTCAAGCATAAATTATTTTCCTCCATGCAATTGGATCCCATGGTGTTGACCATTTCCTGAACAATCAGAGTAGGAGGACTAGGTAGCTCAGGAATCCGGCCTTGTTCCACAGCTTTTGAGATATCTACCCAAGATTTATTAATAGGAACTGTAACATTGGAAGGACTAGATGGATCCTTTAAGGAATCCTCTTTCTCAACAAATACCTTGTTGTTATTTTTGTTCTGATTGACTTATTTCCAATATGTGTCTTTGGGTACCTCATATAAGGCTCGACCTTAAGCATTACATAATCCTTAATTGGGTTAACAATTCCCATTGAGGATCTTTTCAAGTTTAGAGTTTTATATAATTAGGCCATAACTATTACATTACATCTCAAATATTACAATGTTTACACTTTTACATAGTATCCATTTTTTCATAAAATAAAAACTCATAAAAGAAAACAAGAATTCTTTTCTTAATATAAATCTTCTTGAATTATTATTTCTCTTACCCTTCCTTATACACTGTGAAAAACCATTTCGAAAACATGAGATGAGCCTAAAAATCTCATTAGGGGTTAAAAAATAAAGAATGAAATTTTTTTTCCATCAATACAAACAAAACATACGTTCTTTAACATACCTCATGAAATAATAAGATTCATTAATAACATATAGAAATCATAAATCCTAAATTTAACTTGTGGCATCCATAATGTACTTACATTGTAGCTTTCACAGATACGTAGGGAGTTACATGTGGAATAACCATCATGGTATATTCCATAAATCTCTTAGGAAAAACATTAACGTTTTCCTCTGTCATGTTACCCAATGCATTGGAGAGCTATCTCGGGCTCACCCTCCATAGGTTTATCATGGAACCCCCCATATACAAAAATAATGTCCAATAACTATAACATAATCATAACTCATGAACTAGCATAAAGGAAATATGATATTTTCATATTGTTATCACAATATAAAAATTTCAATATATTAACAAAATTAAACCATTCACAAAACCATTTTCAATACAAAAATACAGAAAAAAGAGTATATAGTGTTTATTTTCCTTTTAAAAACCTTTCATCTTGATAAGGAACCCAAATATCAAATAATTCACAAAGCGACAGAAAGGTCATTGTCACCGCGTACATTAAAAAGAAACATTCTTTTTCTTATTTAGTAAAACACTACATTAAAAAATATTCCTTTTGAATAAAATTAAAATTCAAAGAGGATTATATGCCATATAGTGTAATTTTGTGTATATATTGATGTATGCCTCAATTAAAGGAGATTGAGATGATGTCCCCCATGAAAATTCAGTAGCCTAACGACGTCACTTTAAAATTTAGAAAAAAATTTGATGGGAGAGAAAAGGGACTCTCATCACTTGGACATAAAATGTACAACAATAAGGATATATAAGACCTTATAAAAACAAAACAAAATACAAATTAAATTACAAAACATAAATATGTCTTTAGCTAAAATAGGATGGTGAAATATTTCATTACAAAGATCATTTTGTAAATAAAATAGATCGATTATGAATATTCACTATAAGAACACACTATGAAATTATAAATACAAGATAAGATATCAAAATTCATTTCTCACATAATCATATCACCATAATACATATAATATCAACCTAAATATTGGATATTGGGTTAAGAAGTTCCCTTACATTGAGTCTGACTTATCACATATGTTATTTTTTCTTCCTGAATAATAAACTTAAGTTAATTTCTACTTGATTAAGAGCCTTTTTAAATTCTATTATTCAATTTATATCACTTATTACATTGCTACAACAATTAGTTAATTATTTTATTTCATGTCGGAGATTTTGTTGATGTTCCGAACTTGAGTCAATAATGGACTGGATATAATTAAAAATTGTGCATGTGGTTAAAAGTAAATTATCTACAGATATGTATTAATGATTCAAATATCATATATATCATATATATTTGGTATATATGTATTTATAATACTTCATATTATTTGGATATATGAAAATAAAATACACCGTTCATGGGGACAGTAAGTCATACGTACGCATGAACGCATCTTTCATTTCATTTTTTTCATTTTTAAAGGAATGAAAACCAAATGATACATATGTATATAATTATTCCATTATAATATCATATTTTATATACATTATATATTTTTATTAACACTATCCTTTGTACATTCCATGTATGGTATGAACGATTCAAATCTCCTTAAGGGGGCGGAAGTCCGCACTTCCCCAAATGAAATTATCCTATTTATACAACATGAAATGAATAAAGTCATGTTCTAAATGAGAATTACATAAGAATAGAGATAATTTAAATATCATAAATTTAAAATATAATTACATTTCAATCATAATGGACACCATGAGAGGTGCTAGGGGAAAATCGAATAATCGTCGTTTCGTGAGGCAGCTGTTCGCCATACACAGAAACAGTATGTTCATATCTATTAGATGGAGGTGTGTGTAAGTATATTTAGAATAATTATCATAATAAAAAGATAGTATATTGATGTTACTAGTGTTTTTAGATAAAAAAAGAATTGAAATATCATAGGGAGTGGAGAAGTAAAATAAAAGAATAGAACTTGAGACAAGACATTACCTCTAAATCGGGTAACTCCCTTTGGTTTGAACCAAAAGGCTTTGTTGAAGTACCTTATGCATAATTTATTGCTTATATGAGAAATATAGAGATTTTGGGAGCTTTTTTGGGCAGATTTTGGATGATCCAAGGGTGTCTCGAGGTGTGAGTAATGGGTTAGAGGTGGTGACCTTTTATAAGAGGGTGGAGGGGCTCTTTAGGAATGTTTGAAAGTATTATTTTATTGTAAAATTATTTTCATGTTAAAATGGTTAAAAAATCTTGAAATTAAAATATTAGATGAATATAAGTCTAAATAAAATAATCCAATAAGAATTGGACTGGTTTTAGATATTTTTTAATCCTTATCTTTTTTATTTGACCGTTTTTTATCTTATTTAACTTCTTCAATGTCTTCTTGTATATTCATACTCTATTGTTGATATATTTACTACAAAAATCCAAGAAACAAAAAATGTATCATTAATGATATTTTTAACATAATATATTTCATTTGGCTGAATATTATATTTGTAGGTCTATTTTATCATTTAATAAAATATTAATTGATTTAAAAACTCAATTATGTCAATTTTTAGACTATTCATATCATGACCTTTCATAATATATAGAAACATGATTCCTTAAAAAAATCATTATTTAAAATATGATAAGTCATCCTAATATTTAAGATTCATTCATGTCACAAAAATTTTCAAAATAAATTTTCTTTTCATTTATAATCTCTTTTATTTTAAACATTCATTAATGAGGTAATCATTACATCATCATTGTGTGATAATTAAATTTATTTATTTGATGTATAACAATTATAAATAAAATATCATGATGTAGTAAATGTTTTTATCTTTATAATTACTATTTATTGTCCAGAGTATCAATTATATAACCCCATATAATTTTTTTTAGTAAAATATTGATTTTTATTTTACATTTTCCTTAACTTTTAATTAATTTTTATAAAGTTTTATTTTCACTTACATGTGGATCCATGGGGTCCCAAAATCTACCCAAGGTTGACCATGGTCAAAAATGTATCATAAAATAGGATTAGGAAATGTTTTAGGGTAATATAATGTTATTATAATATTATATTTTGACCCTTATTTAGCAGATTTACCCTTTAACCATGTTAAATAAAATATTTACTGAAGTTAATATTCATAATGTCTAAAATTAAAAGTTACGTATTTAAAAAATATGGACCTCATGATTCAAAATTTGGAATAGATTTTTTCAAATTCAAAACACCTATGTTTCAGTAGTTAATTTTAAATTAATTCCCGTTGTCAAAACCAAAAAACGTGTTTTTATGAAATAATAACAATCAAAAGATTGACATTTTTTATGTCCAATTTTAAAGTGAAATTACTTCCAATAAAAAATTGGATTAAATAGTAAAAATAAAATCCAATTAAACTTTGAAATTAATTAAAAAGACAATATAACTATATTAATAAATCTGTTGAAAGGTAGATTTGAATTAAAAATGCAGTATTTTTTCACTATTCATTAAAAAATGAACATTAAGAAAAAAATACCAAGATTTTACCCAAACTAAATTTTTATTTCCTGCTTCTAAAGAATAAGTTTATTTTTTCAAATGGAACATATAAAAGTGAAAAAAAATATATTTAAAAAGTTTATTCCATCAAAAGGAGGTAAATCAACCTTTTAACAAATATTAGAGTATTTCATGCTTAAAATTGGATCCATTATTATTTTAAGCCACTAAATGTTTTTGGATAGATGTAAAGACATTTTAAAAATACGTATAATCATATTTTAGATAGTTATATTCTTTCCTATTAAAAAACTTCTAGGCTTTTACTACCATTTAAAATAATATAATATTATTTTTTTCATTATGAATCATCCTTTTTTACAACATTAGATTTCGGAGAAACCCATTGTAGTATGTTGGGTATGCCATAAAACATAGAATCCATTTTAAAGTATAATTTATATTCAATTCACAAATATTAATAAATATGAGAATGTAATATTATTTATTTACCTAGGATGTTACATTCATCCCCCATCTTGGGAATCGTGTCCTCACAATTTTAAAATTTTTCTTGGAAACATCATTAATAGTCCCACATCGGAAAAAGAGTCAATAAAACTAACACTTTAAATAAGTTAAAGATAAGTACAAAGGTCACCCGAGATACCACATTCTAGGATTCCATGTATGAAAACACGGATTTGGAGGAGAAACTAAGTGTCATGTTCAGATGGAGAGTGGTAGAGAACATGACTAGGAGAAAGTTAACAACAAGAAAACCACAAACATCGGATAGGTTAAACGGTATTTTATTCTGAGTAGGAAAAGTAAACTAACAACATTTTATTATTTTATGTTCCCTTTTGTAATGTTGGAGAATTTATTTATGAGATTGACTAAGAACATAAGGAAATATACTTACTTTTCAAGTTGAGTTTCACCCTTTAAAAAGATTATACCAAATAATCATATTTTCTCCAAATGATGAGGATTTATGATGACTTGGTCACACCTAATGTTCTAGAATAATCTTCTATAGAATCACATAATCCACAAAAGATAAACTATATATTTCCCCTACCTTTAGACATTAATGAAAAACAAAATGGGTAGTATAATATCATATAATCCTTAAAAAGGATAATCTTTTATAAAATGAAATACTACTCTTAATCTCCCTAATTCAATAAACAATACCCAAACTTCAACAAAGACCATTCAATAAAACATTGCCCTAAAATATTTTTTCAAAATAAACCAACTAAGATTGAAACCCAAATCTCAGAAGGATTTGATCACATGGTCTTCAACAAAAATCATAACATTTATCTCTAAATAACATAAATTAATATTAATGTCACTTACTAAAAAGTAATTAACCTAATCACATATTCTCTATGATAGGTTAATCATTTCAATAAAAAACCCCAATCATCATATGTCCATAATAAAAACATATATTCATCCAAAATAAAATTTCAACCATTACTTCACAAATGAAATCCCACAGACCTCTATTTTACTTAGGCATATAGTGTTCTCAAAAGAGATATTTCCTTCCAAAATAACCTTTATCATTTAATCAATAGATCATTTTCATATACTAAGGATATCAATTTGATAAAACATAAGATCCTAAAATCAACTTATTCTTGATCCGTAAAATCATTTAACTAAAAACATATGTCATACTAAACAATGGATTCATGTAGGCTAGTGGTAGGCGATGCACCCATGTCGCCCTTCGGTTGTGGGATAGATTTCTACAGCCTTGCTGGACACGATGGGTTGTCAACCATCTTGCACGTTGTCCCATTTTATAAAACTCAAAAGTATCCCAAACATGATTTAACCTCAGTGGTTTTCTTATACCTCTCATTTTCATCCCAACTCATAATGACATCAATTTATTAATTCATGAAGACTTGTATATATTGACTTTTTTTTGCCTCCAGAAAATAACATTATTCCCAAGGAAAGAACATTGTACTTTTATCATGGTGTCCACCTGGTTTCTTTATCATCTTGTTCACGTAGATAGATGGTCCATGCATTACAAAAATTATTTAGGGATCCTTCAAAATCATCTCCTCCCTTAATCCTAATACACCTTGTACAACTTTGGTTATATGGTGTTTATAGGAAAATAGTTTCGGAAAATAATCTTGTATGACATATAATTTCAAAACATCTGATAAAAAGTTCTTTTTATACAATAGTTTGACTATGTTTGAGTTGAATCATTCAATCAATAGTCCGTCTAAAATACTATAAGTATGTGCTTAGATAAAATAATTTAAAAGAAAATATAAATAGTTTGTGCAAGGATATCATTCTTTAGAACCTTTTTCAAAAACATAATATTCTTCAAAATATTGTGATAAGGTAAATTATTTGAGAATTCCTTCATAATATTTACCTTTATTGAAAATAATATAATATTGAGAAAATATGATTTGATTAAATACAAAACATGATCCACGAGGGTATTGAGGTATAACGGAGGTGTTTGATATCTCAAAAATTTTCTTACAAGTGATTTGTATTTTAGAAAAAAAATCAGAATCTTTTGGACATGAATTTTCAAAACTTATTGCTAACAAGTCATGAGGAAGAGATAGGAATGTTGTTTGAGATCCTCATCCTTCCATTTGTAATAGACTTTCCTTGATCTGAAAAAGTTAAAAAATAAGGATTTAACATAAGGACTAGACATAGAGACTGTTGGCACCAAACCACACATCCCAAATATTTTCCAAATGCTTCCATACATGATCCAAGATCGCAGACCATTTCGCAAGCTTTGATTTGGAAGGTCGTAGGGCCCAAACGGAGTTATGGATTAGGAGTTATGGACATTTGAAGTTGGGCTGGAAAACTGGTATGTGAAGCCCGTTCGCGAAGCCCCCTCCTCGATCGTGGAGCACCGCTGCGAAGCAAGGAGGTGGGATGCTCCGTGAACCTGTTGGACGTTCACGATGCGCCGCAAAGACCCTTCACGAAGAAATGAGGTGGGAAGCTCCGCAAACCCGTTTGACATTCGCGATGCACCGCGAAGACCAGTCGTGAAGCAAGGAGGCAGGACCCTCCGCAACCGCATTTGACGTTTGCGATCCACCGTGGAGAAAGCTCCGTCTTCGCACGGAGCGAGCTTTGCTTCGCGGCGCCCCTTGCCTATAAATACCCAGCTCACCCACCTTCCCCAGATGACCACCCCGCCCCTTGGGCGGCCAATCTCCTGGTTCGCAGAGCTCCACTTTCCTTCGCGAAGTGGATCGGTGAAGCTATGCTCCGCGAGAAGCTTCCTTCGGGTTGATACTCCGCGAGTCAATGCTCTGCGAGCATCTTCCTATGCGTTGCTGCTCCGTGAGACCATGCTCTGTGAGCCCATTCTCCACGAGAACATGCTCCGTGAGCCCATGCTCCGCGAAACCATGCTCTGCGAGCCCATGCTTCGAGAGACCATGCTCCGCGAGACCATGCTCTGTGAGCCCATGCACCGCGAGACCAGGCCCCACGAGTCTATGCTCTGTGAGACCCCATGCTCCATGAGCACCGTTTCTCCACAAATCTACTTCGCGAAGAACTACCCTTTGCGAGGTTTCTACCTTCACGCCCCCTGGTCCATACCGCGAACTTTTCGAGACGGGATGTCGGTATTTTCTATTGCGCCCTTATGCACATCCCCCATCAACCTATGGAATACCATGATTTTAGAGACTCCTCCACACACCATGAAACACCTTAATTAGACATATACCTCTTAGTTCATTTCCCTTGTCGGGAGTTGAGATTCTCATCATCAATTTCTCGAGTACCTTGAGTCAAACCATTCCGTAGGCAACTCTTCCAAACCCTATCACTTGACTCCTATTCTAGGTTGAACTAGAAAGGGTTTCCCTTGTGTAAAAACCAACACCAACCATTACTAGGCGCCTTATTCCTAGTTGTCCTACCTACATGACATTAAACTGTAGTAATCCCTATGTACCGAACATAGGATTCCTCTTACTCTAAACAAGAGATGCCTTATACTCCAAGCATGAGATGCCAATAGTCCTATATATATGACTTTAAACTATATTAATCCCTATGTTCCGAACATAGGATGCCTAATACTCTAAACAAGATATGCCTTATGCTCTATGAATGAGATTCAAATAGTCATATCTACATGACTTTAAATAGTAGTAATCCCTATGTTCCGAACATAGGATGCCTCTTACTCTAAACAAGAGATGCCTTATGTTCCAAGAATTAGATGCCAACTATCCTATCTAAAAGTCTCTAAATTGTAGTATGCCCTATGTTCCTAACAAAGGATAACTATTTCTCTAAATGAGAGATGCCTTATGCTCCTAGCATAAGATGCCAATATTCCTCTCTAAATGACTATAAACTGTAGTGTATACCCATGTTCTAAACATAGGATACCTCTTGGTTCTAACAATAGATGCCTTATGTTCCAAGCATGATATGCCAACAGTCCTCTCTACATGACTCTAAATTGTAGTACACCCTATGTTCCAAACATAGGATGCCTCTTACTCCAAAAAAGATATGCCTTATGCTCTAACCACGAGATGCCATCAGTCCTCTCTATAAGACTATAAACTGTAGTACACCCTATGTTCCAATCATTGGATGCCTCTTGCACTAAACAAGAGATGCCTTATGCTCCAAGCATAAGACGCCTAATTCCATGATTACAATGGCATAATTCCAAATCCCATTTCCATTATCCCTCTTGCGCACTAGTGCATAGGTGAAGGCCTCAATTAACCAATGGGTTGGGATGCCCTCATGGCCAGACATGAGGAAGACATTACGGGCTGCATCCTTGCGTAAGCCCCATCCACGATTGCCGCTCCATAGCGACACCCAGTCAGATTCTTGCGTAAGACCCATTCACTGTTGTTGCTCCATAGCGGCACCCGAGAGTCTTCCTTTCATAAGCCCCATGCACCATTGCTGCTCCATAGTGGCACCCGGGCAACATCCTAGCATAATCCCCTTCCACGGTTTCCACTCTATAGCGGCACCCGAGCAACATTCTTGCGTAAGCCCCATTCACCATTGCCTTTCAATGGAGGCACCCAGGGATCTTCCTTGCATAAGCCCCATCCACCATTGTGATCACAATCAGCGGTAAGCCATTGCGACACCATTCAGTGGTATGCCATTGACATCCTTATCCAGCGGTAAGCCATTGTGACCCCATTCAGTGGTAAGCCGTTGACATCCTTATCTAGCAGTAAGCCATTATGACCCAATCCAGCAGTAAGCAGTTGTGATCCAATCCATCGGTAAGCCGTTGAAAGCCCCAATCGGTGGTAAGTGATCATCAGGAGAACTACGTGGACTATGATTGCCTACCATGTTGATACGTAGGAACTCTCTTCAAGGCTCAAGCCCGAAACCATCATCATCCTTAGGACGGTTACATCCCATTCACCACCCTTCATGGACGCACCCTTGCGCCATGATCGTCATGTCTCTTCCGACTCTTGTTTCTCACATAGATCATGACTCACGTGGGCTTAGAGTGATCACAAACCATTTCAAACGCCTTGTGTAGCCTGGAGTGTAAGCCCCACACCATTTTAAACTATGTGGTATTTGATCCTTGCTAAAGCAAGGTACGTAGGAAGCCTCACGAGGTTCAAGACCACCACTCGATCGTTCCGACCATCGGTTCACCAACACCTGGGCATCCTAGAGTATTATCCCCACACCACCCGAACTATGAGGACTTTGATCCATTTCAAGGTATGGTACATAGGAATCCTTCATGAGGTTCATGCCCACACTCATTAGACCAAGGTCCTTATTCACATCAGCCATTCGACATATAACATTTTTAACTACATGGCCATTGATCCTTGCTAAGGCATGGAATGTAGGAAGCCTCTAGGAGGTAAAAGCCCACCACCAACTTGGACCAAGGTCCATATTCACATTGGTTCTCCGACACTGCCATCTCCCGAACTATGAGAAATTTGATCCATGTCAAGGAATCATACGTAGGAAGCCTCCCCAAGGTTCATGGACAACACCCATCGGACCAAGGTCCGTCTTAACGTCAGTTCACCGGCATCCACTCCCGAACTTTGAGAACATTGATCCATGTCAAGGCATAGTACGCATGGAGCCTCCCTGAGGTTCAATCCCAACACCCATCGGACCAATTTCCATCTTCACATCGGTTCACTGGTAACCACACCCGAACTATGAAAACTTTGATCCATGTTAAGGAACTGTATGTAGGAAGCCTGCCTGAGGTTCAATCCCACCAACCATTGGTCGTTCCGACCCCCTTCACATTGGTTCTCACCAATCTAACTATGCTGACTTTGATTCCCTGCCATAGGGATATAGAGGAGGTCTCTTCGAGGCTCGAGCCCATCACTACCGTCATATTCACGATGGTCCCATCTCATTCCCACTCCACTCCATTCAACTTTCCATCATCCATCCTGATTCATACCCGGACCACCACATCCTGGTGGGATCATGTCATACACCCTTCTTGCTGCTTCTAGCAGTTCTTGGGCCAATATCCATGTGTAAGCCTCAGTATGTCTCTGCATCTTTGTCCTCTGTGTAAACCTTGATTCATTACCCCTTTGAACTACGTGGGTTTTGATCCCTGTCCTCTACACAGGGTATGTAGGAAACCTCCATGAGGTTCAATCTCATCCAATGGTAATCCTTGGTGTCCCCCATTCCGGGGTGCACTCATCCTGATCTTCCCGTAGTGGTGTTCAGATCAGCCATTACGGTGTGACATCTCCCCTCCATGGGTATCACCCCCTCGGATCTGTCCTCAATGGGTGTTTTGATCCATCAACTTTGTAAACCATCTAGGTATTCCCTCCTAGGGATGTACCAATCTGATCCGTCTATATGGGACGTTCTGATCACTCTCATTATGTCTCTGTAAGACGTTAAACTCGCGGCCTACCTCGTGATAAACATGAGAGGCCTGATGAAAACCTCGGATGACACGCCTTTAGCGTAACCATCTTCTCAAGACGTTAAGCATGTGGCATACCCTGTGTTAAACATGGGAAGCTAGGGAAAACCTCAAATACATGCCTATGGCATATTATTCCCTGCATTCGATGTGGGATGCATATGGTTATGCACTCTTGAGATGCCCTCTTATGAAGAATAATACAGGTTCCCCAATGTCCACGCACCAAGAGATGCCTTGACATGCCTGATGTTTTCATCTACTCTGACCGAAGTTTGCTACCATGTCAAGTACCAATGGAATAACCTGACAGAAGTAGTGTAATTAACCGGAATCCATGAAGATATGGCACCAAGAACGAGATTCACGAACCACAAATTAATTCTATGAGGGAGACCCGGAATAGGTGACGAGTTCCGAGGAGGAATCCACGGAAGGAATAACCGACATCCCATCATCCCATTTCGATCAAGGAGAAAATGTCCCTGAACAAGGAATGCATGTCGCCCGCCTTTGGAAAGTGGGAATGTGGGGTAACAGCTACGCATCCTCACAGACGGATGCTCACGCCCTGGAGAAAGCGTCGGAAATAGAGACAAACCTAGTGTCTAAAAAAACTCATAATCCATAATGTTTTCTAAACTGAACTTTGAAACCAACTATAGGGACCCGGCCATAAAAATTACATAATCATGAGTTATGTTAATAATTCTACAATGAGGATCTTTTTAGGTTTACAGTTTTAGAGAATTAGGCCATAACTGCTAAATTACATCTTAAATATTAAAAAGTAGACACTTCTACTCAGTATCCATTTTTTCATAAAATAAAATCTCTTAAAATAAAACAATAAATCTTTTCATGATATGAATCTTCTTGAATTTTTCATTTCTATTGCCCTTCATTATACCCTATGAAAAAAATTTCAAAAACATGGGATGAGTATAGAAAACTCTATAAGGGTTATGAAATAAAAAATGAAAACATTAGTCCATCTATACATTCAAAACAAAAACTCTTTTACATTCCTTATGAAATTATAAGATTTATGGATAACACATAGAAATCATAAATCATAAAGGTAACTTGTGGCGCCCATAACATACTTACATTGTAGCTTTCACAACTACGTAAGGAGTTACATTTGGAATATCCATCACAATATATTCCTTAAATCTCTTAAGAGAAACATTAACATTTACCTCTGTCACATTACCTAATGAATTGAATAGCTATGTCAGGCATACCCTCCCTAGGTTTATCATGGAACCCCCATATACCTAAACAGTGACAAATAACCATAACATTATCATAAGACATAAACAAGCATACAGGAAAGATAACATTTCTATATTGTAATCACAATATAACATTTCTATATATTGACATAATCAATCCATTCTCAAAACTATTTTCAATACAAAAATACGTAAAATAAAGAGAATATGATATTAATTTTCCTTTTAAATAAATTACGTATTGTTAAGGAATCCAAGTATTAAATAATGCTCACAGCATCGGAAAGGTCATTTCCACAACGTACATTAAAAAGTAAAATTCGTTTTTGTCAATTAGTAAAATGATTCAAAAAAAATATATTCCTTTGAATAAAATAAAAATTCAAAGGGGTTTATACACCATATAATGGAAAGTCATGTATAAATTTATGTATGCCTCAATGAAAGGATATTGAGACGAAGTCACTTACTGAAATTCAAAAGCATAATGGTGTAACTTTAAAATTAAAGAAATGAGTTCATGGGAGAGAAAAGGGTCTCTCATAACATGGACATAAAATTTACTGAAATAAGGATATAGAAGAACATATCCAAACATAAGAAAATGTAAATTAAAAGACATAACATAAATAAGTCTGTAACTAAAAGAGGAAGGTGAAAGGTTCCATTACAATGATCATTTTGTAAATAAAATAGATTTATTTTTGAGTATTCACTATAATCACACATAAAGAAAGTATAAATATAAAATAATATATCAAAATTTATTTCTCACAAAATCATGCCACAACAAGTAGAAGATCAACAAAAATAATGGATATTAGGTTAAGAAGTTCCCTTACAATGAGTCTGACTCGTCACGTATGTTCCTTGTTCTTCCTGAATAATAAAATTAAGATAATTTCTACTTTATTAAATACCTTTTTAAAGATTATTATTACTTTTATATCACTTATTCTCTTGCTACAACAATTATTTTATTATTTGAGTTCATATCAGACATTTTTTCGATGTTCAGAACTTGAGTAAAAAATGAACTTGTTATAATTACCAATTTTCCATGTGGTCAAAATTGAATTATCTAAATATTTGTATCCATGATTTAAATTTAATATATATCATATATATCTAGTATATATGTATTTACAATAATCCATATCATTTTGATATATGAAAATAAAATGCACCTTTCATGGAGACGGTAAGCCGTACATAGGAATTAACGCTACTTTCATTTAATGTTTTTAAATTTTAAAGGAATGAAAACCAAATGATACATTGTTATATCATTGATAAATTATAATATCATATTTTATATATTTTACTTATGTTCATTAACACTATCCTTTTTACGTTCCATTTATGGTTAGAACAAGTCATATCACTTTAACGGGGCGGTATTCCGCACTTCCTAAAATGAAATTGTCTTATTTATACAAAATGAAAAGCATAAAGGTATGTTATAAATGAGAATTTAATAAACATAAAAATAAAATAAATATCATATATATCATATATATCATATATAGTTACAGTATGTCCACCATGAGAGGTGGTAGGGGAAAATCGAACAATCATCATTTCGTGAGGCAATAGTTCACCATCCACAGAAACAATATGATCATATCCATTAGATGGAGGTGTGTTTAAGTGTAGTTGTTTCTTCTTCAAATGGGGATGAACATGTTTTTTTAAGATTCAAACATTCTAATTGGTTTCTAATGGGTTAATTCGTAGAACAGGAAACATCCAAAGATTCTATATCCATTTGGACCTACATTCCACAGGTAGGTGCTCATTAGTTGTGGACCGATGACGCTTAAGAATTTTCATTGGTCGATAGGATGGGATTTCGGACTCATCACACCTTTTTGGGGGGAATTATTGTCTACTCTGGAACTCTCTTATAGATTTGATTTATGTTCTTGAATCCTTATTAATTTACCAAGTACGAAAATGAGCTTTCCTTTAGATCTGACAATCAATGATTAATATGTTTAAAATTTAAAGAATATTTTATATGTATTTGAGGTTCTTCATTGATAGATAATCATCTATATTTGTTATATATTCTTAGTCTATTGTATCCTTCAACACAATATAGAAATCTCTTGGTCATTATGATAACCATACTGGATTTAAAGACACTCAGTGGGGCACTTGATGTTTATTGTCGTTCAGAAGGACATGGATTATTTTATAGTTGGGATCGTACACGCAGATGGGCTACCTATGTATCCTTATTAAAAATGGAATCAGAACCCATGTAGTTCGAGTGATGAAGTATGAAGTTTATGCATGATTAATGGCCCAAGAAAGATGGCATAATTACTTTTATGCTCCAAGCTCATTTGAGTCATGCACGGTGTTAGAAACAAGAGGTATCAGTAAAACCTGACGAGTGTGCCATGAATGATGCAATCATAAGAAATAATGTGTGGCTTATGTATGTATGACTACCCAAATATATGAAGATATGGACTTTACTTCAGGGAAAATCTCGGGAACAAAGTCCATAAAGGCATATGTGCTTTATGGATATTTGGAAACATAACTTAGGGTTTAATCCTGAAAAGGATGCCCATATTAAAGGGGACTTATGATTGGTTTTTATTCCTGAGAAAGAAGCCCAAATAAAATGAAATTAATACTGGGGATTACTTCTGAAAAGGAGGCCCATGTTAAGGAAAATTATGACTGGGGATTAATCCTAAGGAGGATGCCCAGATTTGGGAACATGGGGCTTATTCCTAAGGAGGATGCCCGGATTAAGGATTTTTGTGACTGGGGCTTACTCATGAAAAGGAGTCGTAGGTTAAGGAACTTTATAACTTGGGGCTTACTACTATAGAGGATGCCCAGATTAGGGAACTTCTCATCTTTAAAAACCGAGGTTGAAATGATTAAAATTTCTAGCCTTAGTGATATAAAGATATGTAAATCACTATGTTTTGAGATATGTTCCATAGAATTCCTTTCAGATAAGGAAGCCAACAAAGTAACCATGCCAAAAATTGCTTTGAAGAGGGTTATAAAGGCTATATCTTGAATTGGAGAGGTGGATTTGAAGGAAATAGTTGAATTGGGAGGAGGGAAACCCAAAAAAGAGGCAGGCGCACAAGTCGTGTTTGGGCGCACAAGTCCTGGTCGCGCAAGTATACTTGCGCAACACATGTGTACTTGGGCGACAGTTAACCCATAAGGTAGTACTTGAGTGAGGCTGGCTCAAGGTCTTAGTATTATCCCTAGAGGCTTCCAAAAGGATGGCGAGCAAGTTTTGTTGAAGGAATAAGGTGGCGCGTAGGTGTCATCATTTCCCTTAAGGGTTAGACACTTAGGTGCGCAAGTGATGATGAATTTCAACATTTACGAATTGTTCTCCCTCTCTAGATCTTCCATTCTAGGTAATAAATTACCATAGAAGTGTTTGGAAGACTTCATGTAGAGACTAGGGAACAGAGATCTTAAATCTGATTTTTGGATTTTTCCGTTGTTGAAATGGGCGACCCACAAAGGGTATTTATAGGCCATTGAAGACCTTCGGAAAAAATAGAATAGGGCGTGCAAGTCACTTGCATGAACCATATGTTGCGTGCAAGTATACTTGCGTGACTATAGTGAAACTTGCACGACCCATGCTTAAAAAATTCCTTGTTCATGCCTTTGTCAATTTTTGATGTTTCTTCATAGGATGAATCTCTTTGTTCTTAATGAATTTCCCTTTTTCAGTCGTTAGACTCTATGATGGAATGGAGCTTTAACAAAATTCCCCCCTCAGAGTTGGATCCGAAAAAGGAAGGAGGATTTGATTTTGAGGTAAAGGATAAAAACCAAGGAATTTTTGGCGTGCAGGTTTTGAGCACGCAGGTAGCGGCCCGCAGGTGTGAGATGCATAGGGTTCGGCACACATAGGTATGGCCTTGCCTATAAATACAGGTGCAACTCTCACACAAAGCACCCGGCATTCAATGCACTTTTCTCTCGTCACGCAAGTGGGATCTCGTTCGTGCAGGTTCTACTGTCCGTGGTTCAATGTTTCTTTGTGTCGCACTTCTTCATAGGTATTTGGACTTGCGCAGTGATACATGCGCACCCATACATGCACGACCGAAGTATACTTGTGCGCCCACATTGGACTTGTGCGCCTTAAGGCCTTAGCCATTTTTGGGAATTTCTTCACAAATTTTATGGAAAATCAAGTTACTTAAGAGTTAATTATTTGATCTTTGTGCAGAACCAATGGCTCCCAGAATAATTGGAATGACTAATGAGATGGATAGAAAGTGGATTGATGACATGATGAGCATCGTTGGCCATGATTATTACAATATTTGCGACAAAACTCTCCCAGATTTTTTCTATGTACATGAAGAAGTATCATCTGAATTTCCCATAAAGTATTTATCTGCCTCTGTATGGGCATGGTCATCTACAAGAAGTCAAGATTCCAGAGCCAAAGAACTATCTCACACATTCTTGGTTTTAGACTTACACCAATTTTTATTCTACAAATGTCTCAGTTGGAGGATCATTTTTTAATGCTGGAACAATGGAGAAGACCTACATAATGTATCATAGCACTTGTTCCCCAGATCTAAAACCTCACAAGCCTTAGTTGCAACCACATTATTATCCCTCAATCTTTAGAAATTCTCATATGGATCAATCCAAAGGCTGGAAGAAGAGTTGGGACTTCCGTCCTGGAGGAGGTGTGAAGCCAACTTGGATGTGGGCATATTGGGTGTGACAAACCTAGGAAGAGTTTGTCAGGGATCTGAAAGGAGCTGCAATATATGAAGCCATCTGGGCTGGGAAGACGTATGTCTATAGGAATGATGGATTTGTTTCGGAGCTAATCAGCTATTGAATCCCAAAAACCAATTCATTCCATCTGACTCATGGAGAAGTAGGTATCAATTTTTGGGATGTCTACAAGCTATCAGGGGCTCCAATTTTAGGCGATATGTATGATGAATTAATTCCTCCTAAGGAGACATGGAATGATTCAGAGAAGACTCCGGCTTTGTCTCGGGAATTATTGAAAATTTTCTACAAGCTCAAGAACTCAAAGCCTGTCAAAACTCATTCTAGAAAAGATATTCATCCAGAGAAGTGGATGGATCTGTTTTGTTACCAGGAAGAAGGAGAAGGGTCCCACCTGTACTCGACTTACTACCTGCCCCAGAACAGAGAAGAAGGGTGCATTTGGCACATTCTTTCCGACTCTAGAAGTGGGATAATTTGAGAAGTGGGGCTACGAAGTGGATCAAAAAATCTCATAAAAGACCCGTCTGGTGGGGTTATTAACCTTTTGTCTCAGTTTTTATCTTCTTCCATTCTGGGATTCGAAGGGAGGCGTCAAGACAAGGACCTTTGTTGTTACAACCAAGTTGGATGAGAGGAAAATGGTCGGGTTGGCCACCCCCATTTTGGCAATGAATCACATGAGCTTACTTCATGTCTTTATGGGTATGTCTCCTTTGAGAATAGTGGGACCATTACAAGTTTTTTGGGGATGGATCACCACTCATTTCAGGACATATGCTGTACAGAGCGGAGTACAGGTTCCTAGGAGTTCTTTCAGGCAATCAGTGAAGGCATTTTCTGGAATTTTTCCATTATCCCTCAACCCCTATGATATGATGATGAGGCTGAGCATGTTCAAGGAATTAAATTTCGTTCCTTATGGAAACCATCCAACCAGGAATTTTTTTTATGATGGAACAACTAGCATGGATTGAGGTCATACATGATGGCTTTCAGAGATGGTGTATTGGCCACTAGGATTGAGGGAGAGATTATATGCGAGGCCTATGCTCCATACAGATTTTCACGCCAATTAATATGTTGCAGCAGACTATTATATCCCCTCCTGTGCGTGTTAGGTCGGAGAAACATCCAATGGTTTCCCAAAAACTATGGTTTCTAACATCTATGGAGAAGACCAGGGCAGTGTTTGATCTACCAGTTGTTAAAGTGGAGAGTAACTTGACTACATGGTATGCTGAGAACTAGGTAGCATCATACTCTGAAGGGGTACTGAATCATCTGGTTCATTAGGTGGGGAAAAAGAAAAGAACTATAGAGAAAGAAGCGCTTCTTCTAGAAGGTGAAACTTCTACACCTGAAGCTGATTCACCGGGTTTCTCACCCAAGGATGACTCACCAGATTCTGGAAGTGATCTGTAATGTAGTTCTAATCCGAATTTTGGATTCTGAACTCTTAAGAAGTTCGACTCCGAACTCTTAAGTAGTTCAACTCCGAACTTTTTAATAGTTAGACTCCAAACTCTTAAGAAGTTCAACTCCGAACTCTTAAGAAGTTCAACTCCGAACTCTTAAGAAGTTCGACTCCGAACTTTTAAGCAGTTCATCTCTGAACTCTTAAGTAGTTCGACTCTGAACTTTTTAATAGTTTGACTCCGAACTCTTAAGAATTTCAACTCCGAACTCTTAAGAAGTTCAACTCCAATCTCTTAAGAAGTTCGACTCCGAACATTTAAGCAGTTTGTCTCCGAACTCTTAAGTAGTTAGACTCGGAACTCTACAGGTTCGGAATCCGATCCCTGGTGAAACCAGACTCCAAAATACTATAAAACAGAATCCGAACATTTCTTAACATAGACTCCAAACTTCATTTTTGTTAGACTCTGAACTTTTGACTTGCTTACACTCCGAACTATTGATTAGATTTTACTCACAAATGCTTTGTTTCAAAACGATGTCGTACATTCAATTATACATAGTTTGATATAAAACGATGTAGTCTTTTCTGTTTCTAATTAACCGTTGGTTGAGTTACACATGTACAGGTCCCTCCGAGTTTCATGGAAAATATGACCGTTGGAGGAGGGAGAAGACCGTTGTAAATTTTCCTATAAATAGGAGCTCATTTTATAGAGCTCCATATACAATGAAATTGATCAATCTAGAAACCACACGCTGATAAGGTGATCGAGACTAGGAGAGCTATGCTTAGAGATGAATATCATGGCTTCAACTTTCCGTATGGTGAGCCAATTTGTAAAGTTCAACAGAGATTTATAACTATAGTCAACAGCTTATAATCTATGGGATAAAAAGGCTTAGATGATGAATCACTTGTGGACGAGATAATTGATATTATGCCCAATGAGTGGGAATACAAAATAACAGCTATAGATGAGAACAGGAAGGTTACTCAAATTTATCTTGATGGGTTATTTGGAACTCTTCTACAACATGAGACAAGAATTCAGAGAGATGCTGACAACATCAAAAAAAGAACAGGAATGGTACTGTTACTTTTACAACAACATCAAATCAGATGAAAGATAAGACTCCAGAGAGAGTAACCAGATCCAAGTATAAGAATGTTATTTTCCAATCTGAATCTAGTGAGAGTGAAATGTATGAGAATGAGTTAGCAAATCTTGATCGAAGGATGAACAAGATAGCTGGACAAAGCAGTTTGCAATCCAAGTATAAGAAAAAGGAAAGGAAAGATAGAAAATATGGAGAAGTCACTTGTTATAAATGCAAGAGAGTTGTACATATTAGACCAGATTGCCCTTTGCTCAAAAAGAAAGAAAGGAATGAAAGGCATTCAGACAGGAATAGAAAGAAGTATTATAAATCCAAAGATAAGAATGTTTTGAAAGTTAATGACACCTGGAGTGCCAGGGGTGGTGACTCATCAGATGAATCTTCTGATTACGAATCTTCAAGACAGAAGAATCTTGGTCTTATAGCCAGATTACCTATTGATAATCATTGTTTTATGGCTAAGGTACGAAATGCTGAATCATTGACCAATGTTTCTTTAAATTCTAATGATAGTTAATATTATAACTATTCTGATGAATAATCCCCTTCTGATGAAGAAAATACTTTACCTAATTATCAATGAGTTTCTATGTTTACTGAACTTCTTGAAATTGAGAATTCCAAACTCAATAAAAAACTTGACAAGGAAAACTCTAGGAATTCTATACTTACAAATGAGATATCAGATCTTTCTAAAGAACTTGATAGAATAAAATGTTGAATTTGAAAGTATATCAAAAAATCTTGAGGAAGTAAGTTCTGAGAAGAACACACTTTCTAAAGAATTAGAAAAAGTAATTTCTAAGAAAAATATTTACGAGCCTAGATCTAGTTATATAACTATTGAATTTGAGGATAAAAACTTGGTTATAAAACTCAAGTCCGAAATTTTTTCCTTAAAGAAGTGTTTATCAAACTTTACCCATGGTAAGGAAAATTTTGCTAAAATGTATTCCCAAATATGACCTTTATGAAATAAATCCGGATTTGGTTATACCCATGCAAAACCAATTTTTAGTAACAATTATTTTGTTCCTCAATTTGCCCCATTTTGTACTAAGTGTCAATGTGGTGGTCACTGGGCAATGAATTGTTCCTTAAACAAAATCCAATCTCTAGGATTTCACAAAGCTTACTTTTCTATGAAGATGTGGGTTCCTAAAATTTTTTTATCTAGAAATCTAGAATCCAAACAAGTTTGGATTCCGAAAATCTAATTCTCTTCTTGATTTCAGGAAAATAAAGAGAGTACCAGCAATAATACATTGTATATGGATAATGGATGTTCCCGGCACATGACTGGTAACAAAATCTATTTTGAAAAGATTATCAAAACGAAAGGATGAAAGGTAACTTTCGGAGATAATGTTAAGGGTGAAATTGTTGGTATTGGTAATATTGTTCTTTTAGGTAAAACTTTGATTTCAAATGTTCTTTTTGTTAAGGGTCTTAAGCACAACCTCATTAGCATAAGTCAGTTATGTGATGAAGGATACCTTGTGAATTTTAGGAATGATAAGTTCTTAGTTCACAATTCCAAGGAAGAATTTATTCTCTCAGCTAATAGGCATGAGAATGTTTACACCTTAAATTTAGAAGACCTCAGGAGCCAAGATTTACCTTGTCTAAGTGCAATGTAAGATCATTCCTGGATATGGCATAGAAGACTAGGTCACTGTAACCTTAGGAACTTATGCAAACTCTCTAAGAAGAAACTAGTTAAGGATCTACCGAAGCTTAGATTTGATTCTTCTAAAGTTTGTGATCCTTGTCAATACGGAAAGCAACATAAATCTAGTTTTAAATCAATCGGTGAAGTCTCAACAACTGATGCATTACAGTTAGTGCACATGGATCGTTTTGGTCCAACACAAACTGGAAGTATTGGAGGCAAATACTATGTGTTTGTTCTAGTTGATGATTACACTAGATTTACCTGGGTTTATTTTCTAGTAAAGAAGTTTGAAGATTTTTCTTATTTCAAACGTTTTAGAGATCAAGTTAAAAATGAGAAAAACCTTCCATTGAAAACTATTCATAGTGATCATGGAGGAGAATTTCAAAATTCTGATTTTGAAACTTTTAGTAGTAAAAAAGGTATTACTCACAATTTTTCAGCACCTATAACTCCTCAACAAAATGTTGTAATTGAGAGAAGAAATAGAATTTTTCAAGAGATAACTAGAACCATGTTTAGTGAATATTCTATAGCTAGACATTTCTGGGCTGAAGCTGTAAGTACTACTTGCTATACTATAAATCATGTTTTGATTAGACCTTTACTTAATAAAACTCCTTATGAGTTATGGAATGGTAGAAAACCAAGACTATCATACTTCAAGGTTTTTGGTTGCAAAGTATTCATTTTTAATGCTAAAGATAACTTACATAAATTCTCACCAAAATCTGATGAAGGAATTTTCTTAGGTTATTCCACAACTTCTAAGGCTTATAGAGTTTTTAATAAAAATACTTGTACTGTTGAAGAAACAGTACTTGTAAAATTTGATGAGTCTGATCCTTTTGTTTTTAAACCATCCCAGCCTACATACTCGGATGTGTTTTCTAAAACTGATTGTAAACCTTTGATAGAAGAACCTTCTTATAAGGATAATGTTCAGGAAGATAATTCTGAAACATTTACCCTAGAAGACTTTCTACCCTATGTTGATGAACAGGCTTTTCAAAACCCAAATCAGGTGTTTCTTAAGAATCATCCCAGTGATAGTATCATTGGTGATCTAATTCAACCTGTAAGGACTAGATGTTCCTTAAGAAATGAAGTAGAACATCTACCATTTCTTTCCCAATTAGAACCTAAAAGCATTGATGAAGCATTAGGTGATGATGATTGGATCAAAGCCATGCATGATGAACTAAATGAATTCGAAAGGAATAAAGTCTAGACCATGGTTGAACGACCTAAGGAAACTTCTATTATTGGAGTAAAATGGGTTTTCAGAAATAAATGTGATGAAAATGGAGTCATAGTAAGAAATAAATCTAGACTTGTTTCTAAAGGTTATAATCAGCAAGAGGGAATAGATTATGAAGAAACCTATGCTCTAGTAGCCAGACTTGAATCTATCCGTATTTTACTTGCCTTTTCAGCATTATTTAATTTTAAACTTTTTCAAATGGATGTGAAATGTGCTTTTCTTAACGGTTATGTTCAAGAGGAAGTTTTTTGTTGAACAACCTCCTGGTTTGAAGATACAAAACATCCTGATTATGTTTTTATAATTACAAAAGCTCTGTATGGACTTAAACAATCCCCACGAGCATGGTATGATAGACTCACTGGATTTTTGCTTCAAAATAACTATATTGAGGGAAATGCAGATACAACCCTTTTTATAAAGAAAGATAAAAAAATGTTTTTATTGTTCAAATTTATGTTGATGACATCATATTTGGTTCAACTCAGCAATCTTTGACCGACTCTTTTGCAAGTATAATTAAATCTGAGTTTGAAATGAGTATGATGGGTGGGTTAAATTTTTTCCTTGGTTATCAAATTTCTCAAAAACCAGAAGGAACCTACATATCTCAACATAAGTATTTTAAAAATATTCTCAAAAAGTATGGTTATGACAACACCAAGAGTATAAGAACTCATATTGGTACCTCAAACTCTTTAGATCTTGATGAAGCTGAGAAACCAGTAGATCAAACATCTTTTAGAGGTATGATAGGAAGTTTACTTTACTTAACAGCTAGTCGACCAGACTCAATGTTTTTAGTATGCTTATGTGCAAGATATCAATCCAATCCTAAGGAATCTCACTTAAAGGCAGTAAAAATAATTTTTCGCTACCTTAAGGGAACCATGGATCTAGGATTATTTTATACTTCTAGAAATGATTTTGTTCTAAAAAGTTTTTCTGATGCTGACTTTGGTCGATGTAGAATGGATAGAAAGAGTACATCCTGAACTTGTCATTTCTTAGGAGATTCATTAGTTTATTGGTCCTGCAAGAAGCAACATTCTGTAGCACTCTCCACTGCTGAAGCTGAATATGTAGCAGCTGGAAGTTGTTGTGCTCAAGTATTGTGGATGCAACACACACTCACAGACTATGGCTTGAGTTTTACTAAAACTCAAATTTTTTGTGATAACACAAGTGCCATTGCTTTAAGTAAGAACCCTGCACATCACTCTCATAAAAAACACATAGATATTAGGCATCACTTTCTTAGGGATCACACACAAAAAAGAGATATCATTCTTCAGTTTATCGGAACACAAGATCAACTTGCTGATATTTTCACAAAATCATTACCCTATGATAGTTTTGAATACATTAAACAATAGTTAGGAATGATAACTATAAGGTAATCATTCTTCATTAAATTCTCATTGAAAAATTCTTCTAACAGTAATAAACTCCTTTTCATAGGGGGAGTAAATTTTTTTTAAAAAAAGTTTTTCCAAACATTTCGGAACTAGGATTTCCGGAATGGAATTTTCTAAAACTAAAATTTCCGGAATGGGAATTTCTGGAACTGAAATTTTCAGGACTAAAAATCTCGGAATGAAAACTTCCGGAATGAAAGTATTCGTATTGAAGACTTCCATAATGGAATTTTCGTACTAATAATTTCATAACGAGATTTCTGGAATGGAGATTTTCGGACTGGGGTTTTTGTAACGAGGTTTTCATACTGCAACATTCGTAATGAAGTTTTTTTTCAAGAAATATATTACCAATTTCGAATAATATTTCTTATCAATCTGTAAGTTATGATTTTCCAACATATAGTTTTGTAATCAAATTTTGCTTACTGGTATCTTCCTTGTTTAGTTTGGATTCTAGTTTTTTCTTCAAATCCGAATGTTTTCTTTTAAAAACCTCAAAAGATCGGAACAAATTTTTTTCTTGCGGAATTATTCTCAACCGTCAGATACGATCAAAGTATTTTCAACCATTGGATGACTTTTGTAAGACCAATGGTCAAATTCTTTTCCTATAAAAAGGGGACCGCGAGACTCGTCCCACATAGATTTTTCAAGCTTTTGCGTCTCGAAGCTCTGCTGCTCTTCTTAAGTCCGGTTCCGAATCTTGTGAAGCCAATCCGAATCTTACAGGTTATTTCATTCCGAATGTCTGTTGAAGAAACCTCTCAAGATATGTCAACTATCAAACCAATTTCAAAGTGGTTAGTTTACAGGGAAAGGTTAGTTCATTCGGATTTTTATAAGCTTGATTCTCTTATTTCAAAGAATATTAGACTCAATGGATGGGAAGATGTATGCATTGCTAAGTCAGATAAAAAGGATCCGGTTTATACTGACCTGTTGATAGAGGTTTATGAGTCTGTTTCCTTCTTGGTAGAAGATGGTAGAGAAAGTTATTCTTTTAAGTCTTATGGTAAGACTTATAAACATTCTTACACTAAGGCAACAAGCCTGGTTGGTATAGAATATGAGGGAGAAGTTGAATCCTGTTCTCACAACCTTCCCGATGTGCAAGGAAGTTTCAATAAGGAGAAAGCACTGAAGTGTCTTGGGCTTAAGGATGATTCAACAAACTAAGATTTCTCGAATCAATCCGAATAATAGAATACTTCAACTATGGGTGCAAGGTTTTCTAGTTCCGAGAAGAGGAGATAAAGACAATCTGAAGAAGAGTGATATCTATGTCTTAGATTTTTTGGTAAATCTATGAATGATAAATCTGATAAGGCATGTATTGGTTATGATCAAGAATATCAAAGAAGGAAATCTAAGAGCTCAGATTGTGATGTTTCCTGCCTTATTGTCTAAGTTGATTGTTCGTTGCTTAGAATCTTTCAAAGTTGCCTACAAATCAAAGATCTAGAATTGCAAGCTCCTTCTTGTCAGTGATGATATGCTTAAAAGAATGAAGATGGGATTTTCTAGTGAATCTGGAGAATTTTACCCCCTATCCATGGAGGAATTTGAAACAGCTAAAAAATAATCTCCGGAATCTTCAAAAAAGAAAAGGAAGAAGAGAAAGGCTACGGAAGTAGTTACTGATGAAGAATTTCCTCAGCCTAAGGAAACTGAATCCGCACCTCCCAAGCCGAAGAAGCAGAAAATCTATACAGATTAAGTAGCAGCAATGTGGAGGAAAGATAAAGAAATGAGGAAGGAAGGGGATCCTCAATTCGGACTGGACCCTGCTGAGGTTAATGAATTAAAAGAAAAAGATGCTGAGGAGCTAGAAAGGAAAGCAAAGGAAAAGAATTTGAGAAAGAATATGTCTAAAGCTGAACTAGTGCAATCTTTTCTAAAAGATACAGAGTTAGCTTCTGAAAGGATTCTAGTTCCGGAAACCTTCGGTGTTGAACCTTCTTTACCAGAAACTCCAGCAAAAAACTATGTCACTCCGGAAAAGAACAAGGGTAAAGGAATAGTTTTAGAAGCTGAGAAGGAAGTTGCTGAAGCAGCAGAGGAAGAAGAAGAAGAAGACGAGGAGGAGGGTGATGATCTGGATACCTTGATCAAGCAAGTACAAGACTACAAAGACAAGGCTGAATCCGCAAAGATAGTTACCTCAGGAAAGGGAGATGAGGAAGCCAGCAAGCATCATCCAGAAGAAGAAGAAGAAGCGAATGAGCTATTTTATGAAGAAGAATCCTATGAGAGGAACTTTCTTGAGGAAGGACAAGTAAGACAGAAACCATATGAGGATCAGATTGTTCATGTTTCTGAATCTAAGTAAGTATCTCCAAATGATAAATCCTTTCCTAAATTTGATAAAGGGAATAAAACTCTAATGGAGACACCCATTAAAGATGTCATCAGAAGGAAAGAGGTTGGTGGTACCTCTAGAAGGAAGCTGATGCCAGTTGAAGAAGAGGAATCTAAAAAAAAAGTTTCTGATTCGGAATCATCATCCCACGGGCATGATTTTGTGGTTCAATCATTGAGAAAGTTGGTGGACACAATTCCGATTCTTCCAACAATAGATTCTAGACGCAAGTTACTGCAACAATCTATGAATCAAAAATCATATTCTTTATCCACGGTAATGGATAATTTTGTGAAGTTGGAAGGTGAAAATAAAAGTTTTCTGATCGATTATGACATGCATAGGAATTCCTGCAGTAAAGTAACAAAGTGGTCTAAGAGAGTTGATGATGATTTAGTTCAATTTGAGAATTTTCAGGCTGAAGTTCAAAATGCTTTTGAAATGGAGGATAAAAAGGTAAATGAGATTTCTGAGAAGTTGACCTAGGATCAAAATTTTCGGAATCAACAGGTCAGGGATCTGAATGGGAAGCTTAACTCAGTATCACAAAATTGGAAAAATGAAAGAGATTTCCGGATTGAGTTTCAGCAAAAGATGGAAAAGCAAGATGAGTTGATGAATTTGCAGAAAGAAGCTTTGGGGGCTCAGGAAGAGGCTTTAAAAGCTCAAGAAGAAAAGGTAAAATCCTTGGAGAGGCAACGAGAGGAAGATCAGAGAGACTTGAAGAAACTCAAAGCCTTGTTGAAGCAGCTCATTCCGAAGGAAAAGGAAGAAAAATGAACCCACTCCGATGTTTTGTTGTAGTTGTCTTTCTTTGTAAAATTTTTTCCCAACTCTAATGAAATGGTTATCTGGTTGGTTTGTATCTTGTTATATACTAATGTTTTAGGTAGCATACTTTGTTTTCCATTCCCTTCAATTATTTTTGAAAATCACAAATGGGGAAAAGAGAAAAAGAACTACTCCTAAGGAGGAGAAAGGGAAAAATTTCTAAGAGAAATATCCTTAATGAAAGGGGGAGTTTCCCACTACAAAGTTTTTCACTCTTATATTATTGAAAACTCCACTCCGGAAACTCATAATACAATCCTTAGAGTTTCAATGCCTAAGGGGGAGTTAGTTGTATTCGTTTCTATCCATAAACAAAGGGAGATAAGTTTTATTTTCAAAGTCTAATAAAAAATTTCAAGATCCTTATATGCTTTCTCATAAGGATGTTTGTGCTTTCCAAAAAAGGGGAGATTGTTGATTCAATAAGGTTTTCCTTATGAATTTTCCATTCCTTCTTGTCTTGAAAATCACAAACACCTTATACTTAAGCAAATATTATTTTTACCCCCATAAGGAAAATTTACTTCCTTAAGGAAATCATAATTATTCGTAACTAACTTTAAAGGTTCAAAAGGAATTTTTAAAGTATACAATTCACCCCCCCCTCTTGTATATTGAGAATATACGTCATTATTTAGATCCTACAACAATGAAAGGAACTGTTGAGGATCCCTCACCACATTATAGCCTTGGTGGTACTGCCATCGGGGCTACTGAATCTTCTCGCTAACTGGGAGAGTTATCTACAGGCCGGAAAGCCATGGATGAGGAGTTAGAAATGGATTTTCATTCTCCAATTCTTATATTTGTAGATGATGATGTCAACACTCCCAAAAATCCAAAGAAGCAAAGTCATTGAAGGAATAAGTCCATAGCTAAATGCTTCATCAGTAGTGGAAAGTACTTCGGATAGTCATGAGTCTTAACTCATGAACAAATTTCTCATATTTCATGGTATTTTCGGGGCTTCTTCAATTTATCCTCTGAGGGAGAGGACTGAACCTACTCTAAGAAAGATGGAGGGTGGTTGTGAACAGTCGCAAATTCATGCTGACTTGGCTACTTCTGAAGAAGAGATAGCCTCTGTTCCCAGTATTTCTCATACTGCTGCTGTAAGGAGAGAAGAGAATGCTTCTGGTAATTAATCAATACTTCATAGAATGTTGAATGAAAACATAAACTGACTTCCATTATGTGATACTTTTAGGTTCAATACCTGCACTAGAGTATTTGGAGGCTACTGCAACTACCTCTGTAATTTTATCTGAAGAAGCTATTCGAGGTCAGAGGCCTCAAGATGGGGGTCGCCAAGAAGATGCATCGAATGCTCCCACTGGTGATACTAACCAGGAATCTGAGATACCATTGGATGAAAGGATGAAACTTGGAACATCTATTGAAGACATTTTAGATCAAGTTAAATTACATTGTAATTTAGAAGATTTTGGATGTGAGTGTTACCCTTCGTCCTGTTAAAAATTTATTATTACATCTCTGACCATGATTGCTTGAAATGTGCAGTTCCATCTGAGCAAGCTGCTGGATAGCCAATGCCTGAAGTGGGTATAGACAACCCTACTATTGTAGAGACACTAGCTCAAGTGGAGCTTAACCCAGCAGAGCTTCCTAAAACCCGTCCAGAAAATCCTATTTAAGCTAGGAATGACGGGGAGGAGCATTCTCATGCTGTTGATCTACTCTTGGGTAAGAGATAATAATATTTTTGGCTGTACTTAATTTTCAAGAAAAATTAATCATCTTTTATTATCCTTTAAAACTAACCAAAACATTCAATTGACTATGCAGGGCAATCCATTTCAGTGGCTAGATCTGGAGGTGAAGTCTCAGACTCTGCCCCAACGGGAATAGAATGTGAAGTAACTAGGGTCAGGGGTGAAGGAATAAAACATGGAACATCATTAAGTTCATTAATTCTAGATTGTATTCCCTCCTTTGATAGTGATGATGAATCAGACCCGGAGGTACAAAAGGCTCTCCAGTTTTCACAACGCAAGGCATGGAAGAACATATGGAAGATCATATCTGAAGTGCCTCTAGAAGTGCTATCTTCGAAGGTCACGCGACTATCATCCCTATTCATAATTTTGGGACTTGGAAGTTTTGGATATCAAGAGATCTATGCCGTGGTGAAACAAGTCATTTTAAGGAGGGATTAGGAGCAGAGTAACCGTCAAGACCTGACCAGAGTGAGGTCGGTGGCCAATATCAGCAAATTTGAGGCTATGGTGTCCCTAGCTGAGGTTGATCATGCTTTCATGTTGAAGGAGCTGAAGCATAAGATCAAGGAGAAAGTTTTCCAAAAAATAAACCTTCAGCATCAGTTAGATTTTGTTACTGGGGAACTTGACCAGCTTAACAATTCACTATAAGGAGTTTAAAAAAATGCTCTGAAAGCCATTGCAGATGCCAAGAAAGCACTCCGTCAAGCTGAAAATAATAAAGTTGGTCAGGTGCATGAACTTCAAGTGGCTACTGATGAAGCTCGGGATGTCGTAAATCAAATGAAGAGTTATGTTGAAAGCCTCTTGTAATTCGTGAAAAATAGAAGAGACTCTAATCTATGGTCTTCTTTATAACTCTTGTGCATCAATGAAAGTCACTTTCATCTTCGATCATTTGTGCCTACATTCTTTTGCTACCTACTTAAAATTTTTACCTCAACCAATGGGCCTAGTAAGAATAGTTTGATTTTTTTCTTGGATTATAAAAATAACCCTACAATATTTGAATCTTTTTATTGCTCAACATTACCTAAATAACAAAAAATGTATGTTTCGTGAGCTGGGACTTGACTTTTGTTCATATTTCCCTTGTCTTTTGTGGGTGGTTTAAAGTCAGGCACGTTGGACGTAAAAGGGATAATGTTTAAGGTCGAAATAGCTTTGACTGAATGGATTAAAAATTGACTCAATTACTTGATAATTTATCTAAAAACATATTACCATATTCAAGTATAAGGGAAAAATGGTAACTATGACTTAAAAAATTTTGATTCTGAGGAATGGTATGAAAAAATGTCTAAAGGCCATTATAAGAAGTATTTCCTAAGATTGAAGTTACCATTATTTGACAAACTCGTTAGGGGGTTTAATTATGCAGGGACACTTAAGGGCATTGGATGCATAGTCAAATAATAGCATCCTTTTGCTGACAGGTCCATTATGTGGACTACTTATGCAAGGCCACCTAAGGGCACATGCTGCATAGTCAGGCAAAAGAACTCTCATAAATTTTATTTTTCTAATTATAAAAAGTCGGTGATTGTTTATAGAGACTCAAATTTTCCAAAGCACGGAGTCTGCTTTATAGAGAAAGGTACTTGAATATTGAGAGGATATTTACAATTAATATTTTCAATGAATTGGATGAATGTCACTCCTGCAAAGGTATGACCCAAACGTAGGGAAGAGAAATATAAACCATAGACTTGAATAACTTCAGATCATGAAAAATCGTATGGGACAAATATGTTAAGGATGACTATTTTTGCAGATCCATACATATTGTCATTAAGACAAATAAAGAAAAAAGATGTTTTCCTCCGAAGAATGAAGTTTACACTATTTGACAAACCCGTTAGGGGGTTGAATTATGTAGGGCCACCTAAGGGAATTGGATGCATTGTCAAATAATAGTATCTTTTGGATGATAGGTCCGTTATGTAGACTGTTTATGCAAGGCCGCCTAAGGGCATGTGCTGCATGGTTAGGCAAAAGAACTCTCGATTATCATCCATTTTGTGACCAGAAGCCAAGAACAGGGTTATCGATATATGGAAGTATTTAAGGTTAGGATTATGACACATGAAAGTGGGCATTGTCCAATGCATGTAGAGATACACAGACCAATGCTAACCATAATATTGTTGTGGATGGGTCCTGAATTGATGTGCTGGACTTCACAACGTATCCCATAAGAATGGGAATCAATCCATACATAGTTCATGAAATACAGTTTAACGTCATGTGGGACGAGAATGTAGGAGATCTTAGTTTAGTGTCAAAGATCTCAGAACGTAATGAGGAATACACATTGTGTGTTTGTTAAACCTGATATTAATGAAGACCAGGGTTTTCATACCAGATTCATGTTTTCACAGGGGGAATTTTCAGCTGAGAGACTGAATGTGGAATTTGGGGTTAGGACCAAAGACTTGGGGCTAGATTCGAGGGATGCTCGAACATTCCTAATTATACCATAAGGATAGGAATCAAGCCACATGTAGTTCTTAAAATACCCCTTTTACAGATTTGGTTCGTACAAGTGAAGGGTAAAAGTTGAATTTTAGTGAAATTATTGTTTGACCCAAGATTAAAGGTTCAGGCATTACCAAGTATGCACGTTGTTTTTTTTGAAATATGACATGATTGGAAATCAATGTTAATGATGATTGCCTCTCAGGAGAGGGACAAAGAATGTTTTAGTTTATTGTTTTACAGGAAAAAAGTGCGAATAGTTTAAGGTCATATGCATGGACCATGGTGATCCAATGTAAAAATATTGGTTCTAGGGGCTGCATAATGGATCAACATCATATGAGACGGAGGTGAACTGACTTGAAGAGGAAAAGATTGGTTTTGGGCTTGAACCTCAGGTTGTTTCCTACATACCCGGCCTAGAAGGTGAGGATCAAAGTCCGCATAGTTAAATTAAAGAATGAATTGTTGATCAAGTTGTTATTGAGGACAACAACCTAAAAATGGTGTTGGGACTTATGCATGGTTAGCGGCCCAGAGAGGGTGTTATGGTTAAAGTTTACTCTAAGCTCACGTGGGTCATACTCGGTGTGTAACACCCGAGATTTTTATGATAAATATTTTGTTTTTATGTTATATAAATCATAAAATGAATCTTTCACTACACACAACACTAGCTCGGCTTGCTTTACACAGAATCGCGACCTTCCTTGATAGCTTGCGTTGTACGCAATACCGAGTTTCACTAAACAATGATATGCTATTAAAATATTATTAAACCTAGCCATAATGAATAGTAATTACCACATTTTGAAATTTTATTTTTCAAAATGGACCTCATTTTTTAATTCAGAATATCGAAATTATCCTAGGGTGAAATTTTGTTATTTTTCTGAAAACATTAAATTTTTTATGAATAGTGATAACACTAGATTACTATTTAAAAACCGACTTTTTATTTAAATAATTATTTATTTTATTTGAATTTATTTTAGGTCAAAATTGATGCATAAAACCTATATAAGTTCAATGTAATTCATTGGAGTCATTTTAATTTTAGATATATAAAAAATTTATTAAACTTTTCACCACCTTTTACCCACCTCCTAGGAGAGATTGAAAATTTACATAAAACATAATTTTACCACTTCTGTGAGTGGAATTTCGAAAATCCGAGAGAAATGATTAATATCAAGGACTAAAATGTGGTTTAATGAGATGAAATTTTTTTTTGGTGAATAGTAAATTTTTACTTTTATTTACCACGGTTAAAAGTAAATTGGGTAATTAAGGTTAAAATGATATTATTATTACCCTAAATAATGTCCTAATTCTATTGGATATGTGTAATTCGACCAAAATCAACATTAAGAATAAAATATGACCATTTAGGTCCACTTACATTAGATTAAGACATTTATTATTAATTTATTTAAAGAAGGGTTAAAATAGTTAAAATCAAAGTTTAATAACTAAATCATTTTTAATATATGTTTATACATAAGATAAATTAGACTATACATAGTAACTATAAATCTAAAAATATTTACTACATAATGGTATTTTATTTATAATTTTTATACATTAAATAATATAATTTATTTATGACACATTGATGATGCAACAATTATCTTATTAATGAAAGTTTTACATAATTGATGTTATAAATACCCAAATAAATGTAATTTGAGACTTCTTATGAATTAAAATAATTTTATTGGTTAATATGACATGTTAGTATTGATTTAATGAACTTTTTTAGAACTAATCATGCTGTTATAATTTCAGAAAAATAAATAGCCAAATAGTGTCAAAATTGACATAAAATAGTTTTTAAAACAAATATTATATTATTAATTGTTATTTTATTCCTAAAAATATAAGTTTCTTCCAAATGAATTAGATAAGGTTATATATATTAATAATAAACAACTTGGCGTTCGTTTGTCTTGTTATAGTATGTTTATTAACCATATAATGTTAGAAAACAAGAAGATACGGTAAAAGTTAAATTATTTAACATAGAATTAAATATAATTGATAAGGTTAAAATAGTAATATAAACTTGTCTAAAATTTATTTGATGGGAGGATTTCTACCCCTAACCACCTTATATTCAAAATAAATCAATTTGGAGCTATTAAAAACCTAATATGACTTTATAATAAAATATAATTTTATGTTTTTTCTAAGGTGCCTCTCTCCTCCCTTATAAAAGGGGACCTCCTACCTCTCCTCCTCACACAACTTTGAGCCTTCAAACTATTCAAACCCTACCAATTCCTCTTATCCACTTCCCTAGAAACATTTTAGAGGTCCTTGTCTTCTTTAAAGGAAAATCTTAGTGCCCTAAGAGGAGGTTTCAAAGAGGCGTGTCGAAGAAGAGGTAATATCTCTTACCGATTCTTTCAACTTTATTTATTCTTCTACTGATATGTTATTATAAATATGAAACAACCCTATTTCACCTTCTATCCATCCTACGGAAAATGAAATCACCGCGCGTGAGTACGTATGAAGTACCGTCTCCACGCTGTGGTGTAATCTGTTTTCCACCACCACCATACATGGATGGGTATAATGGTAACTATATATTATTATTTTAAAGTGATATTAATTCTGAAATAGTATACATACACTTCAATAGAATTCAATGATCATGGGAATGGTATCATCACTCGTGCGTACGTACGGCCTACCGTCTCTACGATGTTATGCAACTCTTTCTACATGATATTCATTACATAATTATTATATAAAATAATTGAATGAATAAATATGATATATATGACACTAATACCATTCTGAAAATGAGTTATCTATAACCTAAAATAAGTATAATAATTTATTCGAAAAAACACGCATAAGAACAAAATGTAATAAACACCAGAATAACAAGTAACAATGAAATATTACTAATAAGAAGCTAAGAATATGACCATATATGATATCATAACAATGAGTATGATTCATTAATAATTCAATAACATTATTTAAATCATTATACAAGAGGTTCAGACACGTACGAAGAAAATCGGACCTAAGGTAAGGGAAAATCTCACAATCTCATTTTTATCTGAGATTGTTTATACTTCAGAATTTACTGGGGAATATTTATCATCCACATCCATGTTTCCTCAATATGTAATATTATTTCCATCCTCCTACAATTTTTTAAATCCAATTTTACCCTTTGGTGAGATTTTAGTAAAAGGTATGAAAGGAATCTTTTGTCGTTTTTCGTAAGATCTACTTTTTGACTTTTCCGGCCAAAGTACGAGAAGAATGTATTTTTTTAACTTATACGACATGAATGGATTTTTGGAACATTATTTCAATGAAGTTTACATTACAATTTTTCAAGTTTATTTTTAATCAACTTCTTTTATTTTAGAATTATATGACATTTTAAGAAAGGAAAATGTTTTTAAAGTAGAAAGGATATTTTCCTCAACAATGGAGTTCAAGTTCTTATCAAAATTATTTTACATCTAAGATAATATAGGTTTTTGTTTCTATCCCTATTTTTACATTTGATTAGGTTATGATGGAATTAGTTTTATGATGTCCTTTTATCTTATATTGAATATGTTACAATGGCATGATGTTTAAGATTCCCATTTTTATTACATGGGTTATGCTATGATGTATGATTTATGATCTTGTGGCACACATAAGAGTGGTATCATTATGAGATGGGTAGGACCTATATCTCCCTCCAATTCATTGGGTAAAGATTTATATCTCATGAGATAGACATGGATGGAATTGAAGGTTAAAACAGTTCAGTGAAACAGGACTGAAATGAGGAGTGAACTCGGTTCAGAAATGGGCTTTGTCGGCTAAGATAGTCTTGGAAATGAGTCTTGACAACTAAGAAATGATTATCTATGATTATTTGTGTATGCCACAATGTTTCATGTTTTATGTTATGATTATCGGGATTACATTACACTATTATGATTTATCCCATGTTATGATATTATGATCTCTTTTACCGGTTAAGATTTTTAAAATGTTATGTTCTTATGAATATGATACAAATGATATTTATTTTGATTACCCTTACTGAGCATTTGAGCTCACCCTTGTTGTATGTTTTCTTTTCCTCAAGTCAGGAAGAAGGATATTAAGTAAGATATGCCAAAATGGACTCTAGATATGATAAAATAAAAAGGGAGACAGTGTAGATGATTTATGAACCAGTTGTCTATGTTTCCCAGTTTTTAAAGACACTATTCCTCTATGGTCCTTTTATGGTTTTGTTAAATGTTGTAATTAGTGTGATTCAATTATGAAGTATTAATAATGTATGTAAAGTATGGGTCGTTATAGTTGGTATTAGAGGAAAGGTATAGTCAACCTTTGGAAACTAGGATGTGAAAGACTTAGTAAGAACCCAAGGATAATTCTAAGCATAGAACACAATATTAGTGTTTTAAAAATCTCCATGAAAAACCTATCATAAGACTTCATGTGTGAAATTTTATTCATGATTATGTGGTTTTCCTATTATAATTAGTATTGCTCACACTACTCTTCTTGGTTTTAGTCAATGGTTGGAACCTGAAAGAACCATGTTAATGAGGAATGCGAAGGGAAATGCAATGATTTCCCCCCTGAGCGACCAAATGTTATGGGAGATAGAATGAAAAATCTTGTAGCCATGCTCACACAACTTTCTCAAGCTATGAATCATGCAGGGCTTCCAAACGAGCAAAGGAAGTAGCAATATTCTGTTGAATCCTTCATGAGACAGCATCCACCCTCATTCAGCGGGTCTACTGATCCATTAGTGGCTGAAAAATGGATCAATACCACTGGAAAGATATTTTCAGTTCTTCAATGTCTTGATCATGATAAATTCATCTTAGTAGTTTATCGTTTGGAAGGTGAATCTGATCAATGGTGGAATCTTATCAAGAATATGAGGACAAGATATGAAATTGATTCCATGGAATGGGACAGTTCAAGAACTTATTTTTCAACAAGTAATTCCCTCATATTCTTCGAACAAATATGGAGAAGGAGTTTCTTGAACTAAAGCAAAAGGATGATGAATCTATTGGTACCTACGAAGAAAATTTTACAAGACTTGCAAGGTACACTTCTGATATTATTTTCCAACCTAAGAGTAAGATTGATCGATTCATTAGTGGCTTAAAACCATGTATTTGAAGGGCGTTTTCCATAAGGGACTTCAATAGCTATGAGGAAATCGTTCGATGTTCTCTCAAGGTTGATATGGAGATTGGAGTAACCCATCTATCATATGTGTTTGATAAGAAGTGGAAAATGGAGTTCAAAGGAAAATCTAAAGAGCACACTACAAAGAAGATGAGTTTTCCCTTATTCTCAAAGTGTGGAATGAAACATGGAGGGAGTTTTCTTAATGGGACAAGTAAATGTTTCAAATGTGGAAAGGAAGGTCATCGGGCATTTGAATGCCGCAATGATGGGAAGAAGATGTATAGTGATGCGAACAAAGAAAAGGATACACAAAGTGCACCTCCTACACTTCAATGTTACAAGTGAAAGGAAATGGGTAATTATGCTAATCAATGCCCAAATCAGTGGTTTTTTTATGGTGATTGATGTCAACAAACTCTTAAAGCTAAAGACAAAGGAATGTCTCATGAAATTTCTATCAGCGATGTGGAGTACAATAACGAAGTGGTGAAAGGTACACTTACCATCCACTCTGAAGTAGAAAATGTTTTATTTGATTATTGATCCACCCAATCATTTATTTTTGATGAATTTTCTAAGGGTATCTCCATATCAGCACAAAAATTAGATATTGATTTAGCTGTGACAACCCCTAATGGCAAAACAGTTGCATCAAAAGTTTGCAATTCTTCTCCGATTGAAGTTTGTGGGAAAGTGCTTCCTACAAATCTTGTGATCCTTCCTATAGTGGAATTTGATGAGATTCTTGGCATGGATTGGATTTCTCTATATAGAGCTCATATCAATTGCCAATGAAGGGAAGTAACATTTCATATTCCAGATTAATCTATTATCGTCTATCGATGCAAGGATGAACATAACCTTCCAGTGGAAATTTCTTCCATATTATGGGTCTTGATTCCACTAAATGAAGGTTATTTATCTCAAATGGTTGGTGAGAAACTCACAATTAATAATATTCCCATTGTACGAGAGTTTGATGATGTCTTCCCGACGGAATTGCCGGGTCTTCCACCAAATTGTGAAGTTGAGTTTTCAATAGAACTCGTATCGGGTGCTTTGCCTATTTCAAAGACACCTTATAGAATGGCCCCAATTGAGTTGCAGGAATTGAAGAAGCAAATCCAAGAGAACATTGATAAGGGATTCATAAGCCCTAGTGTGTCACCTTGGGGAGCACCTATTCTGTTTGTTAAGAAGAAAGATAGATCAACGAGACTCTGCATTGATTATCGAGAACTTAACAAGATCACTATCAAGAACAAATATCCTCTCTCACGCATTGATGACTTATTTGACCAACTACGCGGAACTCAATACTTTTCCAAGATTGATCTTCGTTCAGGTTATCATCAATTAAGGTTCAAAAGTTAGGATATAACCAAGATAGCTTTCTGTACAAGTTATGGACACTATGAATTTATAGTGATGCCATTTGGTCTTACTAATTCCCCTACTATCTTCATGGATCTAATGAATAGAGTCTTTAGAGACTATCTTGATCAGTTTGTGGTAGTCTTAATAGATGATATTCTTGTCTATTCAAAGAGAAAGGAAGAACATGAAGATCAATTGAGAATTGTATTGAAGACCCTGAGAAAGGAGAAGCATTATGCCAAATTTACCAAGTGTGAATTTTGGCTTAAAAAGTTGCATTTTGGGGTCACATAATCTCAAAAGAGGGGATATCTGTGGATCCAGCAAAAAAAGAGGTTATCGAAAGATGGTCGAGACCAACAACATTAACTGAGATCTAAGGTTTTCTTAGTTTGGCTAGATATTATCGATGTTTTGTGAAATGTTTTTCACGATTATCTAATCCACTCACCAGGTTTACTCAAAAAGGAGTTAAGTTCATGTGGATGGAGTAATGTGAAGAGAATTTAAAGGAGTTAAAAATAAGATTATCTAGTGCCTATGTGCTCACACTACCTTGTAGTGGAGAAAGGTTGGTGATCTACAGTGATGTATCCAAGAAGGGGCTAGGGTGTGTTCTCATGCAAAATGATATGGTGATAGCTTATGCCTCATGACAGTTGAAAATCCATGATCAAAATTACCCAACTCATGATTTGGAGTTAGCTGTGGTAATATTTGCATTAAATATTTGGAGCCATTATCTTTATGGTGAAAGGTGTGATATTTATACTGATCATAAAAGTTAAAAGTATATTTTCACACAAAAGGTGATGAATATGCGCCAAAGAAGATGGTTGGAGCTGATTAAGGATTATTACTTCTCAATTCATTATCACCCTGGGAAAGAAAACAGGGTGGCAGACGCATTAAGTCGATAGGACCATGCTAGTTTATCCATGATGAGGAGAAAAAAGATCCAATATTTATGGATTTACAAAGGATGGATCTTGGAATTATAATGGATGGGGAAAGACCATATCTTTATCAAATGAATTTTCAACCATCTATACATGCAAAGATTAAAGAGGCACAAAAAGAAGATATAGAGTTACAAAAGAAGGGGAGAAATTTTCGTGAATTCAACCTCGATTGTGAAGGGATAATAAAGTTCAGGAATCTTGTTTGTGTTTCTCCCATCCCCGAATTAATGAAGGAGCTGCTGGATGAGGCTCATAGTTATTCATTATCTATTCATCCTAGAATCACGAAGATGTATAGGGACCTGAAATAGTACTTCTGGTGGGATGGCATGAAAAGAGATGTTGCTGAATATGTCTCTCGATGCTTGGTTTGTCAGCAAGTTAAAGTTGAGAGACAAAAGTCTAACCATTACCCATACCCGAATGGAAATGGGAAAACATCACTATGGACTTTGTCACCGGACTTCCTAAAACATCCAAAGGTAATAATGCTATTTGGGTCATAGGTGATCGTCTTACAAAGTCGGCACACTTCATTGCTATTAGAGAGGATTTCTCTCTGGATCATCTTGCTAGGATATATGTAAAGAAAGTAGTAAGATTGCATGGAGTACCACTTTCCAGTATATATGATCGGGATATGAGGTTTACCTCAATGTTCTGGCGAATCCTTCAGCATACTATGGATACAGAGTTGAGTTTCAGCACTACTTATCATCCTCAGAAAGACGGTCAGTCCGAGAGAACAATTCAAACTCTAGAAGATATGTTATGATATTTCTCTATGGATTTCAATGGTGGTTGGGATCAACACCTACCTTTGGTGGAATTTTCATATAATAATAGCTTTCACTCCAGTATTCAGATGGCTTTTTATGAAGCTCTCTATGGAATGAAATGAAGGACTCCAACTTGCTGGGATGATGTTGGGGAAAGAAAGCTATTAGGACCTGATCTTGTTAATGAGATGGCAGAAAAGGTCTGATCTATTCAAAAACACATAAGAGTAGCTCAGAGTCGACAAAAAAGTTATACTGATAACTGAAGAAAAGATCTAGATTTTGAAGTGGGTGATAAAGTGTTTTTACGAATATCTCCTTGGAAGAGAGTAATGAGATTTGGAAAGAAGGGAATGCTGAGCCCTAGGTATATCGGTCCTTTCGAAATACTGGATCATGTTGTGATGGTAGCTTATCGATTGGCGCTTCCACAGAATCTCTCTCAAGTTCATGATGTGTTCCATGTATCGCTCCTGAGAAAGTACATACCCGATCCTTCACATGTACTCAGCTCGGAAGTTTTACCATTGGAGCATGATCTTTCTTACGAAGAACAGCCGATAGAGATTATGGATTGTAGAGAAAACATTCTACGGAACAAGTCCACTCTCTTGTTGAAAGTTGTATGGAGGAACCACCAATTAGAAGAAGCTACATGGGAGCTTGATTATATGATGAGGAAGAGGTATCCTCATCTGTTTGTTACAAATTAATGAATTTCGAGGGAGAAATTCATTTTAAGGGGGGTAGAATGTAACACCTGAGATTTTTATGAGAAATATTTTGTTTTTATGTTATATACATCATCAAAGTAATATTTCACTACCCACAAAACTAGCTTGGATTTCTTTACACGCAGTCGCGGCCTTCCTTCATAGCTTACATTGTACGCAATACCAAGTTTCACTAAACAACGATATGCTATTAAAATATTATTAAAACTAGACATTATGAATAGTAATACCCACTTTTTGAAATTATATTTTTCAAAATGGACTTCATTTTTGAATTCAGAAGATTGAAATTAGCCTAAGGTGAAATTTTGGTATTTTTCTGAAAACATTCAATTTTGGATGAATAGTGAAAACACTGGGTTACTATATAAAAACCGGCTTTTTATTTAAATAATTACTTATTTTATTTAAATTTATTTTAGATCAAAATTGATACATAATACCTATATATGTTCAATGTAATTCATTGGAGTCATTTAAATTTTAGATATATAAAAATTTTGTTGAACTTTTCACCGTCTTTTACCTACCTCCTAGGCGAGTTTGAAAATTAATATAAAACATAATTTTACCACTTCTGTGAGAGGAATTTAGAAAATCTGGGAGACACGGTTAATATCAACGACTAAAATGTGGTTCAATGAGATGAAAATAATTTTTTGTGAATAGTAACTTTTTACTTTTATTTACCACGAATAATAGTAAATAGGGTAATTAAGGGTTAAAATGATATTATTATTACCCTAAAACATATCTTAATTCTATTGGATAAGTTTAATTCGACCAAAAACAACCTTAGGAATAATATATTACCATTTAGGTCCACTTGGATTAGATTAGGACATTTATTATTAATTTATTTAAAGAAGGGTTAAAATAGTTAAAATCAATGTTTAATAACTACATAATTTTTAATATAGGGTTATACATAAGATAAATTAGACTATAAATATTCATTATAAATATAAAAAGATTTCCTACATAATTGTATTTTATTTATAATGTTTAGACATTAAATTATTTAATTTATTTACGACAAAATAATGATGCAGTAATTATCTTATTAATGAAATATTAACAAAATTGATGTTATAAATACCCAAATAAATGTAATTTAAGACTTTTTATGAATTACAATAATTTTCTAGGTTAATATGACATGTTATTATTTATTTAATTAACTTTTTGAGAAATAATCATGCTGTTAAGATTTTCAAAAAAAAAACAATTACCAAATAGTGTCAAAATTGACATAAAATAGTTTTTAAAAAAAATTTATATTATTAATTGTTATATTATTACTAAAAATATATGGTTCGGAAAAATGACTTAGATAAGGTTATATATATTTATAATAAACAAATTGGGGTTCGTTTGGCTTGGTATAGTATGTTTAGTAACCATATAGTGTAAGAAAACAAGAAGACACGGTAAAAGTTATGTTATTTAACTTTGAGTTAAATCTAAATGATAAGGTTAAAATCGTAATATAAACTTGTCTAAAATATATTGGATGATTTTATTTAGACCCATACCCACCTTAGTTTCTAAATAAATCAATTTGGAGCTATTAAAACCCGAATAAGACTTTATAATAAAATAATATTTTAAGTTTTTCCTAAGGTGCCCCTCTCCTCCCTTATAAAAGGACACCTCCTCCCTCTCCTCCTCACACCTATTTGAGCCTTCAATATCGTCCAAATCCTGCCAATTTCTCTTCTCCACTTCCCTAGACACATTCTAGATGTCCTGGTCTTCTTCAAAGACCAATCTTAGTTCCCAAAGAGGAGTTTTCAAAGAGGCGTGTCGAAGAAGAGGTAATATCCGTTACCGATTATTTCCACTTTATTTCTTCTTCTACTTCTTCTTCTTTAGCTGTTTCATTATGAAGTAATGAAATCAGTATCACTTATATACTGATATGTTATTATAAATATGAAACAAACCTATTTCACCTTCTATCCATCCTACGAAAAAGGAAATCACCGCGCGTGCGTACGTACATAATACCGTCTCCACACCGTGGTGTAATCTGTTTTCCACCACCACCATACTTGGATGGGTATAATGGTAACTATATATGATTATTCTAAAGTGATATTGATTCTGAAATAGTATACATACTCTTAAATAAAATTCCATGATCATGGGAACGATATCATCGCTCGTGCGTACGTACGGCCTACCGTCTCTACGATGTGATGCGACTCGTTCTACATCATCTTCATTACATAATGATTATATAAATGAATTGAATGAATAAATATGAGATATATTACACTAATACCATTCTAAAAATGAGGTATCTATAACCTAAAATAATAATAAAAATTCATTTGACAAAACACTCATAAGAACAAAAAGCAATAAACACCCCGAATAACAAGTAACAATGAAATATTACTAATAAGTAGCTAAGAATATGACCATATATGATATCATATCAATGAGTACGATTATTTAATAGGTCAATAACTTTATCTAAATCATTATACAGGAGGTTCGGACACGTACGAAGGAAATCAGACCTAAGGTAAAGGAAAATCTCACAATCTCATTTTTATCCGAGATTATTTATACTTCAGAATTTACTGGGGAATATTTATCATCCACATCCATGTTTCCTCAATATGTTATACTATTTCCATCCACCTACAATTTTTTATATCCAATTTTACCCTTCAGTGAGTTTTTACTAAAAGATATGAAAGGAATCTTTTGTCATTTTTTGTACGAGGTACTTTTTGACTTTTCCGGCCAGAGTACGAGGAGAATATTTTTTAACTTATACGGCATGAATGGATTTTTGGAAAATTATTTCCATGAATCTTAATTTAAAAGTTTTAAAGTTTATTTTTAATCAAATTATTTTATTTTTGAAATATATGACATTTTAAGGAAGGAAAATTTTTTTGAAGTAGAAAGGATATTTCCTCAAGAATGGAGTTCAATTGTTTTATCAAAATTATTTTCCATCTAAGATAATATAGGGTTCTATTTCTATCCCTATTTTTACATTTTACTATGTTATTATTGAATTATTTTTATGATGTCCTTTTATCTTATATGGATTATGTTATGATGTCATGATGTTTAAGATTCCCATTTTTATTACATGGGTTATGCTATGATGTATGATTTATGATCTTGTGAAACACATAATAATGGTATCATTATGAGATGGGTGGGACCTATATCTCCCCCCAATGCATTGGGTAATGATTTATATCTCATGAGATATACATGGATGGAACGGCAGGTTAAACTGGTTCAGTTAAACAAGACCGAAACGAGGAGTGAACTCGGTTCAGAAATGGACTTTGTCCACTAAGATAGTTTTAGAAATGAGTCTTGACTACTAATAAATGATTCTCTATGATTATGTGTGTATGCCACAAAGTTTCATCTTTTACATTATGATTATGGGGATTAAATTTCACTATTATGATTTATCCCATGTTATGATATTATGATCCCTTTTGCAAGTAATGATTTTCAAAGTGTTATGTTCTAATAAATATGATACGAATGATATTTCTTTTGTTTACCCTTACTGAGCATTTGAGCTCACCCTTGATGTATGTTTTCTTTTCCCCAGGTCAGGAAGAAGGATATTAAATAAGATATGCAAAAAGGGACTCTAGATATGATCAAATAAAAAGGGAGATAGTGTAGATGATTTATGAACCAGTTGTTTATGTTTCCCAGTTTTTAAAGACACTATACCTATATGGTCCTTTCAGGATTTTGTTATATGTTGTAATAAGTGGTCTTCAATTCTGAAGTAATAATAATGTATGTAAACTATGGTTCATTATATGGAGTGAGAAACAATAGGTAGAAACAACCCTAAGGATGCACATTTTAATGTCATGTTAGGACGCATAAAGTAATGGACATAGTTTAACGTCATGTTGGATGAAGAAGGGACATGGAGTTTAATGTCTTACAGTAAGGACTATAGGGGAATGTGCAGTTTAAATTCTTCCAATGAGGACTAAATATAGTTTGACGTCATGTGGGATGTATTAGGGACTTTTTCATAGTTTAACGTCATGTGGGATGAAGAGGTGCACATTTTAACGTCGTATAGATGGGATGATGGTTATGCAGTTTAACGTCTTGTCGGACGTAAGAATGTTGTATAGTTTATCACTATGTAGCGAGGACGTTGGATATGCAGTTTAACATCTTGATGGATGAAATAATTCTGTACATTTTAGTTTCATGTAGCTAGGACGTTGGTTATGCAGTTTAGCGTCTTGCTGGACGTAAGAATGATGCACAGTTTAGCGTCATCTAGCTAGGATGTAAGAATGCGGCACAGTTTAGCATCATGTAGCTAGGACATTGGTTATGCATTTTAATGTCTTGTGGGATGTAAGAATGTTGTATAGTTTAGCGTCATGTAGCTAGGACGTTTGTTATGTAATTTCACCTCTTGATGGACGTAAGAATGCTGTAAATGTTTTCATCATGTAGCTAGGATGTAAGAATGTTGTACAATTTAGTGACATTTAGCTAGGACTTTGGTTATGCAGTTTAACGTCTTGTTGGACGTAAGATTGTTGTACAACATAGTGTCATTATCTAGGATGTTGGTTATCCATTTTAACTTCGTTATGGATGTAATAATGATGTACAGTTTAGCATCATGTAGCTAGGACTTATTATAGTTTGTGTTACACAAAATACTTCTTCAAGAATCTTGCATTGGTTGGAGTTGTAATGAGTTCTCCATCCATTAAGATTAAATAATAAGCTTCATTTGAGTAGACCTTATGTATTGTGTAAGGATCTTCCCTTAATTCCTATGTTTGATACAGAGAACTCAGGATCATCAAGACTGAAACTGTTATTGGCCTATGGATCTATTAAGTGAATCATATTAACAGAACCAAAGATCAACTCTTCATCTGATGATGATTCTGCCTAATTATCCAGTTTAGGTTGTGCCGTTTGGTGGGGCTATGCCAGTGGCTTTGAAGTAGATGGAATAAAATATTCCAATGTCCAATACAACTTGGGCTTTGACACGATCTCATATTCTTCTGACTGCTCTTCTTTCGTTGAATTATGCCGTTTCTTTGTGGATTTTCCTTCTGATGAAGGGGGTTTTGATGTGGCATTCATATTAGAAGACACAAATGATTTCTTCAATTGAGTTTGTAAAATGGCATGAGTTTGGTTGATCATTTTTCTGACAATCCAATCATCATATTTCTGCGCATTTTTGCTTTTGAATTCTTGCCACTTGCCTTCTTTTTCGAGATCTATAGTAGTAAAACATGCTACCTAGGATGATGAACCTTCCAATTTTACCTGTCCCGAGTCCACCATAATTTGTTGGAGGTACTTGAATACAAAACACTCATTAATGGGATCCCCAAACACCTGATAAAATGGGCAATAGTTGGGACGATCTTCATCTCCTTCCATGTTCGTCCTTTTAGGCCTTGGCCATTGAACTAAATTATTCTCTAGAGCCGAAATGAAGTAACCAGGAACTTGTTCGTTTAGTAATGAATAATCTATGCTCTTCAACTCTTCAAATTGTTTCCGTCTTTGATCTATTTGATCATCATGATGAAACGAGTTATGTTGTTGACGCTCAGAAGGTGGATCCCTTCAATAAGATGAAGGTATTAAAGTAGATGCAGGTACATGCGCTTGTTTAAATGTGACTGTAGCATTCTCTGCTTTACCCATTATCCTTCCTGTAACTTATGGAATTAAATGAGTTTTATCCTTAGTCTTTGTAAGAGAGTATTCAAACTATTGAGCAATCGAATTAAGGTATTGAAACCCTCCTGTGTATTTCACAGGGATCAACGGTGTTCGTAATTCATCACGAAAACATGCCACACAGATTGGAAATAATTCTTCTTGAGGGAGTGATAATCTTAAGGAATATGTTAATCCATTCCAGTGAGAAATGAAATCCGAAACTCTTTCATTCTCTCTTTTATTAAAATTTTTATGATCAGAAACTGTTTTCTTTGGAAACGTTTAGCTGAATTGAAGAAGTAATCATTGACAGAGATCTTCCCACCCAGTAATTGACCAGGATTGCAATCTTGTATACCAGAAAAAGGCATGCCCTTGTAATGGTTGTACAAAACACATGAGCTTAACTGTCTCTTTTAGTTGAGGAGTTTCCATCATAGGATCACAAAGAGAAACACAATGTGTTAAGTGTTACTCTGGGTCTCCCGAACCATTAAAAATTGGGAATATGGTACTTGAAAAATTGGATGTGGGAGGAATTGCATCATCCCCTTCAGGATAAGTTCTCTTTTCTGGTTAAAATTGTGCACGTTTTCCCTCCATAGCTTCCAACCGAGCTATTAATGACTCAATGGAAGTCATTAACTTTTGATAAACATCTGGTTGAGCTTGGGCCTGAATAGGTGCAATAACTGGAGCTTGGACATGTGTGGTGACTGGTACTGCAATTGATGGTAGCACTACCAGTTTTTGTTGTGCATGACTCATAGGATTAGATATGTGAGGGTGTACTGGTAAAGGAGGATATTCTTGATCCATTTCAGTAGCTGCAACAAATTCCCTTGACTGACTGACTCCAACATGCTTATGAGGAAGACTACCTTGAAGTTGTTCTGCATTGAACCTCCTTAATTCCTTCATTTTTATTCTTGTAGTGCAAAACTTTTCTCTAGTGAGAATGATTGTCCTTCTCCAGTGGAAGGGTGGAATTTAACCTGACTTTTTCCTTTCCCCTTGTTGGATGCCATTCGGAGAGGGGGATGTTGGTTATTTGAAGGAATACCTAGATTCTGGGTAAGCCTTTGATTTATTGTACGCAAACCTTCTTCATTTGCCTCTGTGTGCACAACCTCTTGAGCAAGAAGTTCTTCATCTGATCCCTCTGAGTGAGCCTCATGTTTTGGAGGATCAGTAACAATGGCATTGATGACATTTATTGATTCATAACGCATTTCATCTCTTCTATCAGCATTTCTGCGATACAGTCTTCTCCCATTTCCATGATGATACATTGCCTTTTATTGATTTGTCCCCTCAGTAACTTCTTGATGAACAATAATTTGGTGGGAATCTCCTGATAATTTGGCTCGACATTACACTTGTGGCTTCTTCCCTAATCGGGAGAAGACATACTTTCACTGAGGAAGAGATTGAGGATTTGAAAAAGTCCTCAGCCCGGTGGACTAGGGCTATTCCTGCTCAACTCCTCGAATCTTATTTGTTGATTCCGAGGGTTGGGTTAAAAGAGTCCCCAGTCCAGCAATATTGGGTTGTTCATGAGCTGCTATATCTTATACTTTCTTAAAAGTTCTCTTGATCTTGCAAACTTTAGTTCGGAAATTGGCTGGATGCATCAACCTACATCCACTCAAATCACCTGGCTCAAATGACCTTTAGATGATTTCTGACACTTCTGTCTCCTGATGATGCGCACACTCTAAACGAGAAGCATGTTTGATATTCTCACTTGCCTGATGCAAGATTAATTTGACAAATTTTTCTATGTATTCTTGAATTTGGGAAGAACTAGTTGAAGCATATTCCTGATCAATCCTTTGATTACAGGAAAAACCAATTGGTTGTGGCCGACCATGGGAAATAACATTGCATGAGACCATTTTTGGAGGGCATTGTTGACTGGATATTACAGTGAAATGTAGCACTCTAGGAACACCCCATCCCCTGATACGAATACCAGATGGGGAATTTGCAATTAATTGGCACAATATTTTTAGTGCACCAGGGCATGAACGCTGAACGACTCTCTACTGCTTTTCAACTTTTGGATATCGGGAAACTGAGAGAGATGCCAAATAAATTTGGCGTTGTAACCCTTCTATTATCATGACATGATTTTTATATTCATCATAAGATAATATTTTATTCTTCAATTGATAATGAGTTTTCCACATGTTGAGACGAATATCATGAATACATCTTCTATCAACAATTCTGGAATATCATACTAAGAGTCAGCCAAAGGCCAAAACATGAATGGTACGTCACCTTTCACCATTTCTTTTCTCATATTCAGAATTTCCTCTTTATCATTCAATGAAGATTCTTGTACCTGATTAGTCCAGAGCTGGTGCTTCTTTGTTGCTTCATCATATCCAATAATATTGGTAGAGAATTCATTTATCAATCTTGAAGATGAATGACCCAGGGGTGGTTCGGAGAATGACCTCCACCCTGGGTTATCTTCTGATTGAGAAAGTATTTCACCAGATAGTGGTAAAGAATCATAGCTAACGGGCTTCACATTTTCAAGTGCCTCATGATAAGAGGGATTTCTCGTTACTGCATTGTCCTTTGAATAATTTTCCAGGCAACGTGAATTACTGATGAGGAGGGGACTTTCGTAGCTAAATTCATCATCATGGGGAGGACCACCATGGTGGGTTACATAAAAAGAGAAAACCTTTTGCTCCTTGATCTTCTGGAAATGCAGAGGGTTCTCCTGGATCTCATATGAAGATGATACAAAGAGATTGACCAAACTATCATGAAGCAAGCCTTCATGAGGAAGTTTCTGATGAAGACCTTCTGAATTATTGTTCCCACTATTGGGAAATGAGAGAGTATAATCTTGAGTTGCAACAGATAATTGTCTGAGGGCTTCAAGAACTCCAGCATCGAGCAAGGCCTTATTACAGATCAGATCTTGATTTCATGACTGTGCTGAAAGGGTATTCTTCTTAGATGCCTTATTAATCATTTTGGGAACCACTTATTGATGAAAGTGGTTATTATGGGAAAGTTTATGTGCCTGCTCAAGAGAAATAGTCCGGTTAGGCTGAATATCTCCATTCAAATCGGGTGTATGTGTCTGGCTTGATTGTCCGTATGACATGGGGGAGTATTCCCCACAACCCTCTTGGACTGGAACAGAGGTGTGTATCTATTCCAGAGTGATATGTTGATGATTCACTCCACTGATAGGGACATATTTTTATTTCTTTCCCTGTGATGCTGCTGAAGTTGTTATAATATTCTGACAAGCATCTAGAATATGAGCATGGATTTTCATCTACTCTTTCACCATTGTCAGAATGTGATTGGTGACTTCATCTACCGGAACAAGAATATATATCCATTCCGTGTATGGAGTAGGTGTATGTGCGTTATCTTGTCCTCCTTTTCCTGTCAGTGAATTCTGACAGTACTCATGTGTGGGGGAAGAGAGTTGAGTCTGCCCCAAATTTGTTGTCGGAGCTTTCCGGCTGACTTCTCCGGGTGCTACCAAAAGAGACTGTTGGTAGGCTTGATGAACTGTAGCAGGTGAATGCGCCTGTTGTATATTCTTCGTCAAGTATGGTTGACGAATTATCTTCAATACTGGAAGATGAGACTGGTGACAGAATTGTTGATTGTAAACAGGTGTATGCCCCTCCTTATCAGTTGTCGCCATATTAGATTGTTGAGCTTCTTTGGTTGTAGTCAGACCAGCCTACTGACTAGCTGATGAGTTATAAACAGGTGTATATGCCTGCCTAAAACAGTCCGTCGGAATTTCCTGGCCGGATTGGTGTGTTACTACCAGACGAGTTTGCATGCCAGTAACATCAGGACGGACGGGTGTATATTCCCGCTCGTTATTTTCCATCAAGTTGACTTGATGGACTTTTCCGAAGGGGCTAGAAGTATGAACCTACTCCCTATTGACCATATTTTGCGTCTGGTGGTTCGTCTTGCATGCTCGGGTCTAAGGAACCTGAGTTGAACCCCTAAAGGTGGTACCCTCATCCTGTTGAGGGCGCAATCCGCATGAGTCTGGCGGTGATTGTTGATGGGAGCCCTCAGGAAGGACTCATGTCTTCTTGAATTAAGTCCTTTCATGACCTTCTCATTCACCTCTCCATAATATGACAGGGACTGGTGATTCATATCCATGGATAATGACCCAAAACAGTTGGAAACGGTGGTTAGCACCACCTACTTCTTGATCACTGGTCGTCACTATCCGTACAAATAGGGTGAATTATTGACTTGGAGGGCTTGTTGAGCATCCTCCAAGAATCGGAATGGTACCGTGTTGATGGTATTCCTTAACCACTGAATTTGAGACCTAGTGTTGAAGGTGCTGAGTAGGTGATGTCGTCCTCAGAGTGAATGAGGATCCAGTAGGAGTAGTAGCAGAGGCATTCACATGTGTGAACATTAGAGAATCCATTTCTGTAACGCAGAGAGATCATGGAAAAGAGTGTCTGTTTGATATAACAGACATAATCAAGATAATTTTGGTCACTACATATTTTGGATGAGCACATATGTTATTGATTTCTTTTTCGGCCCTCATATTGAGTTAAATAGGTGCCTAACAAATAAGTAAAACATCATTTAACTTGGTTATGGATTCATGTCAGCTTCACCATTTTTGATTCCTCTGGAAATGGGGATGACCACATTTATTTAATATTCAAACATTCCAATCGGTTTCTAACAGGTTTATTCGTAGAATCGGAAACATCCAATGAATCTATATCCATTTGTACCTACTTTCCAAAGGTAGGTGCTCATTAGTTGTTGACCGATGACACTTAAGAATTTGCATTGTTCGGGGGGATGGGAGGTCGAACTCATCACACCTTTTTAGGGGGAATTATAGTCTACTCCAGGAATCTCTTATAGATTTGAGTTATGTTCATGAATCCTTATTAATTTACCAAGTATGAAAATGATCTTTCCTTTAGATCTGACAATCAACGATTAATATGTATGAAATTTAGAGATTCTTTTATATGTATTTGACGTTCTTTATTGTAATAACCTGGGATTTTATAAGATATATTCTTTTTAATTTCTTTCATATCTTGTGCTGTATGATACACCATGATTATCTTGCGATATACGCAACACCGTATTAGCTTGCAGTATACGCAACATTATTCTTGGATCGTGTTACACACAATTTCACGTTTGTTTGATAGTTTTTATTATACGCAACATTGAGTGTGTATGTGTATATATATATATATATTCAATGTATAAATGTAATATGGTTTTATTTTTTTATACGCAACAAAAAAGGAGTCTTGCACTACACTCAACCCTGATTGGGCTTGCATTACACGCAATCACGACCTTCCTCGATAGTGTGTGTTGTACGCAGTACCGGGTTTCACTATGCAACGATATATGGTTTTAATATTATCTCAAACTAGCCGTTATGAATATTATTAACTATTTTTTGAATTTTATAACATTATTATTCATCTTACACATTTTCTACAACATGGTATGAGAACAAAATAAAATTTTCAGGTAAAATAAGTATTTTTCAAAAAATGCAGTTTTGCCGCATTTTGATGGCGCACCCACTTTAAATCTAGTTTTTGACATGTTTATAAGTTCAATTTGACAAAATAAAATTCTTCTTTGCAATCAGGATATAAAAATACTTTGGATAGAATTTTCATATTATTCTGATAACTTTCATATTTTAATGAATAGTAAAAACACGCTATATTATAATTAAAAACATCTTTTTTCATCGTAATAATTTATATGGTTAAATTATAATATTGAGTGGTTTTAAAGTATAAATATAATATATTTTTACCATTTAATATAATTTATGTCATTTTTATTGATTTTATAATGAATTCGTAGGATAAATCAATTCAATCTTTTGTAATGTCTTAAACAAAAACCCACTTTCTTTCGACAATGAGATTAATTTAAATTTAATTTCTGCAACATCTGTGTATTGAATTTATAAAAATTGATTCCATATTTGGATTCAGTGGGTCCAAATTATGTTAATATGTTACTTTTATTTTTTTGATATTATGAATTGTAACTACGGTAATTTTTATTTACAACAGTTAAAGGTAAATCAGGTAATTAAGGGTAAAAATAAGATTATAAAATTACCCTAACACTTTCCAAAATCTTTTTGGATGAATAAAAGTCGACCCATATCACCTAAGGGTCGGACTAGATTCATTTCATGAAATTTTGACCATGAAATAACATAATCATTATTAAAACCAAAGAAAGTGACAACATATCACTCTCTTAACTCTTATAAGTATATTAATTTTAATTTAGTGATAAACTTCATGAAAAATCAAACATGAATAGTCTCCAGAAATCTAATAAATGTATATACATCATATGAATTTATTTATAATTTTTAGGGATTAAATAATTATCATTAAAGGTAACATAATATTGATGTGGAAATTATTTTATTAAGTGAAATATCAAATAAATGGTTTTAAAAATATTAAAATAAATATTATATGAACTATTTAATGTGATCCACTAATTTTCTAGATAAATATGAAATTTATGAATCTATTAAATCTTTTAGTTCGAACATATCTTCTGTATATTTTTTATTTAAATTCAGATAAATGAATAGTGTCAAAATTGACACTATTGTTATTTTATAAAAATAACATATTAGAAAATTGCTTAAATATCACAAAAATATTTAAAAATTATAAATTTAAATTTATATAGTCTAAAATGTTATAAAGTATCCAATTATGTACAATTCACAACAAATAAGTAATTATTTATAATAATTTAAAATTTATAATGTTATTACCACAAATAAAATTAAATTGTTTTAATAAGGGTAAATCAAGTTGATAATGTTTAAAATAAATTCCTAAAATGTATAAATTTTATTGGATGATGAGAATACAACCCTATCTCATCTAATATTCGGATATGAGTCATTTTGGATGTTTTTATGTGGGGTTGGGATTTTATATAAACTAATATTTCTAATATTTCCAAAGGTGCCCCTCTCCACCTTTATAAAAGGGCATCTCCTCCCTCTTCTCCTCACACAAATTGGAGCCTTGAAGCTCGGCCAACCCCTGCCCATTTCAATTATCAACTTCCCTAGAAACATACTTGAGGTCCTGGTCATCTTCAAAGACCAATTTTAGTACCCTAATAGGAGGTTTCAAAGAGGCGTGTTAAAGAAGAGGTAATATCCGTTACCGATTCTTTCAAGTTTCTTTCTTCTTCAACTTCTTATTTATTTGTTTCATTATTAAGTAACAACATCAGTATCAATCATATACTGATATTTTATTATAAGTATGAAACAACCATATTTCACCATATATCCATCCTACGGAAAATGAAATCACCGCGCGTGCGTACGTACGGAATACCGTCTACACGCCGTGGTGTAATCTATTTTCCACCACCACCTTTCTTGGATGGGTATAACAGTGCAAATAAGGACTATATATGATTATTGTAAAGTGATATTTACTCTTTAATATTATACATACACTTCAATACAACTCCATGATCATGGGAATGATATCATCGCTCGTGCGTACGTACGGACTACCGTCTCCACGAACGCGATGAGATTAACTTTCCATGATTAACCATTCAAAAATTATTATAAAGTATATATAATGAATAATAATGAAATTTATGAAATTATAATTATACTAGATTTATGTATATATATATTTATGTCATCTATTTAATTTCATTCATTTTAATAAGGAAACGAAAACACTGTTCATGCGTACGTACGACCTACCGTGTCCATGAACGGTGTATTTCATTCCTTTTATCGATCTATAATATATATGTATATGATATTATATATAAATAATATTTTACATTATGTAATTATGTAAATCAGGATATAAGTAATAATATCAAGAACTAAAAGTCGAAACACATACGATAAATAAAATGATATTACCCAAAACGCTGCTTTTACATGGAATTTACAAAAGAACAGGTAATATAAAGTCATAAGTGAAACATATATGATATCATAACAATGAATATTATTATTTAATAAGTCAATGACATTATTTAAATCATTATACAAGAGGTTCGGATCCATAAGAAGCATATCGGACCTAAGGTAAGGGATAATTTTTCAAATCTCATTTTATCCGAGATTGCTTATACGTAAGTATTTACTAGGGTTATATTTATCATCCATGTCCCTATTTTCCGAAAATGGTTTCATGTTTGATCAATTCCCCTTTTACCCATTTTTTACTTTTACTACATGGTATATAAGAAACATTTATTTTTTTTACCATACGAGGTACTTTTTTACTTTTTCGACAAAAGTACGAGAATAATGTTTTTTTAACTTATACGGAATGAATGGATTTTTACGGTTTCATAATGCCTTATTTTGAAGAAGTTTACTCTAAATGATTTCACGATTGTTTTCAACAAAATCCTTTTATTTTAAAATTTCATGGAATTTTGTTAAATGAAAATGATTTTGAAGAAGAAAGGATATTTTCCTCAAGAATTCATTTCAAGTGTTTTATCAAAACCATTTTCCATATAAGATGTAATTATTTCATATGTGTATGTTTAAAGTGTAATTTCCCTATGATTTACATGGTATCACTTTTCTTATGATGAAATGATATCCATTTTTTATGGATTATGTTATGATGGGATGATGATTACAGAACCCATTTTATAAGTTGGGTAATGATGAATGATTTATGTTCATGTTGGGGCACAAGTTAGAATGATTTCATTATGAGATGGGTGAGACCTATATCTCCCTCCAATGAATTGGGTAAAGATTTATATCTCATGATATGGACATGGTTGGAACGGTAAGTTAATCCGGTTCAGTATTACAGGACTAGAACGAGGAGTGAACTCGATTGAGAAAGGGACTTTGTCCACTAAGATGGTCTTGACAGCAATGACTTGGCTAATATGGAAATCATATCATGTGATTAATGTATTCCACAATTACATGTTTTATTCCCATTCTATTTTATCATGATTTATGTTCCATTATGATCTATGCCTTATGTACTTCCATGTTTTACGTCGTTGCTCAATATTTTGATGTTTAAACATTATGTTCATGTTTTTAAGTTCAAATGTATATAGTATGTTTTATTTTATCCATGATTACCCTTACTGAGCATTTGAGCTCACCCTTTTTATGTTTTCTTTTCCCCCAGGATTAGAAGAAAGGTTTAAGGTAAGGAAACAAAAAGTGAAAGATCTTTATGGGAGATTTTGAAGATCTTTCACCACGATTAGAAGATTACGTTCCAAGTTTCCAAAGACACTAAACTATTATGGTCCTTGTGTGTCTGTTTTTTTTTATGTATTAAGTATTCCGCAAAAGTAATGTAATGTCCATGTATGTCATGATTCTGGTCTCTACAGTTGGTATCAAAGGAAAGGTTTAGTTAACCTTTGGAAACTAGGATTTGAAAACATTAGTGAGTTCCCTAGAGATATTTCTAAGGTATGTCTAGGGATGCCCCTAAGGTTAAGTATACATATAGGTTATAATCCTAGAATTGTGCAAACGATCGTAGAATTTAGGCCTAATATGATAGATATTGAAGGTACTCCCCCTATATTATTTTGTTTTCCCTAGCATGGTATTTGCCTCTCAAACTATTATTTTTGGGTTTTAGACGATGGTTGGAACCCGAAAGAACCGTGTTGATCAATGTAATGGACAATGTAATTATTGTCCTCCTGAGCAAACCAATGTCATGGGAGATGGAGTGCATAATCTTATTTCTATACTTACACAATATATGAATAATTCTGGACTTCAAAATGAGCCGAGAAAGGAGAAACATTTTGTTGAATCCTTCATGAGGTAGCGTCCACCTTCATTCAGTGGGTCTTCTGATCCATTAGTGGATGAATAATGGATCAATACTACTGAAAAGATATTTTCAGTTCTACAATTTTCTGAGCATGATAAATTCATTTTAAGAGTATATCGTTTGGAAGGTGATGCTGATCAATGGTGGAATCTTATCAAAAATACGAGCCAAAGAGATGAAATTGAGTCCATGGAATGGAACGAGGTCAAGAACTTGTTTTCCCGTAAGTACTTCCCCCGTATTATTTGAAAAAATATGGAAAAGGAGTTTCTTGAGCTTCAGTAGAAGGATGATGAATCTGTTGGTATATACGAAGTGAATTTTACAAGACTTGAAAGGTATGCATCTGGCTTTATCATCCAACCTGAATGTAAAGTTGATCGATTTTTCAGTGTCTTAAAACCAAGTCTTCTAAGGGAATTAGCTATAAGAGACTTCAGTAGCTATGAAGAAATTGTGCATTGTGCTACCAAGGTAGAATTGGAAGTTGGTGTAACATATCCATCTCATGGTTTTGACACGAAGTGAAAGATGGAGTTCAAGGATAAATCTCATAACAATGGTGAAAAGAAGATGAATTTTTCTTTATGCTCAGAGTGTGTAAAGAAGCATGGTGGAGAGTTCCTAAAAGGTACTATAAAATGATTTAAGTGTGTAAAAGAAGGTCATCAAGTAGTTGATTGTCAAAGTAATGGGAAAAAGGTTACTATTGATGTGAATAGATAAAAGACTACAGAGAACTATCCACCAACACTTCAATGCTTCAAGTGCAAAGAAATGAGGAAATATGCTAATAAATACCCTAATCCACGGGTTAATGATGATCAACGTGAGAAACCTCTTAAGGAAAAGGATAAAGGGAAGTCTAATGCGATCACTATTTGTGATGTTGAGTATGAAAATGAAGTTGTGTAATGATTAAGTGTTTATGTATTGGGATTTCAAAATAGTATCATGGAATCTCATTTATGGTATTGTGGAATTTTGGAATATCTATGTATTAGTTTTCAATAATTATATGGTACTGGTAACCATTAAAAAGTGATTGAAATATATTTGGATAGTATATGAAATGCGCATAATGAAGGGATAAGGAGAAAATAATATGATAGTAATCATGAGCTCATGACTGATATAAGGACTAAGTGATATTATGGTTTGAGTATATAGAATTTTTGGGATTTTGGTATGTGGAAAGTGAGAAAATTTAACAACATTCACGTTTTCACTAAGGTTCAATGGGTATTCATTTTTTAAGAGATTCCATGATTAAGGTATTCAAATGTTTTTAATTTGACCAACAAGATATATCTTATGATATACGGGGGATAAATGATGGCATTCACGTGATTGTTATGTGACATTTCAAGTAAACATTTTCTTTATACTATGAGCTTGGAACGAATTGTTTTAGATAAGCCTAAATATTGGAATGGATTATGTTAGACATAAGTTAGTATTTTTTAAGGATAGAAATTTTTTCGATATTAATGATGGGATGTTATAGTAATCTAGTTTTAGAAAAAGGACAACCTGCAGGATAGCTGACAACCTATCGCGTCAGACAAGGATGTGGGAATCAAACCCACAACCGAAGTGCGACTGGCCTTTATCACCTACCGCTGGCCCACAGGAAGTCCATGGTTAGTAGAAAATAGTTTTATTTTATTAAGTGGTATGATAGATGAAGTATAAGTCCATTCTTGGAATCAAATACGATTATCCACACCATAGATGGACTTATATATATTTGAAATTTTTTTTATCCTTTTGTTTGAGACAGATCTAATGACCCATAATTCTATCACATGATCTACTAACACTTCACTAATGACAAATTAAACTTAATTTCTTTAAGATATTAAGTGGAAATTGTCCAAGGAATGACCAACGGTGAGACTGTACCAAAATCAAGAACGTATTTCTTCTAATTCCAATTTCTTCAACTTTAGGGAAATGATCCTGAAAACCAAAAATGTTGTCCACGTGCCCTTATATCCATAGAATCATATGGTACCTTATATCATCACAAATCTATGGATTTGTGATTTTTGTATTTTTCATATCCATGTTCTCTACCACTCTCTATCATAACATGATGGTTAGATTTCTCTTCCATATCCATATTTTCACCTATGTTCTTATATGTGGAAACCCAGTGATTAGTTTATTCGGGTAACCATTACGTTTCTTACTTTAGTTTTTAAAGATAAGTTTTGGTATTTCTTTTTTTGATGTGGGTTTCAATTAATGAAACTTTCAAGTAGAAAACCGTTTATAACCCCGATGAATTTCGATGGCGAAATTCATTTTAAGGTGGGTAGAATGTAATAACCTGAGATTTTATAAGATATATTCTTTTTAATTTCATTCATATCTTCTATTGTATGATACACCAATATTATCTTATTCTATACACAACATCGTATTAGCTTGCAGTATATGCAACATTATTCTTGGATCGTGTTACACACAATTTCAAGTTTGTTTGATAGTTGTTATTCTACGCAACATTGAGTGTGTATGTGTATATATATATATTCAATGTATAAATGAAATATGGTTATATTTTTTATACACAACAAGAAAGGAGTCTTGCACCACACGCAACCCTGATTTGGCTTGTATTACACGCAATCATGACCTTCCTCGATAGCGTGTGTTGTACGCAGTACCGGGTTTCACTAAACAACGATATATGGTTATAATATTATCTCAAACTAGACGTTATGAATAGTATTAACTACATTTTGAATTTTATAACAATATTATTCATCTTACACATTTTCTAGAACATGGTATGAGAACAAAATAATTTTTTCGGGTAAAATAAGTATTTTTAAAAAAATGTAGTTTTGCCGCCTTTTGATGGCTTACCCATTTTAAATATAGTTTTTGACAAGTTTATAAGTTAAATTTGAGAAAATAAAATTCTTCTTTGGAATCAGGATATAAAAATTTACTTTGGATAAATTTTTCATATTATTCTGATAACTTTCATATTTTAATGAATAGTAAAAACACGCTATATTTTAATTAAAAACAACTTTTTTCATCGTAATAATTTATATGGTTGAATAATAATATTGAGTGGTTTTAAAGTATAAATAAAATATATTTTTAACATTTAATATAATTTATGTCAATATCATTGATTTTACAATGAATTCGTAGGTTAAATCAATTCAATCTTTTGCAATGTTCTAAACAGAAACTCGTTTTCTTTCGATAACATGATTAATTTTAATTTAATTTCTGAAACTTATGTGTATTGAATTTGGAAAATTTTATTCCATATTTGGATTCAGTGGGTCCAAATTATGTTAATAGGTTAGTTTTATTTTTTTTTTGATATTATGAATAGTAACTATGATAATTTTTATTTACTACAGTTAAAGGTAAATCGGGTAATTAAGGGTAAAAATAAGATTATAAAATTACCCTAACACTTTCCAAAATCCTATTTTATGAATAAAGTCGACCCATATCACTTAAGGGTCAGAATAGATTCATTTCATGGAATTTTGACCATGAAATAATATAATTATTATTAAAACCAAAGAATGTGACAACATGTCACTCTCTTAACTCTTATAAGTATATTAATTTTAATTTAGTGATAAACATCATGAAACCTCGAACATGAATAGTCTACAGAAAGCTAATAAAATTATGTAGATAATATGAATTTATTTATAATTGTTAGGGATTAAATAATTATCATTAAAGGTAACATAATAGTGATGTTGAAATTATTTTATTAAGAGAAATATCAAATAAATGGTTTTAAAAATATTAAAATAAATATTATATGAACTATTTAATGTTCTCCACTAATTTTATAGATAAATATGACATGTTATGAATCTATTAAATATTTTAGTTCGAACATATCTTCTGTATATGTTTTATTTAAATTCAAATAAATGATTAGTTTCAATATTGACACTATTGTTATTTTATAAAAATAACATATTATAAAATTGTTTAAAAATCACAAAAATATTTAAAAATAATAAATTTAAATTTATATGGTCTAAAATGTTATAAAGTATCCAATTATGGAAAATTCACAACAAATAAGTAATTATTTATAATAATTTAAAATTTATAATGTTATTACCACAAATAAAATAAAATTTATTAAATAAGGATAAATAAAGTTGATAATGTTTAAAATAAATTCCTAAAATTTCTAAATTTTATTGGTTAATTAGATTACAACGCTATCTCATCTAATATTCGGATATGAGTCATTTTGGATGTTCCTAAGTGGTGTTGGGATTTAATATAAACTAATATTTCTTATATTTCCAAAGGTGCCCCTCTCCTCCCTTGTAAAAGGGCATCTCCTCCTTCTTCTCCTCACACAAATTGGAGCCTTGAAGCTCGGCCAAACTCTGCCCATTTCCCTTATAAACTTCCCTAGAAACATACTAGAGTTCCTTGTCTTCTTCAAAGACCATGTTTAGTACCCTAAGAGGAGGTTTCAAAGATGCGTGTCAAAGAAGATGTAATATCCGTTACCGATTCATTCAAGTTTCTTTCTTCTTCAACTTCTTCATATTTAGTTGTTTCATTATGAAGTAATAACATCAGTATCACTCAGATACTGATATGTCATTATAAGTATGAAACAAGAATATTTCACCATCTATCCATCCTACGGAATACGAAATCACCGCGCGTGCGTACGTACGGAATACCGTCTCCACACCGTGGTGTAATCTATTTTCCACCACCACCTTACATGGATGGGTATAATGGTGAAAATAATGACTATATATGATTATTGTAAACTGATATTGATTCTGTAATATTATACATACACTTTAATACAATTCCACGATCAAGGGAATGATATCATCGCTCGTGCGTACGTACGGACTACCGTCTCCACGAACGTGATGAGATTCATTTTCCATGATTAACCATTCAAGAATGATTATAAAGTATATATAATGAATAATAATGAAATTTATGAAATAATAATGCTACTATATTTATGTATATATATATATATGTATGTCATCTATTTAATTTCATTCAATTCAATAAGGAAACGAAAACATAGTTCATGCGTACATACGGCCTACCCTCTCCATGAACTGTGTATTTCATTCCTTTTATCGATCTATAATATATATGTATATGATATTATATATAAATCATGTTTTACATTCTAGAATTATGTAAATCAGGATATAAGTAATAATATCAAGAACGAAAAGTCGAAACACATACGATAAATGAAATGATTTTACCCAAAACACCGCTTTTACATGGAATTTACAAAAGAACGGGTAATATAAAGTCATAAGTGAAACATATATGATATCAAAACAATTAATATGATTATTTAATAAGTCAATGACATTATTTAAATCATTATACAGGAGGTTTGTATCCATATGAAGCATATCAGACCTAATGTAAGGGATAATTTTGCAAGTCTCATTTTTATCCGAGATTGCTTATACGAAAGTATTTACTGGGGTTATATTTATCATCCATGTCCCTATTTTCTAAAAATGATTTCATGTATGATTAACGCCCTTTTTACCCATTTTTTACTTTTACTACTTGGTATGTAAGAAATATTTCTTTTGTTTACCATACAATGCACTTTTTGACTTTTCCGACAAAAGTACGAGAAGAATATTTTTTAACTTATACGGCATGAATGGATTATTACGGTTTCATAAAGCCTTATTTTGAAGAAGTTTAATCTACAAGATTTCATGATTATTTTCAACAAAATCTTTTTATTTTAAAATTTCATGGCATCTTTTTAAATGAAAATGATTTGGAAGAAGAAATGATATTTTACTCAAGAATTCATTTCAAGAGTTTTATCAAAACCATTTTCCATATAAGATGGCATTATTTCATATGTGTATGTTTCAAGTGTAATTTCTATATGATTTACATGGTATCACTTTTCTTATGATGAAATGATATCCATTTTTTTGTATGTATTATTTTATGATGGGATGATGTTTATGAAACCCATTTTATACTTTGGGTAATGATGAATGATTTATGTTCATGTTGTGGAACAAGTAAGAATGATTTCATTATGAGATGAGTGGGACCAATATCTCCCTCAAATGCATTGGGTATTGATTTATATCTCATGAGATAGACATGGCTGGAATGGTAAGTTAATCCGATTCAGTATTACTGGACTGGAACGAGGAGTGAACTCGATTCAGAAAGGGAATTTGTCCACTAAGATGGTCTTGGCAGCAATGCTTGGGCTAATATGGAAATCATATCATGTGCTTAATGGTTTCCACAATTACATGTTTTATTCCCATGCTATTTTATAATGATTTAAGCTCCATTATGATCTATGCCTTATGTACATCCATGTTTTATGTCGTTGCTCAAGATTTTTATGTTTAAACATTATGTTAATGTTTTTATGTTCAAATGTATATGGAATGTTTTATTTTATCCATGAATACCCTTAATGAGCATTTGAGCTCACCCTTTTTATGTTTTTTCCCCAGGATTAAAAGAAAGATTTTAGGTAAGTAAACAAAAAGTGGAAGATCTTTATGGGAGATGTTGAAGATCTTTCACCGCGATTAGAAGATTATGTTCCAAGTTTCCAAAGACACTAAACTATTACGACCCTTGTGTGTCTGTTTTTGTTAAGTATTAAGTATTCCGGAAAAGTAATGTAATGTCCATGTTCGTCAAGATTTAGGTCTCTACATTCATCGATAGAGAATTTTCTGTTTTTGTTAGAGATTCTTAGTCATTGGTATCCTTCAACACATTATATAGAAATATCTTGGTCATTATGATAACCATACTAGTTTAAAGCCTCTTAGAGGGGCACTTAATGTTTATTGTCGTTCAGAAGGAAATGGATTATTTCAGAGTCGGGATGAAACCCACAGATGGGCTACCTACGTATCTTTTTTAAAAAAGGAATCAGAACCCACGAATATCAAGTGATGAAGTATGAAGTTTATGCATGATTGATGGCCCAATGAAAGATGTCATAAATAATTTTATGCTCTAAGCTCACGTGAGTCATGTTCAGTCTGAGAAACAAGAGGTATCAGTAAAACCTGACGATTGTGCAATGAATGATGCAATCATAAGAAATAATGTGGTGCTTATGTATGTATGACTACCCAAATATATGATGATCAGGACTTTACTTCAGGGAATAAGCTCGGGAACAAGGTCCATAAAGGCATATGTTGTTTATATAGATTTGGATACATAACTTAGGGATTACTCCTGAGAAGGATGCCCAAATTAGAGGGGACTTATGATTGGGTTTTATTCCTTAGAAAGAATCCCAAATCAAAATAAATTAAGACTGGGGATTACTCCTGATATAGAGGCCCAGTTTAAGGAAAATTATGACTGGGGCTTACTCCTAAGGAGGATTCCTAGATTTGGGAACTTGGGGCTTATTCCTGAGGCAAATTCCTAGATGAAGGATTTTTGTGACTGGGGATTACTCTTGAAAAGGAGGCCCAGGTTAAGGAACTTTAGAACTTGGGGCTTACTCATAAGGAGGATGCCCAGATTAGGGATTTCTCATCTTTAAAGAATAAGTTTGAAAATGAATGAAATCTCTAACCATAGTGACATAAAGATATGTAAATCTCAAGGATTTTAAGAGATGTTCCGCATAATTATTTTTAGATAAGGAATCCAATAAAGGAACCATGACAAAAATGGATTTGAAGAGGGTTTTGAAAGCGAAATCTTGAAGAGGATAGGTTTATTTGAAGGAAAGAGTTGAATAGGCAGGAGGGGCACCCAAAAAGAGGCAAGGGAGCAAGTCTTGTTTGGGCGCACAGGTCTTGGTCGCACAAGTATTCTTATGTGACACATGTGTACTTGGGAGACGGTTAACCCATAAGGTAATACATGGGTGAGGCTGGCTCAATCCCTCTGTATTATCCCTAGATTCTTCCAAAATGATGGCGCGCAATTTCTATTGAAGGAATAAGGTGGTGCACAAGTTTATTCATTCCCCTTAAGGGTTAGACACTTATGCGCGCAAGTGTTGATGAATTTCAACCCATAGGCATTGTTCTACCTCTTTAGATATTCCATTATAGGTAATATATTACCTTATAATTGTTCTTAAGACTTCAAGTAGAGACTAGGGTGCCGAGAGCTTAAATCTGACTTTTGGATTTTTCCGTCGTCGAAATGGGGGGCCCACAAGGGGTATTTATAGGCCATTGAGGACCTTGGGTGAAAATATAATAGGGTGTTGAAGTCACCTTCATGACCCATATGTGGGGTGCATTTATACTTGTGCGACCATAGTGAAACTTGCACGACCCATTCTTAAAGAGTTCCTTTTTCATGCCTTTGTCAATTTTTGATGTTTCTTCAAATGATGAATCTCTTTGTGCATAAGGTATTCTCGTTTTCCAGTCGTTAGACTCTGTGATGGAAAGAAGCGTCAAAATTAGTTATAATACATATCATAACAAAAACCTATTATATTGGTGATAGTGGTGTTTTTATATAAACAAATAATAAGATCATAGGGAGTGGAGAAGGAAAAGAAAAGAAAGGACTTGAGAGAAGATGTTACATCTAAATCAGGTTAGTCCCTTTGGTTTGAACCAAAAGGCATTCTTGAAGTGATGTTTTTCTAATTTAAGGCTTTTTGGAGCAATATAGGGATATTGGGAGATTATTTGGGTAGAGTGTAGATGAGTCAAAGGGCTTGAGAGTTGTGAGTAATGGGTTAGAGGTGGTGACCTTTTATAAGAGGGAGGGGGGATCTTTATAAATGTTTGAAAGTATTATTTTATTATAAACATATTTTTGGGTCAAATGGTCAACAACTCATTAAATTCAAATATAAGATGAATATAAGTCGAAATAAAATCATCCAATAATAATTGGATAGGTTTTGGATATTTGGTAATCCTTATCCTTTTTATTTAAACATTTGTAACTTATTTAACTTTTACCATGTCATCTTGTATATTCATACTATATGGTTTATATATTTACCATAAAACACAAGTTACCCCAAATGGATTGTTAATGTCATTGGTAACATCATATATGTCATTTGGAAAAATATTATATTTTTAAGACTCTTTTATCATTTAATAAAATAGTAATTTATTTAAAAACTCATTCATGTCAATTTTATACTATTCATATCACGACTTTTTAAAAATCCATAACAACTTGATTATTTTGAAAAACCTTCATTAATTAAAAATAACAAGTCATACTAATCTATAAAATTCTTTTATGTCATAAAAAGTTTCAAAATAAATTTATTTTAATATTTATAATCTCATTTATTTAAAAGATTCATTAATGAGGTAATCATTACATCATCATTATTCCATAAATAAATTCATTTATATGAAGTCTAAAAATTATAAATAAAATATCATGATGTATTTAATCGTTTTATATTTCTAATGACTATTTATATTCAAAGTATTACTTATGTAACATCACATAAATATTATTTTACTAAAAGATATATGTTTACGTTATATTTTCCTTAACACTAATTTAATTTCAATAAAGTGTCATTTTGATTTACAAGTGGCTCCATGCGGTCCAAAAATTGACACAAGGATGCCCATGGTTGGAAATTTATCATAAAACAGGATTTGGACACATGTTAGGGTAATTTAATATTATTATAATATTATTTTTTTACTCTTATTTTCAAGTGATATCCTTTAACCATGGAAAATAAAATATTTACTGAAGTTACTATTCATAATGTTTTAAATTAATAGTTAGCTATTTATACAATTTGGACCTCCAGATTCCAAATATGGAATCCATTTTTCCAAATTTAGAACATAGAAATTGTAGAAAATAATTAATATTAATTCCTGTTGTCAAAACCCAAAAGCGTGTTTTTAAGAAATAATAACCATCAAAAGATTAAAATTTGTGTTTGTGCCATTTCAAATTGAAATTACCTCCAATGAATTTATTTCATTAAATGTTAAAAATATAATCCAATTACACATTAAAACTAATTCAAAGGACAATCTAACTATATAAATAAATTAGATGAAAAGGCAGTTTTGAATTAAAATTCAGTATTTTTAACTATTTATTAAAAAATGAACATTATCAGAAAAATACCAAAATTTTACCCAAAGTAAATTTTTGTGTCCCTCTTCTAAAAAAAAGTTTATTTTGTCAAATGGAACATATAAAAGTGATAAAAATTTGATTTAAAAGGGTTTTCTATTAAAACGTGGTAAATCAACCTATTAAAAAATATTGGAGTATTTCATGCAAAAAATTGGATCTATTCTTATTTTAAGCCTCTAAAATTTATTCGATAAATATAAAGAAATTAAAAAAAACATGTATAATCATATATTAGTTAGTTTTGTTCATTCTCTAAAGTACAATGGTCAGGTGTTAACTACCATTTAAAATAATATTATATTATTATTTTTCAGAATGACTAAGCCTTGTGTGCAACTTGAGATTTTGGAGAAACCCTTATTTGTGTGTCAGGTGTGCTATAAACCATAGAATTCCCTTTAAATTAAAATTAATATTTCATTCACAAATATTAATAAATATGAAAATTTCATATTCTTTCTTTACCTGGTATGTTACACCTCATTCACTTTTTTTATGTCTCCTACAATTAATAGTAGAGTGGCCAACAATTTTGCAATCATCCTAGAAATGAGGAACACATTTATATAACACATTAACATCAATTATATTTCCATTAGCAAGAAAATTGATGCTAACTGGTCTTCTGGTTTTCAAATTAACATCTACCAAAATTATAGTTGAGTACATAGGATCTCACACCAATTTTGTTCAGTACATTCTAATAGGAGTTCTAATGTAAGAAACATGATCATTGAGTATCTTAGGATAAAAATACTATAGTTCAAACCATGAATTGTGACCTGGATCTATGAATAAGTTAGATTCAAATTAAATGGATTGAATTTAACATCCAATTCTGATAATCTCAGGGTTTTAGGATTGAGAGGTAGGTTTCAAAGATCCTAGATTCTGTTGAAATCATCTCTTGATTGAAGGATTATATAAAAGAATCCTATCCTTATTGCAATTATTTCCCAGCCCTTGTTGACAAGGAATTCCTTTCAAATCATATCATGTGATGATTTTGTTTCCATGTTGGGGTTAAACTAGGATGGTTGAATATAATTGGGTATTTTAAATTATCATAATGGTTATGGTATCATGATCATTTCTTCATATAGAATCATCCACCTTTATCACCTTCACAATTTGGTAACATGTTGAGCGGTGAAAGTCCTCGATCACCTCTAACAATATTCATTGGTGCATGTTCAAGACCATCCATTTGAATATATATTAAATTCTTTTATGATCAATATATATATCACAATTTTCACAATAGAGATGATGAATCAATATATTTAAAAAAAATACTATAGAATGTAGCTCCAAATCATGCATCAGGTACTCTTTCTAATGAAACCATTAATTAATGTGATGAAAATGATACCACATTTTAATTTTTCATAAAATCAAAACTCAATACGTTATTTGATGCATTTTTTCAAATCACAAACCCTTATTTAATATAAGGTAGTGTGAGTGAAGGTGCACTAAATATCCTTCTCTTTTGATCAATAAAATATTCTTTTAATTCATAAATCAAAAGGGGATTTGACACCATTCCATGTAAACTCATTTAGTGGATTATAAAATCATCACAGATATCTCCAAGAGATTTCATAATATTCATAAAATCCAAGAAAACGATGGATCTAAATTATAGTGGTTATTCTATATCATTCTTCAATTACTACATTCATTGAATGATCTACAGATACACCTTTTTTTATTATTACATAACCCATGAATGATAATATCTGTATCTAGATTTAACACTTTAGAAATTTATGATATACTTTCACTTTTTTCAATGTCTTTAGAAAAATCCTAAAATAATCTCCTCAATCTTACATTATCGTAGAATATATGAGTATATCATTGATAGAGACTATGAAAAATTTACTGATGTAATTACTTAGGTCAAGATTCATGAGATACATAATGATATACGGTAAATATGTAAGTCCAAATGGCATCCCAATGAATCCATATTATCTATATCTTTCATAGAAGTGTTTATTTGATATATCCTCCCATTTCACCCATAAATGATGGTATCCAAATCGAAGGAAAAAGCTATAAAAAATTTTTCTCAGTATATTTCTCAAAAAATGGTCATCAATACGGGATTGGGGATACATTTTATATATTGTAATTTTTTTCAGTTCATCATAATCAATGAATAGATTCTAGAATCCATCTTTTATCATAAAATCTATATAACTGCACCTCATGGTGAAGCACTTTGGAATGTAAAACACTTATATAAATTACCATATATATTCTTCTATAATTACCCCAATTCGATTATGTCAATTATATAAAGTGTCTTTTATATATGTATTGAACCATGTATGAGTTATATTGAAAAACCATCTTCATGATCCAAGGGAAGACCATATAACTATTTAGAAAATACATCAGGATTTTCGTGAAGAATCAAAATGTCTTCAATATTTGTTTTTTTCTAACCATTTGAGTTATATATCCCCAGTTTCTTGGAAAAAATTCCAATATAATGGAAGTAAACTTCAGAGGGATTTTATATTCATTCATGAATCAATGGAAAATCATGGTTTATAACAACCCAAGATTGATATACCAAGATATTACATTTATTTTACAGAATACTTTATAAATTACACAAATATACACCCAATGACTGTATTAGTTTAGCATATTTGGAATCATGGAACAGAACCTTCTAACATGGTTAATGATCTTCAACATCTCCCTAAATATTATACCCTTTTGTTTTCCTTCCTAAATCCTTTCTTTATATCCTAGGGAAAATAAAACGTAAAACAGTTGGGCTCAAATGCTTAATAAGCGTAAACATTGAGAACATTGAACAAACCAGAAACATAAGAATGAAAATACATAAATATAAATTTTAAATATCAAAATCCTGGGTCAAAAATAAATCCTGGCAGTATATAAGGAAAATATCATAAAATAACATTAACCATGACAAAATAACATTCGCATAAAATATGGGATTATTAAAAATAAATAAGCATATAATATGATTTTCATAATATCCAAGGCATTGATTCCAAAACCATTATAGTGGAAAAATTCCTTTACTCAATTGGGATTACATTTTTTTCAATCAATGTATACCTAAAATGGATTTACATGTTGTTCTGGCCCTGTATTACTAAACCAGATTTACTTTTCGTTCGAGTCATGTCTATCTTATGACATATAAATCATTACCCAATGCATCAAAGGGGGATATAGGACCCACCCACCTTATAATGAAGTAATTATTTCATGTTCAACCAAAAATATAAATAATTCATTATAGAATAACCCAATAAATAAAATGGGTTTCTTAATCATCATTCCATCATAACATAATCCATATAAAATATCATTCCATTATTAACACAATAAAATCATATTAATAATAAGGATAGAATCATATCCCTATTTATGGGCGCAATATTAAATGGTGTATAAAATGATTCATGGAAATAATGGGTCATGAAACCGTAAAAAATCAATTCATTCCGTATATGTTAAAAAATATTCTTCTCATACTTTTTCCTAAAAAGTCAGAAAGTACCTCATACCGAAAATGACAAAAGATTCCATCCAAGTTATTTAGTAAAAATTAAAAAATGGGTAAAATTGAATTTAAACAATTATAGAATGATATAACGAATATTTAGAAATACATATTTAGGAATCATGGATGTGGATGATAAATTTACCCCAGTAAATACTTACGTATAAATAATCTTATAAAAAAATGAGATTGTGAGATTATCCCTTAACATAGGTATGATTTATTCTATATGAGTGTAAAATGATCATATAGTTGGTTTAAACATATTATTAACTTGATAAAGAACCATAATAATATTTATTATATCATATATTATTCATTTATGACTTTATATTACCCGTTTATTTATCAATTCCATGTTAAAGCAATGTTTTGGGTAATAATCATTTAATTTATCAGACATTTTTTGACTTGAAATTATTAATATTATGAATTATATCATGATTTAATTACATCTATAATATAAAACATGATTTATATATCATAAATATTTAGTATAGAAATATATATAATTGATAGATAAATCGAATGGAATACACCATTCATGGAGACGGTAGACCGTACGTACGCATAACGCTATTCACGTTTCCTTGTTTAATTAAATGAAAGAAAGTAATATATATATATATATATACCAAAATAAAGTATATTTATTATTTTATATATTTCATTATTATTTATTATATATACTTTATAACCATTCTTGAATTGTTAACAAGGATAATGGATCTCATCGCATTGTGGAGACGGTAAGCCGTACGTACACACGAGGGACGATATCATTCCTTTGATGGTTAAATGGTATGGAATTTGATGTTATATGAATTTTAAAGAAATAATATCTTCATATATTAATTATTTAAATCCATTATTATTATCAATATACCCATCCAAATTATTTATTGTTGAATAAAAAATTATACCAAGGTGTGGAGATGGTAAACCGTACGTACACACACATGGGGATATTTTTATTCATAGAACTGGTAAAAGGAGGTATAAGGTAATATAATAATTATAATAACATCTCATCATGTATAAGATACTGGATTTATTAATCTAATATTGGAACAACATAATAATAGGAATTATAAGAAGAAAAGATGTTTGAAGGAGGTGATAAAACAATTTCCTCTTTTTCGGGTATCTCATTTGGATATTCATAAAAAGACTCTCTAAAATATCTTTCTACCCAAATAGTGGCCTTTAGGATTAATTGAGGGAATTTGGGATGAGATTTGGGTATGGTTTGGCCGATCCAAATGGATTTGTAGGTGTGATTAAAAGAGAAGGAGAAGTTTCCCTTTATAAGAGATGGGAGGGGCACCTTTGGAATGTATTGAAATATTAATTTATTGTAAATTCATTTTCAGTTTATAATTCTCCCAAACTAATTAATTTCTAAGATAAGATGAATATGGGTTGAAATTTTCTCAACCAATAATATTTATAAATTTTTTGATTTTATTTTAAATCTTATCATTTTGATTTATTATTATTTAATATATTTAATTTTATTTGTGGTAAAATATTCTAAATAATAAATTGTTTGAAATATTTACTTATGTGTTGTCAATTTTCCATAATTGGATACTTTATGAAATTATCATCCATATATTTTTCAATTTTTAAATTTTCAATTTTTTTTTAATTTTTAAATAATTTAATTATATGTTATTTTTATAAAATATCAATAGTGTCAATTTTGAAACAATTCATTTATCTGACAATAAATAAAATCCATAGAGAAGATAAATTGGAAAAAAATATTTCATACACTCTCAACATGTCATAATGAGCTATAAAATTTTTGGAGGACATTAATTAGTTCATATGATATTTATTTTAATATTTTTAAAACCATTTATTTGATATTTATATCAGGAAAATAATTTCTACATAATTATTGTGTCATCATTAATGTTAATTATTTAATATCTAAAAATTATAAATTAATTCGAATGATGTAGATAATTTCATTATATTTTTTGAGACAATTTTTGTTCGATGAGTTATCTTGTTTATCACTATATTAACATTATTATACTTATAAGATATTTGAGAGTGACATGTTGTCACCTTCTTCTATATTAATTATAATTACACCACTTTCATAGAAAAAAATAAATTAAATTAATTAATTATGACCCATATGTGATATTTGTAGACGTTAATTCATCCAATAGGATTTTGGTAGGTTTTATGATAATTTTATAATCATTATCATATTTTTAGTTAACCTCATTTACCTGATTTATCTTTAACTGTTGTAAATAAATATTTTTGTAGTTACTATTCATAATATCGAAAATAAGTAACCTATTAACATAAATTGTACCCTTTGATTCCAAATATGTAATCTAATCTTCATAATTGAAAACACATAATTGGGAGAAATTATTTTAAATTTAATTCTCATTATTAAATCTAAAAAGCAGGTTTTTAAGATGTAAAAACTTTTCAAAATATTGTCATGTGTTTGTGTCCAATTTAAATATGAAATTACATCAAAGGAACAAAACTTTATTAAATATTAAAAACATAATCCAATTATACTTTAAAACCAATGAAAAATATAATCTAACTATTTAAATAAATAAGAAGAAAATGAAGTTTTGAATTAAAATGCAGTGTTTTTAATTGTTCATCAAAATATTAATTTCACTAGAAAAATAAAAAAATATTCATCCAAATTAAATTTTCATGTCCTGATTCAAATTAAGACATTTATTTTTTCAAATAGAATATATCAAATTGTTAAAAACTAGATTTAAAATCAGTAGGCCATCAAAAGGAGGCAAAAAATAATTTTTTGAAAAATACTTATTTTTTCTGAAAATTTGAATGTATTCTTATATCATGTTCTAGAAAATACATAATAGGAATGTTAATGTAATATAAAATTTAAAATGTTCTTAATACTATTCATAAAGTCTAGTTTATAAAATATTTTAATAATATTTCTTTGTTTAGTGAAACTCGGAATTCTGTAAAACGCAAGCTTCCGAGGAAGGTCGCTCTTGCATATAATCAAAGCCAAGTTAGTGTTTTGTTTAGAGAAAGCTTACTTTGGTGTTGAGTAAAACACAATCGAAACATATTTCTTTTATACATTGAAAGAAATCTATAATTAGTGTTTTATGAAATTAATTCTATCAACCTAACATGAAATTATATGTAACACTAGCCAAGTATTGTGTTGTGTATACTACAAGCTAAGCCGATGTTGCATATAGAAAAAGCTTTTATTGGTGTAGCATACAACAGAAGACATCAATTAAATTAAAAAAAACCTATCTCATAAAATCTCATAGTGTTACATTATACCCCTTTTAAAATTAATTTCACCCTCGAAATTCATCGGGGTTATAAAATGTTTACTACTTGAAAGTTTCTTTCATAGAAACCCACATTGTAAAAATGGAATACTAAAAATTCCTTTTTAAAAGAGTTTTGAAACATAATGGTTACCCAAAGTACCTCATCACTCAGTTTCCACATAGGAAAACATAGGTGGGAAATGAAAACATTGATATGGAAGAAAAATCTAGCCATCATGTTTTGATGAAGAGTGATAGTGAAAAAGGTTTAGAGAAATTTAAAAACCAGAAATCTATAAATATGAAAAGATTTAAGGGACCATCCGATTCATCAGATTAGAAGGTAATAATATAAATTTTTTGGATTTTAATATCCTTTCCCTAAAGTTGAAGAATTTTTCATGACAACTAATACTTACTTGATTTTAGTAAAATTTCATCATTGTATGTGTCTTGAATAATTTCAACTTAATCTCTTATTTAAATAAATGAAGTTGAATTGTTATCATATCAGGCAATAGAATGATACATCATTACATCTGTCTCAACAAAAAGTCTATCACAGGTAATCAAATATGAAGAAGTCTATCTATAGTGAGATAATACAATAATATGACAAACTCCAAATAGAATAGAACTTATAATGTCAATAAATGTATAACATTACAATCCATCCAAAAACTAAAACTATAAAATGTTAAAAATAGGTGAACTAAATTGACATAACATTTTTCTTCCATCTCTCATAAGTTAGTTCTTTGTTATCTCAATCCAAACATGTGAATACCTTAATCATGTATTCTCATAAAACATTTAACTAATATGAATTACCATAGAAGCTTAGGGAAAACATGCACTTTGTCAAAATCAACGATTTTCACACAACAAAAATACCAGAAATTTTATATAATAAAACTATTATATCACTTTTTCCTAATATCAACAACGATCTTATTAATACTATCAAACTTCTCATTATCTGTTTATCCCATCATTATGTGAATATAATGTGCCTTCCAACAATATTTCAATCACTTTTCAAGGTTATCGGTACTGTATAATTATGGAAAATCACAATGGACTAATACGTAGATATTCCAATATTCCATAATACTATAAAATAGATTCAACAACACTTTTTTTTAATCCCATTACATAAACACTTAATCATTCCCCCACTTCAGTTTCATACTCAACATTAACTATAGTGGTCACATGTGATTTTCCTTTGTCACTGGCCTTAAGAGTTTATTAGCGTCGATCATCATCATTGACCCTTAGATTTGGGCATTGGTTAGAATAATTCCCAATTTCCTTGCACTTGTAAAATTGAAGTGTGGGTGGTGCATTATCTGCAGTCTTTTCTCTATTCACATCATTATAAACCTTTTTCCCATTAATTTGGCAGTCAAATTCTTGATTACCTTCTTTTCTAGACATAATACATTTTCTAGTCCCTTTAAGACAAAATTTACACCATCCTTATTTCCACACTTTGAGCATAAAGAAACATTCATCTTCTTTTCACCATGGTTTTTAGATTTTCCCTGGAACTCTATCATTCGATTCTTGTCAAACAAAATGAGATTGATATGTAACACTAACATCCATTACTACCTTGATAGAACAATTCACAATCTCTTCATATCTAATAATGTCTCTTATAGCTCAGCCCCTAAAAAATTGATAAACTTTACTTTTAGGTTTGATAATAAATCCAGAATCATACCTTGAAAGTCTTTTAAATTTTTCCTCGTATGTACCAACAGATTCATCATCCTTTTTCTTATGCTCAAGGAAATCCTTTTCCATCCTTTTTTGACAAATATGTGGGAATTAACTATTGAAAAATATATTCTTCAACTCATCCCATTCCATGGATTCAATTTCATCATGCTGCCATGTATTCATGATTAGAGTCCACCATTGGTCTGTTTCACCTTCTATACAATAAATATCCAAAATGAAATTTTCATGTTCTGAAAAAAAAAATTAATAGAAAATATCTTTTCAATGGTACTGATCCATTATTCAGCAAAAAGTGGATCAGAAGACCCACTGAAATAAGGTGGACGTTTTCTCATGATGGAATCAATAGAATTTTGTACCATTCTCTGCTCATTTGGATGTCCAGAATGATTCATAGCTTGTGTAAATATATCAATAAGATTTTTCATTGCATGTCCCATAAAAAATGGTTGATCAGGAGGACCAACATAGAATTTCCTAGCGCATTGATCATTAATACAGTTCCATCGGGTTCCGGCCATTTTCTAAAACCCAAAAAGAATAGTGTGAGAGAAAAAAACATACAAGGAAAAAAACATAATCAATGGTGATTACATTAAATCTCAATAATCATTGGTATAATCCTAGTTTATTCATGATAATTACATAATTCTAGGAATTTAACATGTAGTCAGACATACCCTTAGAGACATACCTAGACATTTCTTAGAAATATCTCTTGGGGTCTCACTAATGTTTTCACATCCTAGTTTCTGATGGTTGACTAAACCATTGCAATAATACAAACTATAATGACCCAATCTTGACATAAATGGACATTAAATTTATTTCATGGAATAATTAATACATTACAAAAATATATTCCCAAACAACAAATTAGATTAGTGTCCTTGGAAACATGGAAAATAATATTTTAACATGGTGAAATATCTTCCACATCCCCCAAAAGGATTTTCCAATTTTTCTTTCCATTCTAAAAACATTATTTATATCCTGGGGAAAATAAATCATAAAAATGATCTCAAATGATCTTTAAGGGTAAACATTGATAACATAGAACAAACCATAAACATAAAAATTTAAATCATGAACATAAAGTTAAAATATCAAAATCATGGGTCATGAAATAAATCATGGAAGTACATAAGTCATAGATTCTAAAGGAACATTAATCATGATAAAATAGAATTGGAATAAAACATGGGATTGTTGAAAATAAGTAAGAACATAATATGATTTTCATAGTATCAAAGGCATTGCGGCTAAGACCATCCACTACTAGAAATTTTAGAATTACCCACAGTTTAAAAGCGTTGGTAAAGGATGGACAACTGTTGGTATAAACTATAGAAATTATTGTCTATACTATTGGGTCTTGAGCCATAGGGATAAACATATCCTAACAGTTCTATGAGAACCGTTGGGATATGTTTGAAAAATTTAGTATATTCCAGTGTTTTCAATAAATAATTGGTATAAATGTTTACCAATGATATTAAACCATGGGTAATAGAAAGAAATATCCTTATTCAAACGGTTTACAAAACCGTAGGTATAGACTATTACCAACGGTATTCCAGAAACCGTTGGTAAATATCAAGAAAAATTATTTATTCCAATGATTTAAAAACTGTTGGCATATAATTATTCCAACGAATTACATAAAACTGTTCTTATAAGTTCTTGTTATATTCAAATGCCAAGGGTTGTAAACCGTTGGCCTGTCCTTTTTGTACCTGTAGCAGCAAGCCGACATGCTAGTCTCCCCCTGTGTAGCTATAACAATTCCACCAGTATGCCTGCAAAATTCATACACAATAGAATACCTGCATAATACATACACACACAACAAGTAACACAATACACAATTATCAAATATACCAGCATAATACATACATAATTCTATATGATTTTAAACATAATTCAAACAAAATTCATACAACAGATATTTCATATAGAATTATGAATACCTCCAATTCTGTATTTAATTACCCCTACACACATACAGAATTAACACATAATTCTTAATGTAATTGTAGTAAGTATACACATATAACCAGTATATCCATACAACAAGTATACCCATACACAATGAACACATAATTCATATGTTAATTAAATACATAAATAATTCAATTCAGAATTCAGGGGGTTGGGGGCTATTCATGGGTTTTGGGTGACTGTCAAAGGGGGGTAGGGGGTGTCTATGGGTGGGATGTTCGAGGAGATGGGGGTGTCTAGGGGTTGTTGTCTCGGGGGATGGGGGGGATATCCTTTGGGGTGTCCATAGGGTGGGATGGTCGGGGGATGGGAGTGTCTAGGGGGGATATCCAAGGTGTTTGGGGGGGGGGGTGGGGGGTTGTCCATGGTGATTGAGGGGGTGTCCATTGTGGTGTCCTGGGGGTGGGGTGGTGTCCAGGGGTGGTGGGGTAGTGTCTAGGGGGTTGGGGGAATTCCAAGGGGTGGGGGTGTCCTGGGGTGGGGTGGTGTCCTGGGGGTGGGGGCAGTCCAGGGGGTTGGGGTTGTCCAAGGGGGTGGGGTGATGTCTCGTGGGTGGGCTTGGGTGTCCATGGGGGTGGGGGTGTCTTGGTGGTGGGGGAGTCCAAGTGGTGGGGTGGTTTCTAGGAGGGGTGGGGCATCAGGGTGTTAGGGGATCTAGGTGGTATAGGGTTGTACATGGGGGTTTCCAGGGGGTGGGTTGGTGTCCAGGGGGTTGGGGGGCTTTCTAGGGGAGGGGTGTCTAGGGGTGGGGGTGTCCAGGGAGTGGGGTGGTGTCCAGGGGGTGGGCGAGGTCCAGGGGTTTGGGAGTTATCCCAGGGGGCAGGGGTGGTGTCTAGGGGGGTGGGAGGTGTCTTACTATGAGGGTAGGGCTGTCTAGGTGGTGGGGGTGTCCAGGTGGTGGGGTGGTGTCTAGGAGGGGTGGGGGCATCCAGGGGTTGGGGCCGTCTATGGGGTTAGAGTGTCTAGGGGTGGGGGGCTGTCTAGGTTAGTGGGTCTGTCTATGTGGGTGTCCATAGGTGGTGGGGTTGTGTCCAGGGGTTGGGGGGATTTCCAGGGTGTGGGGGTGTCCAGGTTGTGGGGTCGTCTAGGAGGCTAGGGGTATCCCGGTGGTGGGGTGGTGTCCAGGGGGTGGTGGTTTTCCAAGGGGTTGGGGGGATTTCCAAGGGGTGTGGTGTGGTGTCCAAGGGGTGGGAGGGTCTGTCCATGTGGGTGGGGGTGTCCCGGGTTGGGGTGTCCAGGTGGTGGGGTTGTGTCTAGGAAGGGTGGTGGTCGTACATGGGGTTGGGGGTCTCCAGGGGGTGGGGTGACGATGGCTGTCTATGGTGGTTTGGGGGGCTATCCATGGGGGTGTCCAGGGGGTGGGGAGGTGTCCAGGGGGTGGGGGGCTCTTCAAGGGGTGGGGGATTTAATGGTTTTAATGTAATGAATTTCATGGATTTTAAGATCATTGGTATTTTTAAAATGTTTTTGGAATAGTGTTTATTTCAATAGTATGTGTTTATTTAGGAAAAAATGAATGGTTTTGGTGTGTATGGTAAGAAGGGGGATTTGGTTATTAGGAAATGGATTACATTTTTATTGAGGGACAAAAATACTATATGAGTTTTAAAATGGAACCTTAAAGGGGATATCTCAGGTAGTCATTCTTGTGATCCATCTATTGTCTTCCTAGTCTTGGTCTCTACTCAAACTCTTGTGGAAGTGGATTAGCCATGTTCCTCTCAGTTCATTTATTATGCGTGGGAGTTTCTAAAATACCATCCACTATTTTTTATTGGTGATCAAGGATCTCAGGAGGCAATGAAGGGGGTATCTATGATTAATGTGATCTTCGAGTTGTTAAAAACCCTATAATCCATGGGGGTGGGGGGCTGTCCATGAGGGGTGGGGTTGTCCAAGGGGTGGAGTGGGGGTGGGGGTGCTTTCCAGGGGTGCTAGGGGCTTTTCAAGGAGGTGGGGGGATGTCAAAGAGGTAGGGGTGTCCAAGGGGGTGGTCAAGGCTATCCATGGTGTAGTGGGTGTCCAGGAGGGGTTGGCGTGGCTATTCACAAGGGTACGGGGGTGTCCAGGGGGTGGGTGGGCTATCCACGGGGGTGGCATGTCTATTCAGGTGGTAGGGGTGTCCAGGGGGAGGTGGGAAGGCTATCTACTGGGGTGGGGGTTGTCCATAGGGAGAGGGGTGTCCAGGGGGTGGGCGGGCTGTCCACGAGGTTGGCAGGGCTGTCAAGGGGGGGGGTGGAGGGTGTCAAGGGGGGTGGGTGGGCTATCCATGGGAGAGGGAAGGCTGTCCACTAAGGTGGGGTGATTTCCAGAGGTACAGGGTGTCTAGTAGAGTGGTTGGGCTATCTACAAGAGTGGCGGGGAAATCCATGGGGGTACGGGGTGCCCAAGGGGGTGGGCAGGTTGTCCAAGGGGGTGGGTGGGCTGTCCACGGGGGAGGGCGGGCTGTCTACAGGGGTGGGAAGGATGTCCAGGGGGTAGGGGTTTTCTAGGGGTGGTAGGGGGCTATCCACTAGGGTGGAAGAGCTGTCCAGGGGGTAGGGGTTTCTAGGGGGTGGGTAGGGCTGTCCACGGGGGTGGGGGCTGTCCAGCGGGATACGGGGTGTCCAGGGGATGGGTACGGTTGTCCAAAGAGTACAGGGGGGTGTCCATCAGTGTGGAGGGGCTATCTAGGGGATTATGGTTGTCCCGGGGGGGGGGGGGGGGGTAGGCTGTCCACGGGGGTGTGGGTAGTCCATGGGAAGAGGGGTATCTAGGGGCTGGGCGGGCAGTCCATGGGGGTGACGAGGCTGTCGAGGGGGGAAGGGGTGTCCATGGGGGCTGTCTATGGGGGTGGGCGTGCTTTCCATGGGGAGGGGGTTGTCCAGGGGGTAGGAAAGGATGTCCAGGCCATGGGAGGGGCTATCTTGGCGGTGGGAGGGCTGTCCATGGGGCTGGTGGCTGTCCAGGGGGAACAGGGTGTCCAGGGGGTGGGCGGGCTATATATGGGAGTGGGTGGGGGAAGTCCCGGGGGTACGGGCTGTCCAGGGGGTGGGCGGTCTATCCAAGGTGGTGGTGGTGGGGTGGGGGGGGGGCTATCCATGGGGGTGGTTGGGCATTCGACGTGGGTGGGGGTTGTCCATAGGGGGAGGGGTTGTCCACGGGGGTGGGGGGGGGCTATCCAAAGGGGTGGTGAGGGTGTCGAGGGGAGTAGGGGGTGTCCAGGGGTTGGGTGGGATGTCCACGGGGCTGGGTGGGTTTTCCACAGGGGTGCGGGAGGGCTATCTAGGTGGGTACGGGATGTCAAAGGGGTGGGGTCTTTCCAAGAGGGTGGCAGGGTTGTCCAAGGGGTATGGGGTGTCCAAGGGGGTGGGCGAGCTATCCATAGGGGTGGGGCTGTCTAGGGTACATGGGGTGTCCAGGGGGTGGGCGGGACAATACAGGGGGGTACGGGGTGTCCACGGGGGGAGAGACTATCCAGGAAGGTGGGCGGGTTGTCCAGGGGGTGGATAAGGATGTACAAGCGGTGGGCGGGGCTATCTAGGGGGTATAGTGTGTCTAGGGGGGTTGTAGTGGCAGTCTAAGGGGGTAAGGGGTGTCTAGGTGGGTGGGCGGGCTGTCCACGGGGGTGGGGGCTGTCCACAGGGGTGGGAGGGCTGTCCACATGGGTGGGGACTATCCACAAAGGGAGGGGCTATCCATGGGTGACTTTCCACAAGGGGAGGGGTTGTCTAGGGGGATGGGGGTTGTCCATGGGGGTGGGGGGTGTTGAGGGGGTAGGGGTATCCAGGGGGTGGTCCGGCTATCCGTGAGGGTGGGCGGGCTGTCTATGAGGGTGGGGGTGGGGTGTCATAGGGTATGTGGTGTCCAGTGGGGTGGGTGGGCTATTTACAAGGATGGTGTGGCTGTCGAGGGGGTAAGGGGTGTCCAAGGGGTTGGGTAGGTTGTCCACAGGGATAGGTGGGTTGTCTACATGGGTGGGGGATTTCCAAGGGGAACAAGGTGTCCAGGGGTTGGTGGGGCAGTCCAGGGGGTACGAGGTGTCCATGGTGGGAGGGGCTGTCCAGGGGGGTGGGCGGGCTGTCCAGGGGGTGGGCGGGGGTGCTGTCCACATGGGGAGGGCGGGTGGTCCATGAGGGAGAGGGGTTGTCCACAGGGGGAGGGGCTATTCATGGGGGTGGGAGGATGTCCACAAGGGGTGGGGTTTTCTAGGGGGTGGGCGGGCTATCCACAGGGGTGGTGGGATTTCCAGGGGGTACCGGGTGTCAAGGGGGTGGGCGGGATGTCCACAGGGGTGGGGGCTATCTAGGGGAGGGGTGAATTAGTGACAACAAATATTTAAGTCATGTTATATTATTTATAGATAAAAAAATAAATATAATTTGATATACCTAACCACACATATATTCAGGCACAACAAATCAATAAAAATCAAAGGTTAGTAATATCTGTCAGAAATAGTACGGATCAATCTGTCCCTCGTCACCATTACTATCACCACTATCATCATGAGCCTCTCCCTCATCCTCATCGTCAACCCCATCATCATCATCTCCCTCCTCAACTCCATTCTCATCACCCTCATACTCCTCATCGCCCTCCTCATCTCCCTCCTCCTCCGCCTCGGCCTCCTCCTCGGCATCCTCCTCCACCTCAGCCTCCTCCTCAGCCTCCTCCTCCGCCTCAACCTCCTCCTCACCCTCCTCCTCTGCCTCGGCCTCCTCCTTGGCCTCATCCTCCTCGGTCTCAGCCTCCACCTCATCATCATCTCAAAAACCACTAGAACTTCCACCTGGTGAACCATATATAGAATGCATCGATAAAATATATTCATCACAACATGTGATGGCCTCTGGTGGATGTCTTGGACGTAAAACCTCTATCAGTTTCATAAATGCAGTGTTTTCCCTATAAGACTGTTCTGCCGTCTCTGTGGCCCCTTTTCAGCCTATTCTACCTATGACTTAACCAACATGAACTCGGTGGCACTACAAATCGTACCTGAGGAGGGTCAAAACCTCATTATAACTATACTCTTCCCAGGTCGGCAGCGTACTCTACTAGGGTTCTCATCTCCCAACACATGATGTAAGTGATCATTTGGCCCAAAATTTTATGGTTCTTTGGCATCAAGGGCCTCTAAAGTAGCATGTTAAAAATATTAATAGATTATTAAGTTACAAAATAGAGATTAAGATTTTCAGTCTACAAATTAAAACTTACAATATACTGTTTAGTTTGTTCATTAACAGCACGTCCATCTTTCTTATTTCAACTCAAGAAAAACAGTTTTTCTCAAGGTACACAACCTTCTATATTTAGTTTATGACTCTAAAATGACATTTATTATTGTAAAATATTATTAAAAATAGGATACCAATAATTAATTACATAAATAATATTATATGAAAACTTTATCAATTGAATAAATAAACAAGGAAGCAAAAGAAAGTGAAATTTGTAATGAAAAATTATAAACTGGCATACCTGATTCCTCTCATGATCTTTCATCGTAGTACAACCCAATGTGTGGATATATTTTTTATTGTCAATATTTTTTTATTTCTTCCAGATGAATCCTAAATAATATTCAATAATTAGTATTAATGAAAAAACTCAAAATTTTCATTTAAATTACTCTAATGTGATTAATATATTAAATTGTCAAGTCATACAGTGAGTAATCATCAGTTGATTCTGTTCTAATGGAAAATCATACAAGACATGGACTGCCTATAACTATGTTCCCACTATAGCATGCCATCCAATGTACAAATCATACTTGTAAACTCTCCCAAGCTCACCTAAATCCTTTATACGTGTTGGTCGTGCACCCTCACCATCGGTGAAATTAAACTGTAGTTTACACCAAAATATTAATTCATATAAATACAAACAATAATATATTTCATTAAATAGAAATGGTATTTTTACCCACATATCTGTCCAATATTTATCATTGATTTCATTTGGTAGCTGCCTCAATGAGAGCAGGCTGACAAGAATGATGTCTAAGTATTTGGCCAGTGTAGGAAAAAAAATCCGACATTGGTACCCTGATTTTTCAATAATTTGACTATCTTCAATGTAGTCAACCATCAACATCATGTGGTGGTTCCACACCGCACTTATGTGTGTACACGCCCCCACCACCCCACCCCCACCTCCTATCAGTATATGTATCTGTTGTGGTGGAAAAACAAATATTTTATCAATACATGTTATAATGAATATAAATAATGGTGTAAAAATTTGGTAGGGTTGTATGATTATACCTACGGTATTCTGATCAATGGGCACAACTGGATCTGAAGAAACTGAAGGAACACCCTCTACAAATGGAGTGGGTCCCAATTTATGCTCCGTAGGGACAGAATCCGGCGGAGCAGGAGTCGAAGAACAAGGAATACAAAAGCCTGGAGAGAATAAAGTAGATGTAAAATAAGATGAAAGAGATGGCTAGCCGAATGCTGGATGGGGAGTGGGAATCCTCATCGGATATGGTACAGATGGATGAGGAGGCTCAGATGTATAGGGTGGTGAAAACATCGGAGGCCTAAATATCCCATGTGTCCCTAACGACACACCATGATCAGAATGTGGGATGGATGTTATGTTAGTGGGAGGGGCATGGTCTAATCGGGGACGCTGACTAGATCATCTAGCTCTCATACCACCCCCTCATACGAACACCTTATGTACTGGGACCAAAACTAGGCTTCTCATCAGATTATTGTCGCCTAATATAAGGATCCTACAAAAATGTTTAAAAATAATAATCACATGACATTATATTTTATTTAAATTTATATATTTGAAATAAAATACTCACTATAGGAACTATTGTTGGAATACCAAGATCAGTCATGCAATGATTGTTTTCCATAATCTATTTTCATTGCTTCCCTTTAATTGGATTCATTTCCTGCATTTGAAAATAAATTTGTAAGTAAATAGAAAAGGATAACTAATGTGTAACCCAAAAAACAAAATAAATTAGAGGGAATAGGTGGATTCATGGATAATTTAACTATCCATTATTTTAGGTGAGCTTGAACTGATATATAATGAAGTAAATAAATCTTAAAATATGTAATAAAGAAATTTAATTATTAGTAGGATGGTTATTTACTATGTTTCACCAGTCTATTAAAATCATGGAACATTGATTTTACCAGATTCATAAGGGGTAAAGCAGTTTTCAAAATTCAAGAAAATTTTAATTTCTTTAGCCCTTGTAGATGATGCAGGTTTCAATAAATGTTTTGCAGAAGAATAAAAACCATCATGTTCATTACCTAGTAAAATATCAAAGGGATTTCTTAGAGATATACCAATGTTATACAGATCATAGTTGAAACTTTGAAGTGTTCACCAAGTTAGAAATGTTTGTTTTTTAGGTTTGAATAAAGTTCAATTCCATATTAGAAAATGCAATTCAAATAAAATTGCAACCAATAAAAAATGAAAATTAACATATTTTTCATGTTGGATACAACATATTTGAAATCAATATTAAATAAATTTGAATAGTACCAACCTTAATATCTCATGTCGAAGTGGACCAAAAGAATTGAGAAAATGAATTGATGATTTTATATATTTCCAACCACAACATTAGGTTCACAGTCAACTCTGAAAATTGAGCTTTTGGAGTCAGAAAAAGTAATAAATGGATCATTTCCAATGGTAGTAGGGATAGTTTCAGTTCCATCATTCCCATAATAAAAAATATGTCTTGGAATTACATCAATAATGACACCAAATTCAGATCGAATATTGTCTTTGACATAAAAAACGTGTTTCTCCATTGATGTCAATACATAAGGTTCATCGGTAGAAACATTGCGAGTCGTATCAATTACTCAAAATCCACAATCATCAATTAATGTTCCTTGACTTTTCATCGAATCAAACCACTAGAATTTCATCACCATGACACGTCCATGAAAATAATAATCCTATATTATTATTTTTTCAATGACTCCATAATAACCTACATTTTCAAATCGATGTCTACTATCTGATACACTTGCATAACAATCTATTGGGGTAGTAACCATTACACCATCATGTTGTGTTCTCATGTTATTTTTCTCATTTAGTGATAATTATTCTTTACCCATTGATTACAATTGAGTTATAGTCATGAACCACTATATTAGAACCAAAATACAAATTTATTATTTCCTTAGAGATAATGTCAGCAGGGAAACTCAATACAAAAAATATATATCAATATTTAACATAATTAATTATTTTTTTAATTATTTTAAGCAGTAATATTATTACTTTCAATTTTAACCAAAAAGAAAACTCTTTTCGATGGAATGTCTCCCTCCTCATCAAAAATAAAGAACGATGCTTTATATTTATCATATCTATATGTTTCCTGTAGATAAAAATATGAATAGTTTAACATATATATATATAATATATATTCATATTCAATTTATTTCCAATATCTAGTCATCGAATAATTCACAGTTGAATAGAACTGTGTGATGTGCCATCTCTCACTCTTCAAGCATAATGTCGTCAAAGTATATGATCCAGGAATTCCTCTTGTTTGAGAAAGTGATGGAAAACTAGGTCCAATTTTCTCATACTATTTTTCTTTGTTTCTCATTGGTTTGTTCATTCTTGTATTAAGATCATAAAAATACATAGTGCAAAAATCCATACAATCACTACACAATAAACAATGTTTAGCGGCGGTTTTGTGGCGGCGGTTCACAAAACCGCCGCTAAACATTTTCCGAAATACGTTTCGCGGTGGTTTTTAATAAACCGCTGCTAAACCTTTGTTTTTTTTTAAAAAGCCCCGACCCTTCCCTACCCCGACGCCCGTTTCCCCCGACCCCGCGTGCTGCAACCCTCGCCCGCAGCCCCCCGCGACCCCCCGGCGATCCTGCGACCTCCTCCGGCGACCCCACGACCTCCTCCGGCGACCCCGCGACCTCCTCCGGCGGTGCCTGCGACCGGCAACCCGCGACCCCCTTCTCCCGACGACCTTTCTCACTTCAACCTCGGCCCCAAAGTTAGTTTTCTCTATTATCACATCCATCTTGATGATTTGTTTGTAATTGAATCTAAGATTCATTATATGGGTCTCTTGGTTAATGGATTTATTTTAGTTTTTGATCCTATTGGTATTTATTTCATTCATTTTTAAAAAAAATTATGCGTTTTAGGTAGTAGGCTTTAAAGATATCTTTTATTTTATAATCCATACTTGCTATATCATTTTTTTGGATTATATAAGTTGATTAATAGATTGATTTATGATTCTTATAATGGTTTGTTTTTTGAATTATTTGATTAAATGATTTATTAATTTGGAATTGATTTTGAAAATGGATTTTGAATCATGTTTTATTTGAAATTAAGTAGTTTGATTATTGATGTGTGATATTCCCTCCAAATAGTTTGAATTTTTAATTTAAATCCTACATGTATGGGTCATTTGTGAAATTGAAATCCTTTATGTGTGGGAAAATTAATAAATGAAATCCTTCCAATATGGGCTACGATAGATGGGATCATGTGGTACTTAGTAAGGGATATAATAAGAAAATAATTCTAGGATGAATTGTGGCTACCTATCAATGATTTACACTAAAAATATAACTAAATATTTTTTCCATAGTGGAATCACTTATCAGGGTGATTACCTCATTTAAGGGAACATATTTTAGGGATATGTATGTAAATAGTCATTTGACCATAGATTTAAAAGGATCTTAGATAACTTATACCTAATATACCATAGGAGTATTTTCTATTGTTTTCCTTTTCAAAGAGGTTATTTATAAATACATTATGAAATGGTTTAATCACATTTATTTTAAATGGAATATGATGTATCAATTTGATTATTCTTTTTAATATATTCTAAAAGGGTGAATTACCATTTTTTTAATATATATATATATTTTTTATTATTTTATTTTCCCTTAATAAGAATAATTGTTTTATTTTTCTAATGTCTCCTTATAAAAAACATGTTGTAATATTTCTAATATTCATTTTCTCACACCATACACTGACCATTGGGTGTTTTCAGGTCCTTTTTTATATAATGTATGTAACGGAAAGGTTCCTCATAGAAGTCATGGGTATCCATGTTAGTAGGGTGTGTGATATTTATGGTTACATGGTGTAATTTTTTTCATCATATCACATGGATAAGGGTTGGGATCTTAAAACCTCCCCACCTTATAACATATCATCACATATCCAAACATCCCAAGCAACACAGCACCCCTAAGTCCAATTTTAGTTCCACGAACCCACCTATAAACTTCCATCTTCTAATATACTCCTTGAACTCAACCATGTTATAACAACACTCGGACTAAGGAAAAGGTCCTACCTGAAAACATTTTCCCCAACCATGAACCACAATTAAAACCCAATTATCTTTCAGGACGCATCCACCTCAACTATTTATTATCAACATCAAATGAAAATTAAAGGTTTAGGTAATGTTACTATACCACCGCACAAGAGGATATCGATAAGGCACTATACTACCCTGTGGAGAGCCAATCAGAACACCTTTGTTCCAATCCTCTCCACAACTCATGGCCCAAAATTCTTAGCACCACCTCACCTAGTTATCAAAATTATAATGGTGACACAAACTCATTGTCGCTGAAGGGATACATAGATTCAAACCACATTCTTTGACCTACATCAATCCAGAACTCAAGGCCCAACAACCTCACTCCATTTCAAACATCCAAAGCACAACCCAAGAATAACCTTCATCTCAAGGTATTCGACCATCCAAAACCTGATCCAACACCTATCACCAAAACTAATACACTAATATGGTTCCTACCTGAGACCATCCAACTTGAAACTCTAGCCACACCATTAATCACTTACTTTCCTTCCATGGTTCTCAACACCATATTACTTACTTCATCACCACAATTTTCTAGTTTTGAGAACTTCACTCATAATAAAAGAGTTCAACAGAACCTCAACTCAACCTTCAAAACTTCCCTAACATGTTTTCCAACTCACAACATCCATGAAAACTCCACCCAATTCTAGCATTCATTATTTCTGCCAAAACTACCCATATTTGTCACACTTTCACCATCCATATCTCAACCAAGGACTACTTGGTTCTTCTTCAAAACTCATTCACATTACTAGGATAAACTTATCATTTCAACATTAACTTGAGGTGCCTCGCAGCCCACCACATCCATTCCCTTTCTATCCAACTATGTATTTCCATTCCTGCTAACTCACTCCGTTGGTTCCCAACTTCCCCTATTGTCATGTCGCCCCTCTACCCAAACATGAAGCCTTCTCACTTAAGGTATACCTCCATCACCTACACACACCATATCCAAGTTCCACCTGGCCTTCCCTAAGAACCCCCAAACATGTCCCTTATAGGTTTCTATTTGGAACCTTGACTCCTCCACATCCACACTACAGTTTTCTCCACATTTCCATGACTAACATAATTCTCTCCACCTTAGGAGGGTCATTATCACTAATTTATTCAAGAAATTCAAACACCATGTCTAATGCTTCCATCACAAGATGAACCCCAAAACTTAAATGTGGCCATTTAGATTTCCATAGAACAATAAAACAAACATTACCCATTGTGAAAATGGTTTCAGTGAATGTAGTTAACTTGATTTAAAATGCATTATGATCAGTTTCGATCACACATCAATGGGGTGTTGTTTGAGGCAACATAAATGTGTGATCGATGGTGTTATGATAAGTGTGTATCCCGATATTCTTATTGCTCCTCAATGAGGTGTTGACGCTGTCTCCTATGGACCAGACTTGTTCAGTTGGTCTGAAATGGTAAATGTGGTCAATGAATCATCTTTATTATATTATGCATACTTTATGGTCAATGGTTCATCTTTATTATATTATGTTTCTGTAATCTTACACTGTCGTATATTTTGTGTAGGCACATTGTGATATACATGGATAAAAGATGGATCACATTACCGAGGAACACACCTCAATATGTTAAGGGTTTGAATGGGTTTTTAGATTTTGCAATTTCTAATTGATCCGTTGAAGGGAGAATAAGATGTCCATGTCCTAAATGTAAATTTAGAACATGGTTGAAGAGAGATGAAGTTTATGAACATTTAATACTGAAGCAATTCCCTGACAAATATTTTTTTTGGATTTGGCATGGAGAATCAAACAATACAGAAATATTGAGGACTGATGTTAATCCACAGAATAAGGTCCCAAGTTATTCGAAAATGGAAAATGAAATGCAAAACCTCATAAATGGTGCATTCGGCACTGCAAGACACCACTATGAGAATCAAAACATATCAGACCAACCAGAAGAGGGTGCTACAAATTGCAACGTGACAAGTGATGTTTCTGAGACTGTATCACAAGCAGATCAAGATTGTAACATATCATTGGATCCTCTTGATTCTGTGGAGCCAAATGTAATGGAAAACTTCAGTGAGGAAAATGCATTTCATGATTTAGTTGACGATGGAATTCAAGAGTTGTATAGTGGGTGTTTGAAATATTCAAAGCTTTCATTTCTACTGAAGTTGTACCATATCAAATGTCTATGTGGAATTACAAATAAGGCAATGTCCATGTTATTGGAATTGATTCGTGATGCATTTCCTGAAGCAAAAATCCCAGAATCGTTTTATGATATGACAAAAGTTGTTAACAAGCTTGGTCTGAATTATACAAAAATACATGTGTGTCCCAATGATTGTATGCTTTACTGGGGAGAGGATTCAAGTAGACAGAATTTTAAGAAATGTTCTTCTTCTAGATGGCAGTCAAAGGGTGATGTTGGAAGTATGACTGAACATAATTTCACAGAGAAGAAGAAAAGGAACACACCTGCAAAAGTTTTGCGTTACTTTCCTTTGAAGCCTCGATTGCAAAGATTATTCATGTCATCAAAAACAGTCGAACACATGAAGTGGCATGCTGTAGATAATAACAATGATGGGTTAATGAGACATCCACAAGATTCCCAATCGTGGAAGACATTTGATTCATTACATCCAGATTTCTCAGCTGATCCTAGGAATATTCGATTGGGATTGGCTGCCGATGGATTCAACCCATTTGGGACTTTGAGTACGAGTTATAGCATTTGGCCAGTTGTTTTGATCCCTTATAATCGGCCTCCGTGGATGTGTATGCAACAAACATCTTTTATCATTTCGATGATTATTCCTGGAAAACAAATGCCTGGAAATGATATTGATGTATACCTGCAGCCTTTGATTGAAGAATTGCAGGAGTTATAGAGCAACGGTGTTGAGACATTTGATGTTTCTTCTAAAACAATGTTTAAAATGCTTGCTAATGTGGACCATTAGTGACATCCCTAGGCTTGGGAATTTATCTGGTTGGAACACTTATACGGGTTTGGCTTGTCCCGTTTGTAACTTTGATTTCGAGCCCAAACGGCTGCCTCACAGTAGAAAATGGTGCTTCTTGTGCCATCGAAGATTTCTTGATGCATCTCATAGATTTCGGCTGAACAAATCAAAATTTAATGGTTTCATTGATCGTAGACCACCTCCAAAGTTGTTAACCAGTTCTGAAATATTGACACAGCTTGAAAATGTTAAAACAGAATTTGGGAAGGTTCATCATTTGAATGATAGCGGAAAACGAGTGCGAAGTGCATCGTCAAGTGAAATCAGAACGCAACAATGGAAGAAAAAAAGTATATTCTTCAAACTTTCGTATTGGGAATTTAATTCTTTGCGCCACAATCTTGATGTGATGCATATTGAGAAGAATGTTTGTGATAATTTGATTTTCACATTACTTAATGAGCATGGAAAGTCGAAGGATCATCTCAATGCTCGCAAAGACTTACAAGTAATGAACATAAAACGTGATCTCTGGCCAGATGAGAATGAAAAGTATGCTCCGGCCATTTTTTCATTGAAAAATAGGGATAAAGATACGTTCCTTCAAATTTTAAAGAATGTGAAGGTATCTGATGGGTATTCGAGTAACATCTCGAGGTGTGTTGACTTGAAGAATCGTAAGTTATATGGATTGAAAAGTCACGATTCACATGTTTTGTTACAACAGTTACTACCATTGGTATTGCGTACATTATTACCTGAAAAAGTTACTGCTGTTGTACTCCATTTCTGCACATTTTTCAGATAGTTATGTGAGAAATCTCTACATCCATTTCAGCTTGACAACCTACAAGAAAGTTTTGTATTGACCCTTTGTGCAATGGAGATGATCTTCCCTCCATCGTTTTTTCTATCATGATGCATTTAACTGTGCATTTGGTTGACGAAGCTAAATTAGGAGGCCTCGTTCATTATCGATGGATGTATCCAATTGAGAGGTATTTTATTTATATGTTTCCAGTTAAGTAAACATTTTTGGCATTTAAATAAATGCATAATATTATTATTTTTTTCACAGATATCTTGGGCAATTGAAGGAATACGTGAGAAATAAAGCTCAACCAGAAGGCTCTATTGCTGAAGGCTATTTGGCCGAGGAGTGTCTCACCTTTTGTTCCAGATATTTGGATGATATTGAGACAAGATTTACTCGAGTTGGACGTGTTGACGACACATCAAATCAATCTCAAATGCATCAGAAATAAAAAATATTACCTGCTATTGGCCGATCAGTTGGGAGGACCTCATACGAGACACTAACAGAATTGGAATTATTACAGGCACATAGATATGTGATGCTGAATAGTAAAATTGCAGATCCATTTATTGAAGAGTTGAGGATACAAACAAAGAGACGAATGAGAAGCCGAACACGAAATGAAAAAGATATAACGAAAGCCGTGAATAAAGAGCTGGTAGAATGGTATATTATGTGAATGATGTTGTGGATGAAGGGTGGAGTGTAGTTACTCACGTAATACAAAGAGATTTGTATGATATGGGTGATGAAGTGGAAGATTTGACCTCTGCAATTGAATTTCATCAACAACATGAAGCAGAATTATTTGTCCATCATGATATTGAAAATATTGGTCTAGCAAGGATGAATGAAGTGGATGAAGCAATGGAGCAGGAAACCGACATGATTGAAGGGGAAAATGATTATATGTACAATTATTTATTCATTCAGCAACTACTTGTTTCATTTCTGTAGTCATTCATTATCATTGTTATATATATATTTTTTGATAATACTGGGCATCTATTATCATTTTTAATTTTTTTTCTGCATAAATTTTTTGAAATATATATTCTGAACTTAATTTTATTTGATTAAATGACAGGAATGCCAAGGAAGAAGCGGTACACTATTTCTTCTTCTTCTGCGACAGATGACGATCCGTCTGTCCCCACGGCATCATCTCCCCCTGCACCATCTCTGACACCATCAGTGGATGCCTCATTAGAGGATGAGTCATCGCCTCCCCCTACAGGAGCTTCAGCAGTGGGGTAGCGACACGCCCCCTCCAGTTCATCACGGACATTCTGGAGGGTCGCAGTCATAGGTACAAATTTTAATTAAATAAATTTATTGCATTTTGTTTATAGTAATTGTTTACTCATTGTAGATGAAGACAATGAGACCGTGGAAAAAGGCATAAAATGTTCTAATGTTTGGAACATGCATGGCAAGAAGATAGTGGTGCCATTTGATTCTTATGGGGTCCCGACAGATGACGCCACAGGATTACTTGGTCAGATTATAGGTCAGCTGGCAGCGGAGCCCGTTTCCCTACCTATTTCGTATGATGATTGGAGGCATATGCCTCCAAACTGGAAAAATGAAGTTTATGATTCTCAGATAAAGGTAATTTTATTACTTTATGGTTTAATTGAATGTCATTTTACTAATATATTCAAAATGAATTTCTGTATACAGATGTTCTTCCACTTTACCATTGCAGATGTGATAGCACGGAAGTGGACATTGAAAAATCTTGGAAAAAAATGGAAAGATTTCAAATGGAGGTTGTTGTGTGATGTCAATGATTCTTCATTGACCGTGCAGCAGATGTATGAGAAGATACCTAGTGGGGTACCGAAAGAACAGTGGAAGGTTTTTGTCGATAGACATCGTGATGAGAAGCGGATGGTATTGAAATATATATTATTATATTATCCTCATTTTACATTTATACATGTACATGAAGAGGAGATAGACATTGAATACAATACTGTTAAATTGAATTTTATTTATTTCAGGATCTCTCAAGAAAGAATGCTTCAAACCGGGCGAAGCAGGTAATCCCGCACACTGCGGGTTCAAAAAGCTTTTCAAGAAGCTGAATGTCATTGGTAATCTTTTAATTAGTTTAAATATTTATAAGATAATATTATCTATTTAACATATTTGATTGATGATTTATCTTTGTTTAATGCAGTCATAGAGTTTAGGGCATGAAGCATCCTGAACAGAACTGTGGATGGATGTTCATAAAAAAACAGATAGAAGTTTTGTTAATGAACCTGCCAGAGAAGTTGGGGTATGAAGTCAATTATTTATTATAATAACATAATATCAGTTTTTACTGTGTTAATATATATTGATATTTGATTTATAGGTAAAAATTAAAGAAATATGGGATGCCAATCCTGGGCAATCCTACTCAGTCTCCCAGGATGACCCGGTTGGTCAAGTCCTTGGGAAGGAGCATCCTGGTAGTGTGCGCGGGATGGGTTTGGGACCCGTACCATCTGAGGTCTTTTACATGCCATCAGGGATTTCGGCCTCATCTACTCCTGGTTATAGTCATTTCATACCTGAAGATGCTCAGAGAGAGATGTCTGCTCTACAAAACACAGTTCACCAGCAGGGGGATCAGATATCTGCTTTGCAGAAAGAGTTGCTTGAAATACGTCAGCATATGAGCAGATATGCCCCCAGTGGTAGTGCATCCGGTAGTTGTGAGAAGGTAAATCAAAAAAATATCAAAATCATTTAGTTTTCAAACTTTTATTGGTTTTAATTTTTATTATAAATATGCAACAATATTTAATTTTCAATATAATGTTCTTACAGGTGGCAGCAGGTGGTGGAGATGAAGGTGGAGAGGGTGATGATGTAGCATCAGATGATGAGTAGTAGTATTGTTGATGTGTTGAACAAGTATGATAACAGTTGGTTTGTATATGTAACATTTATGGCACATAGTTGCCACCAAACATTTCCATGTCCTAACATTTTCTTGATTTCTCATGTTTCCTTCTATGCATTTTATTTATTGTGTTATGGATTCCTCATGTGTTGACAAAAAGATTCTTAATGCAATATTCATGTGATGATACCACATCCAATGAGAATACCATATATGTAACCCATATTCATACCCCTATTTGATCCATATCCAATATGTATCACACTAAAAGACCAATCCCATGACCATAAATGGCTAAGGCATGAAAGGTTAATGATAAAAGGCTCTGTCATGGCCTTAAAATTTTTACACCACTCCAATGGGTCCAAGAATACCAATTTGTTTTTAGTTTAGGCATGGTGGATGTCATTGGATTCGGTGGATGTTGGTTGGAAATTGGTGGTAATACCTTCCTTCTTCTTGGTTAGTTTCCTCTTATTATTCTCTTCGGGATTCAATACAATGATTCCTTTTTGGTCTAGGGTCTGAGTTGGTTTACATTTTGATGATATTTTGGCACAGTGTAGGTTTATTTGTGGGTTTTTCATGAATTTGTGGTTTATGGTCATTTCTTCTTCACCCTATGGTGTGTTGCGAGTCGAAAAATATTCTTTAAGGTAGGGAATCAGTTATTTCTCTTTATTGTGTATCATGCATGGGGGGTTACTCTTGTTCATCTATGGGTTCTAGTTGTGCTGGATTTAATCAAAGATAAATAATTGGCTAATTGAAACTGAAGGGGGAAAATAGGAATGATTCACATGTTTTTACAGCTTTGATATTATTATGATATGATGGATTGTATGGTATTGATACCTTGGTTAAAATTATGGTCATTGGGGGATTTTCTTTCACTGGATGATACGTGTTGTGACTGTTGTGTCTATTGTTATTGTTGTGATATCACCCTAAAAGGGAAATTAACCAACCACTTATATTTTTCTAATGAAATGGATACTCTATGATTATGGATTGTGTTACAACACTCCTAAAATAAAGTATCATGTGATAAAATACCCATTGATAAATCTATAAAATGATCCTTGATGTGTTGTGATGCATGTACATGATTATGGGATGATGATGTGTGGATGTGATATTATGTGGGGCTGATGGGTGAGATGTGGCTGTGGTTTTGGAAAATTTAGGGCAGTGGTGGAGCAGATCCAACATATTTTTTTTTTCAGTTCAACATTTAGCGGCGGTTTTAAATGCCGTTAATGCCATACCTGTGAGCATTTAGCGGCGGTTAAAACCACCGCTAAATGATGAACAGGGCAGCATTTAGCGGCAGTTTTAACCGCCGCTAAATATATTATGTTGATATTTAGCGGCGGTTAAAACCGCCACGAAAAAAAAATGTCAGATACCCATATAACCACCTCTAAATGAAGAGAAACCGCCGCTAAATGACGGATCTACGACCCATTTCTAAAACCGCCGCGGAATCGAAAAAACCGCCGCTAATAGATTGCCGACGCCAAACTTAGCGGCGGTTTTTGTAAACCACCGCCACACAATATAGCGGCAGTTTAAACCGCCGCTAAACAGGAAAACAACCGCCGCTAGGACCGGCTTTTGTTGTAGTGAATCTGGAGCCAAGTATCCATTCATGATAGAACCTTCAGGATGATTTCTATTATGGACATAAGACATTAATGTGTGAATATTTCTTTCAGTTGGATACTTCCAAAGAAAAGAAATAGGTCCTCCAAGAAGTATTTTAGTTGGAATATGGATAATCAGATGCATCATGCATATGAAAAATGATGGAGGAAATATTTTCTCTCAGTCACATAAAATTAATGGGGAATCTGCCAACAATTTTTGCCAGAAATACTTGGAAAAATTCTTAGCACAAAGATCTGTAAACAAATGGCACAACCGAATAACAGCCACCCATACATTATTGGACAAAATATGACAAAATGTTATTGGAATCAGATCATGCAGAATAATGTGACAATCCTGTGTCTTTAAATATTTTAGCTTCAAATACCTTATTTTGACCCATTTAGATATGTTTCTTGAAAAGCCATCAACAATATTAATGGTATCTAGAAATTCTAGAAATTTCTTTTTTTATAGGTGTCATCACATATGAAGCACATGGAACTTTCCATTTATTTTCACTAATACGTACAGGATGCAATTCTGGTTTGATTCCCCTATGCACCAAGTTACGCCGACACCTTAAATCATCTTTTGTCATTCCCTTAACATTTAGAAGAATCAAAAGATTCATTTCACACATATTTGTTTCAATGTGAATTTCGACTATGAAATGACGTAAAAAATTGGTTGACCAATAAAGAAAACCAAAGATGATAATTTTATTATTATAATTGTAACAAGTTTTAGTGGAAACATTATTTCTATTTCTAGATTTCATTTGACCCTTCACGAATAAAAAACTGAAACCGTTCAACTCATTAAGCACATCAGTTCCAGAAATACGCTGAGGTGGATCATCTGTCTCCATGGTATTGTCAAATATTCAATGATTATTTCTATATGGATGGTCCATTTCCAAGAATAGTCGATGTCCAATAAAACTGATACTACAATGATGTTTCAATCTTCTGGATCGTGTATTTTTCATACAAACAAAACATGATAGTTTTCCCTTTTTGATCCATCTAAACATCATTGTATAAGAAGGAAAATCACAGATCATCCACATAAGTGCAGCATGCATAAGAAATATGTCTTTCTTACACGCATTGTATATGCACACACCCACATCCCAAAGTGGTTTCAAATATTTTATTAAATGTTTCATGTATACGTCTATATCATTTTCGGGATCAGAAGTGATAGATATGAGTATACTCAAAAAAGAGAAAGGTTTTTTCATACACAACCATGGGGGAAGATTATAAATCTGTATAAAAACTGGCCATGTGCTATGCAATGTAAGAATATCCCCAAATGAATTAAAAACATCACATGAAAGACCCAAAATCCCATTACGCATGTCATCTGCAAAATCAGGATATCGATAATCAAATCTATACCATTGAAATCCATCTGCAGGGTGAACCAACTCATCATTAGTCTTCTTTCTCTCTATACCATGCCATCACATTTTTATTGATATTTCATTAGATATAAAACTATTCTGGAGTCTGGGGATCAATGGAAAGTGAAATAATACTTTTTGTGGCACATGGGATGGTGTTCCATCAGCTTTTGGCTTCCAGTAGGATGTTCAACTTTTTATACAATCATTTAGTTTAGCAGTTTCCTCCTATAATAAACTGCAATCTTTCAGGAAATCATGAATTTTGTTTCTTGAAAATTCATGTTCCTTAAATAAATATCAATCCATATAGTGGTTTGAGGGAATATCTGCATAATCTGGATGTAATTATTTCAAGAAGGTAAGCATTTAATCAATGGTAGTTTTAGAAATCATATACATAGTTTTCCCATGAAACAATTGGATTAGAAAATCTAGCTTTTTTATTTTACCACATTTTTTATATACTGGAGTCATGGCTGCATCCTTTAATTTTTTCAGCCTGACAACATCATAATATTCATTAGATGAATCATGTCTTCTCATATCAAAATCTTCTTGGGTCGGAATAATTTCTTTTTCATGATGATGAATAAATGGAATCTGGTCATATAAAAAAATTTATAATCCAATCCACTCATTTGGATCATCAGCAATTTGAGATTTTATTTTCTCCCCATTTTGATACCACAAAGAGTTGTTTGCATGAAAATAATATTTGGTTATGTGGTAGATGACTTCTTCCCGACTCAACCAAGGTCTCCCAACACAATTGTAACAGGGGAAGTGTATATGACCACTATCTGAAGCATTGTGAAATGAAAAATCTAAAATGATCTCCCAATTTTTTTGAAAATATCTTGAGATCTTAGCAGTTTCATACGTCCAACTTATATCCATTCTGTAAAAAATATGTTGCAAGTCATTTCGTCAAAAGAAATTCAGTAAGATAGAATTTTCATAGAAAATATATTTAAGTAAACAAGAATTTTTTACTTTATGTGAATCCATAACTGACACACTACTCTATATGAGAATCATATTGTACAAAACAACAAAGTACTATATTTATAAAAAAAATAACTTGAAGAACTATACATTAGTCTACAAGATCATGTACACTTGTGGAGGAGAATTATTCAGGAGTTGAGTAAGTTTTAGATTGAAAAAATTTAATATTTTAGTAGATTATTTGAGTTATCACATGCAGTATTCAAGGGGTGGGGTGTCTAGGGGTGGTGGGAGGCCTGCCCATGGGGATGGTGGGGCTGCCCATAGGGATGAAGGGGCTGTCCAGGGGGTACGAGGTGTCTAGAGGGTGGGCAGTCTGTCTACGGGGGTGGGGGTGGGGGTGCTGTCTAGGGGGGTACATGGTGTCTAGGTGGTGAGGGTGTCTTGGTGGATGGGGGTTTCTGATGGTGGGGGTGTCCAGGGGGGTGGGTGGGTAGTCCATGGGGTAGGGTGGTTGTCCAAGGGGTAGAGGGTGTCCATGGGGTGGGCAGGTTTCCATAGGAGTTTTCGGGTTTTCCAGGGGTTACGGTGTGTCTAGGGGGTGGGAGGGATGTCCACGGGGGTGGTAGGGCTATCCATGGAGTACGGGGAATCCTGGGGGTTGGTGGTTTGTCCATAGGGGGGGATTTCCACAGGGGTGGTGGGGTTATCCAGGGGGTAGGGGGTATCCAGCAGGGGTGGGCGGGTTGACCACGGGGGTGGGGGTCTTTCCAGGGGGTCTGGGGTGTCCAGGGGGTGGGGTTTCTGGGGGGGATGGGGGTTTCTGGGGAATGGGGGTGTCCAAGGGGGTGGGCGGGCTGTCCACGGGGTTGGGGGTTGTCCATGGGGTAGGGGTGTCCAGGGGGTGGGTGGGCTATCCATTGGGGTGGCGGTGTTGTCTAGGGGTACAAGGTATCCATGGGGTGGGCTGGCTGTCCACGGGGGGTGGCAGGGATTTACAGGGGGAAGGGGTGTTCAGGGGGTGGGTGGGTTGTCCACAGTGTTGGTGGGGCTATCCATAGGGGTGGCGGGGCTATCCATGGGGTAGGGGGTGTCCAGGGGTGGGCGGGCTATCCACAGGGGTGGGGGTGGGGGGCTATCCGGGGGGTATGGGGTGTCCAAGGGGTTGGGGAGTTAAGGGGGATAGGGGTGTCTGGGGGGGGGGTTTAAGGGGGTGGGAGGGATATCCACAAGGTTGGGGCTATCCAGGGGTAGGGGGTGCCCAGGGGGTGGGCAGACTTTCCATGGTTTTGACGGTTTGTCCAGGGTACATGTGGTCTAGGGGGTGGGTAGGTTGTCCACGGGGGTGGCGGGGATGTCCAGGGGTGGGTTGTGCATGGGGTGGGGGGCTATGCATATGGGAGGTGGGGCAGTCCACAGGGGTAGGGGGTGTCCAGAGGGTGGGCGAGATGTCCACATGGGGGGCTGTCTAGGGGTACGGGGTGTTCAGGGGGTGGGCGGGTTGTCCACGTGGTTGGGGGATATCCTGGGGGTAGGGGGAGTCTAGGGGTTGGAGGGTCGTCCACGGGGGTAGCAGGGCTGTCCAGGGGGTATGTGGTGTCCAGGGCGTGGGCAGGCTGTCCACGGGGGTGGCGAGGCTGTCCAGGGGGGGGGTGTCCATGGGGTGGGCATGCTGTCCATGTCGGTGGGGGCTATCCAAGGGGGTTGGAGTTGTCTAGGGGGTGGGGCAATCAACGGGGGTGGGGGTTTGTCCACAAGGGTGGGGGTCCAGGGGGTGGGGGCTGTCCAGGGGGTTGGAGGCTGTCCCGGGGGGTCAGGGGTGTCCGAGGGATAGGGGTGTTTGGGGGGTGAGGGGTTTCCTAGTGGTGGGTGGGCTATCCACGGGGATAGGGGGCTGTCCACATGGGTGTCACTGAGAGCTATTAGGATTAATTGGGTTTCCATTCATGTTATGAAAAACCAACGATGGGCGTTGAGGATTAGAGTACTATTTTAGTGAAAATCCAATTTGGTATGATTGGTGACTTGATAACATGATGGTATCAAGTTTAAAATTGGGAAAATGTAGGGGAATTGGATTCTGGTGGAAGGAATACAGGTTAGTGAATATCTATAGGTAGTTATTAGGAATGATATGATGTATGGTAATGAGTTTGTAAGGATTTTCATCATCATGGAATTATGATTTAGGGGTGTTTTCATATATGACGTTGTATGGATTACTCGATATATTTTTTTATCATAACATGAATTAAATTTAGGATGTAATTAAAATGTGAAGTCTAGATCGCATCACTATTCATTTAGTACATGGAGAGGTAGGCTAATGAATATGGGACGTGCATATGGTAGTAGGTCCTTGGTCTAGGTGGATGTATATGGAGATTTTCCTCCACTGGTCTCCGTATGAAAGGATTATAAAAGGCTCCCAGTACCTTCCAATGATATATTATTTCAAGAAAAATGTGTTGTGGGAGAATTAATTTATCCTATATTGTCAATGTCACATTTATATCATGTGATATTGTACTTATCAAATTACTAGACTAGAACCAAAACCAAAGAGGCCTCAGACCTATCCAAATCTCTAGAAGTGATGACTTCCCAGTGCTTATTGGCGAACTATGGAAGTGATGGATTCCCACCTGCATAGCACCCCTCCCCACATCACCCCCAGCGGACTCCCCCTGTACAGCCCCCTCCCATCCACCAACTACACAACCCCCCCCCCCCTTGCACCCCCAACCTTCAAAGCCCCCACCCCACCACCACTTGTACCCCCCCAACCTCACCCCCAATAGACTCCCACCTACCCAACCCACCCCCTAACCTATACACTCCCCTCCCCCACCCACTCGTACACCCCCCCCCCACTCACCAACACCCCCACCCCACCCCCACCTGTACACCCCCCCATGTCACGCCCAACAGACTCCCCCCACTACACACCTCCACCTAAACATCCCCTTTCACCAACTACAACCCCCCCCCCCCACCTGAACACCCCCACTAACACACCACCTCCCACCCACCCACAACATCCCCCCTCACTACAAATAAAGTTGATTCACATAATCATGATAGTTTAAATATAGAACAAAAACAAAAAACGAATAAAATTTCAATTGTTGGGTATAGCATACCACACGGACCTCTGGTTTAGGCCAAAAAAATCAAAAAAAGCTGAAAAACATTAAACCTAAGGTATTAATTAAAAATTTTAAGGGTAGAAAAACAAAATTTTATTATTGAATATGGATCTGGTGGAATACTTTTCTGAGCTAGAGAGCTATTAGTTCTCATCTTTAGGCCTGCAATCGCACAGATGGGGATTGGTATGCTGGCAATTTAGGAGAAAACGTTTTCAATGATTTTTTAAACCATTGGGAAAGGTAAGCTTTACAAATGGTTTAAAACCCCATTGGAAATCCTTCATAAAACTAACATATCCCAACAATTTTATCAAACATTTAGGTAAAAGTAATCTAAAAGTCATATATCCCAACGGTTTGATAAAATCGTTGGAAAAATGTCATCTAATTTTATTTATTCCAATGATTTAGTGAAACCGTTGGGTAAGGACTATTCTTCCAACAGCTTATGAAAACCATTTAAAAAACATCCTTTGGTATATCCTCCATTTATAGTAGTGATTGAAGTGGACAAAGTCTTTTACAGAACAAGGTTTACATGTTGTTCCATCCATGTATACCTAAACCAGATTTACTTGTCACTCCAGCCCTATATTGTTGAACCTGATTTACTTTTCATTCATGTGATGTATATCACATGAGATATAAATATTTACATAATGAATTAGAGGGGGATATAGGTCCCACCCATCTCATAATGAAATAAATATTACCTGGTCCACTAAAATATAAATCAATCCTCACAGCATAACCCAAAAAATAAAATAGGCTTCTTAAAAATCATTCCATCATTACATAATCCATAGAAAATATCATTCCATCATTATCATAATCAAATTATAGTAATAATAGGGATATAAAGATAAAGATATTTAATGGCATCATCATAGATGGAAAATAATTTTGATAAAACACTTGAACTTGATTATTAAGTAAAATATCCTCTTTTCTTCAAATATGTTTTATTTTCTCAAAATTTCATCCAAATTTTAAAGAAAAGAATTTAATTAAAAATAAACCTGATATAGTGTAGAGGAAGATTCATGGAAATAATGCATCATGAAACTGTAAAAAATATCCATTCATGCCGTATAAGTCAAAAAACATTCTTCCCATACATTTTCCTGAAATGTCAAAAAGTACCTCATAACAAAAACGACAAAAGACTTCATTCATACCATTTAGTAAAAATTAACCTATGGGTAAAATTATCATTATACAATTATAGAAACATATAATGAAAAATTTTAAATAAATATTTTGTAAACATGTATGTGGATGATAAATTTACCCTAGTAAATACTTAAAAACAATCTCAGATAAAAATGAGATTGTGAAATTATCCCTTACCTTGGGTCGGATTTCTTCCATATTTGTCCAAAAAATCCATATTGTGGGTTTAAACATATTATTAACTTGTAATATAAGCATAATAATATTTATGATATCATATATGATTCACTTATGACTTTATATTACCCTTGTATTTATGAATTCCTTGTTATATCAATGTTTTGGACAATAATCATTTTATTTATCATATATTTTTTGGCTTCTTATTATTAATATTATTACATAGAACGTGATTTAATTACTTACATAATGTAATAAATGATTTATATATAAGAAATATTTATTTTATAAATACATATAATAGATAGATAACTGAAATGGAATACATCGTTCATAGAGACAGTGGGATGTACATATGCATGAACGTTGTTTAAGTTTCGTTGTTGAATTGAATAGAATAAAGTAAATGACACACAAATATATAAATTAATAAATTAGAATTTTTTTTCATATAATTCATTCTTATTTATTATATATTCTTTATAATCATTCTTGAATGGTTATCGTGGGGAATGAATCTTATCGTGTCGTGGAGACGGTAAGCCACACGTACAAACATGCAACAATATCATTATCTTGACGGTTAAATGGTATGGAATTGGATTGTATATGAATATTAAGGAAACAATATCATGTTCTATTCATTATATACATCCATTATACTCATCAATATGCCCATCCAAACTATATACTATTGAATAACAAATTACACCATAGTGTGGAGACAGTAAGCCATACATACACACGCATGGTGATATTGTTATTCATAGGAAGAATAAAAGGAGGTATAAGGTTGTACCATAATTATAATAATGTATCAGCATGTATATGATGCTATATTTATTACAGTATTATTGTAACAACCTTATAATAGGATGTATAAGAAGAAAAGAATTTTGAAAGAAGATATAAAACAAATACCTCTTTTTCAGGTATCTCCTTTCAGTTTGCACAGAATGACACCTTAGGACGACTTCCTACCCAAATTTTGGAATATAAGATGATTTTTGGGATGTTTTTAGGAGATTTGTGAAGGTTTTTGGCCTAGAAAAATGGATTTGGAGGCGTGATTAAAAGAGAAGGAGATGTTCCCTTTTCTAAGAGAGGGGAGGGGCACCTTTGGAAAGTCTTGAAATATTAATTTATTATAATTTTTTTTAGGTTTATAATTCTACAAAAGTCATTTATTTCGAAGATAAGATAATTATGAGTCGAAATAATATCAAAAAATAAAATTTATACATGTTTTTATTTAATTTATACCTTATCATTTTCATTTATCCTTATTTAATCTATTTAATATTATTTGTGGTAATAATATCCTAAATATTATATAGTTATAAATATTTACTTATGTGTTGTAAATTTCCCATAATTAGATACTTTATTAAATTTTATATCATATTATTTTCACTAAGTAGTTTTTACTTTTTTTTGTTATTTTAAATAATTTAATAATATTCTATTTTATAAAATATCTATAATGTCAATTTTGAAACCATTCCTTTATTTGACTTTAAATAAAATCCACACAGAAGATAAATTCAAAAAAAATATATTTAATACACTCCTAACATGTCATATTAAACTAAAAAATTCATGGATCACATAAATTAGTTATTCTATTTTTTATTTTTGTATTTTTAGAAACCATTTATTTTATATTTATATAAATAAAATAATTTCTATATAAGTATTTTGTCATTTTTAATGGTAATTATTTAATATCTAAAAATTCTAAATAAATTCACATGATATAGATAATTTCATTATATATCTATACATAATTATTTTCAATGTTTTATCAAGTTTATCAAGATATTAAAATTATTATACTTATAAGATATATGAGAGTGACATGTTGCCACCTTCATTTGTTTCAATTACAATTAAATCACTTTCATTGAAAAAAAAAGACCATTAAATAAATTAATTCTAACCCATTGGTGATACTGTTTGACTTTAATTCATTCAATAATATTTTTTCTCATTTTTGGGTAATTTTATTATCTTTATCATTTTTTTAGTTACCTTAATGTACATGATTTACCTTTAACTGTGGTAAATAAATAATACCGTATTTATTATTCATAATATCCAAAAATAAAAGATAAAAAATAACTTATTAACATAACATGGATCCATTTATTCTAAATAAGGAATAAATTTTCTATAATTCAAAAAAAATAATTTCCAGAAACTAATTTAAAATTATTTCCCATTTTCAAAACCAAAAAGTGGGTTTTCATGAAATAAAAACTTATCAAAAGATTTTCATGTGTTTATGTCAAATTTAAAAGTTAAATTAATTATAATGACTAAAATTGGATTAAATTCTGAAAACATAATCAAATTATAATTTAAAACCAATTTAAAAGATAATATAACTAGATAAATAAATTTGATGAAAAGGCAATTTTGAATTAAAATGCAGTATTTTTCACAATTCATCAAAATGTGAATTTCATCCAAAAAAATACCAAACTTTCAACCAAGTTAAATTTTGAAGTCCTGATTCAAAATAATGTGTATATTTTGTAAAATAAAAAATATAAGTTTTGAAAACTAGATATATAATTGGTGTATGCTCAAAATTTGGCAAAGCGTCATTTTTTGAAAAATACTTATTTTCTCTGGAAATTGAATTTATTCTTATATAATGTTCTATAAAATACATAAGTTTAATGGTAATGTAATATAAAATTAAAAATTAGGTTAATAACATTCATAACAGCTAGTTTATATAATATTTTTATAATATATCATTTTTAGTGAAACTCAGTATTGCGTACAATGCAAGCTGTCGTGAAAGGTCACTCTTGGTTGTAATGCAAGAAATGTCAATGTTGTATTTAGCACAAACTTACTTTGGTTTTGTGTATAAAAAATTCCAAACATAGTTCTTTTATATAATGAACCAAATATATATTCAGTGTTGAGTGAAATTAACTCTATCAAACGAACATGGGATTTTGTTTAACACCAGCCAAGTATTGTTTTGTGTATACTAAATGATAATATGGTGTTGGGTATAGTTCAAGCTAATCTTGGGGTAGCGTACCACAAAAGAAATATAATAAATTAAAAAGAATATATCTTATAAAATCTATGGGTGTAACTTGTTTTTACTCGGAGTACGATATATAATTTCTTTATACCAAAAATTGATATGGTGTTTATATAGAGAGATCTAATAAATGACCATAATCACATCAAATTTAACCAAATGAATAATAAGTGGATTTAAATGAAGCACATTTTCAGAAAACTTCTATCAGATAATAGTTATAGGCTTGGGATAAATTCATCACATCAATATAAATTTTCAATTTTATTTTGAATATTTAATGGTTGATATAGTTATTTAATCATCTTATAATAATTTATAGATATAAAAGAGAGGGTATAACTATAATAAAATAATAAATTTCTAGTTATTGAGAGAAATATGATTATACCTTTAACCACATACTTTTTATGACCCACATCTATTTTTTATAATTCCATAAACTTTCCATTTCTCAATTTTCTTTAAAGTTTATTGGAATTAATTATTATCATTTAACCCATATTTGTGAACTTATGTATAAAATTTCAATATTTATTATAATTAACAATATTATTAATGGGGGTTAATTTGGTTATTCTTAACTTTTGTCCATCTCATTTGTTGGTATCATCATATCTTTGTGGAATTCATGTGTTTTATATATTTCTCTTCCACACTTCAAGCATTTAGTTATCCCATTATTAAAATTATTTATGTGCTTCTTCCAACTATTTTACCATGTAATAAGATTAATTTTCTTTCCACATTGAGTTTTATCATTTGAGATTCCCTAAAATTCCATTTTTATTTCATTACAAAAAATTCAAAAGAATAATATGATTCTTCAATTTGTATTTCCTCCTTCAAAACATATTAAATCATTTCTTCAAAATTACCAGATTCCCTTAGATCAAATTCAATACAAGGACTAGTTTTTTTATCGCTACTAAAATAAATGATTTGTAATTCATGGTTAAATATAAAACTATAAGCATTTCTTGTAAGTATTGTGAAGTTTTTTTCAAAATCAAAACATTATACATCATTATTTTTCATTAGATCCAATAATTCTCCCCCTATTTTATTGAAATGATTTTATGGAGAATATTTATTTAAAAATATATTTTTCATCTATTTTTATTCAATTGATTTAATTTCTTCCTCCAACAACATATTATTAATCAGATTCCACTATTTATCAACACATTCAAAAAAATAAATTGATAAAACAATATTTTCATTTTGCATGGACATGAGAATATAAAATATCTTTTTCTTGTATTAGTCCATATACCAAAATTTGTTTTCCTAGAAAACCCACTAAATTCAGTTTTACATTGGTGTATGGAGGATGAAATAGACATTTATTCCTTCCTTTAATAATTTTGGAATTTACCCTGATTCAAATTATTGTTCATATGTAAAGATGTTTGGGTCCTAATAGCCATGAGATTTTTTATTTCATCTCTTAATTTTTTTACATTAGTACGGTGATTTTATTATCCATGAAAATAGTTTTTTATATGATTCCACTTTTTTCTATCCATTTACTAAACAAAAAATTTAATTTCAGTATCACAAAATAATATTCAAAGTAATTAATCATAAGAAAAGAAAAATTAATCCTAAGTTGTTCTGAGTTATAGAACATTCATTTCAACCTATGATATTCTAGGTTCATTCAACATCACTTTTGTTATTTTAGGTTTAATAAATTATTCTTCATAACCTAATCCAAAATAGGAACTAAGCCATACTTTAATAAAAATGGATATTACATAACTATAACGTAAATATATATTATATATTATTACATGATTTATAATTTCACATCATAATAAATCATACCACATAACCAATAGGATTAATTTATTTTGTGATTATACACATAACCACTATATTTATGACATATTAAACATCTCCCAAATTTATACCTCACTTGTGATACCATTCTAAACATATCAAATATAATACTCTTATTCACAACATGGTGAATGGATACATAATGAAGGGTGATCTCAATTTCACAGTAAGGGTAAACTTTTGAGATATTAATTGAAAATTATAAGTGATAAAAACATGATAATATGTACATTAGAATGTAATAAATGTGTATAGTAAAACATAACCAAATCATACCAAATAGAAATAGATCAAAAATCAAATGTCATTGAATAGGGATTTAGTGTATTAAATAACATGAAAAATTGGTGTATTCAAACATTTGTTAATAATCAAGATCCATGGAAGAGAACCTAGGAAAATGAACATGGAACATATATAAGTATATAAAATATTTTATATATCGATGGTGACTGCAAAGTTGATCATCATGAAGTGGATATAATCCCATGGTAAATTTAGTTCACTCTCTAGTCCCATATATGTCATCTCTTGAGATATAAATATTTTATCCATACATTGTAGGGATATATAAATCTAGTCCCACTAATAACATAATGAAAATCATACATATGTGTTCCACATGAACATGGAAGCATTCGTAATCCCATTTTTATTAACTAACTATTTGGAAAGAAATGGGTTTCATGAAAACCCCTCTAATATATGATCATAAGCCTTCCAGAGTGAGAACGTGGATTCTATCATTTAAGAATATCCCAAGACAATCATGAACAAAATTAAAGGATGTCTAAATACATGAAAAATGATTCTATGATAACAGTATATAATTTCTATGAAAAATAATATGAAATATCATTTAATTTTGATAACTTTTATTTTAAAACCAAATATTTTATAAAAAATGGGGGTAGAAATTAATTTGGAAAACAGTCAAACTCATAATTCCATTTTTAGTTATTTATTGGTTTTTTTCATTATTTTTAAAATTTTGTTGCGTATTTTTTCTTGATTTGTTATTGGTTTTTAGAAGATATGGTTAGGTACATGGTTAGTGAAATGTTACATCAAACCATGAAGAAACTGTGTAAGAGTTGTAGAACTCGAACATTTGGGTTTTTCAAAGTTTTTACATGGTTTTTAAAATTATATTAGAACCCCAGGAGATTATTCCAGCAAAGGGAGAGGCACCTGTAATGTTGGCGTATGGGTTTTCAAACCTTATGGCCAAACCATGTGGCATCTCTAGATTTTGATGTATAAAAAATTCCCATTATTCCCTTGGCATAATTTAATTTTTTTTCTCCCCCATTTATCCCAATTCTTGAACCCTCCATCCCCATGTTCCCCATACGAGATCTCACTTTCACTCTTTGCACCAATTTTAGGTGATCCTTTATGATTTATTAAGAAACCTTAATGTAAGTGACATACCTACCTTTTACGTAATGTTTCCTCCCTTATTTGTTAAATTTCTATCCACTCAAATAGTGTTATGTAACACAAAGATTAAGGTATGATTCTTGATGTTTATGGTCTTTTACTTCTCTCATAGATTCCCCACTCATCTGGAATTACATTTTTAAACTTGTTCATGATGGTTTCAAGGGTAAATTATGGTGGTTTCATGTTGCATAATTATTTGAAAATTTTAATATTCTGGCTTCGATTTATTATAAACCCTTAAATTAATTTCATGTGTCTTAAAAGTTGTTTCAAAAATGAATATTGTGTGATGTTTTTGGGATATGTTTCCAATTTTTTTGAATTATTGAAAATGAAAGTCCTTGGAATTTATTAGTGTAAAGAATTATGAAAATATATTTTTATGACATGAACATAAAAGTGGATATTCACCAGGGAACATCGAGTTCCTTGGTGGGTAGAATTGGACTAGTTTGATAGGGATTGTAATTACCTATCTATAAAGACTCAAATTACAACATGAACTAAATTTTATTGTGATGTGACATGATAGAGACTATTAAGACTTTGGAGTTAAATTTCCTATCATATTTTGAATGGTAATAGACATGTATTGATCAATCAGCAAGAGTATAAGTATCCATAGAAGAGACCATACCTTATATACCTAGGGATTCCCATGTTTCGTATATTTATTTACTATATTTTTTTATCTCTTTCAATCTTTATAATATTTTTTATAATGTTAAAATAATGTGTTAAAATAAAATTTTATTTAAAACTAGAATGTTCATATTTTTCTAGTAATGGTTATCCATGAAACACATGTTGATATCCTTCTATAAAAGTGATATCACACAATATATACACCTAATGGGTGTATGTAGACTCTATTTGAGTAGAAATAGGTAATATTATGGCCTCACAAAGAGGTGGTCAATTTTCCAACCTTTTGGATTTTGGATCAAGTGATGGAGATGACATGATAAGTGGTCAGCCTTTTGTCACAAATTTATGGGTGTCGCTTTTTATTAATCTCCATTTATTTTATATCTTCTGGTAATTTTAATCGATGTATTGTATTATGAACATGTATTCCATTTCTGTTATGTTTTATGTAGTGGAGGTTTTATGTGATGTCGCTATGATAATGTTGAATTATGTATGGGAAAATCATTACCAAAGGTGGTCATAGATTCTTAATTACTAGTTTCCATTTGTTTGGATCAGGAACACCCTTATATCCATGTCATGGGATGGTATAGTTTCTGGTCGAGGTTTAACTAGGTTAGTTCATGAAAAAATGGTATCATAGTAGGTATGCCTTTTTCTTTTAGGTTTTAATATTTGGGTAGAATCTAGGTAGATGGGAGATAGGAATATAAGTACTGGAGGTACTAGTTGTGAGTGGGTTTCTTACAAACATAGATTATGATAGTTCATGAGTTACCATGGGATGTATGGTATCGGTTCGACTCCTCTCAAGGGTGTTATGTACTATTTATAAAATGATCATGGATACCATTTGTAGGGTATAATTGTTTTAATTTTTTATGATTTTTTGTAATTTAGTGATCTTTTTTATATAATTTACTTTATTCCTTTTGATTTATTATATTTATGATATAATTTTTATTTATTATATTTTTTGTACTATAATGCCTCTTAGAATACCTCCAATGCAGCCATAGGGGGAGTCTAGAGAGAACTTTCCATTGTCTAACCAACCAGTTGATTAATGGGTTTTTTGAGTTAAAGGTTCAGGATGTACGATTCCGAGAAAGAGGTGTGTGATTTTGTCATTCTTTGGGCAAGGAAGATTAATCAGGACCTGATAAGGATCAAGATTAGGAGTTCATCGATAATAATCATCTGTTTTCTAGTAAGTACTAACCCTCAGGAAGCTAAGGATTATGTAGATGATATTTAGAATATATTAGGGTTCCTCAGAACACCTAATGTAGTTAAGGTGAGGTGCGATGATTTTGTGTTGGAGGGTCCTAGTCGTATAATGAGGAGGAAAGAGGTTCAGGATGGGTTTCAAAATCATATTTTGTGGAAGTGACTCAAGGGCATATTTACTGAGAAATTTGTTTAGGAGATATTGACTTTTTCTAGGTATCGAAAAATATTATCCCATTACTAGGGTGAATTATCAATGATGGAATATTCCAACCATTTTCAAACATTTTATACAAGTCCAAAACTAATTAAAAATGACATTTTAAGGGATGATTAGATTCAAATGGTTTTTTGAACTAACATCTGGTCCCAAGTCTTCCAACACAATTTAAAGAGATGCACTAATTTGGTTGATCATGCTATGATGGTAAGAATTTACTATGAAGGTATGTTCAAATTAACTAAGATTTATCAGGTCCAAGTAAAAGTGGGAATGGATCATCAAAAAGAGGAGAAATCATAAAGAATAAGGAAAATGGGTGTTATATGTCATAGATATCTACTTTAACCTTCTTCATCGGCCGATGAAGGTGGGGGAAACATTGTATGACATCCGTGTGGTAAGGTCGGACACATGTGACTCACAGGTTAGGCTCAACCTAGGACATGTCATCTTTGCATACTATTGGACCATTTATTGAGTTTTTACTAGAATTATCCTCCATCTCTTTGTGTTTCATGATCTACCATTCCTAGTGGATCTGCAATGCAATTTAATACATTTTGGTCTATTTGGCCTCATTCTAGTTGGAGAAATGGAATATATTGATCTTATTATGGGTAGAGTTATCTTAATATAAATTCAGAGGTTAGAAGTCGACCTCAATCTTGTATGAAGATGAATCAAATTTATGAGATCAATTAGGCACCAATGGAATCTAATGCAGGCCCATGATATATCAAGGTACTATTCTAATTTCATTTTATATAGAAATATATTTATTAAATATATGTGATTCCCAATCCTTAATCTCTTCTAGCCTATTGTACATAGTAAACCACCTAATTAAGCTCATATCATATTTCATAGAGATAATTACATAGCCTTGAAATAGAAAGGATTGATGTTTTTGATGCACATCATCCATTTTTTATGTATGATGTTGAGTTTATGTCAAAATTCCTAATTATAATGTTATAACCTGAAAATGTAATCCTAGGGATGTACTAGATAGAATAATATTGTGCTCACATTGAATACTACCAATGGAGGGTCACCTTTGTGACCCCTGATGGGTGTACTCATGTCTTTCATGGAGAATAGAATGCATAATTTGGTTGAGAAAGACCTCTACACATAGATATTGACATACCATCTAATCAAGAATCATCTCTTCTTATGGAAACTGGTGAATAATATTCCAAAATTTTGTGTTTTCTTTTGTTATTGGGTCCCCTAATGTATACATTAAGGATTTCATTGGCTAATCTATAGTATAAGAAGTGGAGTTTTCTATTGACTTGGTGTTAGGGATGAAACTGATATCTCTCCCATTAGACCATGTGGAACCTATTTTGTTGAGGGATTTGAAACTTTTTATGGAAAATTTACATTCCTAAGGCTTCATTTATTCGAGAATGTTCACATGGGACGACCAAATAATCTTTTCTAGGAAATATGATGGGATTATTCATTTTTTATTCAACTATTAGAAGTTAAACTTGTTCAAAATTGAGAATAAATACACATTTTCCTAAATTTATTATTTCTTTGACCAGTGTAAACGGGTAGTATAGTTTACGAAGATCGATCTCCTCTCAATGTACCACAAGTTTGGGGTGAAGGATGATGATTTCCTCAAGGCTGCCTTTTGAAGTATGTATAGACACTTAAAATACATGGTAATTCCATTAGGGGTGATAAATTCTCATGTTTTTTTCATGGAACTCTTGAATTGGGTGTTTTAAAAATATATTGACCCATTCATCCTGGTATTTTTTAAAAACATATGTCTTTATTCAAAATAGAAAGAAGAATATGGATAGCATTTGAGGGTTATTTTTGGGGCATTGTTGGATCATCACATTTTCACCAATTTGTTGAAATGAAACATCTGGAATAATTAATTCATGTTTCTGGGGAATGTGATTTTATATCATGTTATCACAATTGTTTTAGACAAGTTCATATAGGTGATATCCTAATAAGAGGTGGGGAATGTTTTCGAAATCACCAGTTTCATGAGATGGGCATTGTATTAGATGAATTTTGTCAAAAAACAATATCGACTCACATCACCTAAGATAGATCTTATATAGAAATCTATAAAGTTCACTTGTTTCCTAGAATATTAGGAATCCTATTAAGATATAAAGCATTTATTTACATAATCAATATTCTGGAATATTTTTATGTAATTATAGGTTATGTGGTTAATTACGATGCATCGTAAAAGGATCTACATTGCAAACTTATGCATGGTATAAATGTGTTCTTGTATGGATCTCACCAACTATATACACATGATATAAATTACACAAAACTCATAGGGACTGTTTATCAGATACATCTGGAAGCAAATGAATAGAAGGAGATGATGTTCTTGGATAACATGAAGTTTATTCATATAACACCCCGATAGTTTTTATGAGATAAATGTTTTCAATTAATTTTATTTCTTTATTAATGTTATGTATTCTTTGATGGATTATGTATTAAGATAAATCAAGATAACAATATTCTACATAAAACACCAGCTTATCCTGTGGTATAGTCAATACTATTCTTTTCTTGTGTTTCACAAAATTTCAAATTCATTGGATAGAATTCATTTCACGCAAGAACGTATTTAAGTGAAAAACTAAATATATTTATGTTACCTTATAACCTAGCCATTATAATGGTAGGTATAAAAAATATTAACAGAGTTATGAAAATATAATTTACACATGTATATATATAAACAAATTTTTAGTGAGTAATTAATTATAAATTAGAGTAAAACCCTTTTCAAATAAAAGGAAATTTTTTTCTAAAAAACTATTTTAATGAAAATAAGTGAGCTTATAATATAATAAAGTTGCTATTTATATTTTTTATTAATGATATATATATATGTAATATATTCAATCTTATTATTAAAAGTCATCTTATACCTTTTGTAAACATGATATAAGAATAAATTCAATTTTTCGGATAAAAGAAGTATTTCTAGAAAAATATAGTTTTACCATCTTTTGATGGTGCACCAATTTTAAATCTATTTTTTGAAACTTTTATAAATTAAAATTAAAAAATAAACTTCTTCTTTGAAACGTGTATATAAAACTTTACTTTTGGGTAATCTTTTATATTTTTCTAAAAACATTAAAGTGTTGATAAATAGTAAAAGTATAATAAATTTTAATTGAAAATAATTTTTTGTCATCAAAATAATATATATGGTTAAATTATATTATTTAGTTGTTTTAAAGTATAAATACATTATATTTTTATCATTTAATATCTTTTAGGTCATTGGAATTAATATTACATTGAATTTTGTTGTAAAAATATTTCAATCTTTTGCAATGTTTTCAATTTTAAAAACTCATTTTCTCATTCCAAAAATGAGATTTAATTTAAATTAATTAAAAAAATCAATATTTTGAATTTTAAAAAATCTATTATATATTTATAATCATTAGTTCTAGATTATATAAAAATATTTCATTTATTTTTTGGCATTATTAATAGTAACTTCAGTAATTGTTATTGTTATGGTAAATGGGTAAATCGTGTAACAATTGGTAAAAATAATATTATAAAATTAACCTAACACTTTTCATAATATCATTGTACGAGTGTGTTTAAACCTAACTCCTACATGGGTATAAATAGTTTCCTTTCAAAGGCACTGGATGAGATAAGGTGATTTAATTTATTTTATATAAATAAATGTTAAATCTGTCTTATGTAAATCTCAATAATTATTTCATTTTTAATTTAAGGTTATACAGAATATAAGTTCAATAATAAATACTAATTTTAAAGTTAAATTTTTTTCTTTTATCTTGGTAATTTATTTCTAATTTTTAGGAAATAATTAATTATCTCAAAGGCTTATACATAGATTATGCAAAAATTATTTAATGGATGAAAAATCAATAAAATGATTTTTTAAAAATGATAAAAACTATTAAAAAAACTAAATATGAAAAACTATTATTGGTTGAATATATATCAACCATAATCATCCAAGGGTCGAGTGATTGTCCATTTAGGATAGATTAGGCCATGCAGGGACCTCTTCTACAGTTTTCGTGGGAATACAAATAATGATCAGGCCATGTAGGGACCTCTTCCACAGTTTACGTCGGTAAACAGAAGTAAAAGGTTTGGTGTGAGAACTTTGAAGTCCTCCAGTTAAGCGTTGGAGTCAGTGTGTGTAAAATATACAGAGTACACACACTGTTCAAAAGTAAAAAAAAGAATCACTTAGTGTAAGTAGAAAAGATTTTGGAATGAACTAGTGATTAGTAGTGCAACTCTGGACTCCATTGATTCAGAAAAAAATGCTTCTGAGTCCTTCTCTGGTTTTTCTATTGAAAAAAAGAGTGTCGTGGGTCAGCTTGTGTTCTTCCCGAGTGAAGATATTCTCTTGATTCCAATGTCCTTCGTGTGTTCTTAAGTCGTGTTGTATTGCATGAATGAGAGTTATTTTAACATCGTGCAATGTGTTCTTCACTATTGTGCTCAGGATTGTACTTTTGTTCAGTATAGAGCACTCAAGTTTCTTGCTTTTTCAATATTTTCTCTCGTGTGCACACTTCTCTTTATCTTCGAATGAATGTGGTTGAGCCGATAGGTTCCATGTATTTTGTGCCTCATACCTCGTACTATGTCTACAAATAAAAATTAATTATGTCATTGCATTGAAGTCGTCAAATATGATCGTTAAAAACTTAAATAGTAAAATGACAAAAGAGTTTAAGAAACGGTGTCACAGTTGTTATGAAAATAGTGTCTCCTTCACGGTATCTCCTTCACGGTATCTCCATCACGGTATCTCCTTCATGGTGTCTTCTTCGAGGTATTTCCTTCAAGGTGTATTCTTAATGGTATGTCCTTCATGGTGTGTTCTACATAGTATGCCCTTCACGGTGTCTTCTGCATAGTATTTCATTCACAATATCTCCTTCACAGGGTCTCTGTGTCACAGTGTCTTGCTCACGGTATCTGAGTCACGGTGTCTGGCTTACGGTTTCTAGATGATTGTGTTTGGCTAACATTGTCTGGAACATAGACAAACAGAATGTTTGGCTAACTATGTATGTTCTTAGTGTTTTGATTCACGGTGCCAGGCTTACTTTTTCACGTGTCTTGTGGTCACGGTATCTCATTGGTCACAGTGTTTGTGTCTTGCTCACTGTGTGTGACTTACTGTGTCAAGCTTCACGGTGTCTTGTACTTAGGCAAATAACTGTATTCAAACTTAAACAGTAATATGAATAAAATGAATTGAGCATAGCCATAATAAAGTATGAGATAACTTGAAATATAAATACACATGATTTATAAGATTTGTTAGATTTGAGAACATTAATAAAATTTGTAAATATTATAGAGATTTGTGATCGTTAAAACATGATTAAAACATGAGGAGTCCAACACACACACACACACACACACTCACACACACATATATATATATAAGTTCTTGGATATTATGAATATTTATGAACCATAACGTTCTTTTTTTATGTACATTCATGTTTTCTCTATTTATCACAAGAAAGAAAAATGGGGATGATTTTTTTTCTCTTGAAAATTCTTATATTTAGATTAACAATATCAGTTATGATTTTTATAAAGAGATTCATTGTATATAAATATTTATTCTCTATAAAATTACCTCATTTGTTAATTTCTTCTGTCTATAATTGATTGTAATCTATTATATATTTAATTCCACATCTTTAATCTCTACTGTAAGTGCACACTACTTTTACTTAATGTAGTTGTAATGACTATGGATAAGAATATTAATAGAGGGATTAAGAAAATATCTTAAATCCATGTACAAAGTAATATATACATGAAATCACTTCTGTGGTCCCTATGAAAAATATCCAAATAAAAATTATATTGCTCACATTTTTTTTAGTCTATTAGACTAGGATAAGTTCTTATTTCCCTAAACGACTGTTGAAATTTTACATGACCTCTTATTTATTTTTATTTACGTTTTTCTATATAAAAAATTAAATTAAATGAAAAATTAAATTAACTAAGAAGAGGAAATTTTAATTTGATGTGAAATTAAAGAACTTAATTAAATTCCCCCCTTCTCTTAAGACATTTTAGTATAGTGTTGGGACAAAATTTGGTATCAAATAAAGACTTTTGAGTCCTCTTCCTTTTCCCACTCACTTTTAACGAAATATATTATGTTTCAACAATGGATTAAATGAGAGAAGTAATGTATGTGGAAATATTTCACTCTTCAAATGATGATATTTTTTGTTATTGGAAATTAATGGTGGTTATTTAATTAAATTTTCACTGATTTAAAGTCTATATAATTTTTTTAACCATATATTGTTCATGCGAGATAACCAGAACTATGGTTTTTATAAAAGGTGGTTAAATATGATCTTAATTATAAATCCATGAATTCAATTTTTATTATCTTAGGTAATGATTATGTTAATATAGTTTCATACTTCTCAACTACTCATGACTTGTGGGATACAATTTTAATTTCCTATGAAGGGACATAAATTTTAAGATAATTTGTTTACAATACTATAAATCATATATTTTATAATTTCATGATGTTATATGTAGAGATCATTAGCTAAATTAATGAAATACTCACAAAGATTTATGTTAATGTTACTTCCTTGGGATATATAGTTCTATAATTAGTTATATCATTAAAATAACCAAGAATGTTCTCAATATGGTGGAGTGGAATCTTAATTACTATTAGAAAACTCACACTATCCAAACACCAAAATATTAAAAATATGTTTTGAATAGTCATGATTTATGTAGCTAAAATGAAACTTGAGGTAGATGATCAAAAGTCAGTAAATTAAGATAATGGTTTTTTAAATATCTCTACATCAAAGGATGAGAAAAATTCCAATTATTGAATTTACAACTAATAAAGTAGAATCAGGTATTTTAATACAAGGATAATCACATTCTAAATAAGATTGAATATTTAACAAATTGTACTAGAAGATAAAAGGGTATAAATTTTTTTAATTTTTTTTTGGAAGAATGATTAAAATTAAAAGGATTTGAGATGATATTAATGTAATAATTATTTCATATAAAACAAGACATCCATCAATATAGAGAAGATATAAAATCTAAAAAAAATTCAAAGAAAATAATACTTCAAGAATAAATGTGAATGTGATAATAAAGCCATCGGGAATGCTTATAATGAATATAGTGATAATTCTTACTTTAAATTTCAACCTAACCATTCATATAAAAGAACAATATTTATTTTATGGATCATATTGGAGTGGTACAATCCTTATTCTCTAATAATTATGAATCATAAAAATATTATTCTAAAAAAATAAATCAATATTGTTCTTTATGAGTATATAAATTTTATTTTCTTATAAATAATAATTAATCTCCATGAAAATATTTTTATATTATTTTTTATGAAAAATATTTTTCATCTAATCATCTTTTAGAGGTAAAATATAAACTTGATAAATCTTTTTCTACTTTTACATTTACTAATAGTAAAATCAATGACTTATTAGCTAAAATTGAATCATTATGTTTGGATATTATTGTGTTTTATATAGGGGAGTATTACTTTTAATATATATATTAGAGAAATGCAATTAATTAAAATATGGGAAATGATGAAATGATGAAAAAATAAATCTATTGATAAACTATTTTGTGTATGGGTCTAAGAGTAAAAACATTTATACTATTAAATGATTCAATTTTTAATTTAATATACAGTATTCAAATTATTTTTTTAAAAAAATTCCACATCTATATTTTAAGGTCCCTAATTTATTTAGTCTGACACTTTGGGGGGTTTTTGGAGGTTGTGGTGCTTAGAGTAGGCGTAGAGCAGTTCTCAAGGTGCTACACTACTAAAAGATAGAGGCAGGAGAATTTATGATGTGTAATGGTTTTATGTCATGAATGTGATGTTCGTATTATGTATGGGTCTAATTCATAGTGTGATTCACGGTGTGAAATAAATTGGGATTAAACTGATCTATGAGATGTATTCATCACTGAGACTTAAAAACTCAATCCATTCACAATGTAAAAATATGTCATTCCATGAAACTTTGTTGTTCATATCACCTTTATAAGATACATCGACATAGTTTATTCAGACACTATATATCATTCTCGATTTTTGGGAGAGCTGTGGAACCCTCTGTAGGCATCATGGAACCCCTACGACGCGGATTGATTCTCACCCATTAATCTTTGATACGTGGTGATTTGAGGTATTTTCTAAATCTTCTCTCAGGGTTATTTGATTTGGATTCCCCCAAATATACTTCCCATAGAGTGGATATTTCTTTCCATAATTCTAATAGGGGTCTAATGGTTTTTTGGTGTAGTTGTGTCATAGAATCCTTAGAGGGATGCATCTTATTATGGGTGAGGTTATCATGATCTATGATGTCAGTATGTTCTCGTATGAAGAATTTTCATGTATTTATATAAGGAATTAATTTCTTATCATATTTATTTAAATTTAATTCTAAATTTTTCATGGGTTATCCCATTTGATTTAAATTGAATTAACTTAAAAATATTTAACTAGATTAACAATGAATTGGATTGTGATCGCAGGTTGATACTTGATCATGTGATAATGGTTTTCATCTTAAAATTCTTGATAGTGTGTTATCTATGTTATTCTTATATTAATTAATTTCTATTATATTTTTTTCATGTTGATATTTATGGAAAATATTAAATAATGTAAATCTGTTGAATGTTAATTAGTTGGATAAAGAACTAAAGAATATGAATGTCAAATGAATCTTGTTTTTCTCTAAATTCTGTGATCATTCAAATTGATGGATCTTCCTTGATTAATTTAATTTTATCTTCCATGATAACAAAATTTATTAAGAATTTGATTCATTATAATTCTAGTTAAAATGTATAAATTAAATATCATTTTGAGGAGAATTATACTTCTCCATGTTTGTAACAACTGTTTTTAATGTTAAGAGAATGATTAAATTTTGATATATTATTATAGCTTGAATTAATATCTTGATTATTGTTGATAACTATGAATAATAAATCTACTAATTCAATATGGAATAAAAATATGATTTTTTATAAACACAATTTCTAGGTCTTGAGTTTCCCATATTTTTAAGAAGGTTGAGGGCCATGAGTTTGGAGTCCTGAGAACTCGTTTATGTTTGATGGATAGATACATTGTTTTTGGGCCTAGATTTTTCTGTTGTCTATGATTATTTGTTTCCTACTGATTTTTTTATGTTCTCTAGATGTGATATTCACTTCATGATGTTCTGTGACCCTGCGATTGCTGAGCCTGGGATGGATAATGGGAAGTGGGAGGGGATTGATGGATGATGTGGTAGTGGTTGATTCCTACGATAGAGAGAGATGTATTGGGATATGAATTTGGGTGTCCATGATAACATCCGAGATAATGGATCAGGTTGAATTTGGGCATACATGTTGATGTGATAAAGTGGGATTAATTCTTTAAATGAACTTTTTAAATGGGAAATGTTTAGGTTACTTATATTTTCTTTATTCCTTTCCCCACATCTCAAAGTAGGTGGGCATTCTTGGTTTCATATTTCCTCTTACTAATATCTTAATATGGTTTACCTAGAGTACATGGTATATGGAATGATGATAAAAATTAATGAACAATTCGTAACCCATTATTTTAGGGTTATTCGATTGCATATGATAAAAAGACATTAATCTTGATAAATCATGGACTCGATTTGTATTTTTCCTGGAGGGAATGAAATTGTTTCTTATGATTAATGTAATGTAATGTTGAATAATTTTAATGGTTAATTAAATGGATAATAAATTAAATTAAATGATAAAAATTAAATAATTAATTATTGAAGCTCTTTAAAATTAGTGTCTGCTTATTGGGTATCTAGTCTTAATAGTTGGAATCATGAGTCTAAGAGAAATTAGATTAATTTGAGTCTAAAACTATGTTATGAACATAGTGTGGTTGGGTGCTATATTATATCATGTTTATTTTGTTATTTAATATTCTACCTTACCCATTATGGTTAGGGAAACTGATTCCCATTTGACATTGGGAGGGTGTTTTCCGTAACCTCATGATTGTAGGATGGATGGATGACTACCCCCTCTAAAAATCCTCTCATTTCATGGTAGTTACTTGTGTTGGTATGTAGGAAGGTTAGTTTTTAAATATATGTGTGCAGAGGGGTGTGATGGCTTGTGGTTATTTAATACACAAGTACCCCTAGATATAGTATCCAAAGGATTATTATAAGTATTATGTGTATAGGCTATGATAGATTGATGTACCTTACTCAGTGTATGGGTTGTGATTGCTTCAGGTATAATGCCCACTATATGATACAGATCATATAAGCTACAACAAATTCAAGAAACTACTTGGTCATTGTATGGTGATGTGATATGGGATGATGTAATGATGTTATTGATGAGGTTCATGTTGTGATGTCTTTATAAGGTGTCTTTATGCTAGCTTATTTTGTAGATAGATGGATCAGTACATGTGATGTTCGGGTAAAGTGAAAAACCATTGGGGAAACATGTCTAAGGTATCCTTAATGTTTTAATACTATATTATATGTTCTCTTATATGTGATACTTGGTGAGAGTCATCCATATTGAGGATGGGATCTTAGTATACCTATTTAGGTGGTGATTTTTTCATTGTTTTTCACTATGCTTAATCATTATTTCTTTATCATTTCTATGAGAGGATATGGGGAAGATCCTATAGAGTATATGATTATTCTCACCCTATGTATATATATACTATTCTTTTGGTCATCTAGGTAATTTTGTAGATTACTCTAAGTATTACTAGCTTGTGGTTTTGTAGGAGCTATTTAGGCGTCATGGTCTTTGCCACCTTTCCCTTTTGTTACTTATAGTTTTCATTTTAATTGTTACAGTACTATATGAAATTTCATGTTTTTACTTGGGATTTTTTGGTATATATGTCGGAGTAGGTTTTGATTGAAGTAGATATATTATCTCTCTCTTCTTTAGATTCACATAGGGAGTAATTCCCCCATATGTATGTTTATTATTCCCTATGTGCTAATCACTAACCTGGGGCCTACTGAAGGTAGGACTTTGGTTCTAACCATCTCCCTTCTCTCATTGCTGACCTATGAGGTGTAAGCTTTGGGGAAAGATGGATCATGATTGAATGGTATCAAAAGTTCAGGATGAAGGATATGATGGAGGGTAGAGTTATCAATGGGTAAGATTTCATTGTTTGGTAGGGAAATGGTGTCAATTGTGTTTAGTAATAATGTAAACATGGGATACCAGCTGAGACACAAGTACTTATGGCCCCATGTGATCTTTGTATAGGTCTTTTTATTTACTTAGCCAAATTAAAAAAAAATTACTTATTGGAGGGTAATTACCTATTAATGGATCATGCAACATTCCTTTTTTTCTTATGTTTAAAATAGGCATTCCTTGGGATATTTTAAAATCATAAAAAGATAACAAAATAATTAAATAATTAATGTTTATTGTATCATATTTTAGGTTTCAGAGCTCTAACATTTTTTTATTTTATAGGAATAGATCGTGGAAAAAATCCTCATCAGTTTCTCACTATTGATGTTCATCGGGATGTGCTATAGGATTATTGTAGAGTAGAGGACGAGGACAATGATACTTAGAGGAGGACACTATGAGTGTTTTAGAACCAATTTTTGAAGATGTATGAGGGATATATTTCAAATTCAGTCATAGAATAATGGTTGTAGGAGGTTCAGATAACATTCATTTTTATCAATTCTCAGAAGGAGAACTAGTTTTCTTGGATTTGATGATGTTTTGTGGGGAAGAAAGAAAGTGGTGGTAATTCTTACTCAGGAATCATATAGAGTCAGTAGTGTCGAGGGAGAATTTCTAAGACCAGTTCCAAGTATAGTTCCTTTATTTTACCATGAAGGTGGCCAGTCATCCGGATCTTCATTCCGTTTAATAGGGTAGTTATAGCATGTGATAGTTCTAGTTCCATTTATGGACCCTTTTACAATATGTTTTAGACCTATCTCTAGAAGAGGAGGTTGGGGAAAGGCATTTTGAGGTGGCTCTGTGTCCATATATCTAGATCTAGGCCACTCAATTTTTTATGAAGAAGTATCTCAATGTGATATTAACTAACGGGGTTATTGAGAGGATGTTATCAAAAACCAGTTCAAGAGGGGAATCGTAGAGATTCATCATGAGGTATAGATGTGGTAAACAGTTCCTAGTTACCTGGGAATAAGAGTTTCCAATTTGTTGGGGGTAGGTTCCAACTCTTCTAATCTCTTTTATCTAGGGTCTGAGGCTCTTATACCTATTCCAAGGTATCAAACACATGTTTTTTCTGGAGGATGAGGTTATCAATGATTATAATGCCCAACATTTCTATGATGTCAGTGGGTTATAGCTGCCCAGCCTTTGGATTCTCCATTGAGGATGATTTAGATGAGATAGGAGAATTCAGATGCTATAGTTTGGGATTATAGAGGATATGGGGTAACAAAACTACACAACTAAGACACTCCTCATCCTTGGAGAGATAAGTGTGTCTTTGGAGGTGGTCTTCAACAGGACTAGAGAGGTTGTTGGTGCCAAAACATGGGAAGAAGGAAAAGATGCAAAGAAAAACCCCCATCCCAAAGCGGATACCTCACAAATCCGATTCGTGGAGCCCCACTTAGCACCATGGCCGGCGTGAAGCTGAAGCCCCCTCTGTAGTTGCTGGGAGTAAAATAGGTTAGAGACTCCATTTGTTAAGATGCAGTTGACTGGAAGCTCAGTGCCAAAGAGGGAACCAGATCAACTTCTACGATCTCTTGAAACTTAATAGAAGCCTCCGTGAGCACCGTGGAGGGAATCAAGGAGATCTCTTTGCCGAGGAGGGGAAGATGGTAGACTATGTGGTTATGAAAAACATGACACAATCTTCGGTCAATCATAGAGCACCATGTGTATTTTCACCGAGGTATTCCTGCTTTGTGTCGCCTCTAGCCTATAAAAACTAGGCTCCCCTCAAGCCCAAATGAAAGATATCCCATCCATTCACCTTCTCATCTCTCAAAACGTGAATCACCTTCTGCTCTATGAAACCTTGATAAAAATGAGCTCTTAATGGTACTTGATCATTGCAAAGTACCTTTCCCTTTGCTCAAATACCACCCCTCTTCAAGCAGGGTTGCCCTTCATGGAGCCCACGAGCCATCGCAAAGAAGTAGATCATAAAGGGGACTTAGATCTTTTAAAAGAAATCATGCTTCGCGAAGTACCCTCTAAACACATGTGAACCACTTGCTAAGGCAAGGTCACTATGGTTCGCAAAGCACATTGCTTCCCAGTGTTATGATTTGTATGGTACCCTCACTCCATGAAGTCCTACTCTGTGAAAGAATTTCTACGTCATGAAGTACCCTTCATATGCACCTATTCCCAATTCCCAAATAAGGACACTCCACTTCATGAAGCATACCCCTTTGTGAAGTTCCTCCCCTACATGGAGCACCAGAGCTTCCCAAGGTTCTTTCCTAAGAACCCATTTTCTTCACCAACCCTTCTCTTGTATGACCCTCCTGGTTCGTAAAAGTTATTTCAAGGTCCCTTTGTTGATGATACACATTTCAATACTTATCACAATGCTTCTTCGCATAGGCATGCTAATGGATATTGCTTCTGTGCATAGCCACGCTAACATGGTCCCCTTAGTGGATCACTCCACAACACCCCCTCACCACAGCATTGCTGATGTCTTCCCCTCCCCAAGGGTGTGTAGGTAATGGTCATGTAATTTCTAGGGGTGCGGAGTGAACCTACATATCCGAGATGGAGGATGGTAAACTACCAAGTACCAACATTCTCAATACGTGATGTTAAACTGTGGTCTCACCCCATGAATTATACATGGGGTACCCCACCTCAGAAATTCTCCATGCCCACTAGTCTCTATGGGAGTGTGATCTTAATCACATGGAATGAGATCCATTTTGTTGGAGGGGCGTCTGTCTGTGAGGAAGGGAAACCATCTTGGTGTAACCCCCCATTATTTCTTGTGTGAGGTAGCACCCCTTCTCCTCCTCTCTTCTCCGGTGCCAAAGAATAGAGGATAGATGGGCACTAGGACCTTCATTAACCCATACCTCTTCCTCTAGTATTTTTCTCCATTGGGCCTCCATCATGGAGTGAGTCCTAATATCAATCTGCCTAGGCCTCTAACCACGCGTAATCCCTTATTTTTTATTTGGGCTACTAACCACATGTAAGCACCACTCCACTTTCTATGAACGCTTTCGCGATGTGATCATCAGTTCATTGTTGCCTCTTGTTTCTCACAATGAGCATGAATCACATGTGCTTAGAGTAAGAATTGACCATGTAATACATCATGTTCCTCCTTAGTGTGTAAGAAAAAAATTATATTGAACTACATGGACATTGATCCTTGTCTCCAAGGCAAGGTACGTAGGAAGCCTCCTTGAGGTTCAAGACCAACGCCTACCTATCCCGACCCCTTCACATCAGTTCACCTTCATCCTGCATGATGTTAAACTGTATGCACCATTTTTAACTATGGGGACATTGATCCTTTCCCTTATTCATGTATGGTAGGTATAAAGCCTCCCAAAGGATTAATCCCATCACCCATCGATCCCAGACATCTTCACATTAGTACATTCCTTTCCCACATGACGTTAAAATTTATGCCCCTTTCATGCCGCATGACACTAAACTATATGCTTTCAAACTACAAAGGATTTGATCCCTACCTCCTAGGTAGGGTATGTAGGAATCATCCATGAGGTTCAACCCCATCCAGTAGAAAGTAGTTGTGATCCCCATCCAGCGGTAAGCTGTTGTAAGCCCCAACCAATATTAAGGCGCTAACATCCCCAACCAACGGTATGATGTTGTGATACCAATCCAGTAGTAAGCTGTTTTGATCCCCATCGAGTGGTAAGAAATTTTGATCCCCAACTAGTGGTAAGCCATTGTGATCCCCAACAAGTAGTAACACATTGTGATCCCCATCCAGTGGTAAGCCGTTGTGATCCCCATCCAATGGTAAGCCATTGTGATCACCATCTAGCGGTAAGAAAATGTGATTCCCATATAACAGTAATCCATTTTCGTCCCCTTTTCTTGGACCTATACCCCCCCCCCCTCGAGAGTCAAAAAAACCCTTGGGTTGTTAACCACAGGTAATCCCCAACATTTCATCATGTCGCTATCCTCTCTGCACACCCCAATTTCATGCCCCATCATGAACTACATAGACATTGATTCCCTTCTAGGTGGATATGTATGAAGACTCTATGAGGTTCAAGCCCGTCACACATGTCTCATCCTAGTCTCTCCCTTGATCCTCTCAATTTTGGGAAATTAATGCCCCAACTCAAAGGTTCAACATCCTTAAGGTCTCCTCAACGCATCCATTCTCATGGCCCACCTCCTCAGGTGTCCCTTTGCCCCACTGAACTACATGGACTTTGATACCCCGCCACATGGTTACATAGGAGGTCTCTTTGAGGCTCAAGCCCAAAATCAATGTCATCCTCATTCCGGTTACATCTCATTATCCATCCACTCTCAACAATCCATATCCATCATGATTATTACCTAGGATACTATATCCTAATAAGATCATGTCACCCACTTTATCACTGCTCCTAGCAGAAATCGGGTAACTAACCATGTGTTACCCCAGCATCGGTGTTTCCTCCTGGGGTTGCATGCATCTGATAAACTTTTATTAGTGTTCCAATCGGTCTGATCCATCTCCTATAAATGTTAAACTCAAGGCATACCCTATGATAAACATGGCAAGCTAAGGAATATCTCAGAGAAATGAGTATGGAATATAATTCACCGCAATAGATTTGGGATGCCTCGGGATTCTGCGCCCTAGAGAAGCCCTGTCATAAGGGGAAGAAACTCATACACAACAATGTTCCAGTTTCTAGACACACCAGTGATGTCCAACGTGACTACTCCCCTGATCGAAGGTTGATTCCCTGAATTAGCCCCTTGGAATGTCAAGATAGATGCATCATAATTAACCGACATCTATGAAGACATGGTACTGGTAAGAGTTTCACGAACAATGTCTTCTGTCTATGAGGGAGACTCAGACTAGGTAAAAAGTTTTGAGGAGGAATCCAATGAAGGATAAATTGATATCCTATCATATAGTTACAATTAAGTAGAAAACTTCCATGGATAAGTGACAGATGATGCCCACCTTTAGAAAGCGGGAATATGGGGCAATAGATCTGTGTGTCCTCTAAAAGAATGGTTGTGTGGCCTGAAGAAATTTTGGGAAATGGAAATGGTGAAACTAAAGTGATGTTATTCTCTTAAATGTGGGGATTACTAGTGTTTGAGTCATCAGTGGATTATCATGTCACCAGATCTAGTTATTCGGTAGCAGGTCCTACCAAGAAAATAGTGGGCCTAGTGTGAAACTCACCAAAAATTGGGGTAGTTCAACATTGGATATCCTGGTTCGGGACGTTGTAAGAATGGATCCTTCTTACCAACTATGGATGATGTAATGGACTTGGGGAGCTAGAATTATCCTTTCTTCCTTTCAGTACTAATGGTTTAATCTTCCTACTTTTCAAGACCCAAGCTGTCATGAAAGAAAATCGATCACCACCCACCCATCAATGTAGGGGCTGGGGAAGCACGAACGTAGAAATCCCTCACAAACTCATTTCTTCTACAACAGCCTCTACGTCTACGGTTCTCGGCCACCAATTCCCCATCTCCCCATATGAAATCATTCAAGGAAGGGTGATTAACAACCTCGTTCGATGATACAAGGAAGAGGGGATTATCCCAACCCCGTATATGGCCCGATAGGACTTAGAAGATTTTGTGCCTTGCCGTCGCCACCACCCCCAAGGGTTTAATAGGGGGGAACTGCTCCTCACTCTGACCTACAGTCATTTTGAGAGCCTCTACCTAGAATTCTATGAAGATTCCATCCCCTACACCAATGGGGTGTGGGATGTTCGGGCCATCCCAACTGTTGTCTCATATTAGGGGCCACAAGGAGGGCTCCCACCAGGCTGTGTCAGCACCACCACCCATCCTTATAGGATGAGGATAATGTGAGTTATTCACCTAAACCACTGACTCTAGTCTAGTAAACCTGACGCCAGCGTCGGGTGAAAGCTAAAGAGGACTCCCACCAAAGGGAGTCATCATCAACAGATCTCGGGGCCTGTGTCACCACTGACATGTTCCTTCAATATCCCATTATTATTTAGTAGGGGAATCTATATACTTGTCCTAGATCAAGGTCACAACTGCCCCACCGGTAGGTTGAGATGACACTCATGGTCGCCGACACAGGTGGCGTCCATTGCAGGATGACCTGCAGTGTCGACATCCAATACGGAGGTCCACCCCGTGCCACCACCAATGAGATCACAAGTCTTTCCAACTCCCAAGATTAGTCTGGAGGTCCTCCAAATGCCACCATCAATCCTAGTTAAGTTTTCTTATGTGAAGATGCTACCTGTTCGATCAACCATCAGCATGGGGGTTTTCCCAGTGTTCTTACAGCAATTGATTAAGGTACTCCTCATCCTAAAAATTAGATAAGTGGAGATCTACCTCACTTCATTGTCACCCAACACGGTGGACCTACCCGTGTTCAGTTCTATCAGTATGAGGACCCTCCTCATACCTATGCTTCCAATGGAAACAAGCATGGAGGTCATGCCCATTCTCCTACCATTTGCATCGGAGGTCCTACATACTCTAGAACTTCCCATAGAGATTACCTCCACGCGTCATCAAGTGTACATTGAGATACTCTTCATGTTCCCTTTGAAATTTATCAAGGTTCTCCTCACACCCCGTCTCACCCAGGCAGAAGTCCTCTATGCCCAAACATCAATTCTGCCAAAGGTCGACCTTGAGCTAAAAACCTACCATGTCCCAAAGAGCCACCCCGGGGTAGGAGCGAAGATCACTGACACCATAAGAAGAATAACAGGATGTTTCAGACTGTGATTATGCTCTTCTGCTTCCCATATTCCAAGGCAGAATGCGATTGAACAATGGAACCCTCACCCTCATCCTCTGTATCAAGGGTCGGGGTGGGAATAAGGCCTATCAGCCTCATCCTTTTGGAATGTGAATACCATCAAATTCCTTCTTCCCTCAGTAGATACGTCCAAGAGGTGGAACATATGGCCTCTTTTCAGGTCCTGGTAATGCAATCCCCTCTATCATAACTAGGATCATTGTCTACCTCAACTAGAGATCACAGAGATTTATTCTAGGGACTAATAGAGGAAAAAACATTAGACTCTATATATAACTTCATCACCTAAGCAGGAGGCTATGGCTGCGAGCCCGTCATACTGAGATGTAGTGGCTCGGTCGTTTCATTCGTTGCAGGACATCCGAAGATGCGGTGGCTTGTCAGCTCGTTCATCGTATCCTCCACCAGCCTGTATATCGTCTTAGCAGTCTACTTCAGCGTCATTACTGGTCCCACAACTGCCCCCACTTGATGAGTGGGGAAACCAAGGGCTGGATCATGAGTTTGAGTTGATGATCTTGTGGGAATTACTTGTAGTATATCATTTCCTAGATATGTTCTAGCCTATCGCAACAATGAACTTCAATGCACAGTAATTCCTTACTCTGGAGGAAGTTGTGTGTTTCCGCCAAACCCTATCGGCAACGCATTTCCATCTCTATTATCCGCAAGTGGCTTACCCCATGATTCAGGAACACTGTATAGATATTGACCAGCAATTCTATTTGGTAAACCTGGTTGCACTACTTGTGGACCAGTGCCCTGAATTTCCCTATCTCTTTTGGAACCTCCTACAACAAGGCATTCAGAGCTTTAAGGTGCTCTGAATTATTATAAAGGAGGCTTCCCCCCACTTTCAGGTATGTGGTTGGGGGATGTATGATTCCATTCATTTTTGTTTTATCCGGTGCCAGACCGACTTGCCAAGAGATATTAAGGATATGCATCTAGGTTGAGTTGTAGTTATCATGGATGACCTATCAGAGGAAGAGAATGAAATTGAATTTCATTATTAGAACGTACCCCCGGGGGGAGTTCCACACCAATTGGACCCACTTGTAAGGGTTACTCGCCTGTAGAGAAATCTAATGGGTCTTCCTGTGCCCACAGAGTCATTAGTTCTCAGCAGAAATACCAATATTGTCAATGAACATCTGGGGGCCATCAAAACCTATGACATATCTAGGTCAGTGGAGAATATGAAAGATGATCCTTAAAAGTATGCACTGCATCAATAGCTCACATAGCATAATAATATGGTCGATGATATCCTTACTGAATGCACTACCGAGCGGAAACCAGACTACGGCGATCCTCAACTCGGATATTAGGGGATGGTACAAGTCCCCTTGGAGAGTTTCCTCTTTGGGGCCCTAACCATCCTATCCACATAGACTAGGTTGAAGTCTGAGATTATGTCAAGAGTGTGCGGTATGTGTCACCAAATCCACTTGAGCGGTGTGATAATCTTTGGGATCCATCTCAGGTTACCCCAGCCGCTCCGTAGGTCATCCCAACAGCAGCTCCATGAGCCACTAGGCCTGCTTATCATGTTGAAGAGCCTACCAATGCACTAGTGGTCAGAGATCCTCATCATGAGAGGAATCCCAAACTGGATAACCCAATTTCACCGCTTATCACCCACCTAGAGGCATTGGAAACTCGATGGGTGGAAATCCCGCCTGATTGGAATCCATATATGGCATGGGGGATGATACTTCATCACTCCTGGTTTTGGAAACCCTACCTTTTCCCCCTATAATGGGATGGGTGACCCACTGCAGCATATGGCCCACTAATCCTCAAGTTGCAGACCCATGGTGGGAACACCATCGTAGCAAGAGGCCACCAAACACTGGTGTTTCTTACAAACATTGGAAGGGACTACATTTTCAAGTATAACCAGATACCCATGGGGTTGGATGGTAGATGGGAGGATCATTGTAGATAGTTTCTTTACCAGTTTTGATCTACCACCTAGAATATTAGTATTGCAGAACTCTTCAAGTGTAATCAGATGCCTGATGAGCACGTTGAAGACTTTTTTGTCCAGTGGAAAGGCCTCAACAACTCCCTGGATATGTCGCAGACTCAGGAATAGCTACAGAAAATCTGGGAAGGGAATGTCAAAACTGAACCAGTCCCCTCTCTCATCACTCATAATTACCTTGGAGAATTCAGGGCTTTCTCTAATAAGGCCCAGCACCTAGAGTAAGCCTTGCAGCAGGCCAAGCAGGCACACCCGTTGCCTCCTATAGTTCCCATGAGAAGAGCTGGTAAGGCTGAGGCCATCGTAGTGGCCCAAATAGAGGCCCCTAGGAAATTGGAGTTGTTACCAGTGGATCGACCTATATAGACTCACAAAGGCTCTCCACCTTAGGCATAGCCTTTGGCCCAACAGCGCCCACCAAATAATTTGGTAGGCACCCCTGCGCAGTGCCCCACCACCACCTAGGCGAGATAACCGTGTTCCACCTCCTCAACAGGATCTTCTAGCCCCTTGTTAGGGCTAAGATCATAGATCCCACTTCTTGTATAGGAGAAACAAGAACTACTCATTCAACAAGGCTTAGGTCTACAGTTATTTCTGAAGTGCCTTGGAATAAGGAATTCTATGGGTGCCTGAATGCCGGAGGCCCGAAGAGGCTGATATCGCCGATCACCCCAACTACTTCTCCTATCACTAGATCATAGGGAAAACCCTCAAATATTTCTATGTGTTTAAAGACTAACTTCATGACCAAGTTACTAACAACATAGTCAGGTTAGGCACTTCTCTGGAAGAGGTGTCATGCATATTCATGGAGCCAGATAGTGGCAGTGACAGTGGGGGTGAGTGGAATCAGGTTCCTAGTCACTGGTCTCAAAAATATGATGACTGGATGGCTCGTAAGGAAGTCTCTTATGACCATAGTATTATCTATGCACGTTTGAATTGACTTGAGACTTTATAAGTCCCTGCGTCATCCACCACTACTATTTTTTGGTCGACTTATCAGCCCCCCTCTTCCCAAAAGTGCAACCATCGACAACATAAGGGAAAACAAAGCCCCCAACTAATGCCAACATCATCTCATACTCTCGGTGACTTAATTCCCCCATAGATGGATAGTATCCCTAGAATCCATCCAGTGGTGGGTGATTCTTCATGTTACGATCAAGGTTAAACTTCAGTTTACACCATGGAGCTGGTAAACCCCTACATGATTCTAGATGATGAGGAGTTCCAAATGGATCCTTCCAATGTCCCCAATTGTCCCCAGCATCGACGGAGTCGTGATATATGGGTTATCAGAATGCATTAATAAATACTCCAATATAGGCTGTGAATGCCACTAAAACTAGATAGCAGGCCCAGTGTAGAGCTCAGCACGCACAACCTTCTCATCTAGAGTCATCAGGTCTGCCTTCACCATCGCTTGTATTACATGATCGGGTAGTGCCACCACGATCATGATATGATCAGCCATGTTGTGCTGTGGATCAGCCTCAGTCATCTAGAAAACATCTGGTATTCTCTCCATGATCTTCTACTAGAAGTCATTAGGACATTCCCAGCATCAGTCAACCGTCGATTCAGCAAGAAGGGCCTGTCATACCCCCTGCCGCATAACGACCTCCTGTAATCAGAATTTCATGTTTGGCACAGAAGAATGATATCCTTAAGTATCTTTCAATCATTCTTGTGAGGCTATCTTTCATTTAGACTCATTTCTTATCAGTTTATGAGCATGAATCCCTCATCTAGGGTTTAATAATCTCAATCTAGTTTGAGGCGGAAGTTGCAGTCGCAGAATCCTTCCATGCTATGACAGTCGAGAATTCATAATGTCAGACCATTATATCATTCTCTAAAGAAGATGAAGTCTCTCACATATAGGGGAACATCCTCTCACTATACATCATCGACCTCTTCAATGGAATGGAGGTTCATCTTTTTCTTATTGATTTAGGCTTTGGGATCAACTTAATCCTGAATGAGGAACTCCGAAAAATGGGCTTGTCCGAGGATGATCTGAGTCCCTCCAACTTGAAAATTCAAGGTTATGGTAGGATGGAATAGACATTTGTCAACAAGATCTTCTTAAGGAACCAATTTGGGGGTCTGGTAGCTATCACCGATTTCATGGTTTTCTCGTAGAACAATGCCTAAAATGTGTTGATGGGTATGCCATGGCTTCACCTGCATGCGACAGTCCTTTCATTGTACCACCAATGCCTTAAGTACTCCCTTAATGGTTGAGTGGGAATAGTCCAAGGTGATGAATATTCATTTTCATGTTATGAATACCACTACATAGGTTCCAACTATTACAACATAAAGGAAAAAAAGATTTAGGCTAACGAGGTTGAACATGCTATGGCGGCGACCGACCCATGGAAAAACCCGGATGATGCCTACACTTTTCTGATCCACCGATTAGAAGCCACGACCTCAGATTAGGAACAATTATTTTTTGTTTCTAGATTGAGCCGTAATCACATTACCAAGTCTAGGGGATTCCGGAATATCACCTCTTATTCCTACACAAATTAGGATCAGCTGATCCTGGAGCCCCCTACTCCAATAAGGTATCGGGAAGCCCACCCCTGGAAACAATGATATGTTATACTTGATTGTTTCGTTGGTCTGGGATAAACAAACTCAGGATGATGTGCCACTATTTTTTTATATCATCAAGTGTGTCCCCTTAGGCTGAAGCCCATATGGGATCATGCCGACAACTTTCATTGTTATGGTTTCAGTAGCACAGGATTCCCCCAATGTAGTGTCTATCGCTGCTCAGGCTGACACCAGCTTCCCATCAGGGTCTGTTGACTTAGAAAAATCTTCTCCCACCAAGGATCCCTCCTCCATAAGTTAATAACAGTATTTGGAATATGTTTATCATGCATTCGAAGAGGGGGTCTCTACTATGGTTGATTAATTGGTACTTGTGAACGTCGGTAATGAGATGGATCTGAAACCCACATTAATTTGTGCGGATATGCCTGTCGAAAAGCAACAATAGTACGTAGAATTCCTGAAGAAGCATCATTATGTGCTTTCATGGAGCAGTAAAGAGATGCCAGGACAAGATCCTCATGTCGCTATCCATCGCCTTGGTGTTCATCAAATCATTGCAGGTTCAAACAACATCCCAAAAAGATGCACATGTCTAACGGGGACCTGGTAGAGTCCGAGGTTGATAAGCTCATTAGAGCCAACCTCATCAAGTAGGTATAGTACCCTCGAGGGTTATCTATAATTGTGCTGATAAGGAAAAAGAATAGAAAGATCAAAGTCTGCATCGACTTTCAGGATCACCATCATCACTCCTCGAAGGATGATTTCCCCTTCCTGTAATAGAATAGTTGATTGACTCCACTACTGGGTTTAAGGCTCTCTCTTTCATGGATGGGTATTCCAAGTATAAAAAATTAAAATGGCCCTCAATGATAAAGATTCTATAGCCTTCAGGAAAAAACAAGGTTCTTTTTTATACCAGGTACTTCCCTTCGAACTAATGAATGTAGGTGCAACCTATTAGCGTGCCATTGATTTTATATTTAGGATGATCCTCAGGACATTGGTCGAATGCTATATATAAGATCTGTTGTTTAAATATCTCCAGTGTTCGGACCATCGGAAAGACCTTACAAATTTTTTCATCTTTATCCATTCTCTCCATTTAAAGATGAATCCATTGAAGTGTGCCATTGGGGTCACCTCCAGAAATTTTCTCGGTTTCATTGATAGATATAGTTTTATCAAGATCAATCTAGAGAATATTAAAGCCATCAATCACATGTCTCCTTTGAGAAACATTTGGGAGCTTCGAGGCTTTCAAGGCCACTTGGACTATATATGCTGATTAATCATAAATTTGGCCGTCAAGTGTAATCCATTTTAATATCTCATGAAGAAATGCACTATCTATTAGTGGAATGATGAATTTTAGACTGATTTCTGGGAAATAAAAAATTATATGTTCCAACCTCTTGTCCTGATGCCACCCCTTTAAAGAAAATTAATGGTCCTTTTTGTGGCCTCCTTGGAACGATCTCTCTGTGCCATTCTCACCCAGAAGAAAAATAAGGGAACGGGGAACAATCTCTACTATCTCAGCCATATTATCCTCGATACAGAGACGAGATATTCCTCTATTGAGAAAAGTTGCCTTGTGCTGGAATTCACTGTGCATAAATTCCGACATTACTTATAGCACCATGAGATATAGCTACTATCCCGAGTGGATCTACTGAAGTACATCTTGAACCACCCCATGTTGATAGGTCGTCTAGATCTGTGGGAAGTAATCCTCCAGCAGTTTGAAATTAGGTTCTCCCCATAGAAAGCTATTAAGGTAAATGCATTAGTAGACTTCCTTACCTCCCATCCAGCTCCCAAAGACAAGTCATTGGGCCTTGATTTTTGGTATGAGGCAGACCTCTCAGTAGACCAATTCATTCCATGTTGTAAAATGAAAGTTGATGGTGCTGCCCGAATCCCTACCGATAGAAGTCTCAATGACCCTAGACTCAACAGGGTAGACCTGGTTGCCATCTTCATCGTGATAGTACAAGCCATTCTTCCATATTCATTCCTATTGTCAGAAGGTTGTACCAATAATGAGATAGATTATCAGGCTCTCATTATTGACCATGATATGGACATAAAGATTGATATCCCCACATTCATGGGAAAGGGTACCCCGAACAAGTCATCGAGAAGATCAACGGTGACTATGTCATCAGGAAAACAGAGCTCATACCACTATTGGATCGTACCCTCCAGTTGATGATTCAATTCCCATCTCGGCCAAAATATACCCATGTCCCTCAATCCCAAAATATTTGATCCAAAGCCTCGGCCATCCTAGCTACATCTTTTGTAGAGCATGATCAGGATGATTTGATTATTCATGTGGCACACTAGAGATTCATCGCCTCTGACAATCTGGGTGATGAGGATAGCCCATAGGTAAGCCACCATACTACTGGTGCCTCCATTTCAGGGTCTCTAGGGCCCCCTAATGCAGTGTTGGAAGTGAGTTTTGACAAGAGGACCACCTTTATTGAGTACCTCCAACATAGTAACCTCTTGATAGATCGAGTTGAGCGTGAGTGAATCCGATGTCGCGCATTGCAGTTTTCCCTCCAGAGTGAACCCGGTCATTAGAAGATCCTCTACAGACACAGGTTTTATGGAGTCATCCTCTATTTCCTTCAAAGAAGTGAGATTTCACAAGTCATGTAAGAGGTTCATGCTGGTTCCTACAGGGCTCATCAGACCGGGCCAAAACTATATCACCAGATCTGAAGATTGGGGTATTTTTTCCCTCCATGATCCATGACTATATTGAGTTTTTTAAGAGGTTCCATGTGCTCCAAATACATGGTAATTTTTTGCATCAGCCGCCCGAGCCTCTTCACACTACAACGTACTTTGGGCCCTTTGAGATCTGGGGACTTGATGTCATCGGACCAAATCCACTGGTGACAGCTCGCTAGTTCATGTTCATCCCGACTGCTATGGATTTATTTTCAAAGTTGGAAGAGGTGGTTCTATTTAAGGAGGTCAAGGCATGTTCTATCGTTGAATTTGTGATATACTACATCATCTACCAATTTGGAGTCACTCACACCATCCTCAACAATAACGACACCATATTCTAGGTAGCCAAGTTGAAGAAATTGAAATCCAAGTACAAAATCTATACTGACCATACCTACCACTTCACATGCAGGAAAATGGGTAGATTTAGGCATTCAAAAAAATTATCTCTAACATCTTTCAGAAAATGGTTGGTTAAGACAAAAAGTGTTGGCCGAAAAAACTCCCCAATTCCTTGTGCTCTTATCGGACGACGACTTGTAATTCCATCTAGGTGACCCCATACTCCCTAGTGTACAGAATAGAGGTCGTCATACCCATCAAGATTCAGTGGCATTCATTTTTCACATCTTTCTATGATCAGAAAGCACCAAATAAGTCAAATGAAGTCCATCTAGATGAACTAGAAGGGCTCGAGAAGAACATTATTTGTGCCTTGTACAATCTAGATTGGCATCAGAACAAGATAATATGATCTTTCAAAAATCAATTTTTCCTCTACTCTCTATTTCACAGTGACATGGAGTTTTCTCTGAAAATGTTGATGATACCTGGTAGGAAACCTCCCAAACTGGAGCCCAAATGGGAAGGACCTTATATCATTCACAAGGTTTACCCCAATGGTTCATACTCCCTAGTTACCATGTATGGTGAGCGTATAACTCCTCCCACCAATTAAAAATTCTTAATAAATAATTTTCCTGCGTAAATGGTCCTACAAGACCATAAATTGCGACATCTTTACCGCAAAACATAAAAATGTGTGATCTGTCTAAGCAGAAGGATGTAAAACTAACCTGCATTCTTCCTGCATAACAATAAACTGCACGATGGTCTGAGATCTACAATATTAAACTATGGTCTCCCAGTATCCATCGTCCCGCAAGATGTTAAACTATACTTTCAAGAACTATGTGTGGCTTGATTCCAATCATCATGGAATACGTAGGAATTCTTAGACACTTTGTCTTATAGTCTAGGCCCCAAACACTTCTCTTTGACTACCCTCTTGGTGTAGTTACCTTGGAGGATCTCACATGGTGTAGCGTACACTTTTTTTGTCCCCACACATTTCGAGGTTATGATGGTTGAACCATGATCCCCTTCTCCTTCTTCTATCCTCACACGTCCTCACCACATGACGATAAACTACATGGAACTTTCAGAACAACATATGGCTTGATTCCCATCCTCATGAGATACGTAGGAATGCCCGGGCATTTAGTCCGTTGGCCCAGCCCCAAACAACAATATCTCCCCTCAGGTCGAAACAAATGGAGTGGTGCAGTTTATTTCCTTCATTCATGTTGATTTTATCAGGACTGCATCATGTGTCCCTCTCCTTGGAGATCTCCACCTCGTTCTTCGTATTGCATGATGTTAAACTGCACAGACATATTCATGCTTCCAACATTCCATTTATTTGGGTCGTCATCATATTTCACATCCAAAAGGACTGCCGAATAGCTTGGATGTTAGGACCTTAGGCTCTCCTACCATTTCTTTTCAACATCAACGATGGTCTCTAATGTAAAATTTATATAAGTATTACATTGTGAATATGGTCAGCATTTGATAGTCATTTGTGGTTTCCATCTCAGGTCACACGATGTGGATGTTGTGTTCCATATGTGGACAATATCCATCCCCCATCGTTAGCACCACCCCTATATGTCCCAAATTTTGGGTTCAATGGTATGTTTTGTCCTTCGGTCCCTTCAAACATCAATCTTCCTTGAGCAAGAGTGTTGATCTGGTCAGGATCATCCCTACCTGATCTTTTCCCTCACTGTCGCACGCTTATATGATGTGGAGATCCTAATTCTATTCCTTGTTTCCCAAACCGAGAATTGATCATGTGGTCTTAGGAGATATGGTAAGGCAATACCCATATAAAGTTTCATGTATCTATGATCTAAGGCATATGACCTTAAACTAAGATCATTCACCATCTTCACCGCAAAAAGTTAAACTGCAAACTGGCTAGGACTTCCCATCTCAGGTCCCTCGACCTTTTTGGCCCCCTGCCCCATGTTTTCATTTAGGATTGTGTGTTGTGGTATGGAATCCATGTACTCATTTACAATGGGATATTTTTTCAATGCCACACATATCCCCTTGTGACATCCCTCATTCATTCATTGTCCTTACCACACGATGTTAAACAACATGCTATCATCTAGAGTTATGTGTGGTTTGATTCCGATACTCATGGGATATATAGGACCATCCAGACATTTATTCTTTTGGTCTATCCATGTTTCCTAGAAACCTCATCATCATCCTATCCCCATGGCCTATTTACTTCCAGGAGGGCGTATGTGAAGTGGTATGGGCTTATGTCCTCATTCATGTCAGGTTTGTAACATCTAAGCCACATACCTCTCCCTCTTGTGATCTCTTAGTCCCCATGTTCCACACTCATCTTTTCAAGTCAAATGCTCTTGAGTTAGGAACCTCAACCATCATTGTAAGTTCACCAATGTGCCTAGGAGAACTCTGGTTCATGACCATGAGTGTTGGAATCTATATAGACATGTTACTTCCCATGTTCAGGCTTCATGTTACCTTTCATTTGGCCTTTCAACGTCTTTCACATCCAAAATGACCCCCGAACGTCATTGATGATAGACCCTAGGTCTCTCGAAGCATTTCGGGCCAACACCCTCATGGATATTGAATGAAAAATTGATACAATCCCTGTTTTGCGAATATGGTCAGCAGTTGTAACTCATTTGTTGTTCCCATTTCAGGTCACACGATGTGGATGTTGTGTTTGGAAAACGGTCAGCATCCATCCTCCATCGTCATGCAAACCCCCATCAAGCCATAAATATTGGATTCATGATTCACATCCTTTTCCACTCCAACATGTTCATGTGGAATTACAAACCTTTTGATGTTATCCCTTAGTGCACATTTGTGCATTAGGAGGACGAAGCCACAGTGAGGCGTCAGTCAGGGATCCACCCCATTTTCCCCTTTCCATGTATTCCACGTGTTGCAGAGACCTCCTCCGCCCTTGTTTCCCACATCAAGCACATGTCACGTGGGCTTAGGGATTTGGTCTAGGTATTCAAAAGTTTGGAAGATTCTCACTTTTCTATGGACCGAGATCTAATACCATAAACTAATATCTCTCTACGTCCTTTAAAAAATACATAATAACTATATCTTCTAGAACTAAGAATAGCTTGATTACTATCCTCATGGGATATGCAGGAACACCTGGGCATATCATCTTTGGGTCGAGCTCAGGTTCCACTAATTATCCCTTCTGCTCGGCCTTTCAGCCCTAATTTTCATGGGGTTGCATGGTGTGGTGTGTATGGGATTATGTCATCATTCATGATGGATGTGCAACATACACACCATGTATTCCCCTTTTAAGAGTTATTCCCTCCTACCTCTTGTCCTTCATGACATTAAACTGCATCCACAGAACTATGTACATCTTGATTCCTACCCCCACTGGAAATGTAAGAACACCTAGATGCTTCATCCAAGGGTCCATCACCACATTTTCTGACCCTTTCTTTCCCCTCGGCCATTGTTTTCTTCCTTGGAATTGCACATGGTGTGGTGTGGGATTATGTCCTCATTTACATCAGGTATGCTTTATCATGCCATGCACATTCCCTTATAAAACCTAGTTTCTTCTATATGTGTCCAAGAAATATGACTTTAAACAACGTAGCCCAGTCCCAAAAGAAATTAAAATGTTACATATTTACTACAATATGTTAAAATTCATGGGATGGTCCTATCATAGGACCCTAAACTGTGACATTATCATCCTGGTCGCACGATGAAAAACAGCACTGCATTGTGATGTCCTCACTCGAGGGGACATCATGTTTGGTATCGGTTCTCTAACATTCCATTTGTTAAGGAATAAATATGAATTTATTCCTATAGAAACACCTAGATTATACGTCCTAGGTATATTGCTCCACAAAAAAACACACATTCATCCTAAGGGACAAACAAGATTTATCAAATGATGCTTCTTTTGGTGTGTAGGCTAGACGCAAATGGCAGTATTGTCCCTGGCGTTGGTACCCTACCATGACACTTCTCTATAAATTGGTATGTCTTTATCCTCATCATCTTAAGGTATATAGGAATTTCCACACACATTGCCTCAGGCCCAGAAAAACTTTCATTTTTGGTCCCTCGACCTAAAACCTCCCCAGTGCACACATGGTATGATATGGACTCTTAATTTCATCGTTCACGTTAGGTTTTATAATTAACTCACCATGTTTCTCCCACCATCCATTCCATATTTGGTATGATCTCTATGACCAAAAAACTAATATCTCTCCATGTCCTTTCTACAAGATGTAAAACTACACCACATTTCCTAGAACTACGTGTGGCTTGATTCCCATGGTCATGGGACACGTAGGAAGACCCAAAAATTATGTCTGTGGGTCTATCCCCAAGAATTTAAAATCTTACCCCTTTGTTTTTGGCCCCTTGGCCCGACCTCTTTTTGGAGTATGTGGTGTGTAAAGTACCTCCGGGGCTTTCGTTCATGTCAGGTTTTGCAACAATTGCAACATGTGTCTCCCTTGCCTCTTTCCAACCAGGTCTGAGTTCTACGACCATAAACTAGGATCTTCCTGCAGGAACCATGTGTCAGGATTGGATACTTCGCCACCCTGTGCACATTCCATTAAACCAGGTCTCCTATTAATTTTCTACTCTACAACCTTATGTTAGGATCATGTTACCCCAAAACCCTTGTCCTTGGAAAGGGATTCGACTCCCTCTCTCTGACAAGTATCATTGGCGCACTCAAATGCATCGTGTCAAAGAGCCCAAACTGTGGATTTTTACATGGACATTTATATGTTTCTTGTCCATGTTTAATGAGCCCTTTTTTTGGATCATCATTGTCTTCCATGTCTAATGGGACCCCCTCTACAGTCTAGTCTCATGCCACATTGGCTTACCTACAGTCTTGGGCAACACCCCAGAAGACCCCAGACGGAATTCTGTGACAGGTCTCGTGTTTCAAACATATTTGGAGGTCAATCCCCATTTTCCTATCCCCATGATAGGCTAATGTGAAACAAATACTATGTTTTTAACATGATCAACAGTAATCCTTTATCGTCACGCGACCTTCATTACGATCCAGATCTTAAGCGCCATGATTCACATCTTCCAACTCCCTTATGTTCAAGTGGAATTCTAATACACTCTATTTTACCCATCTGAGAATATTTGTCCGTTGAGTAGGTGGGTTAGTAATATTGGTATTTCATTCACTTATAATTCCATTTCCCCTATTGTGTGCCTTCCTATACAAGGAAAATCCCATCACTAATACATGTTTCCCACACCGAGCACGACTCACATGTGCTTAGTGTTTTTGGTTGGATTTTGTAATGCCCCGACCCTAGTTACCCATATTTGGTGCTTTATTACATAACATTGGCCTGATAGATGGAATCATGTCCTGAAAGATGGATTAGTTTAGTAGTCCTGGAAGTACCAGATACATTCATAAGTTTTACATTACATCATGAAATAAAAACATCAACAACATTTGGTCCCCTTTTTTAACACACTTATATCCAAATCCTATCTCTGTAGGTCAACCATAAAATACTTCTTAACATCTAGGGAAAAATAAAACATAGAGAAGGGTGAGCTCAGATGCTCAATAAGTATAACAATATAGCGGAAACATTCATAAATAAGCATAAACATTTGAGGAAATGAATAATAATAAAACAAAAGAATTTTAAACATAAAAATCCGAAAAATATGGAAAAGATAAAATCAAATAATACCACTTAATTATTCACATTGATATTCTACTAGTCCAATAATCACATGTAATATCAATAGCCACTTTTATAATGATGGAATGCGTAATGCCAGACTTCATAACCACAAAGTCAAAGCCTTTTCCAAGAATACAAATAATATTTTGTCAAGGCCTTGATCCAAGACACTATTTTGTCTCATGAGACATACCGATGCATCAAGAAGCTATAGCGGGCTCCACCCATCACTTACTAAGTCCAATTCATTCCTCATATGAACTGTTTTAAACATAACATAAACATTAGTATTAAAACTAGCATACAAAATGTCAATATTTTATACATAAACCATTTATAGTGTAAAAATAACACATCCATAGTAAAACATATCACAAAACATTTAATACAATATGGAATATTTTTATCATAATATATCAACATCAAACAAGCTTAAAATCCATCAAGGAATGTTGACATATAAGAAATCAAAACCTTTTTAGAGAAATATCTCTTTCTATTTTGAAATATTTAAAATTCATATAATTATAAAAGAAAACATTTCTTTTGAAAATATTCTTATAAGATTGTATGGGAAGCTTTGACTATGTTTTAATGACGTAAAATTGCCACACCCATCATATAAGTTAAAAAAAGACATTCTTGCCTTAATTTGGTCGAAAAGGCCATACAGTACCTTGTTTGGAAAAAGATGGAATGATTCCTTTATAAACATCTTATAAAAAGTAAAAAAAGGGTATAAATGACTTTAAACCATAGTAAAAATGATTTTAAACACATTTTAAGAAACATGGATATGGATGATAAAGAGGACCTAGTAGATAATTACGTATAAACAACCTCAGATAATGAAGAGATTGGAGAATTAACCCTTACCTTGTACTTCTATTTGGTCGAGAGTATGTTAAACTTTTGTATAATAGCTAAATCATTGTTATTAAAATATAAAATAACCATATAAATATGTATTATATCATATATGATCTTCTAATATTACTTTGTTGATAATATTTTAGTATTATTGTCTTTTCGGGTGTTAACTGATTCGTTTTCCTTTATAGGTTTTGTTACATAAGCCATGTTTGTTATGGAAATGGTGTATCTGATTCATATCCAAAATGATATTATGTTCTTAAACATTATTTTTAATCATCAAATTAAAATTATTCTTGAATGATTACGATGGGTAATGAATCCAATCGCGTTCGTGGAGACAGTAATCTGTACGTACGCATGAGCGACAATATCATTATATTGATGATGAAATCATATGTAATTGAGTGGACTATCATATTTAAATAATAAATAACATGTTATATGTATTATTTACATCATTTATACTCATTATTATGCTCATCCCAATAATGATGTGTTTGAATAAAAAACTACACCACAACATGGAGACGGTAAGTCGTACGTATGCACGTATGGTGACTTTTTCATTCATATAATGGATAGAATTTTTAATATGTTTGTAAAATTTCTATAATAACAACATAGTATATATAAGTTAATAGATTTATTATTTTAGAATGGAAAAAACAATGAAAGAGGAAGTAGAAGAAGAAAATAACTTGAAATAGGTGACGAAATATTTACCTCTTATTCGAGTTATTCTGTTGATTTGATCAAAAGGGCTCCATAAGATGGCTTTCTGACCAAAGTAAGGTCTATAAAATTAAGGTAGGAATGTTGGGAACATATTTGGTCAAGGTTTTTCTAATCCAAATGGATTTGGAGGTGCGAAATTAAGAGAATGGGAAGTGCCCTTTTTTAAGAGAGGTGAGGGTCACTTTACAAAAATCTTGAAATGTTATTTTATAAAGAAATTATTTTCGGATTTTTATGGCTTCAAAATAAATTATTTAGAGGATAAGGTGGTGATGGGTCCAAAACCTCTCAACCAATAGGTTTTAGACAGGTTGAGGTCATTATATTAACCTTATATTTTATATTTAACTCTATGTTAAATAGTTTGACATTTACCATATATCTTTTTATTTTTATATTATATAGTTAATAAACATAATATAACAAGCCAAGATAACCACAACTGGTTCATTATTAATATATAGAACCTTATCTAATTTCTTTCGTTGAACCTTAGATTTTTAGGAATATAAAATCAGTTAATAATATAGTATTTGTTTTAAAAACTAAATTATGTCAATTTTGAAACTAGTTAGTATTTGGATTTTGAGAAAATCAAAACAGCATGATTAATTAGAAAACAATTATCTGATTAACTCTAAAATGTCATATTAACCTATAAAATTAGTTTAATTCCTGAACATTATCAAATTACATTTATTTGGATATTTATAATATCCTTTATTTTAATCATTCATTAATAAGGTAATTACGGCATCATCATTGTGTCATAAATAAATTAAATTATATAATTTCTAAAACTTATAAATAGAATACCATTATGTAGGAAATATTTTTAGCTTTTTAATGAATATTTATAGTCGAATTTATATTGTTTGTAACATTATATTAAAAATGGTTTAGTTTTTTAACATTGAATTTAACTCTTTTAACTCTTCTTTAAATACAATAACAATTAATGTCTTAATCTAATCCAAGTAGACCAAAGGGGGTAATATTTTATTCCTAAGGTTGTTTTCTGTCGAATTATTCTTATCCAATAGAAATAGGACATGTGTTAGGGTAATTATGATATCATTTTTACCCTTAATTACCCTATTTACTTTTAATTGTTGTAAATAAAAGTCAAAAGATACTATTCACCAAAAATTATTTTCATCTTATTGAACCAAATTTTACTTACTAATATTAACCATGTAATTCATATTTTTGAAATTCAACTCTCTGATGTGGTAAAATTATGTTTTATGCAAATTTTCCAATGCTCCTAGGAGGGGGTAAAAGATGGTAAAAAGTTAAATAGAATGTTTATATATCACAACTTATTAAAAATTGACTCAAATGAATTAAATTGAACTTATATAGGTATTATGTATCTATTTTTACCTCAAATAAATATAAATAAAAAAAATTATTTAAATAAAAAATTCTGTCTTAACCAATAACGTAGTGTTTTTCACTATTCATCTAAAATTTAATTCTTTCATAAAAACACAAAAAATTCACCCTATGATAATTTTGATATTCCGAATTCAAAAATGAAGTCCATTTTTAAAACTAAAATTTATAAAATTTTAAAATTTGGGTATTACAATTCATTAAAGATAGTTTGATTGGTTGTGGTGTGTTTGAACTCATTGTTGCGTACAACACAAGATGTTTTATTATTCAAAGGGAAAAAAACATGGAATCTTGGGGGTGTTATATTCTCCTATCCATAAAATAATTTCATCCTAAAAATTTCTATAATATTACTACATTAAAATATTTGGGTGGTTCTTCATCATAAGTTCCTCAGGTTCCCTTGTTGCCTCTTCCATCTTATGATTTCTCCATATAACTTTTTCTAGATGAGTCATCTGGTTTCTCAACACTTGTTCTCTATTATCCAGAATCTTGACAGACTCTTCACAATAAGACAGATCAGGTTCCAGTTCAGTTTCCTCCCAGGTGAGTACATGCGTTGGGTTAGGCATGTATTTTCTCAACAGTGATACGTGGAACACATCATGAACTTTGGACATACATGGAGTCATTTACAAATAATATGCTAGAACTCCAATTCTCTCTAGAATCTGGAAAGGTACAATGTACCTAGGACTCATGGAGATACCTTCAAAAAACATGATCTCCTACCTAAAATTCCAAATCCTTCTTTCGTTTATCAGCATAGCTCTTTCACCAACTTAGAGCTGCTTTGATGTGGGTTTGGATAACCATCACCTTTTCCATCGTTTTTTAACAAGTTATGGGCCTATGAGTTTTGTTTCACCATCATCATCCTAACAATTTGGTGCGTGAGATATCTTTTCATATAATGCTTCATGTGGTTCGATCTAGAAAATTGAATGGAATCTATTGTTATAGGAAAATTCTACTATAGGTAAATATTGATCTCACATACCTTGAAAGTCAAGTGACCAAGATCTCAACATGTCTTCTAAGGTATGAATAGTCAGTTCTTATTGTCCATCGGTTTGAGGGTGGTAGGCAGTGCTCAAAGAAAGTTCAGTATCCAGGGCTTTCTGAAGACATTTCTTGAATCTTGATGTAAAATGGGGATCACGATCAGAAACATTCGATAGGGGTACTCCATGAAGTCTTACAACTTTACTAATATATAGTCTTTCCAGATGTTCAAGTGGTAAATATTATCTTAGAGCATGAAAATGTGCTGACATGGTAAGACGATCAACAATGACCCATGTTGCAGCATTCCTTCTAGGAGTATTTGGTAGCCCCATGAAAATGTCCATCATGATATTATCCCTTTTCCACTCAGTTATGGGATGAGGTTGCAAGACTCCTCCAGGCTGTTGCCTTCCAGCTTTCACTTGTTGACAAACCATACATCTTGACACAAAATAAGTAATCTCACTCATCATGTTTTCCCTCCAAAAATGTTCTTTCAAATCCTTATACATCTTAATGCTACTAGGGTGTATTGAGAAATTGGAGTTATGAGCATCATCTAACAATTCCCTTTTCAGATCAGGTATATCGAGAACAGAAAGTCTCATCCCCAATTTCAAAATCCCATCTTTATATATGAACTCGATCAATCTCCCATCATTCACAGATTTAATTGTTTCTGAAACTCCTCACCATCTTCTTGATAACTCTTTATCCTTTCAAGTAAAGATGGTTTTGCAACAATTTGATAAATTATTGATGTTTCACCTTCCATGTTTATTCCCATATCTATCTTTACTATATCCATGAAAATAACCTCTCTTTAAACTCTCATCTTGTTCAAAACTCCATGATCCTTTCTACTCAAATCATCTACCACCTTATTTTCCTTCCCTGAGTGGTATTTTATAGTGAAATTATAATCCTTGAGTAGTTCAAGCCATATATTTTGCCTCATGTTGAGTTCTTTTTGTGAGAAATATACTTCAAACTCTTGTTATCAGCAAAAATATCACATTTTCCACTATAGAGATAGTGTCTCCATATTTTCAGCGCAACGATTATAGCTGATAACTCATGATCATGAGTAAGATAGTTTTTCTCAATAATTTTTAGTTGTCATGATTCATAGGAAATAATTCTATCATTCTACATAAGGACACAACCAAGTCCTTCCTTTGAAGCATCACTACAAATAACAAGCCCATCATTCCCTGATGGTAGATTCAAGATAAGAGAATTGGATAATATTCTATTCAGTTCTTCAAAATATTCTTCACACTCTTTTTTCCAAACAAATTTAACCCTTTTATGAGTGATCTTGGTTAATAGGTTAGCCAACCAGGCAAAATTCTAGACAAAACATCGATAAAAACCTACTAAACCAATAGAACTTCATACCTCAATTATACTTGTCAGTGCTAGACATTCATGGATTGCCATGGACTTTGAATCCTTAGAGACAATATGCCCAAGAAAATAAATCTCCTGATACTATAATTCACACTTGCTAAACTTCCCATATAATTCATTTCTTCTATGAATCATTAGAATAATGCGCACGTGATGTTCATGATCTTCGTACCTTTTTTAGTATAACAATATATCATAAATAAATACCTTTAAAAAGTTATCAAGATATTCCTTGAAAACACTATTCATTAGATCCATGAAGACATAGGGTGCATTAGTCAATCCATAAGGCATTACTGTAAACTTTTAATTCCCATACCTGGTTTGAAATGCTGTTTTCGGAATGTCTTCCTTCTTCACACACAACTGATGATATCCAGATCAAAGGTCAATCTTTTAAAAATGTTGAGCTCTATAAAGTTGGTCGAATAAATCATCAATGAGAGGTAGGGGATACTTGTTCGTTATTGTTATAGTATTGATCAACCTGTAGTCAACATACAACCTCATAGATCCATTTTTCTTCTTAACAAAAATGATAGGGGCTCCCCATGGAGAAACACTAGGGTGAATAAATCCATTGTTACTCAATTCCTCTAGTTGTTTCTATAGTTATACTAATTCCACAGTGGCCATTCTATAAGGGGTCATCGATATGGGCCTTGAACCAGAAATTAAATCAATGTAAAACTCAATTTATTGTTTTGAAGGATGTCTAGGTAAATCCTCTGAAAACACATCAATATTTTCTTGCACAATAGGTATGTCCTCTGTTTGAACATTATCTTCCTCACCCATAGTTATTTCATTATCTTCATCCACAATAATTGAATTTTGTAGAGATATAAGGGGTGGATCTAGATAGGAATTAGGTGGTGACATTTCTTCTCTAAATATAAGGTACTCCATAATAACATTTAAAATTGTAACCTCCTTCTTATTACAAAAACTTTTTCGCATCATAGTCTAAAATCCAATACATTATGAGGATAATATCTAATTCAATAATGAGTATGATTATGAGATAAGAAGATAAAGAACATTTATGTGCACTAATGGGAATTGATTCACAAAACATTGTTGCAATGATACTTCCCTTAAGAGTTTTGATTGACAAATCCCTTGTTAAATAAAATTGGAAATATCAAATTTTCATAGAATACTAGTAAGATATGAAATAATGTGATTATCCAAAATCCAATAAAGCATTGGTTAAACTTGACGAAACCATTAAATTACCTACCAACACGTCTTTTGGAGCATCAACCATAGCAGTAGTTATCACATAAGATTGTCCTTGCTCCCTGGGGATTTTTTGAGGTATGTTCACTTGGTTCATAGGAAATTCATTTTCATAATTCCCCTTTTCTCTACATTTGTATCATTCAACATTGATAGCCTCTTTCTTCTCCTTGCAGTCACGAACTTGGTGGTCTTTTTCACCATATTTGTAACAGACTGTCATTCCCTTCAGGAAAGTACAAGGGTGTTTCATTCCACATTTACCGTTGGATGGATATTCAACTTTTCCCTTCTTCCCTTCATTTCCATTTCTAGAGTGTTTAAAAGATCTCTTTTTCTCTTTCATTCATTTAAAGACATAATACTTAAATAATTCCTTTTCTGTCTTGATAGTGCATGAGACAACATCTTCGTACATTGAGAAGGATTGTGAGAGTAATGCTCGATGGAGAAATGTTTTTACCCCATTAATGAATTGATCAATATTACTCATTGGGTTATGTTTATAATCTACCACATGCCTTCCTAACCTTGTAATGTTTGTCTCATACTTTTCAACATTCTCATCCTCCTTTTGCCTCAGACTGAAAAATTTTCATTCAATATCTGCTCGACGGCCATGAGAAAAATATTTTTCGATTTTTTTTAAATCCACTTATTCTATGTTCGATACTTAATTATCGTCCTTCGTGTTTTGGATTAATAAACACCATTGATCTGCATCTCCCGTGAGGTGATAAACTACCCTGAAAATTTTTTCCCTTTCGCTACTCTTAAAAGCATGAAATACTTTCTCTAATGAATTTATCCTTTGCTCAATTACTATTGGATTTGTAGACCCATTGAATATTTGTGTTTTTTTCCTCATGAATAATTCTAAGAATGATCCTCTATGTTGTAGATCATGGTGCTCTATATAGGTATGTTTATTATTCATAACCTGAGTGAGTTGTCCTAGTATAGTGATAAGCTGGTCAGCACTAGTTGGTTCCCCAACTCCACTATAATTATCTTGAGTAGGAGGTAAGTCCCTACAATGATTATGTGCATTGATATGGTTTCCATTCCTTCTACTAGGTTCCATTTCTAAACAATGTCATACAATAGATTAGTTTATGAATCACAGTATGTAATTTACAACTTTTAAAACACTTAACATAAAGTGAACAGTTTATGGATATATTCCATAATCATAAAAATGTTTTCTTTCATAATGTATATACTAATAAACCCTTCTCAATGGTTTGAAAATAAAATAATAATCATCATAATCATATCCCCCAGGAGTGTCGTAACCAAGAGTGAAGTAACGCCTGTTATTGTGCACCCGTTCCCGTTCGAGTCTAGATAAAAGAGGGTTTTTCAGGTTTTACCACAAGGTACATTTGTGCCAGAGCCTCATCTACCTACTCTTATCCAGATTGGGATTTATTTCATGGAAAACCCACAAAATCCCTATAGTACCACAATTATAGCAAGTTATTCTATACTAATCCTCAAAGTCTATCTTAGGGTAATGTTCTCTAATCAGAGTTTCCCTAAATATGGCTTCCATGGTTTGTACTAAACTTCCTCTTATACCAACTACAACTCCCTGACCCGAGTTACGCAAATTCGGTACATTATTACATAACATTGGCATGATACAAGGATTCATGTCCCGAAATACCGATCACTTTAGTAGCCTTGTAAGTACTAGATACATTCATAAGTTTTACATTACATCATGAAATAAAAACATCAAAAAAAATTTCTCCCTATTTTAACACACTTATATTCTTATCCTATACCTATAGGTCAACCAAAAAAATATTTTTTCACATCCTAGGAAAAATAAAACATAGATAGGGGTGAGGTCAGATTCTTAGTAAGGATAACAATGTAGAGCCTGAATCTTGACTTACATGGACATTACATTACTTTTGCAGAATACTTGATACATAACGAAAACAGACACACATGGACCGTAATAGTTTAGTGTCTTTGGAAACTCGAAAAATAAGCCTCTAATCGTGGTGAAAGATCTTCAACATCTCCCATAAAGATATACCCCTTTTCTTTCTTACCTAAAACCATTCTTTGTTTCCTGGGGAAAATGAATCATAAAAAGGGTGAGCTCAAATGATCATTAAGGGAAAACATAGAGGACATAAAAAAATCCAAAAACATTTGAAAGCAAAAACTTGAACATGAAATTTAAACATCAAAATCTTGAGAAAAGACCCAAATCGTGGAAGTATGTAAGGCATATATCATAATGGAACATCAACCATGATAAAATAAAATGGGAATAAAACATGTAATTTTTGAAACCATTCATCACTTGTTGTGATTTCCATAGTAGCCATGACATTGCTGCCAAGACCATCTAAGTGGAAAAAGTCCCTTTCTGAATCGAGTTCACTCCACATTCCAGTCCTGTATTACTGAACCGGTTTAACTTTCCATTCCAGCCATGTCTATCTAATGAGATATAAATCTTTACCCAATGAATTGGAGGGATATATAGGTCCTACCCATCTCATAATGAAATCATTCTAACTTGTGCCATAAAATAAACATACATCATTCATAATAACCCAACGAATAAAATGGGTTTCATAAACATCATCCCATCATCACATAATCCATATAAAATAAATGGATATCATTTCATAATAAGAAAAGTCAAACCATGTAAATCATAAAGACATTATACTTTAAACATACACATATGAAATAATGTCAACTTATATGAAAAATGGTTTTGATAAAACACTTGAAATGAATTCTTGAGGAAAATATCATTTCTTATTCAAAATCATTTTCTTTTCACACAATGTGATGCAATTTTAAAAGAAAAGAACTTTGCTGAAAATAGTCATGAAATCTTTTTATGTAATCTTCATGAAAATAAGGCTTTATTAAACCGTAAAAATCAGTTCGTGTCGTATTAGTTAAAAAAACATTCTTCTCGTACTTTTGCCGGAAAAGTCAAAAAGTACCTCGTAAAAGAAAGATTCCATACATACCATGTAGTAAAAGTTAAAAATGGGTAAAAAGGACACTAAACATACATGAAAACATTTTTAGGAAACATGGACATGGATGAGAAGAATAACCCTAGTAAATACTTACGAATAAACAATCTCGGATAAGAACGAGATTGGAAAAGTTATCCCTTAACTTAGGTCTGATATGCTTCGTATAGATCCAAACATCCTGTATAATGATTTAAATAATGTCATTGACTTATTACATAATCATATTCATTGTTATGATATCATATATGTTTCACTTATGACTTTATATTACCCGTTCTTTTGTAAATTCCATGTTAAAGCAGCGTTTTGGGTAAAACCATTTCATTTATCGTATGTGTTTTGACTTGTTGTTCTTGATATTATTACTTATATCCTGATTTACATAATTCCAAAATGTAAAAAACTATTTATATATAATATATATTCATCATATACATATATATTATAGATCGATAAAAGGAATGAAACACACCGTTCATGGAGACTGTAGGCCGTACGTACGCATGAACGCTGTTTTCGTTTCCTTATTGAATTGAATAAAACTAAATAGATGAAATAAATATATATATACATAAATATAGTAGAATTATTATTTTATATATTTCATTATTATTTATTATATAAACATTATGATCATTCATGTATGGTTAACATGGAGAATGAATCTCATCGCGTCGTGGAGACGGTAGTCCGTACGTACACACGAGCAATGATATCGTTCCCATAACTATTGAATAGAATTGGAGTGTATGGTATAATATATCTGAATCAGTATGATTTTATAATAACCATATATAGTTATTATTTACACCATTATACCCATCCATGTAAGGTGTTGGTGGAAAAACAGATTACACCACAGCGTGGAGATGATATTCCGTACGTACGCACGCGCGGTGATTTTGTTTTCCGTAGGATGGATAGAAGGTGAAATAGGTTTGTTTCATATTTATAATAACATATCAGTATATGAGGGATACTGATGTTATTAATTCATAATGAAACAACTAAAGAAGAGGGAGTAGAAGAAGAATGGAACTTGAAGAAAACCGTAGAAGGTATTACCTCTTTCTCAAAGTGCCTCCTTTAAACTTTGTCTTAGGGATCTAGAGTTGGTCTTTTGATAAGACCAGTACCTATAGTAGGTTTCTAAGGAAGTGGGTAAGTAAAATGGGCAGGGTTTGTGAGAGCTTGAAAGCTCAAATTGATGTGAGGAGGAGAGGGAGGAGGTTCCCTTTTATAAGGGAGGAGAGGGGCATCTTTGGAAATATAAGAAATATTAGTTTATATTAAATCCCAACCCCACATAAAAACATCAAAAATGACTCATATCCGAAAATTAGATGATATAGGGTTCTAATATCATCAAAAAATAAAATTTAGATATGTTAGGAATTTATTTTAAACATTATCAACTTGATTTATCCTTATTTATCAATTTAATTTTATTTGTGGTAATAATATTCTAAATTTTAAATTATTATAAATAATTACATATGTGTTTTGAATTTTCCATAATTTAAAACTTTATGAACTTTTAGACCATATAAATTTAAATTTATAATTTTTAAATATTTTTGTGATTTTTAAACAATTTTATAATATGTTATTTTTATAAAATAACAATAGTGTCAATTTTGACACTATTCATTTATTTGAATTTAAATAAACAATATACAGAATATATTTTCGAAATAAAAGATTTAATAGATTCATAACATGTCATATGTATCTATAAAATTAGTGGAGCACATTAAATAGTTCATATAATCTTTATTTTAATATTTTTAGAAACATTTACTTGATATTTCTCTTAATAAAATAATTTCAACATCACTATTATGTCACCTTTAATGATAATTATTTAATCCCTAAAAATTCTAAATAAATTCATATGATGTAGATAATTTTATTAGTGTTCTGGAGACTATTTATATCCTAAGTTTAATGAAGTTTATCACAAAACTAAAATTATTATACTTATAAGATTTAAGAAAGTGACATGTTGTCACTTCCTTTGGTTTTAATAATAATTAAAAAAACATCATTGACAAAATTCCATTAAATTAATCTAATCCGACCCTTAGTTGATATGGGTCGACTTTTAGTCATCCAATAAAATTTTTTTAGGTGTTAAGGTAATATTATAATCTTATATTTACCCTTAATTACCCAATTTACCTTTAACTATGGAAAATAAAATTTACCGTAGTTAATATTTATAATGCCGAAAAAATAAAAAGTATCTTATTAACATAATTTGGACCTACTGATTCCAAATATGGAATCCAGTTTTCCATATTTGATACACAAAAGTTGCAGAAATTAAATTAAAATTAATCCCGTTCTCGAAATAAAACAGGTTTTTGTTTAAAACATTGCAAAAGATTGAATTGATTTAACCTATGAATTTAAGGTAAAATCAATGTTAATGACATAAATTATATTAAATGGTAAAAATATATTCTATTTATACTTTAAAACCATTCAATATTATAATTTAACCATATAAATTATTACGATGAAAAAGTTGTTTTTAATTAAAATATAGCGTGTTTTTACTATTCATTAAAATATGTAAGTTATCTGAAAAATATCAAAACATTATCCAATGTAAATTTTTATATCCTGATTCAAAATAAGAAGTTTATTTTGTAAAATTGAACTTATAAACAAGTCAAAAACTAGATTTAATGTGGGTACGCCATCAAAAGGTGGAAAAACTGTATTTTTTGAAAAATACTTATTTTACTCGAAAAATTGATTTTGTTTTCATACCTCATTATAGAAAAATTTTAAGATTAATTATACTGCTATAAAATTCAAAATTCATTTAATACTATTCATAATGTAAATTTTATAATATTATAATAATATATCATTGTTTAGTGAAACCCGGTATTGCGTACTGCACACGCTATCGAGGAAGGTCATGATTGCGTGTAATACGTGCCAAGTCAGGGTTGTGTGTTTTGAAAGACTCCTTTGTTGTTCTGTATAATATAATCCAATCATGTTTCATTTATAAATTGAATATATATATACATATACACTCAATATCGCGTAGAATGACTACTATCAAACGAACTTGAAATTGTGTGTAACACAATCCAAGAATAGTGTTGCGTATACTGCAAGATAATATGGTGTAGCATATAACATAAGATAATCTTTGTGTAGCATAATACACATGACATAAAATAAATTAAAACGAATACTTATCATAAAATCTCAGGCTATTACATTCTACCCCCCTTAAAATAAATTTCGCCCTAGAAATTCATCGGGGTTATAAATGGTTTAATACTTGAAAGATTATTTAACAAAAACCCACATCGTAAAATTGGAATACCAAAACCTATCTTTAAAAACTAAAGTATGAAATGTAATGGTTACCCGAATTAACTAATCATTGGGTTTCCACATAGGAGAACATAGGTGAAAATATGGATATGGAAGAGAAATCTAACAATCATGTTCTGAAGGAGAGTTGTAGAGAACATGCCTATGAAAAATACAACAATCACAAAGCCATAAATTTGTGATGATCTAGGGTACAATCTGATTCATCAGATATGAGGGAACTAGGACAACATTTTCAAGATAATTTCTCTAAAGTTGATGAATTAAAATAAATACTTACATGATTTTGGTACAGTCTCACTATTGTTTGTGAATTGAACAATTTCCACTTCATCTATTAAAGAAAGGAAGTTGAATTTTTTATTCATGAAGTGTTAGCAGATCATGTGATAGAATGATGGGTCATTCCATCTATTTCAAACAAAAAGCTGGAAAATGTTATAAGTCCATCTTATGGTGAGATTAATCGTGTATGGTTCAAAAAATGGACTTATTCATTATTTATCATACCTCTTAATAAAATAAAACTAGTTTCCACTAACCAGGGACTTCATGTAGGCCAGTGGTAGGTGATAAAGTCCTGTCATACTTCAGTTGTGGGTTCAATTCCCAGAGCCTTGTCCGACGCAATGGGTTGTCTCCCGTCCTACAGGTTTTCCTTTTTCTAAAACTACACTATTATAATATTCTAGAAATAATATCGAAAAAAATTATAGCCTTAATCAATACAAAGTTATGTTCAACATAATCCATTCGAATCTTTAGGCTTATCCAAAATACTTCTTTCCAAACTCATAGTATAAAGAGAACGGTTACTAAAAAATTCATATAACAAGTATGTGAATACCATCATTTGTCCCTCATATATCTTGTTGGTCACATTCCAATCATGTGAATACATTAATCATGTATTCTCTTGAAAAAAATGAATACACATTGAACCTTATTGAAAACAAGAATGTTGTCACAAGTTAACTCTTTCCACATACCAAAATCCAAAAATTCTTTATACTAAAACCATGATATAACTTTTACTTTATATCAGTCATGATCTCATGAATACTATCAGACATTTTATTTTCTCCTTATCCCTTCATTATGCGCATATCATCTTCTTTCCAAAAATATATCAATCACTTTCCATGGTTACCGGTACCATAAAATAATTGAAAACCACAATAGACCAATACATAAATATTCCAATATTCCACAACATTATTTTGGAATCCCATTACATAAACCCTTAATCATTCCACCACATCGTTGTCATATTCAAAATCACTAATAGTGATCACATGTGACTTCCCTTTGTCCTTTTCCTTAACCGGTTGCTCAAGTCGACCATCATTAACCCTTGGATTAGGGCATCGATTAGCATAATTGCCCATTTAATTAAACTTGAAGCATTAAAGTGTTGGTGGTGCATTCTCTGCAGTCTTTTCTTTATTCACATCATTAGAAACCCTTTTTGCATTACTTCAACACTCAACTGCTCAATGAACTTATTTTCCACCCTTAAAACATTTTCTAGTACCTTTTATGCAAAATCCACCATGATTCATTCCACACTTTGAGCATAAAGAAACATTCATCTTCTTTTCACCATTGTTCTGAGATTTCTCCTTGAACTCCATCTTTCTTTTCTTGTCATAACCATGAGATAGATATGTTACACCAACTTCCAGTTTTACCTTGATAGCACAATGCACAATTTCTTCATAGCTACTGAAGTCTCTTATAGCTAATTCCCTTCAAAGACTGGTTTTTAAGCCACTGAAAAATTGATCAACTTTATTTTCCGGTTGGATGATAAAGCCAGATGCATACCTTGAAAGTCTTGTAAAATTCACTTCGTATATACCAAAAGATTCATCATCCTTCTTCTTAAGATCAAGAAACTCCTTTTCTATCTTTGTTTGAAGAATACGAGGGAATTACTTACTGAAAAACAAGTTCTTGAACTCGTCCCATTACATGGACTCAATTTCATCTCTTTGCCTCGTATTCTTGATAAGATTCCACCATTGATCGACATCACCTTCCATACGATATACTGCTAAGATGAATTTATCATGCTCAGAACATTGTAGAAATGAAAATATCTTTTCAGTGGTACTAATCCATTGTTCAGCAACTAAGGGATTAGAAGACCCACAGAATGAAGGTGGATGCTGCCTCATGAAGGATTAAACAGAATGTTTCTCCTTTCTCTGCTCATTTTGAAGTCGAGAATGATTCATAGCTTGTGTAAGTATAGAAATAAAATTGTGCACTCCATCTACCATTACATTTGTTTGGTCAGGAGGACAATCATTGAATTGTCCATTACATTGATCAACCCGGTTCCTTAGGGTTCCATCCATCATCTAAAACCCAAAAATAATAGTGTGAGAGGAAAATACCATGCTAGGGAAAACAACAAAATAAAGGGGGAGTACATTAAATATCTAACATCTTAGGTTTAATTCTAAGATCATTAGCGCAATTCTAGGACTATAATCTATATGTATACTTAACCTTAGGGACATCCCTATACATACCTTAGAAATATATATAGGGATCTCACTAAAGTATCCATATCCTAGTTTCCAAAGGTTAACTAAACCTTTCCTCTGATACCAACTATAGAGACCCGAAGCATGACGTACATGGACATTACATTACTTTTGCAGAATACTTGATACATAATGAAAACAGACACACAAGGACCGTAATAGTTTAGTGTCTTTGGAAACTCGGAAAATAATCATCTAATCGTGGTGAAAGATCTTCGAAATCTCCCATAAAGATCAACCCCTTTTGTTTTCCTACCTAAAACCTTTCATTATTTCATGGGGAAAATGAAACATAAAAAAGGGTGAGCTCAAATTCTCATTAAGGGAAAACATAGATAACATAAAACAATCCATAATCATTTGAAAACAATAACCTGAACATGAAATTTAAACATGAAAATCATGAGAAAAGACATAAATAGTGGAAGTACGTAAGACATATATCATAATGGAACATCAAACATGATAAAATAAAATGGGAATAAAACATGTAATTGTGGCGACCATTCAGCACTTGTTATGATTTCCATAGTAGCCAAGGCATTGCTGCCAAGACCATCTTAGTGGACAAAGTCCCTTTTTTAATCGAGTTCACTCCTCTTTCCAGTCCTGTATTACTGAACCATTTTAACTTTCCATTCCAGGCATTTCTATCTCATGAGATATAAATCATTACCCAATGCATTGGAAGGAGATATTGGTCCCACACATCTCATAATTAAATCATTCTTACTTGTACCACAAAATAAACATACATCATTCATAATAACCCAACGAATAAAATGGGTTTCATAAACATCTTCCCATCATCACATAATCCATATAAAATAAATGGATATAATTTCATAATAATAAAAGTGAATCCATGTAAATCATAAAGACATTGTACTTGAAACATACACATATGAAATAATGTCAACATAGATGAAACATGGTTTTGAAAAAACACATGAAATGAATTCTTGAGGAAAATATACTTTCTTATTCAAAATCATTTTCTTTTCACAAAATGTGATGCAATTTTAAAAGAAAAAGATTTTGTTGAAAATATTCATGAAATCTTTTTGAGTAAGCTTCATGAAAATAAGGCTTTATAAAACTGTAAAAATCTGTTTGTGCTGTATAAGTTAAAAAAACATTCTTCTCGTACTTTTTCCGGAAAAGTCAAAAAGTACCTCGTAAAAGAAATATTCCATACATACCATGTAGTAAAATTAAAAAATGGGTAAAAAGGACATTAAACATACAAGAAACCATTTTTAGGAAACATGGACATGGATGAGAACAATAACCCCAGTAAATACTTACGAATAAACAGTCTCAGATAAGAACGAGATTGGAAAAGTTATCCCTTACCTTAGGTCTGATATGCTTCGTATGGATCCAAACCTACTGTATAAAGATTTAAATAATGTCATTTACTTATTACATAATAATATTCCTTGTCATGATATCATATATGTTTCACTTATGACATTATATTACCCGTTCTTTTGTAAATTCCATGTTAAAGCAGCGTTTTGGGTAAAATCATTTCATTTATCGTATGTGTTTCAACTTGTCATTCTTGATATTATTATTTATATCCTGATTTAGATAATTACAGAATGTCAAAAATTATTTATATATAATATATATTCATCATATACATATATATTATAGATCGATAAAAGGAATGAAATACACCGTTCATGGAGACAGTAGGTCGTACGTACGCATGAAAGCTGTTTCTGTTTCCTTATTGAATTGAATGAAACTAAATAGATGACATAAATATATATATACATAAATCCAGTAGCATTATTATTTCATATATTTCATTATTATTCATTATATAAACTTTATGATCATTCATGTATGGTTAACATGCAGAATGAATCTTATCGCGTCGTGGAGACGGTAGTCCGTACGTACGCACAAGCGATGATATCGTTCCCATAACTATTGAATAGAATTGGAGTGGATTGTATAATATATCAGAATCAGTATTATGTTATAATAACCATATATAGTTATTATTTACACCATTATACCCATCCATGTAAGGTTTTGGTGGAAAAACATATTACACTATGGCGTGGAGACGGTATTCCGTACGTACGCACGCACGATGATTTTGTTTTCCGTAGGATGGATAGAAGGTGAAATAGGTTTGTTTAATATTTATAATAACATATCCGTATATGAGTGATACTGATGTTATTACTTCATAATTAAACAACTAAATAAGAGGGAGTATAAGAAGAATGGAACTTGAAGAAAACGGTAGAAGGTATTACCTCTTTCTCGAAGTGCCTCCTTTAAACATTCTCTTAGGGCACTACAGTTGGACTTTTGAGAATACCAGTAACTCTGGTAGGTTTCTAAGGAAGTGGGGAAGTTAAATGGGCAGGGGTTTTCTGAGCATGAAGGCTCAAATTTCTGTGAGGAGGAGAGGGATGAGGTACCCTTTTATAAGGGAGGAGAGGGGCACCTTTGGAAATATAAGAAATGTTAGTTTATATTAAATCCAAACCCCATATAAAAACTTCCAAAATGACTCATATACAAAGATTAGATGAGATAGGGTTGTAATATCATCAAATAGTATAATTTAGACATGTTAGGAATTTATTTAAAACATTATCAACTTGATTTATCCTTATTTATTAATTTAATTTTATTTGTGGTAATAATATTCTAAATTTTAAATTATTACAAATAATTACATATGTGTTGTGAATTTTCTATAATTTGACACTTTATTAAATTTTAGACCATATAAATATAAATTTATAATTTTTAAATATTTTTGTGATTTGTAAACAATTTTATAATATGTTATTTTTATAAAATAACAATAGTGTCAATTTTGACACTATTCATTTATTTGAATTTAAATAAACAATATACAGAAGATATGTTCGAACTAAAAGATTTAATAGATTCATAACATGTCATATGTATCTAGAAAATTAGTGGAGCACATTAAATAGTTCATATAATATTTATTTTAATATTTGTAAAACCATTTATTTGATATTTCTCTTAATAAAATAATTTCAACATCACTATTATGTCACCTTTAATAATAATTATTTAATTCCTAAAAATTCTAGATAAATTTATATGATATAGATACATTTTTTATCTTTCTGGAGACTATTTATATCCCATGTTTCAAGAATTGTGTCACTAAACAAAAATTATCATACTTATTAGATTTAAGAAAGTGACATGTTGTCACTTTCATTGGTTTTAATAATAATTAAATTATATTCATGGACAAAATTCTATTAAATGAATCTAATCCGACCCTTAGGTGATATGGGTCGACTTTTAGTCATCCAATAGAATTTTGGCAGGTGTTAGGGTAATTTTATTATCTTATATTTACCCTAAATTACCCGATTTACCATTAACTATGGAAAATAAAATTTACCGTAGTTACTATTCATAATGCCCAAAAAATAAAAAGTAACTTATTAACATAATTTGCACCCACTGATTACAAATATGGAATCCATTTTTCCAAATTCAATACACAAAAGTTTCAGAAATTAAATTAAAATTAATCCCGTTGTAGAAAGAAAACGGGTTTTTGTTTAAAATATTGCAAAAGATTGAATTGATTTAACCTACGAACTCAAGGTAAAATCAATGCTAATGAAATGCATTATATTAAATGGTAAAAATATATTCTATTTATACATTAAAACAATTAAATATTATAATTTAACCATATAAATTATTATGATGAAAAAAGGTGTTTTTAATTAAAATATAGCGTGTTTTTATTATTCATTAAAATATGAAAGTTATCAGAAAAATATCAAAAATTTATCCAATGTAAATTTTTATATCCTGATTCAAAATAAAAATTTTATTTTGTAAAATTGAACTTAGAAACATGTCAAAAACTATATTTAATGTGGGTGCGCCATCAAACGGCGGCAAAACTTCATTTTATGAAAAATACTTATTTTACTCGAAAAACTGATTTTTTTTTCATACCTCATTCTAGAAAATGTGTAAGATGAATTATAATGTTATAAAATTAAAAATTAAGTTAATACTATTCATAACAGCTAGTTTATAATATTATAATAATATATCATTGTTTAGTGAAACCCGGTATTGCGTACTACACACGCTATCGAGGAAGGTCGGGATTGCGTGTAATGCAAGCCAAGTCAGGGTTGTGTGTTGTGCAAGACTCATTTGTTGTTTCATATAATAGAATCCAACCATATTTAATTTATACATTTAATATATATATATACATATACACTCAATGTTGCGTAGAATGACTACTATCAAACGAACTTTAAATTGTGTGTAACAGAATCCAAGAACAGTGTTGCATATACTACAAGATAATACGGTGTTGCGTATAGCATAAGATAATATTGGTGTAGCACAAAACACATGACATAAAATAAATTAAAAATAATACTTATCATAAAATCTCGGGGTGTTACAAACAATATAGCGGAAACTTTCATAAATAAGCATAAACATTTAAGGCAATTTATTAGACAGAAACAAATGCCTTTTAAACATAGACATCATCATAATATAGAAAAGGTAAAATCAAATAATGACATTTACTTATTCACATGGATACTCTACTAGTCGAATAATTACAAGCAAAATCAATAGCCACTTTCATAATGATAGAATGCACAATGTCAGACTTCATAACAACATATTCAAGGACTTATGGAAAGACTACAAATACAATTTTGTCAAGGCCTTGTTCCAAGACACTATTTTGCCTCAAGAGACCTACTGATTCATTGAGGAGCTATAGCGGGCTCCACCCGTCACTTACTAAATCCAATGCATTCTTCATATGAAAAGGTTTAAACATAACATAAACATTCATATTAATAATTGCATACGAAATGTCAATACTTTATACACAAAATATTAATGGTTTAAAAATATCAAATCCATAGTAAAACATATCACAAAACCTTCAATAAAATATGTAATATTTGTATAATAATAAATCAACTTCTTATAAGCTTAAAATCCATCATAGGATGTTGACATAGATGAAGTCAAATTTTTTTTAGAGAAATAAGAATTTCTATTTTGAAATCATTTAAAATTCATGTAATTATAAATGAAAAAAATTATTTTTAAAATATTCTTATAATCTTGTATGGGAATCTTCAACGATTCTATAACGATGATAAATAGGTGCACCCATCATATAAGTTAAAAAAAGTCAATCTTACCTTATTTTTTCGGAAAGGTCATATAGTAAATTTTTTGGAAAACGAGGGAAATATTCCTCTATAAACATCTTATAAAAATTAAAACAAGGGTACAAATGACTTTAACCCATAGTAAAAATGATTTGAAATAATATTTAAGAAACATTGATGTGGATGATAAAGAGGTCCCAATAGATAATTACATGTAAACAACCTCAGATAATGAAGAGATTGTAGAATTAACCCTTACCTTGTACTTACATTTGGTAGAGGGTACATTAACCTCTTGTATAATAGTTAAATCATTGTTATTAAATTATAAAAGAACCATATACATAATTATGATATTATATATTATCTTTTAATATTAGTTTGTTAATAATATTTTAGTATTATCGTCGTTTTGGGTGTTAACTGGTTCATTTTCCTTTATATGTTTTGCTATGTATGTCGCTTTTGTTTTGGATAGGATGTATTAGATTCATATATATAATGATATTAAGTTCCTAAACATTTTAATAATCTTAAAATGAAAATTATTCTTGAATGATTACGTTGGGGAATGAATCTCATCGCGTTCGTGGAGACGGTAATTCGTACATACGCACGAGCGACAATATCATCATATTGATGGTGAAATAAAATTAAATTGGATGGTATATCATATATACATAATCATCAAAAAAAATTATTTATTATTTACATCAGTTATACACATTATTATACCCATCCAAATAATGATGTGTTTGAATAACAAACTACACCACAACGAGGAGACGGTAAGCCGTACATACGCACGTACGGTGAATTTTTCATTCATATGATGGATATAATAATGAATATGGTTGTAAAATTTTTATAATTACATCATATTATATAGAATAAACTGGATTTATTATAATAGAATGGAAACAACAAAGAATGAGTTAGTGGAAGAAGAAAAGAACTTTAAATAGGTGATGAAATATTTACCACTTCTTCAGGTTCTTCCTTTAGATTTGATCAAAAGGGCTCCTTAGGTTGGATTTATAACCAAAGGAAGGCCTATAAGATGATGGTAGGATATTTGGGAGGATATGTGGGCAGGGTTTGGCCTATCCAAATGTCTTTGGAGCTGTGAAATTAAGGGAAGGTGAAGTACCCTTTTATAAGAGAGGTGGTGGTCACAATATGAAAAGCTTGAAATATTATTTTATAATAAAATCCTTTTCCGGTAATAATGGCTCCAAAATGAATTATTTATAGTATAAAGTAGTGATGGTTGTAAAAACTCTCATCCAATAAGTTTTAGACATGTTAACGCATCATATTAACCATATATTTTAGATTTAACTCTTAGTTAAATAGTTCGACTTCTACTATGTCTCTTTGTATTATTATATTATATGGTTAATAAACAACCTATAATAAGCCATGAGAACACCACGTGGTTCATTATTAATACATATAACCTTATCTAAGTCCTTTGGCCGAACCTTAGATTTTATGGAATATTATATTAATTAATAATATAGTATTTGTTTTAAAAACTAAATTATGTCAATTTTGACACTATTTAGTATTTGGATTTTTTGAAAATCATAAAAACATGATTACTTTGAATAAAAATCATTTAATCTACCCTAACTTGTCATATTAATCTATAAAATTAGTGAAATTAATCAAAATTCTCAAATTACCTTTATTTGGAAATTTAAAATATCAATTATTTTAATCTTTCAATAAAAAGGTAATTACTGCATCATCATTGTGTCATAAATAACTTAATTTTTTTAAGGTATAAAAATTATAAATAAAATACCATTACATAGGAAATATTTTTATATTTCTAATAAGTAATTATAGTTGATTTATATTGTGTTTAACCCTATTTTAAAAATGGTTTAGTTATTGAACTTTGAATTTTACTCTTTTTACTCTTCTTTAAATAAACTAATAATAAATGTCCTAATCTAATCTAAGTGGACAAAAAGGGATCATATTTTATTCTTAAGGTTGTTTTTTGTCAAATTACACTTATAAAATAGATATAGGACATATGTTAGGGTAATTATGAATTCATGTTTACCCTTAATTACCATATTTACTTTTAACCTTGTTAAATAAAAGTGAAAAGTTACAATTCACCAAAAATTATTTTCTTCTTATTGAACCACATTTTACTTTTTGATATTAACTATGTCTCTCAATGTTTTGAAATTAAACTCATAGAAGTGGTAAAATTATGTTTTATACAAATTTTTAAATGCACCAAGGAGGTGGGTAAAAGACGGTAAAAAGTTTAATAAATTTTTTATATATCTAAACTTATTATTAAATGACTCTAATGAATTTCATTAAAAATATATAGGTATTATGTATCTTTTTTGACCTAAAATAAATTTAAATAAAATATTCAGGTTTAACCAGTAACATAGTGTTTTTCACTGTTCATCAAAAATTGAATGTTTTCATAAAAATACCAAAACATTACCCTAAGCTAATTTCGATATTCCAAATTCAAAAATCAAGTCCATTTTAAAAATTAAAATTTATAAAATTTCAAAACGTGGGTATTACTATTCACAACGGCTGGTTTGATTGGTTGTGGTGTGTTTGAACTCGATGTTGCATACAACACAAGCTATTGTATTATTCCAAGGGAAACATACTGTGGATGATTGGGGTGTTACAGATCTGTACTGGTGAAACCAAGCCACAAATTATTTTCATCCCCTGTGATGTTAAACAATATATTAAAAACATGTATAGTTTGAATCCCATCTGAATGCGGTACTTAGGAACGCCTGAACACTTTGTCTCAGGCCCAGCCCAAATTTCATCCTCTTAGTTCCCTTGAACAATGATTTAACTAGGGATTGTGTGGCGTGGTATGGACTACATTGTTCTTCATTCCCGTTGGGTCTATAACATCCACACCACGCACATCCCCCTTTAGGATCCCCCCTTTTTTACTCTTCGTGCTACCATAGGACGTTAAATTGCACGTCATTTTCAAAAACTATGTATGGCTTCATTTCCATCCCCATGGAATATGTAGGAACACCCGAGCACTTTCCCTTGGGTCCAGCCCCACGATTATGCCACCTCTAGTGTATGGTCTATTATTAAAGAAACCCACTAAGAGTACATGGTGTGGTGTGGATTGTTATGATCCTCATTCACATCCAGATATGTACTGCATCACATGTCTCATTTCTGGTTTACCATGTCTTCAATACATGACTTTGAACTTTAGTTATACTTTGAACATGTTAAGGATTCCCCATGATGACTATGGGATGCGTCATTTCCCCCTATAGAAAGGATTCCCTATACCAGCACTGATCTCTGGCCACGTTGTGTCTAAGAACAACATTTGGAAAGATTCTCATCCATATGGGATATATAGAGACGTCAGGTCCTTTCAACTTGGGCCTAGCCCTAAGGTCTTTAACCATTCTGGCCCCTCGGTCTCGATTACAGTTCAGTCTCTATGAACTTAAACAAAGATCCTACAGTCCACACAAGATAACTTTAAACTATCATCCTTGGTCCCGTATGACCTTAAACTGTACATTACTTAATATACAATGTTAAACTACGTGCCTATCATCCTTATTTGTATGACGTAAAACTACAAGGAATTTTGGGTCCTCACCAGAGAGGCCCTTTCTGGAAGATGGTATGATCCCAGATCAGACTGATGTGCTCACCTAATGTCACATTACCATGGTTGCGTAATTTCAAGAATGATGGACTCTATTTGAACGACCCATCACACCACACTCCATGATTTGTGTACCCTTTATTTGGACCCTCGTCCAATTTCATTCTTGAAGGAACACCCCCATAATATTATCGATGGTCATTCTATGGTTTGCCAACTGTCCTGGGATAACATTCCAGAAGTCTAAAGAATGACATTTTCAGTCAGGCCTCATGTTTCAAACATGGTTAGTAGTCAGCCCCACATTGTTATCCATGTATTAGGTTAATGTGATAGGGATAGTATGTTTCAAACATGGTTAACACTTATCCTTCAACATCATGCTTCCCCAATAGGGTTTCAAGTTTTGGGTATCACGATTCAAACTTTCAAATCCCTTATATTTGGATTGATTCTAACGTCTCTATCGTTACCCTACTTGAGCACTATATCATGTTGATAAAATTACAATTTGACTGTTCAGAGAGCTTCATTCTCCAATTAGACCTCCCTCTTTTTCCCTGGAAATCTAGACCGGTTGCTCAAACCCTAGAGTATCAAATCTTGGTTGACACATTCATATTCGAATGGAATAACGAGGTGGTCATCCATTTTTTCTCACATCAGGCCCGACCCATGTGAGCTTAGGTATTTATCACTGGATATTTCACTAATGTGACAAACGTGTAGTAAATCAAAACAAGTAACTAAACATAGGCATGAATCCATCATAAACAAGCATGAAAGTGCGTTTGTGAGTTTACACACAATACAGTAATAAAGTATTTTCCCCTCCCATGGATGGGTTGACCTCTTCGATAGAGTTTTGTAGCTCCGCCACTATCTGTCTTGTGGTGTCTAGGATCCACTGTCACTGGTTTAGCTCCTGCTCCTCCTAGAGGGAAATGGGGTTCAATTCATCTGCCTTGATTCCGGCCTGATCTATGCCAGCTCTGATAATGGCCATCTCATCTGAGGCTTGATTCATCCATTCATCAGCCTTTTCTAGATGGGCCTTTAGGTGTGATATGAGCCCTGATTGTGCATCGAAGAAATATGCGTACACAACTTCTTGAGCCAGCAACATCTAAATATCACTTTCAGCCTCCTGAAGCCTCTTGATGTTATCCAATTTCCTCTACTACTAGCCCACACCAAGGCCATGATCATGTTCCCAAATCTTCTCTGCCATGTAGGCTTAGATGAGAATATAAGGAAGTTGGGCATCTACTCCTCCAGTACATGATTTGTGCAGCCGGGAATGAAGACTTCTTATCTACTCTATCAATTTTTCTTGAGGGGTCTCCCCAATGAAGAACTTAATAAACATCTATGACTGGCAACTGGCGATTTTTCTATCCTCTTCATCAAAAGTCATCTCGTCCCAGTCGGTAGGGTCGGCATGTTCATTTACACGTAATGCCTCCAAGAACTCGTCAGCATGGTCTACATCTCATGTCTGATCGGGTAGGAAAGGACCCGTGTCAGCCGATTGATCCACATTATCGGATTCAACCTTGGTAACTTCAGGTTATGTCCTGCTAATGGTTCCACCAGTGAACAGGAGTGTTGCAGCTTGGTCAGTATGGGCGTCTTCTTCCACGACCACAAGTGTTCCCCTAGGAAAGGCTATACCAGAAGATCTAGTAATGCTCAATAAATTGGTCCATGCTATTTGAAGAAATGTGCATTCAAAATGTTCATAGACATCAGTTAACCTGCTCAATGGATGACAGTTACAAATTCATTGATGAATAATTATAGAGATAAAATATTTGGTCTCTCCCCTGACCTGTTTTCATTGGGACCCTGAGACGTGACCCTCTGTATATAGTGGGGAAGTCTGAAGGCTCCTGGAAGACCACCTTTGGTGTCGCAGCGCATCTGGGAACGATAAGCACCGTAGCTGTGGGAACATATCCAAATATTCCCGTAGCTTCATATACTATTGAGAAAGATCCATTTTTGTATATGATTCCCTCCTACATAGGTTATATGTTCGTTGAGAAGTCATAAATATCCTGGATGAGGACTACAAGAAGTGGTTTATGGTTTTACCTCATGGTCTTCTACAAGCTCTACTGGCTCCGGGTCAGAATTTCTAACCTCACCCTCCTCCAGAGGGCTCCATCCACCATCCTCCTCCCCTAGAAGGACTCATCTGATTCTTTCAATAGAGGGAAGCACTCTCTTAATTCAGTGGCCAACAACTGTGGAGGGGCTGTTCAATCAAGAAGCACCATCACTTGACTGGTCATTAGATTCGGATCACCCCGAGAGTGTACAATGTCCTCCGTCTCGGCAAGGTACTACTCCCCCTCCACCTGGGATGCTGCAAAGTCAGCCTTAAGAGGACTGATCCCAGAAAAATCCATCCCATGATGGTTTAGATAGTTCCTAATCTCAGACGGGTTGAGGAATTGTCTATTGACAACCCTGATGTCCCAAGACTCCAAGAATACTACATTATGAGTCATATCTATGTGGTGCAACCGCTTCCTTGGAGCCTTGGTGGTTATCATATGGAACCCCATGGGTGGCCTCCCCTCTGGATAACTTTTCTCTTCTGGGACTGGCGGGTCCGACACTATCACCTGCCTCTCGGTTGGTTCAGGTCTCACCACCACTACAGCCCCGCCACCATGGGATTTCCTCTCCACCTTCCCGCCCCAACCTTGAGGTTGAAAATGCACCCTATCACTAGTACTAATAGTCACCTAATTTAGGATATAACTTTTGTTGGCTACCCCCCAACTCTTTGTGTACTCCTTCACTAGCCCGTAAACAGCTGTGGGTGGAGGCCGCTCATTTTGCATCTTATCATCCTCCCATGTGAACTTGATCCACATATAACTCCTCACACAAAGGTGATCCTCATGGCGCACTCCCAAGTAGACATGTGTGGTCATCCTATTCATGCATTAGAATTGCCTCGTGAAACAGTGCAGGTTGTACAACTCACAATGAGGCTTGTGGTCATCCCACACCTCCAGGACTCCACCCCAAAAGGCTAGGATGTAGGACCGATGCTCCTACATTCCATTTCCATCATCTGTGAACACACATGTTGTCAATGGGAATGGGTAGAAGTTGAACAAGACCACCTTCCAGATCCGATACAGCACCAGCAGCAGGTTCATATTGGACAGAAAACTTCCCACCACCTTCAGAATGGTCGTTCATAAATCTGATCTCTGAGAAGAAATGGGATTCTAATATTCATAGATTCCCCTGCTATACACCACTATCCACCCATAAAAAATATATAATGGCCCACATGGCCTATGTGGCTTCATTCCTTTTTGATATTCCACAACACCCTATACAGCTTAGAGGGTATTGGGATTCCCCGGTTGACCTGTTCCCCCATCACCAACATGGATTCCTTGATATATGTGCTCGGCAGCACACCCATGATTGTGTCCATCACTAAAATAATCTAGCAACTGATAATGGATGAGATGAACATATCTATTCAAACCAATAGTTTTCTATTTGGTAGTAATACTGAACCCCCATGTCTTCCACTGGCTATACTCCAAGAGTCACCTGTAAGAGTGATCCATGCTGCACTAAACCACCTTCAGGAAGGTTGGATACCTCACAAGAAACATTCAATATGAAGGGAAATTCAGGAACAGACTGAACAACTACTTAATGTGGAAACCCCTCACCGAATGCTTTTCATCCCCTGGCACCAGGTCCATCAATGCCTTCACTAGTTGTGGCATCTGCTCTGGGTCTTCCCATGTATTCATGGTAAGTAGGAACTCAACATACATTTCCCGCGGTATAGGTACCATCGAGATTTTGTGCAAGTCCCATAGGCTAATACCGACCTCCCCATGGAGAAAATGGAAGGTGTTGGGCCTCGATGACCATATGCGTAACAACTCTGGTATCAGCTTCTATGGCTGGTAGATACAGAATTGGGACACCCAGGCTGAGTCATATAGGCCCACTCACCTCATCTCCACCCCGAACGCCTTGCACAAGGCACAAACCCAGTAGGCCCATGCACAATCATCTATGAAGACTCCTCCCTAGCACAAATCCAACTCATCGGTCCACCCCTTCTATAAGTTCCCTTAGGCCACCTTCAGAATGGTGTGGTACAGCGGGAGGGATACCTCTAGATGAAATGCCTTCCTGGAAACATTATTCAAGTGGTTATACATGTTTTCGACATCAACAAGTGAGTGATCCTCCCATGTATGATCATCAACCAGATTGAACCATAAGCACTGGTATGGCGTGCTCCTGAACCCGTAGGATGGCTCATCTCTACTCACATTAGGAATTAAAACATCATCCTTCAAACCAAATCCATATAGGTGTAACCTCTTGTATAGAGGGTAGTTCTTCTGAACCTCCGACAGTAACTCCAAAAAGTACTTTTTTTCCGAATGGCGTTATACATACTCCCTGATACCCAGCGTATCTTCCATCTCTGCCCTTCGGGTAGTATCCACAAGGACCCCCCTTACAGCTTCTTGTTGATCCATTTAATCTTTAAAGTTTTTTTTGTTATGGATTGTGGATCTCGTTCGCAGATCTCGTTCACGGAGCTCATTCACAGATTTCTTTCTTGGATCTCGTTCGCGGAGCTCGGTCACAGAAACAGGTTGCGAAGCCTTGCCACAAACCTTGCAGACACAAGCTGCGGAGTGCACGCTCGCAGAGTTGATGTACCCGCTGTGCTGCGTGGAGCTGAAATGCTAGATTCGCAAAGGAGAAATCATAGAGTGTTCATAGATTCACAAATCAAGAGCATAATCTCCATGAATGTGACGATTTGAAAGGAAAAAATATGGTTCATCCTCCCCTACTTATAGGCGATGACTACATCGGCTTCACAGAGCTTCTAGCCATGGAGAGATTCACAACCGTCCCAACCAGCGCATCGTCACTCTACATCGTGACCCTACTTTTCAATATTTCTTTTTGATTCACCAAAATTTTGGTGATCTACCCCTAGAATTTGAACCTCATCTTCTACATGTCTCTATGTCTGAGGGGAGGGGGGTGTGTTGGTGAAAAAATATGTGTAGAAGGAAAGGACGCAAAGAAGAAACCCATCCTAAAGAGGCTTCCTTGAAAATCCCATTCGCAGAGCCCCGCCCAGCACCACGGCTAGCACGATTAAAAATACCCCTCTACAGTCACCACAAAGTAAAAGAGGCAGGAGGCTCTGTAGTTATAATGTAATTTACTGGAAGCTTCAGGCCACATAGGGAACCGGATAGACCTCTGCGATTCCTTGGAACTTGATGGAAGCCTCTATGAGTGCCATGGAGGGAACTAAAGCAGAGGTCTATGCTGAACTAAGGAGATCATTGCACTGAGGAGGGGATGACAGTCGACTCAACTATTATGTCAAACTTGACATAATATGTGGTCGATCGTAGAGCTCTAAGTGACTTCTCACTGAGCTACCCGTACTTCGCGCCACCTATTGCATTTAAATTCGGGCTCCCCTAAAGACCAAAGGAGGGATACCCCGACCTTTCTTCTTCTCATCTTTCAAAATGTGAATCACCTTTTTCCCTATGAAACCATGAGAAAAATGACCTCTTCAAGGTAATTGAGAATCGCGAAATACCTTTTCCTTGGAACAAATACCACCCCTCTTCAAGCAAGGATGCCCTTCGAAGAGACTTCATTCAATTATAAAGGAAAGAAATCCCTAAGAGGACTTTGGTCTTCACAAAGAACTCATGCTTTGCGAAGTACCCTCCATACACATGTGAACCACATGATAATGAAACTTCACTATGTTTCGCGAAGCACATTTCTATACAATGCTATTCTTTGTAAGGCACCCTCACTCCATGAATTCCTACTCCGCAAAAGAATTTCTACTTTGTGAAGAACCCATAATATGCACCTACACCCTATGACAAAGCTAGGACACACCACTTCGCAAAGCATAAACCTTCGTGAAGTCCCTCCCCTATGTGGGGCACCAGATCTTCACAAGGTCCTTTCTTGTGAACCCTTTTTCGTCGCAAACCCTTATCCACTTTACATAGGCACCCTATTGGATATTTATTTCTCTCATAGCCACGATACTGTGGGCCCCTCAGTGGATCACTACACAACACCCCCTCATCATGGAATTGTTGATGTCTTCCCTTCCCCAAGGGTGGGTAGGTATCTGTTATGTATGTCCTAAGGGTGTGGAGTGAACCCACCTTGTCCAAGTTGTGGGACATTAAAATTACAAGCATCATCATCCTTAGCACATGACGTTAAAATATGGCCTCACCATGTTCATAAAACATGGGGTTCCCCACCTCGTAAATTATCCACGTATGCTCGTCTCCACTAGAGTGAGAGCTTCCTCACATGGAATGAGATCCTATTTGTTGGAGCGTCGTCTATCCACATGGAAAGTAAACCATCTTGATGTAATCTCCCTACCTTTCTTGTGGGAGGTAGCACCCATACTCCTCCTCTCTTCTTTGGTTCTACGGACTATTGGAGATATGGGAACCAGGACCTTCATTACCCCACCCCTCTCCCATTGGGATTCGTCGTCATCGGGCCTCAATCCTGGAGTAAGTCCCAATCTTCATCTCCCTTGTCCGCTAACCACGTGCAATCCCATATTTCCTCTTTAGACCGCTACCCACATTGTTGACCCCATAAAACGCGTCTCGAAAATTTTCCAAACGTTCCCATAAATTAACACAGAGCGTAGATAATTCCGAAAGCTTCGACTTGACTAGTCTTGGAGCCGAAATAGAGTTATGGATTAGAAGTTATGGTTGTTCGACGTCGGGCTACTGGGAATGGCCATTCAGGACGGGTTTGGGGCGAAGTATGGATTTGCATGTAAAAAAGGAGTTTTGCGCAGAAAACCATTTGCGCAGATGGAATATTACACACCCATATTTGCGCGCATAATTTTATGCGCACCGCCTTGCATGCACGCAATTTTATGTGCACCGCCTCACGTGCAGAAAAACCTTTGCGCACACGGAATTTTACGTGCACCGATGCCCGGGTTTCCGCCTATAAATATAAGGGAACCCCCTTCTTCAGCAAGGACCCCAGAGGTCATCTGCCGCTCTGATGCGCGTAAGTTTGAATTTTCCACGCCCACGCGAAAAGTCCCCCTATGGCACGCAAAACATTATTTTTGCGTGGAAAATGGCCAACTAGCCCAGTTTTCTGTGCAACACATATTTTTTGCGCGCAACAGCACCGCTGAACCTGATTTTTCGTGCACCAGTGATGCACCAGTCCTATTGCGCGCATGGCATCCCAATTGTGCACAATGCTTCGCCATTGTGTGCAAGTCTTCCCCATTGAATGCAAGGATTCCCGATTGCGCGCAAGGCTTCTCTATTGCGTGCAAGGATTCCCTATTGCACGCAAGGCTTCCCTATTGTTTGCAAGGCTTCCCTATTGCGTGCAAGGCTTCCCTATTACGCCCAAGGCTTCCCTATTGTGCGCAAGGATTCCCTATTGTGCACACCTCATCCTTTAGTGCACAAGGCGTCCCTATTGCCTGTAATTCCTTCCCTTTTGCGCGTTCCACCTCCTGTTACGCACCCGCATCCGGTATTGCATGCCCGGCTCCCGTATTGTGCGCACGTCGCACCTATTGCATGCGTGCGCGCCCCTATTGCATGCCAACCTGGTGATTTCCGCGCAACATCACCAATTGCACGCATGCCTGCCCTATTTACGCGTAATAGTGTTCAGGCCTGCACTAGATGGTCCATACCGCGGGGGTTGCAACCCCACACACCCACTCGGGGTCAGTGCCGCGCTGCGGTCCTGGACCTCCGGGCCGGTCCCTTCGCTGCAGTCACAGACCCCCATGAAAAATGGAGAGTCGCACCGTGAACTATTCGGGCTGGGATGTCAGGATTTTCCATTACACCCATATACGCAGCCTCTTTGCACCTATGTAATAGCTTGATTTGAGATACTCCTCTCCACACCATGAATTACCTTGAGTCGACATATTCCACTTCGTCCCTTTCTCGTGTCGTGAGTCGAGATCATCATCATCAATTCCCTAAGTACCTTGAGTCGAACCATTCCTCAGGCAACTCCTCCAAACCCTATCACTTGGCTCCTATGGTAGGTTGAACCAGAATGGGATGCCCTTGCGTAAGACCCAACATCAGCTATTCTAGGCACCTTATGGAAATAGTCCAATCTACATGACTTTCAACTGTAGTAATCCCTATGTTCCAAACATAGGATGCCTCTTGTTCCGAATAAGAGATGCCTTATTCTCCAAGAATAAGATGCCTAATGCCATGATTATAGTGGCATTGTATCAAGAGCATTGGAATCTGTTCAAACATTCCATCACTCCACCTCACACTTTGCATGCCTTCATTCGGATCTGCATCCACTTCCATGTCTGAAGGGACCCCCTAACGGTATAGATGTTTGACCTACGGTCTGCCTGCTGTAATAGTATGGATGATTGACCTACGGTCTGTCTACTGTAATAGTACGGATGATTGACCTATGGTCCTCCTACTATAATAGTACAGATGATTGACCTATGGTCCGCCTTCTATAACAGTATGGGTGATTGACCCATGGTCCACCTGCCGTCCTGGGACAATACCCCAGAAGACTTTGGACACCACTTTGAGTCAGTTCCTATGTTTTGAACATGGTCAGTAGTCGACCGTCATTTGTTTGTCCACATTTTAGGCTAATGCGACATGGATAATGTGTTTCAAACATGGTCAATAGTTATCCTCTATCGCCGTGCCACCCTCATTGAATTCTGAATGTCGGGCGTGTGATTCACACTTTTCATCACCCTTTGTTCAGGTCGATTCCAATTCCCTTGGCATTATCCCACTTGTGAACTAGCGCATATGTGAAGGCCTCAACCCACCAGTGGGTTAGGATTCCCTCATGGATAGACTAGAGGAAGACACCATGGGACGCCTCAGAGCGTAAGCCCCATACCACCATGGGCCGCCTTAGAGCGTAAGCCCCGTACACCATTGCCACTCCATAGCGGAACCCAGGCATCACACTTGCGTAAGCCCCATACCACCATGGCCCGTCTTAGAGCATAAGCCATGTCCACCATTTCCACTCCATAGCGGCACCCAGGCGACACCCTTGTGTAAGCCCCATACCAATTTGGGCCACCTCAGAGTGTAAGCCTCATTCCATCCCGAACTATGTGGACTTTGATTCCCTACCACGGGGATACGTAGGAAGACTCCGTGAGGTTCCAGCCCACCATCTGGTCATTCTGACCTCTTCACATAGGTTCACCAACCACTTTGGGCCACCTCCGAGCGTATGCCCCAAACCACCATGGGCCGCCTCAAAGCGTAATCCCCATCCACCATTGCCGCTCCATAGCGGCACCCGGGTGGAACCCTTGCGTAAGCCACATACCACTTTGGGCCGCCTTAGAGCGTAAGCCCCATACCACCATGGGCTTCCTCAGAGCGTAAGCCCCATACCATGTTGGGTCTCCTCAGTGCGTAAGCCCCATTCCAACATGGTCCGCCTCAGACCGTAAGCCCCATACCACTTTGGGCCGCATCAGAGCGCAAGCCCAATACCACCATGGGCTGCCTCAGAGCGTAATCCACATCACATTGCTGCTCCATATGGGCACCCGAGCGTCACCCTTGCGTAATACCCATACCACTTTAGGTCACCTCCGAGTGTAATCCCCATTCCATCCCGAACTACGTGGACTTTGATTCCCTGCCATGGGGATACATAGGAAACCTCCACGAGCATCAAGACCACCACCCAGTTGTTCTGACCTCATCATGTTGGTTCACCAACCACTTTGGGCCGCCTTAGAGGGTAAGCCCCATACCACCATAGGCCTCCTCAGAGCGTAAACCCCATCCACCATTACTACTCCATAGCGGCACCAGGGTGACACCCTTGCGTAAGCCCCTTAACACTTGGGTGGAACCCTTGCGTAAGCCCCATAACACCATGGGCCACCTCAGAGTGTATGCCCCAAAGCCATCAAACTACGCGGACTTTGATTCCCTGCCACTAGGATACGTAGGAATCCTCCTTGAGGCTCAAGCCCAACTTCACTATCTCCCTTGCGATTGTCCAATTTCATTCCCCCTCCACTTCATTCATCCATCTGTCACCCATCCCGATTATTACCTGGGCCGCCACATTCCGGTGAGATCATGCCATTCATCCCAGTACCGCTCCTTGCGACACCTGGGTAGCTAACCATGCATAAGCCCTAGCATGTCTCCGGGTCGTTTTCCTTTGTGTACACCCCGAATCATCACCCCTACGAACTACGTGGGTTTTGATATCTGTCCTCTACATCGGGTATGTAAGAAACCTCCATGAGGCTCAATCCCATCCAATGGTAAACCCTAGTGTCCCCCATTCCGAGGTGCACTCTCCCGGATCCACCCTCAGTGGTGTTCAGATCAGCCATTACGGTGTGACATCTCCCCTACATGAGGCACACCACCTCGGATCTGTCCTCATTGGACGTTCTGATCCATCCATCTTCCAGGTGTTCCCCCCTTGGGATGTACCAATCTGATCCGTCTTTATGGGACGTTCTGATCAATCTCATTCCGTCTCCGCAAGACGTTAAACTTGCGGCATACCCTTTGTTAAACATGGGAAGCTGAGAAAAAACCTCAAAAGACATGCCCATAGCGTAACCGTCTCTGCAAGACGTTAAACTCGTGAAATACCCTGTGATAAACATGGAAATGTGAGGAAAACCTCATAAGACACGCCATTGGAGTAACCATCTCCGCAAGACGATAAACTCACAGCATACCCTGTGTTAAACATGAGAAGCTGAGGAAAACCTCTGAAGACACGCCCTTGGTGTAACAGTCTCCGCAAGATGTTAACCTCTCGGAATACCCTGTGTTCAACCTGGGAAGATGTGGAAAACCTCAGAAGACACTCCCTTGGCGTAACCATCTCCGCAAGACATTAAACTCGTGGCATACCCTATGTTAAACATGGGAAGCTGAGGAAAACGTCAGAAGACACGCCCTTCGTGTAACCATCTCTGTAAGATTCTAAAATCGCGGCATACCCAGTGTTAATCATAGGAAGCTGAGGAAAACCTCAGAAGACACACCCTTGGCCTAATCGTCTCCGCAAGACGTTAAAATCATGGAATACCATGTGTTAAACACAGGAAGCTGAGGAAAACCTCAGAGACATGACTATGGAATTTGATTCCCCGGATTCCACACGAGACGCCTTGGGTTCTGCTCCCTTGATATTCCCTCTTACGAGGAAGAACACAGGTTACCCTATGTCCACGCATCCAAAGATTCCCCGGCATGCCTAATTTGGTCATCTACTCCGACCAAATGTTGCTACCATGTCAGGACCCTATGGAATGTCCTGACAGAAGTAGTGTAATTAACTGTTGTCCATAAAGATATGGCACTAGGAATGAGATTCATGAATATGTCTTAAATCAATGAGGGAGACTCGAACTAGGTGACGAGTTCCGAGGAGGAATCTATGGAAGGAAGAACCGAAATCCCATCATCCCGGTTTTGATCATGGAGCTGACATCCCTGAATAAAGAGCAGATACCACCCACCTTTGGAAAGCCGGAATCCGGGGAAACAAGCTGTCCGTCCTCCTCTACATGACAGATGTGTGTGCACCCCGGAAAAAGCGTCGGAAACACACATGCAATCCCCACTCCATATTCTATAGATGCACCTTTCATGACATAATCGTCAGGTCTTTGCTGCCTCTTGTTTCTCCGACCGGGCATGGCTCATGTGATCTTAGAGTAAGCATTGACCATGGAATCCTTCCTGGGATACCTTATAGTGTAAGCCCCAAACCATCTCGAACTATTTGGACTTTGATACTTTTTTCCTAGGCAATGTATGTAGGAAGTCTCTATGACGACCAATCCCAACACCTAAATGTCCCGACCCCTTCACGTTGGTTCACCTTCGTCCTGCCTAAAGTTAAACTATATTCACCATTCCAAACTATGTGGACTTTGATCCATGCCCCTATTTTAGATAGGTACATAGGTAGCCTATCTATGGTTCAATCCCCTCACCCATCAGTCCCGACCATCTTTACATCGGTTCATTCCTATCCCACATGACGTTAAAATGTATTCCCATTTTATCCAGCATGATGCTAATCTATATGAATTTTAACTACCTGTGATTTGATTCTTTTCTCCTAGGTAGGGTATGTAGGAAGCCTCCATGAGGTTCAACCGCATCCAGCGGTAAGCCGTTGTGATCCCCATCTAGTGATAAGCTGTTGTGATCCCCAGCCAGCGGTAAGCTGTTGTGATCCCCAACCAGTGGTAAGACGTTGTGATCCCCATCTAGTAGTAAGCCATTGTGATCCCCATCTTGCAGTAAGACATTGTGACCCCCAACCATTGGTAAGCCGTTGTGATCCCCAAAAAGTAGTAAGCTGTTGTGATCCTCATCCAGCAGTAAGACATTGTGATCCCCATCTAGCAGTAAGTCGTTGTGATCCCCATCCAGTGGTAGGCCTTTTTAGTCCCCTTTGAGGGGACATATACCTCTGGTCTGCCCCCAAGAATCAGAACAACTCTTGGGCTACTAACCACGTGTAAGCCCCAACATGTCATCAGGTTTCTGTCCTCTATGCACACATTGAGTCCATGCCCCATCCTGAACTTCATGGACATTGATTTCCTTCCATAGGGATATGTAGGAAGCCTCCCTGATGTTCAAGCCCATCACCCATGTCTCATCCTGGTCTCTCCCTTGAGCCACTATGTTTCGAGAAAGTCATGCCCCAACTCGTAGGTTCCACATCCTATGGGTCCCATCCATGCAAACATTCTCATAGACCACCTCCTCAAGTGTCCCTTTTCCCCATAGAAATACGTGGACTTTGATTCCCCGCCATAGGGTTACGTAGAAGGTATCTTTGGGGCTAATGCCCAACAACATCGTCATCCTCACATTTGTTCCATCCCATTATCCATCCACTCTCAACCATCGATATTCATCCTAATTATTACCCAGGCTTCCACATATTGCTGAGATCATGTCACCCACTTTTTCACTACTCCTAGAAGTAATCGGGTAACTAACCATGCATTATCCTCTGCATCGGTGTCCCCTCATGGGGTTTCACCCATCTGATCATCTTTTTTTATTGTTCAAATCAATTATATCTATCTATTATAGATATTAAACTCACAGAATACCCTATGTTATACATGGGAAGCTGAGGAAAACCTTGGAGACATGCCTATGGAATATAATTCCTTGCACTCGATGTGGTATGCCTCGGGCTTCAGCACCAATGATAATCCCAATCATTAGGAGAAGAAACCTAGATGCATCAGTGGTCCAGCTTCTAGACATGCCAACGTTGTCCTACATGACAACACCACTGATCAAAGGGTGTTTCCTTAACATGAACCCATGGAATGTACCGAAAGAATCTGGATAATTAACTGGAGTCCATGTAGACATGGCACTGTGAAGAGTTTCACGAACAATGTCTTAAGTATATGAGGGAGACCCAGACTAGGTAATGAGTTCCAAGAAGGAATCCAAAGAATGAGAGACTAACATCCCATCATCCCATTTTGAACAAGGATAAAACATCCCTGAATAAGTGATGGATGCCACCTGCCATTGGAAAGATGGAATGATGGGAAACATATCGGTGCATCCTCCAAAAAAAGGATGCACACCCCGATGAAGGGGAATGGGAGACATGCCTTGGTGTCAACTACCCCATTTTTAGGTCATGAAAACTTTTATAAAGTACATAGAGACATTGATATAGTGATGGGGTTGCACCAATATTGGGGAAATTTCCTATGTCTACATATATATTTATATGACATAATCATTGGTTGGGATTAGTTGTATTTGTTGTAATATATCATTGATTTCTTCTAGGAGAAGGTTATGTGCTATGATTCTAATGGAAAGATGAGGGTATTTTTGGAATGAGAGACCCTCCAATGGGTCAGAGGCATGTTCTACTATTGTCATCCTGGATGGCCAAGATAATGTTGAGTTCATTAGAAGTTTAGCAATCAGGGTTTCCTAGGGTTTTAATAGAGCTCCCAGATTTCTTTCAAGGGGAGGATGTAGTGTTATCCACATTATGAGAGAATGAGTTTTGGATATATCTATATCCAGGAATGTCTATCATCTCCATTTATTCGTATATGATTGATCCATTAGAGTTTTGAAGTCTACTAGTATAGCTCAATGATCTATTGCTGCTAGGTTTTCTTTAGATAAGTGTGTCACCTTGGGTTGCACCAATTTTCTTCATGAAAAGGGTTCGTGGAAATTTTTGGCATTATATTGATTATTTTATCATGAACTAAGTGATAGATAGGAAATTATGTCATTTTAAATAGATTAATGATTTATTCATTCTTTGGAAGGGGAAAATTTGATTCATGAAAATTGATTTATGGTCTGGAAATCATAATATACGGGTGAAGGATGAAGATATTTAGAAGACTTATTTCTATTTTCATCAAGGAAATTAAAAGTTCATTGGGATGTCATTTGGTGTAAAGAATTATATTTCCATGTCCATGGATAATATGAATGTAGTTTTTAAATATTTCCTAGATATAATCATTTTGGTTTTCATCGATGATATTATTGTGTACTCCATGTCTAAAGTGGAAAATGCATATCATCAGCATCCCATTTTGGGAGTTCATCTTCATGAGCATCTATTCATGATGTTTTCAAAGTGTGATTTATGGGCTCATAAATTAAATTTATTTGGGAATTTTATGTCCCAATTGAGATTTTAGGTTAATAATTTAACGAAATGGGGGTTGTTTCTTGGGCATCCCCCAAGATAGTAGATGATATGTAGAGTTTCCTTTGTCTTGTAGACTATTAGTGAAGTTTTGTAGCTGATTTCTCTCTGGTTTAGACTCCTCTGACAATATTGACCCATAAGGATAATGCATTATTGTATACTAAATAATGTTTAGTATCTTATTAAATGAGAAGCCAGTCAATGCTCCAGTCCTTTATTTTCCATTAGAATAAGTTTATTTTGAGGTTTTCAGTGATGCATCACATATTATCTTGGGATGTGTTCTTATGCAGCATAAAAATTCTATTTCTTATGTTTATCTATAGTTATCTCCCCATGAGAATAAATATTCAACCCATGATATTGATTTCATAATAGTTGATTTTTTTATTGTAGTAATGGAAACGTTACCTTATTGGTGAGTGTTTTGTTGTTTTTACCTACAATAAAATACAATGTTAGGTCTTCTCCCATCAGAAGTAAAACTTGTGTCAGTATTGGTGGATAGAATTCTAGTAGTACTGATAACTATAAATTTCATATATTTCAGGAAAAGAAAATTTTGTGGCTGATGCACTTAATAATAATTCACATAGTGATTTCTTCTGTGAATCTAAATATTCTTGGAGAGAGATGGAAGAAATTTCAGCAACACATATAGATATTATTGAGGTTGGTGAAGGAGATTTTATTTTCAAGATGATAGTGGAGTCATATTTGGTGAATCATGTGGAAATTTCTATTTATAGGATTATGTTGTGGAGTTATGGAGGGACTAAGTTGTTTTTGGTGATTCCCATTATGGGTTGGTCTGAGAATGAGCATAACAGGATGTTTTTTAGGAAATTATATTTTTTCATTCAATGATTAATTACATGGTTCTATATGAGTTCCATATGTTTCCTTACATAGTAAATCTTAGCTTGAAATATATGTACAAACCATTGGGAGGTTAATTTGGGTGGTCTAGGTTAAAGAATTCCGTTTCAGAGCCTCTTTTGTCAATATTTGGTCTCTCAAAAGGTGATGGTTGAGGAATGTGTTTTCAGTGGTTTTATGTAGTTATTATATATTCACCAATGGAAGTGGGAGGACTTCTCGATGGAATTCATTACCATTTTTCCTAGATCTCATCGATGAAAATAATTATATATGGGTGATATTGGATCTTTGAAAAAATCATCCAAATTTATAGTGATAATGAAGTCCATATCTGTAAAGGATTTTTTGAGGTAGTATCTACATGAGGTGGTGAAACTATGTAAAGTCCTGAGGAAAATCATCTCTGATCATGATCCTTTTTTACCTTCAAGGTGTGAAAAGGTATCTGGCATTCTATTGTCTTTCATTTATGACTTAGCACTACTTTTCATCTGTAGATAGATATTCTGATAGAGGGGACCATAAAAACTATTGAATACATGTTTAAATCTTGTGACCTTGATTTTTAAGGTTTATGGATGAGGAACCTACCCATGATCATTTTTTTCTACAATAATATATTCCACTCCATCATTGGTATGGTTCTGTTTGAAGATTTTTATAGTTGTCCTTTACATTCTCTGTTATGCTAGACATGGGTTACAGAGGTAGGAATTCTTATGTCTAAACTAGTGTAGAATATGAAAAAGATAGTATATGGAATTTTTGATAGGATTAAGTCAGTGTAGTATCATTATAAATCTTACTCCAATTATAGTAGGAGGCCTCTGGAGTTTGAAATTAGAGACCACATGTTCCAGAAGGCGACTCCTCCTTGAAGGAATCAATGGTTTGGTGTTTAGAATCATATTTCTACCTAGTTTATTGGGCCTTTTGAGTTTTTCCCTCATGTTAGAGCCATGGAATATTAGATATCACTTCCCACATAGATGACCAAAATACACAATGTTCTTTACATGCTGTAGCTCCATCATTATCTTTATGATGACTCATATGTCATAGATTGGGGTAATATGAATGTTGATGATCATGCAACTTGTGAGGAGAATACTGTGGAAATCCATGACCTCTAGGAGAAGGTGTTTTGTAGGAATTTTATTCCCTTTATTAATGTATTGGGGAGGCATAATGGAATGGAAGATATTACCTGATAACAATAGTCATAAATTCAAAATTAGTACCCTGGTCTGTTTTATATTTATCCCTTCTCATATACTGTTTTTTATTTTTTGGATGTTTCCCTTTCTTTTATATGATATGGGTTTCTCTTTTTTTCTTGTGGGAAACCTTACTCTCACTTGAGGGGTGTTTTTACTAGGATAGTGTTTAGAAGTCGGTTATCATTGTTTCATGTTGTTCCTCTAATGAGCTGGTTGGGCTCCTATGATGTTGAGATCTTTGAGGGGTATCTCATGGGTTGGTTTTTTGGAAGAAACCATTTTCATTTTCACTCTAGGTTTAGTTTTTGATTATCGAGATGAGAATGTTTTGATGGGTGTATAATGTAAGGGACTAGATCAATCTATTCAGACACATTTCAAGTTTTCAAAGCTCATAGTTCTTAGTGGGGGCCTATAGAAGGTCTGGAGGTGTTTGGATATTAATAGTAGGAAGTAGGGAGAATTCAAAACATGTAAGGGATTCAAGTACAAAAGGTGAGGGTCACATATTATGTGAGACCATCTCATGGGGAGATTCCAAACATGAAATAAATTAGGATTAATTTTTTGATGTTTTTTTTTCATAGAGACTTAAAAAGCCACTACTCTCACAATGTGAAACTATTCCATGCCATAATAATATTATTTGTTGTGAATCTTTATAAGATACACCGCAATGATTTTTCTCAAGCCCTATGGATCCATCTTGATTTCATGGTGATCCGCATTTCTCTCCCAATGCATCTTATATTTCTTTTAATATCGATCAATTAGAATCTAGTTTTCTTCAATTCACAGTTATCCAAGGTAGGTCCAACCTATTCTCTCATGGTTATTCTATCTGGATAATCCCACTTCTTCTTTCTATGTGATAGAGGTTTCTCTCCATCATTATAATGGATTTTTCTTAGTTGTTTGTTTTTTTGGTTATGGCACGACAACTTTAGAGGGATGCATCATCTTGAGGGATAGGTGATCGAGATCTATGTTGTTGGTCCATTCTCATTCGAAGAACATTGAAGACTTTGAGGTTTGGTATTCATTGATTCTAATATTTTTTCAAATGAAATAATAATGTTTTCATGGTTTAGATAATTCTATGGAAATGGAATTAACCTAATAATGATTTTACTAGATTTATAATGGATTTTATTGTGATCATAGATTGATTCGTGGAACCATGCTAATGGTTTGCCTCATGATTGTCTATATTGTTTTCTATCTATGTTTCTCTTGTCAACATAACATGTGATGTTATGGGTTAGCATATTGATATTGATGGAAAATGGTAAAAGATATAATTTTTTCATAATTATTTAGTTGGACAAATAATTGAAGAAGAGTCATGTAAAATAAATCTACTGATTATTTTAATTTTATGGAAAATCAAATAGCTGCAATGCGCATTCTTAATTAAACATGTTATTCTATGATAATGGAACTGATAAAGAATTGGAATCATGATAACTCTTATGGAGAATGTTGTAATCAAATGGAATGTTAATGAAAATGGTACCTCTATATGTTTTTTGAAACTGGTTTTAATGTTAATAACAAGTGTAACGTATGGTAGGTTGTTATATTTTGATTCATTATGTTTCCTATAGTTGAAAAAGTGGGTAATTAGGTAATAACACTTTTAAATCACTATTTGTTTTAATAAATTACACTTACATAACAATTATGAAACTCATTACTTTTTTAAAAAAAATTCTTATTAACATGTTTAAATATTTTCATTTGATTAATGGTTGTTTTTTAATTTATATTCAATTTATAATTTTTTTATGTTTTATAAAAACTATGTCCTTTTAGAAAATCCCCTTGGTCCAAAACATCATCCACACTTAGGGGGACCCAGATTTCAACCCTCGTGGGAGGTCCAACCAATAAGACCTATATAGAGTTTAGTTTGGTCATACTGCATAAATATTGCATGTGATCCGGTGTAAAAGGTCCTTAGTCTCTTCCCTGGGTGTTATTTCTTCTTGTTGTAAAATAAATCCATGGGAGATTCTTCAAATTTCTAATAGTATTTATTTCTTATATTATTGAGTAAAAAAAACTATTTCATTGTGTTTGAATTTGTTTTATTTTGTTTTCTTTATTTTTATAAAAAACATTATTCATATATTAATCATCTGTTATATCATCCTACTATTTGGATATTGTTTTTTATTGAGTCGCCATAGGAAATTTCCAATGATAGGTCATGAACCACTGTTGGCTTCATAAAATGATGATTAATGAGTCACCATTGGGTTTCTAATGGGGAAAAAATATTGCTTCTCATGAATCTGATGATTGAACAATGTCTTGGAATATATTTTTTTGTTTGTTGTATTTTTTCTTGAAAGATAAACGGTATCATCTGCTCTATTTTTAATTGGTATGTCAAGAGACACCAATCTTGGTTTTCAATAGTAGCTCATTGATCCACTATTAGATTAAAATTGTTTCTAAAACTCATATTTCTTATTTTCATTAATGTTTTTAAAAATTATTTTCTTTATTAAATGTTTTATTAAATTTTTTGATAGTGTATAAAAATTAATTATACAATTATTTTATATAGACATTCTCATGCAGTTTTTTCTCATATAATACAATATTTTTAAAGCTTTATTATATCTTTATAATATATAAAATTATAGTTTTATTTTAATTATTTTACATTTTTTATTTTTTTTAGAATTTTTATACTTATAATTTTAAATTTTTTATTATAATATTTCAGGAAGAAATATACATCCTAATTATGTTTGGTTTTCACTATATCTTTAAAAAAATAATCTAACAATCATAATATTATATTTTTATGCACTAACAAGTTTTATGAAACTATTGGATACGAATACACTACTAAAGGTTTTTTATTTAATGATCTAAGAGATCTCTTCAAGGATAAAGAACATATCCAATTGCATATCATACCTTGTATATATGATGAAACAACTTATGTAGCAGACAATTGGTCAAGAAACTTCTTCAACAACAATTACTTCATTATGATCACTGATGATCATCATCTCTTGCATCTTCCACAACTAAAGTGATTAAAGAACTCGAGCTATATCAAATTTATACATCATCTTTTTAGCTATTGTATTATTATTTTTTGTTATTTTATCTATTGTATTTCTTAAAACCATCTATTTTTTCCACTGGAGTTTTGTTTAAACATTTCCCATCTATAATATATTGTTGGGTTTTTTCACATATCTAAATGGATGGTCAGGATGTTCTTCCAAGAAAAATGGAATATAGGTTGTGACTCCTTCAAATTTCAAGTGTTATACTACCAAGTCTAGAAGTGGTATGTTTCATTTGGGTGTAATCCAGTTATAACATCCTTTCAAAAGTAAGGATCTAGTAAAATTTAGTTTCCTTATAGATTTTATGAGATTGATAATTGGAATATAATCTTAGTGATCTATACCTATAGAAAAACATCATGTGTCATATTTTATATTTTCCCTTCATTTTTAACATTATTCATACTCTGAAATAATAGAACTTTTTTTATAATTTAGCGAGGAAACTTCATCCCCATCCTTTAGTCACTACTATCATTTCAAGGGACCTAACAATAAGTATCATAGGGTGGTTCTTTTTTAAGTATTTTTTTCATTATCTATTTCTAAACTAACAATTATCCTAGACATTAATGTATAAAAAAAATATCTACTTTTTTATAGAATGTTATAATTTTGAGATGTTGAATCCCAGTAGACCACCTCACTTAAATGGATGTGACTATGTTTACTAGAAAGACAAAATCGAGGTATTTCTTAAAAATATATTACTTAATTATTAGGATATAATGTAAAACCTATATAAATTATCAGATGTAGATTTAGAAACTCTCAATAGTAATGTTTCTATAAAATAAAATTTCAATAACAAAGTTATAAATTAATTATACTATTCCCCATGTTGAAATATATATATACTCATATTTCAACCTAAAAAAATTCTTCTAACAGCTAGAGGAATATAAAATTTACATAGTAAGAAATTGATAAGTTTTAGAGAACCATGGTATGTATATTCAAAGCTAAGTTTCTAGAATTCAAAATTCTAGATCAAGTAGGATAAATGAGATTTACAATATATTTTCCAAAACTAAAAATAGTATGATTGCACTCTGAGAGGCCATGATGAATTAATTTCTCATCAAATGATTCATTCAATGTCTACCCAAGAGATGATATTCAAAGAATGTTAATATTAAATAAATTAAGGCTTTCACTGAATATTTAATTAATGATTTGATAGGATCACTACTTCAATAGGAGTTGGAAGTAAAGAATGACATTTTGGACGACCATGATAAAAGAAAAGGTAAATCATTTAAATTGAATATATATATATTTTCTAATTTATCTGAATCTAAGTTACATGAAATTCATAAATATGAAATTACACATTTCACCGAAGGGGTTTAAAAGTACATGAAGGGTCTGAGAGTCTTTAAAAATATTCCTAGAAGAGATCATCAAAAGTATGACAAAAAGGGCAGAAAAAGATTTAAAATTAGTAAATATGATGGTTCTAAATTAATATTTTTTGAGTGCTGAAAAAAGGTTCTTATAAAATAATATTTTCCCAAATTTAAACCAGACTAAAATCATAAGAAATACAAGAAGGATAAAAGAAGGTCATATCATACGGGATAGAGTTCTAGTAAAGATTCATACACAAGAATTTATGGATATGAATGTGAAATATAATATTTAAATCTATTTTTGATTGCTATAATTTTAAATGAGGTCCAATATGATTATAATTATTGATTTGGTTGTGAATATGTTGTTGAAAATGATATTAAATAATTAACTTCTAAAAATTTAAAATTTAAAATTTATATCTTGAGAATGGTTGAACTATATAGGGAATTGAAAATTGAAAATAACAAGATTAAATAAGAAAATAAAAAGTTGAATGATTCTATTATAAGTAATATGGAATAGAAAATGGTTGTAGATTCTAAACTATTGAAATTTAAATATGATAATATGAGAAAAATGTATTTATTGTCAAAAACAAGTGAATATAAAGATAGATGATTTAATTTTTTTTATTATTTAGATAAAATTTAAAAGGGATGTTACAATCTAAAACATGAAAATAAGAAACCAAAAAATTCTGGATCATGTTCAAATGTGAAAATATTTGATGACCTAGATGTTATTTAGAAAGAAAATGAAAATAGTAAAAATGAAATTACTAGATTAAAGGAAATGTTATCTATTTTTATTTGAGGACAATAAAAATTTTATAAGATAATGGGTGTGAATAAACCCAAATATAGAAAATAGGGTTTGGTTATAAAAACTGGGTTTCAAATATGTATAGATGTATATTTATTAAATGAAAAAAATTCTTATATTTCTAAAATTAATTTCTTTAGATATAAATTGAAAGAGCATTATGCATTTGAATGTTCTTTAAATTTTACACAGCCTTTAGTCTATACTAAGACTTATATTTCTAAAATTTGTTCTACCAGATTAACCTACGATAAGTGTCTTAAAATTTTATACATTCATAATTCATTTGGTAATATCAAGTTAAATGAAAACTATACTGGATACCAAAATAACCATATTCTTGATTTTTTTATAGTAAGCCTTCATGAAGAGTTCTAAAGTCACATTATATATGGATATTGGGTTCTCAAGTCACATGATTGGGGAAATATATAATTATTATCTTTTAACTATTTTAAGAGAGACAGTGACACTTCCAGTGAAAACTCTAAAGGTATGGGTAAAGGTTTTGGAGAACTGGGTATTTTAAATTATGCTATAATTTTAAAAGTACTAATTTTAGAGGGATTAAAACATAATTTAATTACCATATCACAACATGGTGATATTTTTATGAGTGTAAAATTTATGATAAAAAATATATTGTTTTTAAAAATAATATTGTTTTATTTTATGTGAATAGAAAACAAAATATATAATCTATTTAGTTTTCATAACAAACCCATCAAAATGTAAAATAATTAAATGTTTTAGATAAAAATAAAATTTTATGGAATATAATTTTTGGACATGTTCATATTCAATAGTTGTATGATATTACAAAACATGAATAGGTTTTGGAACATCCAAAACATAGTAGATGTAAGTATTATGTTTTTGATTCTAGTATAAAAAGTAAGAAGCACAAAGAGTTATTTAGATTTGTTAATGTGGAAAATATTACTAGATGCTTTGAAATGATTTGACTTGGTCTTTTTGGATCCATGAAAACTACTAGTTTATATTCTAAAAGATATATTTTTCTAATTTAAAATGACTTCATATGATTTACTTAAACTATTTTCAGATCCCATAAAAGTTAAACCTTAAACAATTTTTCTACTTTCTGTAAGAAAATTCAAAATCAGAAAGGTCATGTAATATATTATATTAGAGATGACAAATGAGGAGTGTTTTTTGATGTAGAATTTCAAAAATTATATTGACCTAATGGGCATTTTAATAATTTTTCCACCCCTATAACACTAAAAAATAATGGTGTTGTAGAGAAGAAAAATTAAACTATTCATGAAATGGAAAGAATAATGCTTAATGAATTCAAAATTCCAAAATATTTTTGGGTTGAATCAGTTAAAACTTTTTATTATATGTCAAATAATGTTTAAATAATACCCTTGTTAATGAAAACTCTCTATTAACTGTTTAAGAATAAAAACCCCAACAAGGTTTATTTTTCTATTTTTTGGATACACTATCTATATTTTAAATACAAATAAAAATGTATAGAAATTTGATTCTAAAAGTGGTGAAAGTGTCTTTTTATGATGCTCTAATAACAGTAAGATATACAGGGTATCTCATACAGAAACTATGACAATGAAATAAAATATAATTGATAAGTTCATTGAAAATAATGACAAATAGAGTGCTAATTATGTCGATATTACTGATGATTTTAAAGAATTCAACTTTGGTGAAGATAAACCGGAAAATAACATTACATTAGTTTTGGGGGAGCATATATCATATCAATATGATTGTTTAATATGGAAACCTCACAAATATCACTCTTTAAAAAATATAATATTCAATTTTCAATCTGGAATTGGTACTAGAATTTTTATTTTTAATTTCTATGCTAATATTTTATTTGTAGCTTATTTTTATCCTATTAATAGTAAATAAGATTTGAATAATTCTAAATGGATTAATGCCATAAAGGATCAAATTGAACAATTTGATAGAAATAATGTTTGGAATCTAGTTATGTTACCTAAAGATACAATATTTTTTAAAAACAAATGGATTTTATGAAATAAATGGGATGAGTTGGGAAATACAATTAGAAATAATGAATGATTAGTTACCCAATTTTATCTTCAAGAAGAACGAATTGATTTTGAATATTCATTTGAAAAATTTAACAGATTAGAATCCATTCATATTTTATTATATTTATTATGTTTTAAAAAATATTACTTTTTCAAATCGATGTAAAAAAATTCATTCATAAATGGTTTAATTTTAGAAGAGGGTTATCATAAACAACCACAAGGTTTAAAAACTAATGATTTTTAGAATAATGTTTCGAAACATTATAAATCCTTATATGGTCCTAAGAAAGATCCACGATCATGGTATGAATATCTATAATTCTTTTTAATTCAGAATGATTTTTTAGGGTATGTTTTTCCAAAATTTTTATAAAATGTGTTTCAACAGATATATTGATTAAATATATTTATATTTATGATATAATTTTTGGTTCTACAAATGATAAACCTAGTAATATATTTTACAATAAATGAAAAATTAATTAGATATGAGCTTAATTGGGGAAGTAACATTTTTCCTTGGTGTACAAATTAATCAAAGGAAAGATGATATTTTATTAATTCATGATAATTTGGGCAAAAAACATGTAAGAATTATTTGGACATGTTCCTTAAAAAAATATGAGAACTTCTATGAGAAAAAATTATAAACTTTATGTGAATTAATATGGAAGGTGTGTTAGTGACAAATTTTATAAAAGGCATGATATGAAGCCATTTGTATCTTCCTACTTTCAAGATAGATATTATTTTTCACATTTTTACGAGTGATAGATATTAGTCAAACCCCAAATAAAGTATTCATAAAGCTATTAAAGCAGTAATTAGATATATCAAGGGTAATAGTTTTATAGTACTATTTTATTCTAATGAGAATTTATTTGATTTACTCTCTTAATCTAATTATGAATTTGGATGTTACATACTTTACTGGAAAATAACTACAGGTAAATGTCCTTTTTTTAGGAAAATATTTATTTGAAGGATCTATATAAAGAAACATTCATTTGCACTGTCAAAAGCTAAGGTTGATTATGTTGTTTCTGCTAGTTTTTATTCACAGAGTATTTGGATAAAGTAAATTTTATGATTTTAATATTATATTTTGATAAAATTACAACCTAATTTGATAATTTGAGTGATATTTAAATTTCTAAGAATCCTCTTCAATACTCTAAAACTAAAAACATTGATTTTAGATTTAAATTCATAAGGGATCATGTAAATAAAGGTTATATATGATTAGAATTTTTCCAAATGAGAAACAACTAGCAAGAATTTTCACTAAACTCTTATATTTTGTAACTTTTTGAAAATTAAATTTGAATTGGGTATGCTAAGAGCCTGAAATTTTCTTAGTATACGTAATATTTAAAAAATAACATTCAATGTTTTGAAAATTTTCTATAATTTATGGGTTTTTTCTCTAATAGAATTATCTACTTTAATGTCTCTACTACTTGTTAATCATATGATAATTTTTTCCATATTTACTGTAATTTTTAAAAAACTTTAAATGGAAATTGGTTTAAAGAATTATTCCCTATGTGATTTTAGATAAATTTTAAATATTTTGAGGATTTTTTGTATATTTATTAAATGATGCACAATGATGTTTGAAAAATTAATAAATCTTATTTTTTAAGAAATTAAAAAAAGGGGGATATTGTTTACAAATGGGTATTAACACTTTTGTATCTCTCTTTGTTGGGAAGAATTACACTTACATCACATTTAATTAAAAAAATATTATTTCAAGAATATTATTTCTATGTAACATGTTTTAATATTTTTATTTGATCATTGGTTGTTTTTACATTATATATTTTTTCTTTTTTTCATAACGTTATAAAAAAATTGTTCATATGCACAATCCCCATAGTTTGGTACTTAAATCCCACTTAGGTGGACCCAGATATAAAACCCCATGAGAGGCCCATCCCTTGCGGCCCGCATAGGGGTTGGGATAGGAATAACTCATGCTTATCATGTACGATCCAATGTATAAGGCCCATTTTTTCACCTATTTTGGAACATGGGTTGGGTATAGGTCACCTACTAGGCCCATAGGCCCTTGTGTGTGAATTTTTAACTAGTTATGAACCCCATTAGATAGATAAAACAAGATATTATTTCCTCCTACATATTATACAACCCAGTCAACATGTATTTGAATCATTATGGGCAAATATTTAGGTTTTAATATTCATTGGGGTTAAAAACGTAGATACATCTGGAGTCATCTAATTGAATATGCCAGATTAGTTAGATCTCTCACTTAAAATATTTTGAACTCCCTAAAATTCTCATTAGTAATATCATACATCTTATGGGTTTGAATCTATGTCATCATATTTGGGAGAAAATAGTTTTCTTGTTCTCTAAATTATTACATAGTATCTCGTATGATCATAACTAAGTTACTTCATGCCATTGGTTTTATCTTGTTTCGATTCTATATATTTTTTTTCATCTTCTTTAAGGAAAATAGAAGCTCATATTATTATTATTCATAGTTCCATCTTGTCTATTTAGTTTCTGTCACAAGTGTCAACATGATCCACTATTCAACTAGTTCAGAGTCTCTATGTTGGTAGATTGACGGTGTAACAAATGATTATTAATGGAGAGTCATAACTCACTGTTGATCACCAAATGGAAATCCATGAGCCACCATTGGAACCCAAAAGTGAGTCATTAGTTACCATTATCACAAAAAGGTGAGTCATGGGGCACTGTTAGAACCTAATAGTGGGTTAGTGAAACACCTCTAGAAATCAATGATGGTTCATATTACTCACCATTACACATCAGTGGTGGGTTATATTTTTTCCATTAGTTGTATTTCCCTTTTTGTACAGAGCATCCTAAGGAAATTTTTTCTGTTCTTGTTTTTTGTTTTTTTTCACTGGGTGTTATTCCTTATTCTTGCCCAATTCCTTGATAAGATCTTATTAAATTCTCTAATAGAAGTTATTTCCTCATCTATCAAGTGCAATGAAATATTTATTTATGTTTTAAGTTCTTTTATTTTTTTCATATATTTCTCAGAAAATTATCCATATGTTCTTCATTTGTTATATCATCATGTTTTTTGGAAAATTCTTATCAATGATTCATCATTGTAAATTTCCAACAGTATGTTATGAGCCTCCATTTTCTTCATACAATGGTGATTCATGAGTCACCACTATATTTGCAATGGTAGAAATGTTTTTATTGATTCTTATAAATCATTTTATTTCATAGTAACTTTGGATAAAATTGGGTTTTTTTGATTGTTCTTATTTTTTCTTGACGGAGAAAAGGTAAAATCTTCTTTGTTTCTTAGTGGTGGTTCATCAGTCACCACTCTTTGTTTTCAATAGTAGCCCATTGATCCATCATTAGTTAAAAATTGATTCCTAAGTTTTTATTTCTTATTTTTATTAATGTTGTTAAAAATAAATTTCTATGTTAAATGTTTTCCTATTTTTGTGAGAGTGTATAAAAACAAATTGTACCATTGTTTTATGTACACTTGTACATAGAGTTTGATACACATACAATGCTCTATTTTATACAGGTTTATTCGATCTTTATAATCTAGATTATTATATTTCTATTTCAATTATTTTACTTTTTTAAGAATTTTTATACTAAAAATATGAAATCTTTTAACTTAATATTTAATAAAGAAATATAGATCTTGATTGTGTTTTCATTTCAGGGAAACTTTAAAAAAATATAATTGTCATAATATTTTATTTTTATGAAATAACATGTTTTTTATAGATATTAGATATGGATATCCACCTAAAGGATTTTTCATTAATGATTCAATAGATCTATTTAGGGATAAATAATAGATATTACTATAAGTTATACCATGGATATACTATGAGATAATTTATTTTACTATTTATTGATCAAGAAACTTCTTCGAGTTCTATTTTTATCACTAAAGATCTTCTTCGTTCTCATCTTCCACCACTGAAGTGTTAGAAGAACTTGAGTTGCACTGAATTTATACATCATCATATTAATTATTATTTTAATTGTTTCTATTATTTTCTTCATTGTAATTCTTCATACCATCTATTTTTACTCTTTAGTTTTTTTAACCATTTCCCATCTGAAATATATCATTATTTTATTCCTCGCATCTAAAAGAAAGTTCATATTGTACCTTCCAAGAAAAATAAAGATAGGTTATGACTCCAAAATTTAGGGGTTATACCCCCATAGGTGAAAAAGTTACATTTCATTTGTGTATAATCAGGTTATCACCCCTTTCAAAAGTGATGATCCATTTAATACTATTTTCCTCATGTAGAAAAGATGATTTATGAGAGGAATAAGATATTAGTTATCTGGACCACTATAAAAACATATCATGTTATTTTTTTTTTATTTTCTCGAATTTTTCACACTATTCTGACACTGATATATTATTTTTATTTTTAATAATTCAATTAGGACAACTCACCCCCACCCCCACCCCCCTCTAGTCACTACATACATACAAAGGGTCTTAAAAGAAACATATGAATAATTAATTAGATTATTCAAGATGGAATAACATTATTCAATTTTATAAAGATACTTTATAGGTCTTGAGTTCTCCATATTCTTGAGAAGGCTTAGCACCTTGATTTTGGAGTCCAAAGAGCTCATTTATGTGTGAAAGTTGAATTCCATATTTTAGGGCCAATATATTCAAGTTAGTTGTTCTTGTTAGTTTCGGGATACTTTTGTGATGTTATCTGGATGTGATCTCCGCTTAGTGATATGATATGAACCTAGGATGGTTATTGTGATATAGGTGGTGAGGCCCCGATGAAGTGGTGTGTAAAAACATAGTTTTTTCTATAAAATACTTTGGAATATTCTTGATGTTATTCCGGAGCAGCGCCTTTAGACGACGTAGAATTCGGAGCCCCGATGTGGCCAGAATTAAAATTTCTATGCATTCGCACTGGGCATAAAATATAAATGAAATAACTCCTAAAGGTAGCTCGGATTGAAAAACTGAGGGCATAGTTGAGCCTGGAATGTGTCAATTACCCTAGGAGGTAGGTAATTTTTGCGGGCGTGGCCCTTTTGTGGAAAATGGCCCCAGGGGCGTTTTCATAATTTATCGGCCTCAAGCGTTGAATTTATAACAATTGAACAGAGGCTCGAATTAAATTTCCAAGATCGTCGTTGTTATAGGGAGGTGGTGTTTACCCTATAGAAGGCTTAACCTCGACCCCGTCGTGAGTTTCAGATGCGGGTCAATGTGGGGGTGTTTAAAATTAATTAATATTTTAATAAATGTTTTCCTACATAAACCAATCCACCCCCACACTTCTCCATGTGGATCTCTCGGGCGAAACTCAATCATGGAGCACCACACACATCTCCTCTCCTCTATCCTTTCTCCCCAAGGTGGAAGCGGTCCGGCTACGGTGGATCAATAACGAAGCATCGGGCTACGCCCAAGGAGGTAAGGATTTTGTTTCGAGTTTTATTTTCAGTCACCCCTCTTTGAATTGTTTTATATGCGTCGAATTGCTGTTAAAATTCCAATGGAAGCCCATATTTTCTTAGTAATTGTTCTGAGCTTTCCGACGCTTGTTTCGGATTGAAATTCCGAGTCCTGAGGTGTCCGCAGTTGTCCAACGAAAATTCAGCATTGTTGGATGTTTTCCAGCGAGTTCAATGAGTTCCGACGGAGGATCCGGCGTCTCAGGCTGTGGCTTGGAGCGGCAGATGTTGGTGGCCTTAGGAAGGTGGGGTAGCTCAGTCCTGGGTGGCATGGTCTCCCTTTAGCAGAGGTGGTCGATGGCCAGCCGGGCGAGCGGCCAGCCGAGATGGCGGTCGAGCGGAGGCGGCAGCTGGCCTCGTCGCGAGCGGCTGCTGGTGGCGGTCTTCTGAGGGCGAGCTGCAGAGGAGCGGCCGGTCGGGCGGCCGACCGGTGTTGGGCTCGCCGGACCACCAGGGTCGCGGGACCCTAATGTAGAAGAATATACCCACTGTTGAGGGTCTCTGCTGGAGGTTACCTGTAAAAGATGGCGACCAAAAGTAAAAAAAAAGAAAGATAATGTTAAAAAAAGATGTGCCACATTTGATTTTGCGGGCTCCCTCTCTCCAATCAAGGAGTGTGGATTTAAAAAAAATACATATAAAAAACAAAAATGATTCCCACGTGGGGGAAAGGGAAAAAAGCGGATATAAAAAAGGTTAATAAATTAATAAAAATAATCACATATTATTAGTATGGTTATTAAGTGGTTTATCTGAGAGAAAACCCCATATAGTGTCTATTTGACATGTCGTCTGCAGCTACGTAGTCCCGACAATGAGATGGTATTTTTGAGTCCAATATTGGATACTTAATTTGTTGTTGAGGCGTGGCCCGCACGAGCCTCCGTTCAAGCTGTGTGCAACGTTTTATAACTTTTTCATCGGACGTCTGCTTGGTGCGAATGAGTTGTCGTTTCAGGGAGTTTTTCCTAGAGAATTTCAGTCGTGCAATCCACCCACTTAAATTCAAGATGGTGGTTTGGTCCCCCACGAGGATCGTGTTGGGAGTTGATGGTGAATTTTATCATCTTCCCCAAGTGTCTGTTTTGGAAAAGTAAATAGGTGATCTTGTATACTTTTCTGAGAGGATCGCAACAGTGTTATCCGTTCGAAGAGCTTCGAGACCAGGATGCGGGTCCCATGTAGTACTGATCATGTGCGGTATGGCGAGAAAAATATTTTTCTCTGGATATCCGTTCCACATTAGTAAGTAGTCAATTTGACATGTTTTCCCGAGGGGATCGAAATGGTGTGATGCACCCGACTGTTTTCGGGGCCAAGGCTTGGGATCACGGGATGCCATTCAGGCGTAAAGTGTAGTTTGACGACTTTTCCGTCATATATCCATTGGAGGTGAGTAAATAGTCTATCTGACATGTTTTTACGGGAGGATCACAACGGTGAAATGCATTTGGATGTGCGGAGTCTCATCCAAGATTTGATTAAATGGGGAAGCATGAAAGGTTCTCTAGTGGTGGTTCTTCTTGCTGTGTTTGGAAGTCAACCCCTAATAGGTGATCGCGTTCACTCCCATGTGAGTGAAGTTGATTTTTTAAAGAGATATGGTTGGATGTGCTAGGGTCATGGAGGAAGAAGGTTGGTGAAATTATGTTTTCACACTTCGCGCTAACGTTGGATGCCATGTGCACGACAACCCTTGGGCTGGAAATGTAGTTTACTATGGGAGTATACGAGAATTCATGGAGGTACATGTTTTAGTTTGTATATGAGAACGTTTGTGCGGTTGGTTTGGAGAATAAGTTGGGGCCACACATTGTGTGTGACCCATGTCTGTGTCGTGTTCTACTTTATGTTCCTTTGACCTCTCGCGACGTAGTGGGTCCTCCTGTTCTCAATGGTTTTGACCAGAAGGGTTGGGTGGGTTTCCCCCTGGTCCGGTTCACAATGGTTTAGACTAGCAGGGTTGAGTGGTTTCCCCTGGTTATGTTCTCGACGGTTTGATCGGCGGTTTGATTGGGTTCCCCTTTTTCCTTTAGTTATGTGGGCTTTCATAATCACGTCCCTCCATGTTCCCTGATATAGTTTTTGAGGATTCGGAGTCACCAATACATCACTTGGGGACCAATCCTCTACCCATGAGGTTGTTTCTAGTAGGGATAACAATAGCAGTTCCGGGTTTACCCTCCAGTGAGGTTGGGAACTGGGTTGCTCACCGATTTCTTCGGGTTTACCCTTCAGTGGGGATGTGTAGTGGGTTACTCATTGACCTCTTAGGGTTTATCCTCCAGAAGAGACTGGGCAGTGGGTTACCCGACGAAATCTTAGGGTTTACCCTCTAGCAGAGACTGGGCAGTGGGTTACTCGACGACCTCTTAGTGTTTACCCTCTAGCAGAGATTGGGCAGTGGGTTACCCGACGACCTCTTAGGGTTTACCCTCCAGCAGAGGCTGGGCAGTGGGTTACCCAACGAAGTCTTAGGGTTTACCCTCCAGCAGAGCCTTGGTAGTGGGTTACCCGACGAACTCTTATGGTTTACCCTCCAGCAGAGACTGGGTAGTGGGTTACCCAACGACCTCTTAGGGTTTACCCTATAGCAGATACTGGGCAGTGGGTTACCTAATGACCTCTTAGGGTTTACCCTTTAGCATAGACTGGGCATTGGGTTACCTGATGGCCTCTTTGGGTTTACCCTCCAGCGGGGCCAGGGAGTGGGTAAACCGACGACTTCTTTCAGACTCATCTCTTTCAACTAGGCTGTTTTATCGCTTTTCTTCGTGACTAACAAAGCGGGACCGTTGGTTGTACGGGTCACTGATGTGACAACTTTGACTTTGAGAAGACCTCTCTACTGTGTGACCGTGACGAGGTGTGGTTTGAATTTTCCCAGAACACCCAAGTACGAGGGGGTGCTTTCCCCACCAAGATGCGACCTAAAACTCTGTGGGCGAGTCAGTGCCTCCCAAAGCAGATAGTGTCAAGGTGCAATGATTTGAGCCCCTTGACTTGCAGTTCGGGGTGGACATGTAGGATGCTGGGCATCAATGGTGTTTACTTCTAGGACTGTTGGCCACTCACTTTTTGGGCTAAGCTACGGGATGGAGATCCCCTTATGACCTTGTTCAGGTTTCTTGATTTAGCATATGGATATGTATATACCTTGTTCCAGTACCAACTCATTATGCTTGGTTACTCTCCTTCCAAGAGAGGCGAAGATGTGCGGGGTATGCCACATGCTTTCCGTGTCTAGCTTCTCATGGTTGGACGAGTCTACTATCCTACTATAGGTAGAGAAGGTTCGATGAGAAGTTAATCTTCTCACAGTTTCTAGCTCCTAGTGTTTGGATGAGTATACTTCCTTTCTCTTTTTGGGATGAGCTGGACTCTATGTTGTTACTCTTATGCACTCTTTATTGTACACCTTTACTTTTCCATGTTTGATCTACTGATCACATATTTAGTGCCTCCTTTGTTTCTCCCATGAGCCTTCAGGGCATCCTACTTGGTATTTTTATACTCACCCCTGCTTGGGCTTTTCCCGCACTTGGTGTGCCCATACAGATGACGTACAGGTTGGTCGTGACATCAGAGGATCTTAGGAGTTCGGGCTCTTAGACCGCATGTGGTGGTCGTAGTCGGGTTCTAGGTGTGGAACTCTAGCAGCTGTTTTACTTTTGTTTACCTATTTTTTGGGTTGTGGCACATTACTGGTTGGGCGCGTGTTTTGCCCCTTTTATTTTCAGTTTACGTTCAGCACTTTCTTTGTACTGTTTAGAGGTCGATGCACTTTGTGGTTTATTTATAGTATTTGGTACTTTGCTTTTCTTTTTTACTCTGTACTTCTTCATTGAGTGGGTTGCATGTGTGTGTACAGGTACTCAGGAAAAGGCCTCCCTGAGTTTTTTAGCCTTCGACACTTGTCGCCAGCCCCTGGCATATGGAGGCGGGCTTGGGGTAGTTGTGGATCAAGCCCGGGTAGGATATGGTTGTGACAAAGTGGTATCAGAGGTTGTTCGTTCATTGGGATGTTGTTTGGATGTCCCAAAAAAAGAATTTGTTGGAATCTATGACAATAGTTTCAAAGTGTCTCGAGAGCGGCTCTCAGGCCAGGGAGCCCAGTGATGGTGTGGCGGCCGACGTAGCCATTAACCCGGACCCTGATAACCCGCTTTTCAACTCAGCATGATGAGACACTCGTTGCAGGGAAAATTGGTTTGTGCTTCACCTAGGATTGAGTCTTTGAATATCCATCTTGAGTCAGCTCCCCATTATTGTTACGATTGTATACGTATATGCTCATCTGATCGCGGTACTCCCTGATAACATTTAGGATGCCTCTGTGAAGACAGCCAGCCAGGATACCACCTTTGGTTCATAATGACGACCCAATGAGTGACAAGGCCTCAGTCCAGGACCCATCATGTGAGTCCCTTTCTCTGGGTGGGCCGGTAGCAGCCCCCCCCCCCCCACCAGGTGAGCAGCAGGATGCTCCAACATAGTAGACTGAGCGTGAGCGCAGGTTGATCGCGCTTCGTGAGTTCCAACGGCAGAGACCGCTGTGGTTCAGTGGTGATCCATACCCTCAGGAAGAAGATGATTGGCTTGGGACAGTGGTTCGCCTCTTCAGGCTTGTACAAACGCTGGAAGATCAGATGGTGGCTTTGGAAGCTAGCATTTTCCACAGAGCAGCGAGGCGTTGGTGGAGTCTGGTGACTCAGTTACTCGATGAGTCGTCATTTTCGTTTGATGAATTTTAGTTGCTGTTTCGTGAGGATTTTTACCCCTCCTGCTTATGCTCCGTTCGGATCCAAGAGCTCCTGCAGTTTCAGCAGGGACGGATGATGGTGACAGAGTACGCGACTATGTTCACGGACCGTGCTTGTTTTTACCAGGACTAGGTCCATGACGACAGTTTCCGAGCGCAGAATTTTGAGAAGGGTCTCCACATAGAGATTCATGCTATCATATTTCCATTGTGCATTCCCACTTATTCTGTGGTGCTAGAACAAGTTTTGGTGACAGAGAGCTTCCTGTCGTGCTTTAAAGTTGATCGTGGTAGTAGGCATGACAGAGCCGAGATGTCTGACGTAGCTAGCAGGCATTTGCAGATAGAACCATAACACAGGGGGCCTTCCTAGCGCTAGTTTCGAAGCTGTGGTCATGCCCCACTGTGGCAGTAAAGCACATGGGCTCACCTGAGGAGACCCTTCCATGAGCACACTTAGGGGAATGGTCATACGCCAAGGTGGCACCAGAGGGAAACAGGGCAGCCCAGGGAGAGCCGATGCTTTGCTTGCGATGGGAGATGTCACTTGGCATAGGACTGCTCGACCAGGTATGCTGAGAACTTCGGGCAGGCGGCAGGTGCACCACCATGACAGAGGCAGCGCCGTGATCGGAGTGGTACCCATAGAGGTGGTGCTAGAAGAGGAGCGGGAGAAACTGGAATAGGGGGGATGAAATTACAAGGTCTTTCCATCACCACCAACCGGTCCACGTTAGGCCCCGGGAGCTGACAGTTGAGACCGGGGATAACCGTGAGCTTTGGATTTTTACGATCCTGCAGAGCATGAAGTGACAAGAGTTACGCTTTACAGCTCTTCTACTTTTTGCAGTATAATTGTCAGAATTTTTTTGTGAAGTTCTCTTTTCTCACTTATTCTTGCTTGAGTTGTTACCTGGGTAATGCAGGGAGTCAGTGTGACCTTGTGTTAGTGTAATAGAAGGCATGGAATCATTCTCTTTAGTCGATGGTGGCGACTCTTTCGCCTTTCAATCGTCTAAGATATTCTTGTCCATGGGACATCAACTGTGAAATCTTGCATAACCAGATATCCTTGGATGTTTCACCATATGGATATTCTAAAAGAGGGAAATCATCGGGCTTTTTCTGAGGTCCAAACAATGATTCCAGTCGCGGCGTGCAATGTAGGGGTTTGAGCGGGGAGGTGAGCTACCCCCGAGATCCTTTGGGCCGTTTGAGACCGTGCGAAGGGATGGTGAGGTCCCCACTGCCTTTCCCTATACCCAAAGGCGGGTTTGGGTGCATAAAGTATCTCATGTGACTCACCTGAGAATAATTTTGTGTGCACCTATGCACATCATTGGAAAGGGAAGACCCCACGTGAACGGACCAAATCATTTGGTCCCTGCGCGGTGACGCAGAACTGTGCAAGAGTTCATCTGGGTACGGGAGAGCCAGGTGTGGGCCTAGTACTCGGGGCTGTTCCCCTAGTTTTTCTTTTTAGGGAAGAAAATATTTAAAGAGGTACTGATGTAAGAACCCATTATTTTATATATACACATTGGAATATTCATGATGTTATTCCGGAGCAGTGCCTTCAAACGGGGTACGATTCTGAGCCCTGGTGTGGCCGGAATTAAATTTTCAGTGCGTTCACACTGGGCATCCAAAATAAATGAAATAACTCCTAAACAGTAGCTCTAATTGGAAAAATGGGGGCACCGTTGAGTCCGGAATGTTCCTTTTTCCCTATGAGGGGTGTAAATTTCGCTGGCGTGACCCTTATGTGGAAAATGACCCTAGGGGAGTTTATGTAATTTAGCAGCCTCGGGCGTTGAATTTATAACATTCGAACGGAGGCTTCGATTAAAATTACGTGACCTCCATTGTTCTCAAGAGGTGGTGTTTACGCTAGGTAAGGATTAACCTCGACGCTGTCGAGGGTTTCAGATGCTGGTCAATGTGGGGGTGTTTAAAATTAATTTTGTTTTTAATAAAATTTTTCTTACATAAACCAATCCACCCCCACTCTTCTCCCCATGGATCTCTCTGGAGAAGCTCAATCAAGCAGAACCTCACCCATCTCCTCTCCCACATCCTTCCTCTCCAAGACGGAAGTGGTCCGGCTACAGCAGATCAATAACGAAGCTTCGGGCTACGCCCAAGGAGGTAGGGATTTTGTTTTGAGTTTTATTTTCAATAATCCCTCCCTGAATTGCTATATATGAATCAAATATATGTTCAAATTCCAAGAGAATCCCATATTTGCATAGTAGATTTTCTGAGCTTTCCGACGCTTGTTTCAGATTGAAATTCTGAGCCTCGAGGTGTCTGCAGTTGTCCGACGCAAATTCGAGGTTGTTGGGTGTTTTCCAGCGAGTTCAGCCAGTTTCGGCGGAGGATCCGGTGACTCAGGAGGCGGCTTGGAGTGGCGGATGGTGGCTCCCTCAATCAGGTGGGGAGGCTCGGTCCAGGGCGGCATGGGCTCCCTTCAGCGGAGGCAGTCGAAAGCTATTTCGGGCGAGCGGCCAGCGGAGATGGCGGTCTAGCGGAGGCGACAACAGGCATCGGCGCGAGCGGATGCTAGTGGCGGTCGTCTGAGGGTGAGCTGTGGAGGACTGGCAGGCCTGGTGGCCGACCGGTGCTGGGCTTGCCAGACCACCAGGGTCGCGTGACCCTATTGGAGAAGAAGAGACCCAATGTTGCGGGTCACTACGGGAGGTGACCTGCAAAAGCAGGCGACCAAAAGTAAAAAAAAAGAATGATAATGTTAAAAAAACGGGTTCCGCATTTGATTTTGGGGGATCCCTCTCTCCAATCAAGGAAAGAGGATTTAAAAAAATACATATACAAAAACTAAAATGATTCCCACGTGGGGGAATGGGAAAAAAGGGGATATTAAAAAAAGGTAAATAAATTAATAATAATAATCGTATATTATTATTATGGTTAATAAGTGGTTTATCTGAGAGAAAACCCCCATATAGTGTCTGTTTGACACGTCGTCTGTGGCTGCATAGTCCCGACAATGAGATGGTCTTTTTGAGTCCAATATTAGATACATAATTTGGATTTGAGGCGTGGCTTGCATGGGCCGTCATTTGAGCTGTGTGCAGCGTTTTATAACTTTTTCATCGGACGTCATTTTGGGGAGAATGAGTAGTCGTTTTAGGGTGTTTTTCATAGATCATTGCAGTGGTGAAATTCGCCTGCTTAAATTCAAGACGGTGGTGTGGGCCCCACGAGGGCCATGTTGGGGTTGACGATGAATTTTATATTCTTCCATGAGTGTCCATTTTAGAAAAGTAAATAGGCGATCTTGTGTACATTCCAGAGAGGATTGCAAGGGTGTGATCCATTCATAGCGCTTCGAGACCGGAATGCGGGTCCCACGTAGTACTTCTCATGTGCGGTATGGCGAGATGAATCTTTTTCACTAGATATTTGTTCCACGTAAGTAAGAAGTCAATTTGACGCGTTTTCCCAAGGGGATCGAAATGGTGCGATGCGCCCGACTGTTTTCGGGGCCGAGGCTTGGGACCACGGGACGTCGTTCAGAAGTAAAGCGGTGTTGGGGGACTATTCTGTTGGATTTCCACTGGATGAGAGTAAATAGTCTATCTCGCATGTTTTTCCACGAGGATTACAACGGTGCGATCCGTTTGGATGTGCAAAGTCTCATCCGAGATCTTATTAAATGGGGAAGCATGAAATGTGCTCTGGTGGCGGTTCTTCTTTCTGTGTTTGGAAGCGAACCCCTGGCGGGTGATCTTGTTCACTCCCGTGTTAGTGAAGTTTATTTGTTGAAGAGATATGGTTGGTTGTGCTAGGGTCGTGGAGGAAGTATTTTGGCAAAATTATGTTTTCACACTTCGCGCAAACATTGGGTGTCGTGTGCACGATAGACCTTGGGCTATAAATGTGGTATACTCTAGGAGTATACCGGAATTCTTGGAGGTACATGTTGTAGTTTGTACCTGATAACGTTTGTGTGATTGGTTTGGAGATGAGATGGGGCTACATGTTTTGTGGGCCCCATGTCTATGTCGTGCTCTACATTACATTCCATTGACCTCTCGTGATGTAGAGGGTCCTCCTGTTCTTGATGGTTTCGACCAACAGGGTTGACTGGGTTTCCCCTAGTCCTGTTCATGCTGGTTTAGACCAGTAGGGTTGAGTGGTTTCCCCTAGTTCTTTTCTTGACGGTTTGATCGAAGGATTTGTTTGGGTTCCCCTTTTACCTCTATCCATGTGAGATTTCAATATCACAACCCTTCGTGTTCCCTAGTATAGTTTTTGAGGGTTTGGTGTGACCAATACATCACTTGGGCACTGATCCTCTACCTAGGTGGTTGTTTCCAGTAGGGATGGCCAGAGCAGTTCTGGGTTTACCCTCCAGCGGGGCTGGGCAGTGGGTTTCTCATCGATTTCTTCGGGTTTACCCTCCAGTAGGGCTGGTTAGTGGATTAATAATTGACCTCTTAGGGTTTACCCTCCAACAGAGACTGGGTAGTGGGTTACCCGACGACGTCTTAGGGTTTACCCTCTGGAAGATAATGAGAAGTGGGTTACCCAATGACCTCTTAGGGTTTACCCTCTAGTAGATAGGGGGAAGTGGGTTACCTGATGACCTCTTAGGGTTTACCCTCCAGTAGATACTGTTAATTGAGTTACCTGACGACTTCTGAGGGTTTACCCTCCTCAAGAGACTGGGCAGTGGGTTACCTGATGACTCTTAGGGTTTTCCCTTCAGCAGAGAATGGGCAGTGGGTTACCTGACGACGTCTTATGGATTAACCTCCAGCAGAGACTGGGCAGTGGGTTACCCGATGACCTATTAGGGTTTACCATCCAGTAGAGACTAGGTAGTGGGTTACCCGGCGACCTCTTAGGGTTTACCCTCCAGCGGGGCTGGGCAGTGGGTTACCTGATGACTTCTTTCAGACTCAGTCCTTTCTACTAGGGAAGTTTTTGGATTTTCACTGTGACTACCATAGCGGGACCCTTGGTTGTACGGGTCACTAATTTGACAGCTTTGACATTGATAAGACCTCTCGACCGTGTGAGAGTGAAGGGGTTTGGTTTGACATTCCCCATAACTCTCAAGTACGAGGGGGGATTTCCCCACCAAGACATGACCTAAAACTGTGCGGGCGAGTTAGTGCCGCCAAAAGAGGATAGTGTCAAGGTGTGGTGATTTGAGCCCCTTGACTTGCAGTTCGGGGTAGATGGGTAGGATGATGGGCATTGATGGTGTTTACTTCTAGGACTGTTGTCTAATCAATTTCTTTTTCTAAGCTACGGTATGGGGATCCCCTACGACCTTGTTCGGGTTTCTTGATTGAACATATGGATATGTATATACCTTGTTCCAGTACCCACTCCTTGGGATTCGTTACTCTCCTTCTAAAAGAGTCGAAGATGCATGGGGTATGCCACGTGCTTTCTGTGTCTATCTTATCATGGTTGGACGAGTCTACTCTCCTACTATTGGTAGTTATTATTCGATGAGAAGTTCATATTTTCACTATTTCTAGCTCCTGGTGATTGGATGAGTCTACTTCTTTTCTCTTGTTGGGTTGAGATAGACTCTCTACTGTTACTCTTCTGCACTCTCTATTGTACTCCTTTACTATTCCATGTTCGATGTACTTCTCACCTCTTCAGTACCTCCTTTTTTGCTCCCTCGAGCCTTCGGGGCATCCTACTGAGTATTTTTATACTCCCCCATACATGGGCTTTTCCCGCACTTGGTGTAGCCTTACTGACGACACACAGGTTGGTCGTGGAGCCGAGGAGCTTAGGAGTTTAGGAGCATAGACAACGTGGGGTGGTCATAGTCGGGTTCCAGGTGTGGGACACTTCCAGATGTTTTACTTTTGTTTACCTATTCATGGGTTGTGGCACTTTACTGGTTGGGTGGGTGTTTTGGCCCTTTTCTTTTCAGTTTACCTTCAGCCATGCTTAGTACTGTTTAGAGTTCAATTCACTTTTTGGTTTATTTATATCAGTTGGTACTTTACTTTTCTTTTTACTATTCACTTCTGCATTGAGTGGGCTACGTGTGTGTGTATAGGTACTCAGGAAAGGGCCTCCCTGAGTTGGTTAGACTTCGGTGCTTGTCGCCATCCCCTAGCCTATGAAGGCGTGCTTGGGGTAGTTGCGGCTCAATCCCAGGTAGGATCGGTTCATGACATGGTGGTAGTTGATACCTATGATAGAGAGATGCATTTGGATACCACTGTGGGTTTTAGGGATGAATATAAAATGATGGAATGGTTTAAATATTCGCTTTTCCACTAATGTGATAAATCATGATATTGGTTTGAGATGAATCTATTTAATGGTCGATGGTCAAGTTCCTTATTTTACCTAAATTCATTCCCCACTACCAAAAAGAAGCTGGGTGTGATTAGTTACATGTTTTCTATTAGTTTTATCATAGGATAGTATTTCTGGGGTACCTACTTTATGGAATGATCCTAATAATGAATACATAATTCTTAACCTAAGAGTTTTTTGTTTTTGGAATTCAATTGCAATGAAGATGTTAATATTGATAAACCATGGAATCAGTTTAGATTATGACTAGGGGTTTTGGAATATACTATATTGATAAATTTTTTGTAATTTGGAATAATATTAGTGGTTAATTTAAGGTCTAGTTAATTAATTAACTGGAGGAAGTGATAAAAAGAAGTTATTAATGCATATCCTTAAAATGTATGCGTGCTTATAGGATATCTGGTCTTTTCAATTTTGGATAAGAGTCTGAGTGATATTAGCTATAGTTGATTCTTAGATGAGGTTTCTCCCATAGTGTGTTTGTGATCTATATTATATCATGTATATTTTGTGATTCAATACACTACCCCACCCTTGTTGGTTAGGGCTACAAAAACCCAGTGGACTTTGGGAGGGTTCTTTCCTCAACATCCACCTGGGAGAATGGATGGATGAATACCCTATTTTCCCAAACTACTTCTCTTGGTAGTCATTTATGATGGTATACCCAACATTTAGTTTTTACATATATTTTTGTAGATTTATATGATGTATTTTTTTTATTTCACCCACATTTTTCTCTGGATATTATATCCAAACGATTATTATAAGTACGACGTGTATAGGTTGTGTTGGCTTGAGGTTCCCTATTTGGTGTATGGTCTATGATGGATATAGGTATAATACCCTATGTATGATACACAAAATAAAAACTGTGGTGGATTCCACAAACTATATGGTTTATATATGGTGATGTGATATGTGATGATGTGATGATGTTATTCATGAGGTTCATGTTGTGATACCTTGTTAAGGTGTCTTCGAGTTGGCTTATTTTGAAGAGAGATGGCTCAGGATATGGGATGTTGAGGCATATCGACAAACTAGTAGGGAAGTATGAGCAGGGTGACCTTGATATTTCAATATTATATTATATTCTCTCTTATATGTGATATATGGTGAGAGTTATCCATGGTGAGGTTGGGAACATAGTATACATTTTTAGTTGATGTGTTAGTTTCACTATTATTCACTATGATTTAGTAGAATTTTTTATCTTCTGTATGAGAGGATTCAAGGAGGATTTTACATAGTAAAATTTTGTGGTCACCATATGTATATATAAACTATATTTCATGTTATCTAGAGAAGGTTTCAGATCTGGTCGAATATTACTTGCTCATGGTTTTGGAGGAGGTGTTTGGTCTTTGTGGTTGCTATCAACTTTTCCATTTGGCACTTGTAGTTTTCCATTATGTTGTTATAGTACTATATGACCTTCCATATTTTCACATGGGATACATATATATATATATATGAGATGGTTTTTAATGGTGTATTTTTCTTATAGCTCTCTTCCACATGTTCTCGTAGAGGGTAATGCCTCCCATAAGTATTTTTATTATACCCCCGATGTTATTCACCAACTCAGGGCCTTATAAAGTTGGGACTTGAGCAGCCAGCATCAATCTTCTCAAATTTTGATACCAGGTGGGGTACACTTTGGGGGAGGGGTGATGGAATATATGGTTGTAAGCATGCCTAAATTAATAAATATTTATCAAAAGTTAAAGCTATAAATTCTGCTCATTGTAGATACATTTTTCGACCTAAATATTCAGTTTATAACATTACTGGACCTGGTAGTATATGGGTACCCAAAAAAATTTATTTCAAATATTTATTGTGAAGGATCCATAAAATAGTAATTCCAAATGGTATATGGTTATTTCCTTCTCAAGATGCATGAGTAGTGATTTATCAAATTTTAATTCATTATCAAATATTAATATATATCATGTTAGCTTTTTTGATAATTAATAATTAAATATCAAGGTAGTTGGATCAATGGGAAATTCAGATTCCCTACTTATCAATAATGTACATTATATTGAATGGTTAATGAAAAAACTGATAATTATTTCATAGCTTTTTCTTGATGGTTATTCTATTAATTTCTCTAGTGATGCATGCTCTATTTTTATAGACTAATTGCTTTTGTTTACAACATCTAAGACTAAAAATGTATATACATTAGATCATGATTCATTGTTTACACGAAACATACACTATTTGAATATTGAAATTAATGAATCATGGAATTTGATTAGAGTACATAGAAACTGTAATGTTTATTTTTTATTGATGTTTTTTAAGATGAATTTTATTTCTGATTTACCATACATAATTTCTGATTAAAGGTATTTTTTAGTCAAATATTTCTGGGAAAAACACAAATATAATTTTCAATTAATAATTGAGCTTATTAATTATACACATTTAGAACTAATACATATAGTTTTCTTTTGAGCCCCAAAAACTACAATCCTTTTCGGAATTAATTTTATTTTTTGGACAATAACTTTTTTGAGATCTACATGAGTTTAGCTTTAATGTCTGAAAAGTGAATCTTGTGTTGTATTCAAGAAATTTATACATATATGTTTTGAAGGAAAAATATGGAAAACTTATTTTTATAATAAGTGAATATAGAGTAAAATTTGAATGTATTTAATTTAATTGATTTTGTTCAAATCAAGGTATTAAACCTAAATTTTCTGCCCCTAGAACACCTCAACAGAATAGAGGTATTGGAAGGAGGAATTAGAATTTTCACAAAATTTATAGAACCTTGTTTTTTTAATATATTATTCCTAGTCATTAATGGGTTAAATATGTTATCACATAATGTTATTTTATAAATAGAGTTATAATAAGGAATATCTTAAACAAAACATCCAATGGGTGATGGACGAATAGAAATATAAATTTTTTACAAATTAATGTTTTTAAATGAAAGGTTTAAATCATAAAAACCAATGATAATATTGGTAAAAATGATCCAAAGGCTCATTAAAGAATATTTATTTGTTACTCTACTACATCTAAATCTGAGAGTCTTTTTAAATAAATATGTATTGATGGTTGAAGAATCAACTCATGCGATGTTTGACGTATTTGATCCCTATAATCATAGGAAAATTCATATTATTGATCATGTAAAATCATTGAATAAATTTAAAGTTGATACTCATATTAATATTATAAAGGATGATAATTTTTAATATGTTAAATCACAAACCGGTCTAAAATGTTTAGAAACTCCAGAAACTAATAATGTGCTATATAAACAGCCTAGAACCCCAATATATCATCCCTTAGAAACTGTTATTGGAAATATAGATGAAGGACTTATAACTATAATTTGTTCTAGAAATATTATAAAATTATCTATATTTATATCTAATTTTGAATAAAAAAAACTTAAAAGAATTCTTGAATGATGAGAATTATGTTTCATCTATGTAATTATAGTTAAATTGGTTCAAAAGAATCAAGGTATGTGAATTATCTCATAGAATCTATAATTATCCTATTATGGGTATTTATTGGATTTTTAGAAATAAAAAATATGATCTTGGAGTGATTTTTAAAAATAACTTATACTATTGGATGAAGGTTATAACAAAGTTGAAGGTATAGATTATGAGGATTTATTTTCACATACATCTAGATTAGGATCCATTATAGTTATCATAACTTATAAGTCTCATATGAATTTTGAACATTTACATGTGGATGTTAAATATACTATTTTAAATGGTTTTCTTTTAGTAATTGTTTTTTTTGGAAAACCTCCTTGTTTTGAAAAACGAAATTTTCTAAATTCAATTTCAAAACATACCAAATCATTATATGGACATAAACAATAAACCAGATCATGGTTTGAAAGGTTTAGTCATCTTATTTCATCAAATTATTTTTTTAGAATTTATTTATCCTACATTATTTAAGAAAACATAATGTTAATATTTTTTATTTATATATATTTTTGTGTTAATTATGTGTTTTTCGGTTTAATAGACCAATATTTGACAGTTAAATTTCCTAAAATCATGATGAAATATTTTGAAATTAGCATGATGGATGAGTTTAATTTCTTACTTGGTTTTCAAATATTTCTAATAGAGTTTGGGAATGTTCTTAATCTAGGTAATTAAAAAAATAAATAACATAAATATTTTTACTTGAATTATGTAAAATATAAAAAACTCCTATGAGATCTACTATTAAGAATCATATGGATGATTCTAGGAAACTAGTTCACAACATGTTGTATTGAGTAATAGTTAATAGATTGTCAAATCTATCATAAGTAGACCAAAAATTATATTCTTTGTATTCTAATGAGTCATATTTTATTCTAATCACAAATAATATCATTTGAAATATACCAAAAATATTTTATGATAATTGAAATGTTTTTTCTATTACATTTTTTTTTATCTGGATTTGATTTAATTTCATTTTCTAATGCTGATTCCAGAGGTTATTCATTGGATGGGAAGAGAAACATAGGAACTTTACACTTTTTGAAAAATAAACTAGATTCTTATTTAGGAAATAAATGAAATTCTATTGAATTATATACTGTTCGAGTAGAATATGTTATAGCTAGTAGTTTTTTGTACACAATTGTTGTGGATGAAACAGAAATTAATGGATTTGGGTTTTAATTCTAAACAAGTGTCAATAAAATGTCACTAAAATTATTTATAAATATTTTCAAAAGTATAATAATCCATTAAAGGTATAATAAAAATGATATTAAAAGTGATTTCATGAAATATCATAAACAAAAGGGTGGTGTCTCTCTTGAATTTGTTGATATTGAATATCAGTTGGTTGATATTTTTACTAAACCTCTTTCTAATAATATTGTTGATTTTATTATGTTTGGATTTTATTTATTTGTTTTTAAATTAGTATATTTATTTTTTTTATGTATTTTCCATTACAATTAAATCGTTTTATTTCATTTTATTTCAGAATATTTTAAAGATACTATGTTCAACATAACATCAATGACATTTGGTATTCAATTTTAAAATGATTTATCAACTCATCAATCAGTTTTGGCTTGAAAACTATTCTATTGATACATTAATATTATTTATCTCTTGATTCCAAATCCTAATCTGTTGAACCTAAAGCCTATTTTTTATCATGGTAAATATGAATTGATTTGATAACAATTCATATGGGGGTGTGAAGAAAGCTAAATTTTCTCGTTCAGAACATTGAGTTAAACTAGGTAAGGTCATTGATCTAACTTGGCTGAATATAATGAAATTAATACTAATGGAATAATTTATCTTTCAAGAATGTATGTATGTAGTTAATGATAATAATATAAGGTAAATTTTTGAGAATTAAGTATGTGAGTTGTAATAAAATGAATAAGTTAATCTTATATAGTATTAGGATGTTATTATTCAAAAGGTGAATGAAAAAATATCTATATTTCAACAATAGAGTTAGGTTAGTCTTTCTATTATACCCATGAAGGAACATTTTGTTTTAGTCTATAGTTGGTGGGTGATGAATCCTTTAGTGTTAAATATCTTAGGTTTTATCTATATGGAACTCATATTATTTTTAAGATTCTCATGAAGGATTTGGAACCTGAATAAAAAGTTATAACAACAATTAACCAAATTGGAATTTTTCAATGAGTGTAAGTATTTGAAAAGGTTTTTTTAAAACATTTATCTAATATATTAATTTCTAAATTAGGTGGTGGTTATATTTCCTATATATTTGATTTGATATATTTATCATTATATTAAAAGGAAAATGAAAATTTGTGTTTAACTTTGTAGGAGGCTGATGAATTTACTATTTGAGAAGAAAGATTTAGAACTTTATGCGAATGAACCAAAAAAATGTAAATGACATCACACTAAAACTAATGTATTTATAAGAAACATTAGATTCACATGGAATGTTTCTATGAATATGCTTGTTATCTTGTAATATAAATTTATGGAAGAAGCTGATGGGGAAGAAGGAATACTTGATCTACTTGATTTGTTAATTGTTGATCTAAACCTATTCAATTTATTCCTTAAAATTACTTCTCTCAAAATTCTAAACAATAATTCTTTTAAACCATAAACCTTATACTAATCATGGGAAAGATGAAGATATCTGATGAAAGTTTTTCAATAAGTGTATTGAATGGTAATGTTTCCAGTTTAGAATGATGATTTCTACCCAATAGTTTCATTGATATCACATGGTTCTGTCTAAATAAATTAATACTAAAGGAAGTGTTTAGTTTTCAATAATATATATATATGTATTCAATTAGAAGAAGATAAGAACTATTTTTGAGAAGTATGTATGTTTTTTCTACTAGAATTCATGGATAATGTTGCATAAAATTTTTATATGATTCCTTTAATGGTGAATAGAAGAGGTATATATATTTCAATTATAGAGATAGCTAAGAATTTTTATTATACTCATTAAATAATATTTTTGTTTAATCCACAGTTATTAGGTGATGATTCAATTATTACAATAGAATTTATTCAACATTTATTTCTAACTTATACTATTTAGAATATTATTGAGAATGATTTAGAAAATGAAAAAAAAAATATTCTTATGAATCTTATTCAAACAGGAATAGCACAACAAGTAGAACATTTTGAAAATAATATTTTTCAAAACATGTGTCTTCTATATTTGTTTATAAATTAATAGGATATTAGTTTTCCTATATATATATGAATATTTATTTGTATCATTGTAGTAAAAAGGATAAGAACAATATTTTTTACTTATATAGGATGTTGTTGAATTTATTATTTTATAAGAAAGATATAAATATCAATGATCTTAATGTAGTAAAATGCCAATTTCATCCCACTCTTCCTACATGAATTATAATAAACATTGGATTTCATTTTAATATTTATCTGAATATGATTGTTATATAAAAATAATAGGTGAGGAAAAATTTAATGGGGAAGAATATATAATATCTCTAGTTTAGAGGGAGACTAATGGGGAGGATTTTAGGAATTTAGATAACATAAATTAAACAGCATTAGATAGTCTAGTTAGTCTACTTAATGAATATGCTAAAACATTTAGGGAATAAGTGGATCAAGATGAAGTTATAGTCGGAACTTGTAGTAAACAATTCTTGGTTATTGAAGATCTATTTTATGATTTATGGACATATAATAATATACATAGATCATATTTAGATGAAGTGATTATTGATTAATTTTAATACGATGTGAAGGGGGAAGATTTTAAAGATCATATAAATTAATTTTAATATTTATAAGTATAAATTAGTAAGATTCCATTGATTATGATATATAAAAATGTAGATGTTGAGATAATACCATCACTTTCTAAATAGAATGAATTGAGTTCAAATTTTCATAAGCGAGAACAATGTTTTTCTACTGAATTATTTTATAAGTTCAATCAGAAGATTGTGGAAATAAATTAGATGAAATCTGAACTCTAATAAATAACGGAACAACTGAAAAACTAGAAATAAGGATTCATTTATTAATCTAATTTTGTATAGATGATGTCTCAAATGGTTTATAATACTATTTTATATGAAAAATAGATATGTCAAAAGATAAATATAAGATGATGCTGAAATTTTAACTAGTTTAATCTAGTGTTTTATGTTCTTTTTTAAAGGATGCAATCTACTAAAGAATAGTTAAATACAATTTCTTAATATTTCAACATGATTAATTATACAAAAGGAAACATTCAGTGTGACTTTGTCACCTAATATGTGTTTCAATAATTCAAGAAATACTTGGTTTCATAAATAAATAGTATCAAAATAAATGGAAATTTGAATATTAAACTGATTAATAGATCCTTGTTTAAATTAGTTCATTTTGTTGAGGTTAGTATTTCTTCCCTAAAAGAGACTATCACTGTAGATCTTGTCGAATCCAAAGATACTAAGATTTTATTATTAAATAAATGGGGGTAACCTTTAAATGGATAATTTAAAATGTTTAGAGATGAAAGTATAATATTTTGGAGACTCTTGATGATCTAATTTATTTAGATTATGGATAATAATTTGAGGGGTATAAAAATAATGAACCTTGAATTCAAAGATACTCTACTAAAGGAAAGAATATTTTAGTGTAAAAATACCAAAAACATAAATTATTATCTACTGGTACACTTATTAGCTTTTAGGATCATCTCAAGGTAATAAATAATTTCCATTATTACTATATAACTATATAAGACATAAAATAATTCAAAATAATTATGGTTATTTCCTAGTGAAATGATATTTGGTAATTTTTGGAATATTTTATGAATGATATTGTATCCAATTTGATCATGTGTATAAAATATCTGTATGAAATCAATTACAATAAAATACAGGGATATACACATCCAATCGGATTTACTAATAATAGAGATATTCTAAGAAATATTTTTGGGCCACTAATATTTTATTATCCCCAATCCATGGAAGCTACTGGCTTTATAAAAAAATCCTCTACTACCTCTAGAACAACACATTTTATAGTTTAATTTACATTCTATACTATTCCTAGTTGTGGTCGGGTTCAAGATAAATATTTTAAGATGGGATCATGTCAGTTAATATGAAAACCAATGGAGAAACTAGTGGACTCTGTGCTATGGGAGATGAACTGAATCCAATTTTACTTCAACCATGAATCATTGTAAGACAATATATTGAACCACCAATAAGACATGACCTTGATCCTTAGGATTAACCATTTTCTATTTATATGTTTTTTTACTCGTTTTACTTACACTAATTATATATTATATGTATTAATTCTACTATTCATTCAATACAAGTCATTTCCAAATTCTTATTTTATTAAGTGTTATATTTAAAAAAATCGTTCTAAGGTACAATATTGATATGTTATACTCACTATTTCTATTTTCATTTTATTAGGAGAGAAAAGAATTGAAAAAATTAATCCATGTTACTGATTATTTGATTTAAAATTTTATTATATCTATATTTAGTTGTTTCATATGTAAAATCTTCTATTTCAATTTTATGGTTTTTCTGATCATCAAAAAGGGGATATTTTTTGGAAACATTTATATTATTTAAATATATCTAATCCTATCATTAGTTATAAGGCTCAAAAAATCACTTTTTCTATAGATTAGTTAATTTAAGTTTGTTATGAATGTATATATAAGTTTAGATATATATATAATATGTTGAAAAATTATTTTTTTGTAAGTGAAAATTTTAAGTATAAAGTATTTCAAAATGGATGAAAATCTTACTGAGTGGAATAAAGACTTAAGAAATTGGATAAATCCGTATATAATGGAAGAAAATATTATGAAATTAAATAATGTCCTTTAAAATAGGGAAAGTTTTCGAAAATGGAAAAAAATTTAAAAAATGGAATAAATTCTTAAAAACATGATGAAATACTTTCGAAATGGATATAGGCTTGTGAAATGAGGAATGTATTATGAAATGGATAAATTCATATGAAATAGAAATTAATCCTTAAAAATAAATAATTCTAATGAACTATAGGTAAAATATTATTATTTTAAGGAATATTATGAAGGTATATGAGATTTGGTAATGTATAGACTCTTATGAGTTAATGTGTTATGATAAAAAAACATAAATTTAAAAGTCTTTTTAATTTGAATGTTTTCAATAAAAAATCATTTTAGATTATACTATTTTTAATTTTAATAGATAATATTTATCATTCTTTATTATTATCAAATTTAATGTTCTTTTAATAATGTGAGACTGAGTATAAACTAACTGGTGATTTTAAGGAAGGACAAAGTTACTTAAACGGGAAAATGTTTTCATATTTTTGTAAAGATTTTAAAGATTTAATTGATTTATATTATTTATTATATTTATATCCCAACCATATTATTGATATAAATACATATTCACATAAGTAATAGTAGAAATATATAAGTGTTTAAATATTTTGACTCTTCATGAATATTAATATTTTCTTTTTATATAAGTATGTTATTTTAATTTATCATAAGAAAGAAGAAGGAAGGAGAATATGTTTTTTTTAATTGTGATAATTTTAATATAACTAATGCATTAAAATAAATATTTCTAGAAATATAAATTTGATATATATCTATTATCCATAATATTTCATCATTTTTCAATTACATCTATTTTCAATTTTATGCTATCTACTAGAGATTTATTTCTACATATTTAATTTTTGAAATAAGTGTATACTTTTTATACTAAGTGTGGTTTTAAATAATATCAATATGTTTTGTAATGGATAGCCTTGGAAAATATCTCAATGTCTTGTACCAAGTAACAACTACTTTCACTCAGTTTTGTGATCCTTGGAAAAAGGATCGGGACAAAAATCACCAAACTAAAATTGAGTGCTGATGAAGTGGGTTAAGGAAATTTATTGTATCCCTGATCCACTATAAAAATAATGAATTTTCTCTAATTTATTTTTATTTAGATTCTTCTATATAAAAAATTGACGAAAATGATGTATTAAATTACATAATAAGAGGTATGTTCTAAACTCAATTTCACCCCTTGTTGAGTCATCATATAACAATGTTTGGACAAAAATAATTGATTTATTCTTATGGGAGATTTATTACTAAATTTAAAATCACAAATAACCCAAAGAATACATAAGAGAACATATAGATTCATTAATACAATCTTTTGAATATGTTTGGTCCAATAGAACCATGTATCTTACCCTTAGACTATACTAGGAAATGAATCCTTGAATTCATCACATGAGAGAATGTAAATTTGCTAATATTTCATGAATTAACTTACCATAACTATGTTATATTTAAAATAGTGTAATGAAAACACTAAATATTTTTTTAATGAAAATGGTTTATTACACATAAAATCTCAAATGTTTCCAATACCCAACATAGACTGAGGGGCTAACCCACTTTAAATACATAATGTGATGTTATACCTATTAAAATAATCTGTATTAGTGGAATTGAATATTTTGAAACATTAATTTTTGTTCCCATGCCCAATTATTATCACCTCATACCCCAAGGATACACCTATATTAATTGAATTTTTTCCACCCTTGATGATACCTTTAAATATCAATGTACTGTGTTAGACAATGAAGAAATTGTTTTCATTCTAATATAATCTATATTAAGTTAAAATGAGATGAAGTCATTGAGAAAAGTTAATTCTAGGTTCCATCATAGTATAAGTTGATTCTAATTGATTTATAGGGATCATATTTTTAGAATACATGCAATTTCACTACTTTGATATCCTAGGTATTTCATCATATTTTTTGGATCCCAAAATACCCAAATAATGATTCTAATTGATTATTTTAATTGGGAAGTGTAGATATTGAACATTGGTAGTTGTTGAATGGTTTAATAGACACATGGATCACATATATAGCTCTTGAGGATAACGTAATCATAATTAAATTATTTATATCCAAATGGGGTAATGAATTAATAATCTGTACAAATGGGAATTGATCTACGGAGTCTGAATCCTTCTATGTGGGTACGACTAGTGCTGATTAAACAAGGGAAAGTAATCTTCATAACCATGTTTAATGATATAAATAATTTCTTTCTATATGGATTGATCATAGAATAGAATATGAAGTATGAGAAAAAAAGTTACATTCATAGAGTCAGAGGGATGAGGTTCATGTGAGTGAGTTTTCACTAAGAGAGCTATATATGTCTTTGATTTATTCAGTTAAGAGTTATTGAATATAGATATATCCATTTTAGAAGGCTAAGATTTTCAATTTCCATTAAATAATAATATCATTATTTTATTTATTTCCATTGTATTAAAATCATTATGTTAGGAAAAATTCTTAGTGAGTCTCAAGTGAGATTTAGTTGTGTATTTCTACCAAATACTAGAATCAATTTCTTTCCTATATATACTTTTATTATATATATATATAAATAAATAATGATATGTTATATTGGTCACCTAATGATTGATCAAATTAGTTGTATGATAAAATGAGCGTTTAATTTCAACCAATTCAATTAAAAAAATAGATTTATTACATTGAAAAATGAGAGTCTATTAAGATGATATGTGACACATAAATAAAAGACTGAAGGAACATAATCCTCTTAATATAGATATCATATGTAAAATACGGGGGCCTAGAGATATTATATGGATCAGAAGAGTGTTTTAAGAGACCACATATATGGAAGAGTGGTTAGGAAAGAATAATAACCAATAGACTAAAATATAGAGTGTAAAATGATGAAAATAATCCCCACACCCCCAATGTTTCATCACTAATTTATTATAATCGATACTCATTTCTTATATTCTCATCATTGGATAAAACTATTATTTTTATCATTTGATTATTTCATTTACATGAATCAACAATTACTATAAATTCAGAAACTATTAAAATAAATTATTACTTTACGTAAACTATGTGTACAAATTCCGTTGTGACATCTTTGTCGAAATAACCTACAGAAAACCTACTAATGTGCTACATAACCCTATTCCCCTACAAGAGTGGTTTATTTGTATTTATAAAGTACTTCTTCACTATAGTCCAACATTTTCTACAAAACAAAATTAGTTAAGATGAACTAAGGATAAGGTATTTCCCATACTTCATAACTGGAAAATATATAAATTGGAAATGGTAATGGAAAGGAAATTCATTCAACACTTGAGAGGAGATATACATTACATTCGTTATGAAAACTATTCACCACAAAGAACTATGGACTTTAGGTAAAGAATTTAAATTTTTTTAGAATGATTAAGATTCATTATATTATGTATGGGAATGATTCAGTGACTACTACCAATATTTTCTTCAGTATCATCTTCATGACTTTATGATGGTGTAATTGTTTTATGAAGGCATAAATACTATGAGGAAGAACACAGTTTATTCCATAGTAAGATATCATTATAGGTAAAAGACTATATATGAGCTGTAAAATCTTTATAATATTATTATTTTAAACTATCAATGAAGTGGTAGTGAGAGATGATATTAATGAATAGATTAATAACGTAAAATGGTAAATAAAAAAGACATTTCTCAATAAACCAAGGAGATGTAGAGAAATATAACTGCTATGAATTTTGTATCCCAATATTCCATTAATTTAGGAACATTGACATCCCATCATATGAATCATCACCTACTCAAATGGAGGAAGAAATTTATATAGAGAATTATTTTAGACAACAAGTGAAAAATGGACCATTCTCAGATACATATAATACACGATGAAAGAACTACCAAAATGTTTTCTTAAAAGTGAAATAAATCATTAGAAAAGGTTGAACTGGTATAATAGAGTTTCAAGGATAATAAAAACCTCTCTACACTCGCAAAGGTACAGAATTGGATTACATTAATTAGACCTCAATATTAAAGTAAACTGATAAAGTGACTGATAAAATTCTTAATAAACATTAAAATATATAAAAATATTTAAATGAGTATGATTTAGTTTGTTTTTAGTATTTATTCAAACATCTAAAGGCTTGAGTAGTTCATACAATGGATCCAAGAAATTATTCACAACCCAGAGGTACATGTTGGGTATCTTTCTATGAAAAATAATACGAGTGGTGAAAAAAATTGTCTATCACAAAAAAAAACAAATCCTCGAGAGGGTCATATGTCCACTAAAACCGTATGAGTCAAACTATTAAATGGAATGATAAGAAACAACCCAATTAATCTAAAGTATAAATTTAATTATGAAAGGCAGATGACTATAAAAAATAGAAAAATGAGACTAAAAAGGTAAAAAATTCAATTAGAAAATGATTTTATGGGGGAAAAGAATAAAATAGGAGAAATAATGTGAGAGATTCATTCTTAAGAATGTTGAAAATTATTTCAACGAATCTGAAAAAGTTTCATTATTTTATGAAATGGGAAGGGATCTAAAAAATAACTGGGATAAGTATTTTAGGTTTTCATCCAAATGATTAAAAATATTAGAGTATATGTTCCCTTTTTTTGAATCTGTTACCATGATGTAAAAATAAATCATGTTTTTGAATAATATAATCTCAAATAAGGGAAGTATTTAAGATTTTTTTTATAATTCCACACACTGATGAGTTTATTACTATCATTAAAAGAGAAAATACTACAAAAACTAAAGTATACATGGATATTTATAATTAGATATGAATTATAATTTAAAAGGATATTCACTTGTTTAGTGTATTAGAAAGAAATAATTATTTTTATTCTATTAGAATATTATATAGAACGTGTTGTTGGAGAGAATAAGCCTAAAATTATTTCTCTGTAATTTTATGATATTTCCATTACCAATCCCATGTGTATCTTTGAAAATATAGTAATGATAGTAGTAATACTTATCCTACCCAATAACATTTTAGTCCTTTATATACATATAGATAAGGAGGTGTGTTTTATCTTGGGAAGTTCATTATTAGATATAGAATGTTCTTTAATAGATGTAACTCAATGAAGTATCACTTTTCTAGTATTTAGAGATAAAGATAACATGAATATATTTGAAGAGGTGAAGCACTAACAGGGTTTAGATCACTATTTTTTATTATCTATCACTGATATGGTATTTTGGAATGGGATAATGGATCCAAAAATTATTGAATTTGATTAACTATATGAATTCACTATCAATGGATAAAACCAACCAATAGATTTGGAGAATACTAATGGAAATAATGAAAAGATTGGTCTTGATGATACATTTGGATAGATAAATAATGAACTAAAAAATGATATAAAGTATCTATAAAAATTTATGTAAGGAAACAACATGTCTTTAGTTGAAGGAATTACCTTCCGAAATGAAATATGCACGTTCAGGTGTCGGGGATAGCGATTAAATCATAATTTCAACCGAATTGGATAAGAATTTGGATGAAAGGTTTCTTGAGTTTCTAAAGTAACATAAGAACATTATTTTATGGATAATATCATATATAAATGGAATTATTTAATACATATGTATACATGAAATTATCAAGGAGGATGAGGTAAACAATAGTAGAGTGTTATATAATATTAAATCCAAATATGAATAAAGTGTTCATGGTAAAAGAGATCAAATTTATTATTTCAAGAATAATTTATCTTATCTCTAATAGTAATTGGGTAATTCATATTCATGTGGTAGATAAGAAAAGGGGATTTAGTGGGATCAAAAATAAGAAGCATGATAAAATTTTAACATCGACTATAATATTATTGATAGCATATATTGATTAAAGAAATTAAAATAAAGATACAAGGAAATACAATTATCCATATCTTTTTATTGACTTGATTTTGGAAAGATTTTGTGTCCACTAATATTTTTTATTTTTTGGATGGTTATCCTAACAATAACCAAATACTATTTTATCTTATTGATAAAGAGAGGAATATTATCACATGTCCTTATACGATGTTTACCTATAGATGGGTTCTATTTGGATTGTGTGGAGAACCTTCTATATGTTAAATATATATGATTTATATTTTGTTAAACATATTAAATAATATTATTGAGGTAATTATGGATGGATTTTTTGTCACAAGGATATAATTTAATAAGTTATTAGATAACCAATCGAGAGTATTAACAAGATTTTATTAAACAAATATTATTTTTAATTAAAAAATAATCTAATTAATTGTGACAGGTGGAAATTTTATTGGACACTAGATATCTAAGGTTGAGATTGTGGTTAGCAGGATAACAATTGAGGTGATTTTACCACATACATTTAAATGGTTTCTTATGATCGATTAATAATTAATCAAGTAAATGTATGTGATTAGAAATCCTTAATCCCAAGATGACCATGAATGAAAATCAAAATCATGCATTGACTAAAATAAATAACTAAAATATACCATTCATCAAAGAGTTATTACTTCTTGACCTTCAATAATTGTGGTTGATAAAGGTAACTAAGGATCAATCAAAATAATCCTCCCTTCCTAGTGTATCTATATGATGATTTGAATCACTCATCATATGTATGGTATTCTCCTAAATACTAATGGCATGATTGTTCATCTTAAAAAAAGTTTAAATGATAGATAGTTTTAGAGATAATGAGGATTTGTTAATGCATTGGGAAAGATCATGTGATCACTATCTGATTTTGATTACTTTTTTATAAATCCTACATGGATTATATTTGTTTGAACATGAATTTACTATTGTTTTAGTGAATTCCTTTCTTAAATTCATACATTCATCTAATCAATACATCAACCTAACCAATATTTCATCTAATGAAATATTTATTAATAATGGACCCATGTAATAATCAAACATTAATACAATAATAGTAAATTACCAATATAAGTTAATGTCTTATTGTTATATAAAAATCATTACGATGTCCCTAAAAAAATTCATACAATAAAGTTATATTTAATGTATTCAATACTCTACAATATTAAAATATTTTTTATATGATATGGTCTAATTGACATCAAACATGCATGGGGTTTAGGGGATATATCCTTTCAAATTTCATTTTCACTAAATCTTAATAAAAACTATTCCATTTTAGTTTATATTGAATCATATACAATAAAATTTAAAATAATTTTAAAAATGCTTTCAAATATCTTCCAATATATTTTGGAAATTTATCATTAAATTCAATATTTTATCACATCATATGTAACACATTCTAAACAACCATCCAAACATTTTTTTTGATAAACACCAGAAAACTTTTAGAATAAATATCTAACTCAACACAAATCACTATTTATTCAACCACAAAGTGTGAGACCATATGAATTTGAAGCATTGATAATAAATTATAATTCTCAAATTCGTAAGTACACCTAAAGTGTTTCCTCTAGAAAAGTATCAGTGATACTCTTTCTATAAAGGGATATTGAATGATCTCTATTAAAAATATTGCAAAATTATAGTGAAATAACTACACCATATGTAAGTATTATATGATATCTCTATCCAACGCAAAAAGTGGTAATTGTATAAGTTGTATATAAATATCATATAGTGAACTCATTTATTTATAATTCTATTAATATATACAGACTAAGATGAATAATACATTGCATCTGATTCACCTTTATAAAATATAACAACAAATTACACTCACTCAAATATATATGAACGTCATATAAATTTTCAATATAAAATCATACACTTCCTCAGTCTATCTCAATTAAGGACATATATTTCATAGTCATTATATGAGAATAAAAATATCATCTTGGTTAATCTCCAATTAAAGTCATGATCAGAAACATACCAAACCACCCCTTATTATCTAAGCCTTAGAGCATTCATAAGAAAGGTATTAAAGTATGAACATTCTCATTCTAGGTATCAAATGAACTTCAGGTATTGTAGACTCCAAATATGAATTATGCATCCCTAGTATACAAAATACATAATGTATGACACACTATGTGTTGTACAATTTTTTGGTCATCCAGCACTCAAAACATCTTTTATGCCTCATACATATATTTGTTATCCTAATATAGGAATACTACTCAGGCTAACCAAAAAAATTCAAAACCTATAATGTTCCATGATGAAAATTGGTTAGGGATAAATAAAAATCAAACTTTGTGGGGTCAATTATCATTTCTCTTTACAAAATATATATATATACATGTAAAAATTGTGAATGGATGATAAAGTATATATTACATTTTATTTGACATGATAAATTTTATATTATTAAACACCTTTATAAATACTTAACAAAACCATACATATAAACCTTTCTAACATATCATATATGATATACATCTAGATTAACCTTATGTCTGATGCACCTTCAATTATTTTATTAAACTCATTACATTCACATGTAATTAAAAGAAAATATCTATAAAACTTTCAGATAAAACCCTCCCAATAAAATTTTTATATAGTAAAACCTATTAATTAATCAATTTTAAAATAAAATGAGATGATGGAATCATATTTCTAATGTTAAACTCCTTAATAATAGTTAAACTCTTTAACGCAACAACATTAAATGTCACAAAGATAATAACTTATGGTGTCTATTTAGAATTATTTATAAGTTTGTAATCATATTATTATAAGATTTTCCATCATACTTTTTCCTTGAAATAGTTTTGTAACATATAAAAATATTTACATTATTACATTACCAATACATCCAAACTCTCTTTGAATCTTATGTGACATTCACATTGAATTATATCCGGAATGACCTTTTAATTGTTTGTTTTTGAAATTATTAGGCCTAAAAGAGTCAAACTAATATATTAGGATCCATATCCTATTCAGAATATCATTCTAAAATACACACCCTCCTACATATTATAAAATATCACTTATTTCTTCTTAGTAAGTATATTTAACAAATAATGTATTGAATCCATATCATATATAGTATCCAATGTGTTTGGGGAACTTTTGTAAAGAATATTTAATTCATTATAATATTCCATTGATGGTGGTGAAATATTAAGTTATCATAATTTAACAGACATAATGTAAAACACTTTTATCCAAGATAAAATTAATTATCCTTTTTTTCTTCTCTTAAAATATTTTATGGAATATAATGAAGCATATATCATGTGTACTTAATTAATCATCTTATATTATTTATAATATAAATTTTGATACTAAATCACTTATATAATCATATAAAATAAATACAATAAAAACATACATACATTAATTTGGTCTATTTGAGTTTGATAAATTCTTTTGTATTAAATTCATTGATCTAAAAACCCATTTCATTATTAGTTGAATACAAGCTACAATCTCTGTCAATCATTACCTTGGTTTTAAAAAAATTATATTTACAAAAAAAATTAATGTATACATTTGGTATCCTATAACATTCAAAATTGATATATTTACATATATGACATAGGTACCGCACAAAGACATTCAATAGTGTTTCTTAATACCCTTTAGATATTGTAGATAGTTCCATCCTATGGAATCATTTCCCAACAATCTTGATAATGCCATTATGTTTCAATGTCCTTGATAATAAATTATAGAGAGACATTATTAGACTCCTCAACTAAATTTTCATCTACCAAATTTTTCTTTTTCCCACTTATACTATTGGTATAGTTACAAAATAAGAATGTCACATGAATAAATTATCTTTTCTTAACAATAATATAATATTAAGAATTCCATTCCTGAACTCATTCACATTGTCATAAAATTTCCATTAATGAAAAAATAATAGTTTTTATATGTAGTAAAATCCATTGAAAATCTAAAATCATTATATTCTTCAAATAATTTTGAGATCCTCGTGCCAAACTATTTCAATAATTGGTTTAATTGGGAAGGTGATTCTTTACTGCATAAAAGTTTCTTACTAACAAGATTTCCATCATGTTTTTAGTAGTAGAAGATGATTCTTACATTAGTATTCTATTTTTAGGATTTATATCAATGTTATGTTTGATGGAGGTGTTACTATATAAAACAATGATGATTTTTCTCATATGAGTATCATTTCATATATTCACTAAGTACATTTTCCATTAAACAGAATCCCACTGAAATGATGATACCTTTTTATTTAATCATATCCCTTAGTGTTACAAGATCCATTTTTTACTACATAATTATGCTGATTTGGAATTCTTATAACCATTTATTTATTTAGTTAGAACACTATTCTAATCATATTGTATATGAATCTGGTCTTATTGAGTGGATACATCATTATCAAATCCATAATATGGATAAACTGAACACTATTAATCTATTATACTAACTCTTATGGTTTCCCAACGAATTGTAACCAAAATATTAAAATGGGATTTGGTTAAATAAATTTTTAATATGTACACTTATATTATTCCTTGTAAAAGATTATCCATGGTCACTCTACTTTGAAAGAACCTACACAGTTAAAGTATTGAGGTCTTAACATGTGCATGCTTTAGAAAAAATCTAACGAGTCAATTTTTTTAAAGGGTATTTAACCTCACTATCTAATATCATTTTATTCTATTTACATGTATTCATGCTTCTCATTATTTAGTTTTGATTCGCATTCCTTCTACAAAATAAATATTTCCAAACCTTAATGATGTGAAATTATTCACACAACACATGGAAAATCCATAGTTAAAGTAGAATAAAACAAAACACATGATCATACCTAGCTTGTAACTCCTTATATACACATATTATAACTTATATTTGTAGTTAGACATTTAAACGAACTTATACATTATAATTAATAATATTTAAATTATATTTATGAAAAATACACAGGGTAGTAATCTTAATAAATAAACAACTAAAAAATGTATACAAGAGAAACAATTTATGAAAAATTAATAAATGAAACTAATTATAAGCACATTTATTACATATCCATGTATTATAGACATTCCATAATAAATATATACATTTTATATTTTTTAGAAATATTAACTCATTGAGGGGGCCTCTGAGTGGTGACATCCTCACTACCTCTCTTGTTATTTCCCCTCCTAAGACATGATTTGGAGGAGAGAGGATTTTATAATGCCTACCTAATGTCATATACCCAATTCCTATTAATTATATACATGATTATTTCTTCTTATGTCCCCATCTATTATCACATGTCTATCTTTATGGTTCATATTATTCTCTTTCTTCAGTGTTTTGTTCTTCCATTCTAGTTTTTTATCCTTTTTAGAGTAATTTATTGATAGTTGTGAATCTCACACACCCCTCTGTTGTTTTTTTATTTCTAACTTTACTAAATCCCATCATTGGTCCAGAATAAAATTTATTATTATGGATACGGATGGTGATGAGTTTTTTATAGTCTATTAGTAATTTCATTTTCTTCTCCAAGGTGTTAGTTTTTATCTATTAAATCCATCGGTGTTTATTCCACTTTTCTTACCATTTTTTTAAACACTATTCCCTTATTGGTATCTAAATATAGGATTTTTTGTATGGTTTGGGATATTGTGGATAAGGTGTTCTTAGTTTCCTAAGAGGTGCATCTTTCTATTGGCCTCATCCATTCCTTTGGGATTCAGTGTTCTTTTGGTGCTGAAGGTCTGGGAAGCCTGATCCATTAACTTATTTTATTATGGGATTGTAGTGCCTATCATCCATAGCTTCTTTATCTCCTATATGTGTTCATAGATTTTTATTATGTGATCTACTCTAAAGGTAATAGAATGACCAGTTTATGTGAGGATGCTGACTGGAGAAAGTTACACATCTTATATAATGGAAACCTTTTAAAGGGTAGGAATAATTCTATAGTTTTTGTGTAGTAGGTGGTGTTAATATAATTTTTCCCTCTACTAAATAATTCCTTTAGATAGTGGATTTATGTGTTCATCTGTTGGTTTGATGGTTTCTTTTAAGAACATGTTGGTCCTCTTGGACTTTTGGCATCACATTTTGGTTGATTTTTGTTTTTGGATTGATTTGGTCTTAGAGACGGTGAATATATTAACATGGTATAGTACTTGATTAATTTATGTGATGGGTTTGTGATTTTATGATGTTTTAAAAAAAATAAGAGAATCTTATTCTGGTGTTTTTTCTGATTATAGGAAGAAATGGTTGTTCTGATAGTGCTAGATTCGATGATAATGCCAGTGGCTCGATCAGTATTGGATATCTCTAATGATTCATCTTAATGGTAATTGTGGAGGACTTCATAATAATTAAGGGTATGTTTCCCTACCTATGAACAATTCAAGGATGGGAGATGTAGTTGAGTTGAAGGGTGGACCACCAGACATATGTTGTTTTTGTTTTTATTTTTCAATTTGAATTTCAAATTTCGAATATATGGTAGGTTGGTAGTTTTGATTCTCTGGTAGATTGGTTGACTTAGTATGGATGTTGTGGGTGGCTTCCCTTTTTAATCCCTAGAGTGGTTAATTTGAAGAATATAAAACTAACTTAGGCCCTAATATAAACTTTTTTTTATTACTCATTGTATATTATTTTACTTCAAATATATTATATTAGGTGAAATATAAAAAAATTATATTAAATTTAATGTTATTTTAAAAGTTTACATAAACTAAATACCATATATTTAATATTATTTAAACATTTATCAATTCAATTATCACAACTTCTTTTGATATAGTTTTTTATTTTTTAAATAAGTATTTTAATTTAAAAAATTCATAATTTTAGAAGTAAATCTTATATATTATGGTATTATTTTAAAATTTAGAAACATTTTAAAAATTACCCTAATAATTTATAAGTAAAAACATTATTTATAAATAATATGTGATATAAAATTTGAAAAGGAATTTTAATATTAACTTTTAATATTATGGAATATTTATTTAATAATTATTTCAAACAAAATTTAATTAATCCATTATAATGATTTTTCAATTAATTTAAAAATAAAATCTTCTATAAATAAAATAAATAAATCAAAATACCTTTTATTATAATTTATAAATAAAGTATAAATTATATAAATCAATTATTCATTGAATTTTTAGAGAAAAAACTCATACTATATCTAGTTTAATGATATACACTATAACAGATAGTGTATGAATCGTATATTGAATAACTAACACACACTGCCTACATAGGATTGAATCTGTGACTTGGAATCCACAACATATAATATATATTTTTTATTTAGTGAATCATGTGTACAAAAACCTATTAATCATTAAATCTACTCTCTTAGTTCATAAAAATGAATATCCTACATCAAACATCCATATAAATTTTGTTGATAGGCTTATGTAGGACTAAATACAGTCTTTTATGGAATACATAAGAATAATGTCATTATATCTACATAAGTATTACACCACAAAACATAGTCTATCATGGGATACAACATGGGGTATGTGTAAAATTAACTACAATTGTAGAGAAATTATGTATCACTAACCAATAATCATATGGATATCATAGCTTCCCACTATCCATGAGTAAAATTAACTGGGTGATGTGTAGAAATAACATAGCAATTGTGGATTTCATAGCTAATGATAAGTCTTTCATGATTGTAACCCATTTATTCCTATATTTTATTATTATATGTGTCATATCATATCAATGATATAATTTATTATGTTTCAAACATAAATTTGATCCATCATAACTTATGAAATCACATAATATATCAATCAATGCGTCTAAAATGAAGGATTTCACTAGATTGTAGCTGGTAATATTGAATATCATATGAAAAGACCATATCATTATTTATGACATCTCATAACATAAACAGAACCACAGTGAAAATTATCCATTATATTTTATAATAGAGAAAACTATATCCATAATATATAATAATTTCTTCATTTTAAAGTTGATTCCAAGACTCAATTCACATGGTAAATATTTGATACCAATGAATGGTTTTTAATGATTGATTAACTCTTAATCAATGGAGTGGAAGAGAATAAAAATAATAAATCCCAATATTACTATTAATGAAATAAAAAATTATTACTTAAAAAAGGAAGAGCTATTATGTACCTTTCATCAATGAGGTACGACTTCTTATTCTCCAATAGCTATGGTTCATAAGGATCAATAAGGAGAAATAAATAAAAACTCCCCCTATGGTGTACCCATGAGCTAATGTGAATCAACCATAATATGTATGGGATTACTCTAAATTATCAAATAATTATAGTTTATATTTAATAAAAGGGTAGGGTATATAGATCATCAAGAATAATAGATATTTTGATAAGGATGAGGCAAGATCATGTTATCACCATCTCATAGTGAATAACTCTTTATAAATCCCTTTAATGTTCTCCACAATTGTATATGCACTTACTCATGTGTTAAAATGTGTGAGTAAATTTCATTCATTCATTCATGAATTCATTAAATAAATCCTTCAACCTATCTAATTTGTTAACATATGAAATTTTTATTAACGATATCCCATATGGATTAATCAAAAGAAAACACTTTAACATTTATCTACCAATATAAGGAAATGGAGTCTTATTTTATATAGTCCTTATGATATACCTAAACATATAATAGGATATTACATTGTTTTCATTAAAAGCATACTCTATGACATACACATATCATACAATCTTATATGTCCAAATTCACATAAAATATACATGGTCATTGGGTAATATCTCCTTCACTGTCACTAAAATCTGTAACAGAGGTGAGAAACTATCGAAGACATACTAAATTTTTTATAAGGTTTATAAAGGACTTATAAAATATTTAAAGTCATCTTTGATCATTATTTCAGAAGGATATAAAATCCATATTTTATAATCAATTCCTTAAAACATTCTAAATACTCATTAATCATCTCACATTAACACATATCATTATAGCACCATAATATAGTATTCTATTGGATGTTTTGTGTGATACTATTGAATGTTGTGTGATTTTGTTCTAGGAACCAAAGTGTTTGGAAATGAATTTTAATTTAATATTAAAGTAGACTATTTCATAAAGAAGAATTTAACAATAAATTAATAGATGTTGAAATATTAGAAGATGTCTTTTCCAAGGAAAAATTCATGCCATATCTCATTCAAAGAAAGGTGAGAGCATAAATAGACCTGTAATCTTTGACGTTTATAGTTTTATTGAAGGAATCAAAAAATATCGATTCTAAGGGTATTACTACTTCAAAAAGTTTCCTTAGATATTAAATAAAAAAGATATTTCAGAATAAGTTTGCTCACAACCACTCCAAACTGAAGGACATACATAAGGATTGTAATCATCTCATTAAGGTTGAGTTTCTTAAGAATCAATTATTTTCTATAAAAAATTTAATTCCTTAGTATTTTAAATTTTCATTTTTTATTATTACTAATAAAAAACATAAGGGAATTAACTTGTATAAGATAAATATTTTTTCAATTTATGTTTAAAATTTTATGCCTTTAGAGCCTTGCCTTAATAGACTAGAAGATGGTGGAATTATCTGGGGGTCTGTGTGATTTGAATAAGTCCTATAAATTCAAAACCATTTTATTACACTAACATGTTGTGGAAATTATGGTAACGTGAATAATCATACAGATTTTTTTTAAAGTGGCTTCCACCAAACCATAACATTCAATGGTACAATAGAATTTTTAGAGAATTATGATAACTTCACAACAACATGAATTTGGGAAGTTGAAAATAAATACAATAGAATAGAATCAAAAAACGTGAAAAACTGGATGTATATGGATTATATATTATGATTTAATTCTCAAACTCACATGGTAATGAGTACATAATAGTGTACTTAGACACTTTCTCCAAATGGGTTGAATTTATTTCAATACTAAAACAATTAGGCTCTTTAATAGTGAAAATTGATAAGAAAAAACATATTTTGTACACATTATGTTCAAAGGGAAATTATAAATTATAATTTTTAGAACTTTTTGAATAAATAATTAAAAAATTTAATGGATAAGTATAGCTATAAGAACAATACAAGAACTATCTATTAATTAAAATTTAGTGGAAAATAAAAAATAAAAAACAAGGGTTTGAAAGGTATTTTGGAGAAGTCAGTGAAATTTTAAGGGAATGATTGTACATATAAGTTTTAGTATGAATTTTTTGAATATATAAATACTTATAATACATGGATTTTCCCTATTTACTGTATAGGTAGAAGAATTCATTGCTGTACAAGTAGGGTTCGAGTCCATAGGGATTGAAGAATTAACCTTGAGACACTCAGATTTCATTTGGGGTATTTAGTTATGAAGTCTCCAAATAATTTTATTGATTTAATTTTAATAACTAATGAGTTGATTTGTAAATCAAAAATCACACAGAAATACATATCCTAAACCAATTAGTAAATATGGATTCATCCCATGTTGTCACTTGGGCTTGAATGGATGTAATTATTTTCATATGAAATTTCATTTCACTTGTTCAAGAATTATAAGAAACCGAGATAATCACACAAAATAAATCAAAAGTTTAATCCATATGCAATTAAAATTTTAATAAAAAATCACTTAGAGTATCACTTTAATGGTCTCTCTAAGGAATGGGATCTTACTAGAACTCAAAATGTATAGTTGTTAAAGTTGGTGAAGGAAAATAAAAAAATAATTCAATGGAATGAGATCTCAAACCAAATAACTATGTAATGGACCAGACTCTCCTGGTCCATCCCATTTCCAAATTTCTAGTGTTTGGCATTCCCTAGACCCATTAGGTCTGGATCCTAAGGGTGGTGTCTCGGTGGTATGATTTCATTGTGGTGTCAACCATCAGTGACACCAATCAGTGGGTCACCGATCGGTGTGTCACTGATCAGTGTGTCACTGTTCAGTGTGATACCGATCGGTATGTCACCAATCAGTGAGACACCAATCGTTATGACTCTGATCTGTGTGTCACCAATCAGTGGGTTACCGATCGGTGTGACACTGATCAGTGCCATGGGGGGATTGTCGGGTTTCTCTTCCCCAATTTTCCCAGTAATTCAACTTTTTACTAATCTAAACCTTTTAAAGTGGTTCAAGGCCATTTTTAAACCCATAAATGATATCTACAGTCCCCTATCAGTGGGGAGACCCTCAAAAACCCATATTGTGTGTCACTGTTACCTGTTTCCTCTGTTTAAATAAAATATTTTAACCCACAGATGTTACTACCACCTCCCCAATGAAAATTAAATAACAATTATTCCCATCATGTGTAACCACCCAACCATGTAGTGAAACCATGATCTTCCATTAAAGAAATTATAAATTCTTATCTCATGACTCCAGGATCATGCCTCTTTATATCGCACTGGAATTATTTTCTTCTTATTCATGGATAGGTCTTTTCTACCCAAGGGCATATTTGGAGTCCCCTTCCTGAGGCGAGTGTTGTGCCTGTTCTGTAGCCTTTACTCCTCATTCTTAGAGTCCGCAGAGTTCCTCCCTTTAATGTTTTACATCACAGTTCTTGGCGCGTGGAGAGAAACTTTGATCGTTGATCATCCAGGAATGGTTGTTCTTTAGTATCTCTTTACTCTGTATTATGCAGGGTGTGTATGAAAATTTTTCATATGGGGAAGGATGAAACCATACCTTAATTATGATAATTAAAATAGTTTGAATAGATGAAGGGGTGTTTTTTTGTTTCCAGTGTACTCTTTTACACCTTTTTATATGTTGTGGATTGTATTGGCTTATTTCCACTGAAAATCATGGTCGTTGGTGGTCTTTTCATTCGAACTAATGATATTTAGTTGTCAAGATAGTTATATGATTGAATGGCTGTAACATGGAAAACTGGTAAATCACGTAAACTCGGTTGATCAATTGGATGACCAATGAATAAGAATCCTTGTGTGATCACCTTGATTAACCAAACAGAAAGACGGAACTAAATGAATAGCATATTCCAATTTTAAAACTCCCTTGCTCTTTTTTTTGTGATGTTTACGGTTGATGCTTGTAATGTGACTTGGATAGAGATGGGATCCGCTATTGTGGTTCAGTTGTTAGATAATGATCATGTTCCCATATGTCGGGGCTCGTATTATTTTCAGTACTTCAAGGGATCTCACAGATCCCTTTTGTTGTTGTGACTTTACAAGAGAACTGGGTGTGAATGCTTACATTGATGTTTGGTTGTTTTTCCTTCCTTGGATTGTTGATATGCATGTTAATTTCCCAGTAGTTAAAAATTACATCAAATAGAATCACTTGAATATGGAAACGAGAATGGGTTTAATGGGGAATTTTTTTCCGGTAATGAGTTGTGACATGGTTGTGCTGCTTTTTATGAATGAATAGTAATGAGGGTGATTGTGGTTGGGCTAGTTTTCGAACCCACTAGGATGCGATGAGTGCTTATTTACCTATATTTATAACTTAGTTCTTATGTTTTATATTCGCACCCCACCCATGTTGAGAACTTTGTGCCAAACACACACATTTCAAGGGGGAGGGTGTTTTTTCCAACACTGATGTGAGTGGATGGTTATTATCTCTTTTTCTGATCCCTTTCACGAGTAGCCCAAGACTCTCCAGGAAGGCTATGAAGGCCTAAGGTCCATTATGTCCCATGATATTTTGGGCAGGGTAAGTGGTGGTGGTTGGCCCAGGTGTGTACATGCAGGTGGTTTCCCAAGTGCCTTCATGATGAGGCCCAGGTGTCTTTTGCTATGGAAATAGTTGTTCGGACTCAGGTGTGTGTGGGCATGGTTACGTTTGGTTATTGTGGCCAAGGTGTCTGCGGGTGGGATGTGTGATAGATATAGCCCTTATGTTTGTGGGCAGAATTTGTGGTAGTGATGTCCCATGTGTTTGCAACTGGGATGTGCAGTTGTGATAGCCCAGGTGTGTGCGGGCAGGGTGTGGCAGTGGGACTGCACTGAGAATGGAAGGAGAGGTCTGATGTGTAGGATGTCTACAATGACTAGTGGGAAAGTGGTGAGGGGTACCCGAATATCGATTTGTTAATAATATTGCATTACTTGAATTGCGTTATTTGGGGAGTGTTCCTTGGCGAGGTTGGGGTGGATAGTTTCCTTGATAGGTGATCTGTTTTTTCTCTATTTCTCACGGGCATTAGAATGTCTCCCCACTTGTGCACAAGTTCTTTTGGTTTTCCCTACTGAGTATACATGTATACTCGCCCTACATATATAAAACTTCTTTCAGGTTTCCAGGAGGAATTTGGGGATCGTGTAGAAACATACTAGTTTGGACGTTGGGACACTTGTTGTTTCTGCTTTTCCTTTACTTGGTACATTATTTTGGGGCATTCTTATACTTTTGTAGAATTTACTTTTGTACATGCATATCAGAATGGTTTGCTTTTGGCTTTACGTTTACCTCTAGTTCTGGTGTTGTTTGGATTTTCCATTTTGTCTCCCGATCCTACTAAATTAAAAGGGTGATGCCTTCCATCTCCTGTGTGATTCTATACCCTTGGTTCTAGTTTCCACTCCAGGACATATTGAAGGCAGGTTTCGGGGGTCATTATCTCTCCTTCAGCTTGATGAAGGAAGGGTATGGAAATTCCATTGTCCGTTCCCTCATCATGGTGAAGGAGGGTCATGATAGAATTGTATCAAAGGCGGTCGAGAGATAGGATCGTGTCTAGAGTTGGGCATAGTGGGGATTTCTTGGGATGGTAGGGAAACAGTGTTAGTCAGTTTGGTTCGTGAAATTGGCTAGGGAATACCGGCTAGGAAATGGGATTTTTGGGCCCCTCGTGATCCAATGCAAGGACTCTAGGCCTGCTGAACGACCATGTCAGGCTACACTGATTGTAGGTTATAGACCCTAGGAAATAAATTCATCTTAATAACTTGTGTTCTTGTATTTCTTGGGTATTTTGGAGATTAAAAATGAATAATAAGACTATGAAAATTTCAATGCAATCTTTTACAGTACTCGGGTTTTGGCATTCCTTGATTACCTTGAAGTTATGGCACCCAGATGAAAACCACGAGTAGTGCGGGCGATCGAGGCCTATGAAGTTGTTTTTGTTGATCCACAGAGGGCTGATCGAGAGGAGGATTATCACCAGTGGAAGATAATGCTTCATGCCTTTCACTGGAAGACCCTCTGGAAGTACAAGGACAGCAACTCCGACATGGAGACAAGGAGCTGGCTCGAGGAGCTGGTGATATATTTCACCTTGATCTCAGCTCTGATGGAGTACTAAGTTCTTATGGCTATAATCTAGATGCGGGGAGCAGAATTTCAATTGTGTACTCTCTACCTTTTGGAAAAGATGGAGGCTAAGGTTGTGTGGACTAACTTTGAGAAGGAGTTCCATGCAGAATTCCTCTCATCCATGATGATGGCTGAGAAGAGGTAAGATCTTCTCTCCCTCCAGCAAGGGAGCATGTTAGTGAGGGATTTGGGGATCAAGATCAAATATCTCCTTCATTTTGCTCCGGACCTTTTTCTAGATGTGGAGTCTCGGGCGAGATTTTTAGAGGAGGCAGTATGACCTTCTCTTTAATATGTTGTTCCTCCCATCACCATACCGATGTACATGGACGTCCAAAAGAAGGCTGAAATGGTGGAGAGAGTAAAAAAAACTAGGAGGTATGCCACCAATGGAATGCCTGTTGGGATCGCCAAAGGGGAAAGCAGTTAGCAGTAGGCCTCCTGCTTCAAGGCCTTCTTGGTTTCAGCCAGTGGGGAGTAGGCCCCCACACTTCAATTTTTAATCTCCCGGTCCTTGACCTTTCCTTGTGGGACCAAGACCGAGGTGCTTAATCTGTGGCTGATGTGGTCACCATGGAATCAGTTCCGGACCGAGCGCAGTATTGTGGGGGTGGGCAGGTTCCGTACCCACCGCTGCTGCAGCAGCTTCCAGCCAGGCTCTATCAGCAGCAACAGTAGTAGAAGGGACAACGAGCTGCCACTCCTCCTGTAACGCCCCGACCCTAGTTACCCAGAGTCGGTGCATTATTACATAACATTGGCATGATCATGAGAAAGATCAAGTCTCGAAAGACGGATTAGTTTAGTAGCCTTGGAATAACTAGATACATCCATAAATGTTTACATTACATCATAAAAAAAACATCTTGTCTTCATATCCCCTCATACTATCCCTGCAGGTCATTCATAAATTACTTCTTCATAATCCTGGGAAAAAAAATATATTCTAAATATACTTTAAAACCACTCAAATTCACAATTTATCACTATTAATTATTTTGATTAAAAAAGTTGTTTTTAATTAAAATTTAGTAATTTTCACTATTCATCAAAATATGAAAGTTATCCGAAAAGTACCAAAATTTCACCTTAGGCTAAATTCGATATTCCGAATCCAAAAATGAAGTCCATTTTGAAATATAATATATATATAATTTCAAAAAGTAGGTATTACTATTCATAACGGCTAGTTTGATTGGTTGTGGTGTGTTAAAATCTCGAAGTTGCGTACAATGCACGTCATTGCATTATTCGAAAGGAAACATACCGAGGAAGCTTGGGGTGTTACATTCTCCCCTCCTTCAATAAATTGCGTCCTCGCAATTTTTTAAAATTTTGCTTGGGAATATAATGGAAAGTCCCACATCGGAAAAAGAGTCAATAAAACTATCACTTTAAAAGAAAGAAAGAGAGGTATAAGGGTCATCCAAGATAACCCATACTAGGATTCCATGTAAGAAAACATGGATATGGATGATAAACTAAGTGTCAAGTTCTGATGTAGAGGGATAGAAATCATGATCAGGAGAAAGTTAACAATGAGAAAACCACAAACTTGTGTTGGGACAAACGACCATTAGTCTCCTAGTAGGAAAGTAAACGGACAACATTTTTTTTTAAGTTACATTACATAAGGAAGAGTAATTCATTTATGATATTGACTAAGAACATTATGAGATATACTTACATTTTAATTAGATTTTCATTCTTTAATAAATTTCCACCACTAACTCATTTTTTTTAAACGATGAGTATTCAAGAAGACTTGGTCACACTGGAAGAGATAGAATAAACTTCTGTAGAATCACATGATCCATGAAGGATAAACCATATATTTACATTGTCTTTGAAGATTAATCAAAACCAAAATGGTCGGTGAATGATCTAATGATCCCCCAAAAGGATATTCATAAATATGCACTAATCTTAATTTCTAAAATTAAACCAACAATACCCCAAAGTTAAATAGATACCATTCAATAACCAATTGTCCTTAAAATCCTTTAATATAATCCAAACTAATATTGAAACCCAAAACATAGAAGAATTTGATTATGTAGTCTCCCATGTTAAATTGTATCTCCAAATGACATCAGATACTCTTAAAGTCACATACTCAAAAGTAATTAACCTAATCACATATTCTCTATTATAGGTTAATCATTTCCATAAATAACCCAAATCACTATAAATCCACAATAAAAACGTAGATAAAAATCTATCATTACTCCACAAATGAAACCCCATAGTATTCTATTTTCCTTGGGCGTATAGTTTTCCCAACAAAGCGAACATCTTCCAAAATAACATTTATCACTTAATCACCAAATCATTTTCCTATACCAAGGGTATTCTTTTGATATGAAATAAGAACCCAAATCAACTTATTATTGATCAATAAAATCATTTAACTAAAAAAAAAGTCACACTAACCAGGGACTTCACGTAGTCCAGTGGTAGGCGATAAATCCCAATCGCACTTTGGTTGTGGTTCGATTCCCATAGCTTTGTCCGACGCGACGGGTTGTCACACGGTCTACGTGTTGTCCTTTTTCAAAAACTATATTTTATAATATTGCCAAAATGAGATAAATTCCTCAAAATACTATATCATAAATTTAACCACAAATGTTATATCATACCTTGAATCTTCATCCCAAATTAGAATAACTTATAATTCTCTCAAACCCCAATGATCATATAAATCCAAATGGTTATTTATACCCATATCCACAAGAGAAGAGACAATTCTTCCTCAAATATCATTCTCACATGGCAAACTGCGGGGTTACAAATACAAGAGAAAATTATTCCATAGTAAACCCATCAACAAGGAGTGCTAATACTTTTTAAACATTTCTCCAACCATTTATTCCCACATAGCATCTTCTTTGACCAAGAAAATATCCTATAGAATAGGACATTCACTCGGGTAATGGCCAGGTCCCCTACATTTACGGCAAATGACTGTAAATGGACTCTTGGGACCATTTTTATCTTCTTCCATAGTACTCTTCATTTTTCTTCGGCAATTCTTTACTTTATGTCCTTCCTTCCCGCACGTAAAACATTTCGTTGTCCCATTGAGACACTTTCCTGGGTGTCTCTTTCCACATTTCCTACATGATGAAAATTGAGGGTTCTTTTCTCCATGGTCTCCATTGCTGGAGCTCTTATCATTTATCACCTTTCTCTTCCTTGTTGAGTCTGGGAGTTGGTTAATATATATGTTGTTGATCATATTTTTGGAAAACTTATTTGGCATAAAGATGATATCTTTTACGCCTATCAACATTCCAGTTTGTTGCTCATTGCCACCACCGTTCCCATCTTGTACATCATTCTCAAAGTCACTATGACTTCCTTGGAATCCAGCAATTGACTAAAACCATAAAGCATTGTGTGAGTAATAGTAGTCGTAAAATCATTTAGAGATTAAAATGTCACCATATTCTCAATTTGAAACATATTAGGATTAACCAAGGTCATTTACTCTCATCTTATATATATATTACTTAAATTGGTTTGTAAAGAAAATGTAAATTATCCTAAGCATATCCCCCGGGAGTGTCGTAACCAAGAGTGCAGCAAGGCCCGTTGTCGTGCACCAGTTCCCGTTCGAGTCTAGCTCAAAGCGGTGTTTTCGGGTTTTACCCCTAGGTACATCTGTGCCAGAGCCGCCTCTACCTGCTCGTATCCAGACAGGGATGTATTGCTCGGAAAACTCACAAAATCTCTACAATACCAAAATTCTAGGAAGTTCTTTTATACTAATCCTCAAAGTTCATCTTAGGTCTACGTGCTCTAATCAGAGTTTATCTAAACCTAGCTACCAAGGTTTGTACTAAACTTCCTCTGATACCAACTGTAACGCCCCGACCCTAGTTACCCAGAGTCGGTGCATTATTACATAACATTGGCATGATCATGAGAAAGATCAAGTCTCGAAAGACCGATTAGTTTAGTAGCCTTGGAATAACTAGATACATCCATAAATTTTTACATTACATCATAAAAAAAACATCTTGTCTTCATATCCCCTCATACTATCCCTGCAGGTCATTCATAAATTACTTCTTCATAATCCTGGGAAAAAAAATATATTGTAAATATACTTTAAAACCACTCAAATTCACAATTTATCACTATTAATTATTTTGATTAAAAAAGTTGTTTTTAATTAAAATTTAGTAATTTTCACTATTCATCAAAATATGAAAGTTATCCGAAAAGTACCAAAATTTCACCTTAGGCTAAATTCGATATTCCGAATCCAAAAATGAAGTCCATTTTGAAATATAATATATATATAATTTCAAAAAGTAGGTATTACTATTCATAACGGCTAGTTTGATTGGTTGTGGTGTGTTAAAATCTCGAAGTTGCGTACAATGCACGTCATTGCATTATTCGAAAGGAAACATACCGAGGAAGCTTGGGGTGTTACACCTCCGAGAGCAGGTGTTACATGAGGAGGTCGGCCACATGGCACTCTTCAAGGACCATGACTAGGGCGTGGTCAGGGAGGTAGCCGTTAGCTGAGGCTAAGAGGTGTTGGGCATTGGCAGTTATAGGCTGTAGAGGAAGCAGTTTCAGTAGGGCTGGAAGACATTTGTGGTATGATCAACATGTTTAGTACTCTTATTATTCCTTGTTTAATACAAGAGATTCACACACCTTTGTTTCACCTAGTCTGGCCTGTGATCTAGGTTTAGATGTTGAGAGACTTCCATTTCCCCTGGTGTTGAGTATGCCAATCGGAGGATAGCACGACTTGTTTTATGTTTTCTGAGGGTGTAGACTGATGATAGGTCTACATCAGTCTAGCGTGGATCTTCTGATATTGCATATACATACATATGATGTCATCTTAGGCATCGACTGGATGTTTTCTATACACGCTGTTATGAACAATTTCTGAAGAAGAGTCATGTTCTCTGATAGGGATGGCCAGCGTGTGACTTTTACTAGTGAGCGGGGTTTCCAGGAAGGTATCTGGGGAGTAGAGCCCCTATTTTCCTTGTTAGCTAAGATATCCATGTATTCGATAGATACAAAGATGTTGGATGTCCAGGGGATCATCAGTGAGTTCATGGACATCTTCCCTAAAGAAGTGGAAACTTTACCCCCTCGATGTGATGTTGAGTTTGGGATATACTTTCAACCCAGTGCTTGTCCAATTTTGATGGCTCTTTATTGGATGGCGCCTTCTGAGTTGTGGGGGTTACAGATTCAGATTGATGAATTGATGAAGAAGGGTTTTTTCCAACCTAGCATGTCACCATGGGGTGCTTCGTTCTTGTTCACGAAGAAGGAATATGGTGGTCTCAGGCTGTTCATAGACTACCGAAGACTGAATCAGGTAACAGTTAAGAATCATTACCCTCTCTTGTTGATAGATGATATCTTTGACTAGATGAGGGGAGCAGGTTGGTTCTCTGAGATCTATCTATGGTCGATGTATCACCAGTTAAGGGTGAAGGACAGTGATATTATGAACACTGCTTTCGGGTACTGGTATGGGAAATTTGAGTTCCTAGTCATGTCTTTCAGTGTTATGAACGCACGTATTGTGTTCAAGGTTCTCATGATCTCTTTTTTCTGTGAGTTTCTGAACCGGTTCGTCATTGTGTCCATCGATGACATATTTATCTACTCATGATCAGAGGAGGAGCATACCAATCACCTTAGGATGGTCTTGTAAATCCTTCGACACCACCAAATCTATGGAAAATTTTCTAAGTGTAAGTTCATGACATGAGAAGTGCATTTACATGGACACGTGGTGTCTCAAAAAGGGGTAGCGGTTGACCCGTCAAAGGTTTCAGTGGTTGTTTCTTAGGAAGCACCCATGAATGTGATCAAGGTTCGAAGTTTTCTAGGACCGATAGGCTATTATAGGAGGTTTGTACTAGACTTATCTCGAGTTGCATCTCCCTTGACAGCTTTGACTAGGAAGGGCTAGGCCATTATGTATAGTGAGCAGTTCTAGGAAGCCTTCAGTTGTCTAAAGGGGAATTTGGTTAGTGCCACAGTGCTGAGGTTACCAGAAGAAGGGTTGTTGTTTGAGGTATTTTGTGCTTCTTCTGGACATGTCCTGGGATGTGTTCTGATGCAGCTACGAGGAGTGATAACTTATGGGTCATGGCAGTTACGTTCTCATGAGCGTAACTACGCCACCCTTGACCTTGATTATGTAGTGGTAGTGTTCGGTTTGAAGTTGTGGTGGCATTACCTCCTCGGGGAGCACTTTGTGGTATTCACGGATCACAATAGTTTGAGGCGTACCTTTACACAGCGGGACCTGAACTTGCGGCAGTGAAGGTGGGTGGAGTTTCTTCAGGACTACAACTTCGAGATATCATACACTAAAGGTGAGGGGAACTTTGTGAATGATGCCTTGGTAGGAAGTCATGGAGAGAAGTTGTTCAAGAATATGTGGATTCATGGAAGTCAATAGAAGAGTTGGTTTCCCTACCCCTGGATGAAAGGATGGATGGTGGTAGAGGTTTTCTATTTCATATGACAATGCAGTTCTCACCATTGCAGTAGGTGGAGGAGTCTCAGTGGGGAGAATTTGAGAGTGAAGGGATGCACGATTGGGTAAACCCAGGCAATGCTATGGAAGGGTGGTCGGAGGATGGTCAGAATCAGATGCTTTTCTAGGGAAGTTTTTTGTCCCAGAGATGATTTGTGATAGAGTCCTCCATGAGTTCCATAACTCACTCATACCGGTACACACTGGAGTTTCCAAGCTGTACTGATGCTTGAGGTAATATTATTGGTGTCCCGGGGTGAAACGGGCAGTGGTGTAGTTCGTGGCAAGGTACCTCGTGTGTCAGCAGATGAAGGCTAAACACCACATCCTAGGTGGTTTGTAGCATCCTTTATATTTCCTCGAGTGAAAGTGGGATGACATCTCGATCTATTTCGTCAAAGGACTACCCAGTGTTCATAGAGGTTTTGAAGCTATCTGGGTAGTGGAAGACAGATTGACGAAATCAGCTCACTTCCTAGCGATCAAGGAGTCGAGTGCAGTGGATGCCTTAGCATAGAGATACATGGATGAGGTGGTGCAGTTTCATGGAGTTCCAAGTTCTATAGTCTCAGATAGGGATGTGCGGTTTACCTCACGAGTCTGGAGGGAATTGCAGCATTCCTTTTGAACCCCGCTATGACTTAGCACAACATTCCACCCCCAGACAGCTGGGTAGACAAAGAAAACCATCCAGACCATAGAGGATATGCTACGAGCATGTGTTTTGGAATTTGGGGGATCATGGCAGTAACATTTTCCCTTACTTGAGTTTACTGAAAATAATAGCTATCAATCTATTATTCACATGTCATCGTTTGAAACCTTGTACGGGTGGCTGTGTTGTTTGCCCGTGCGCTAGACCGAGGTTGGAGTGGCAAATGTTCTTTACCCATAGGTGGTGCAGAGCACAATAGAGAAGGTTCAACTTGTGTGTGAGACGATAAAGGAAGCTCAAGACCAGCAGAAGTCATATGTCGATCATAAGAGGATGCCCTTGGAGTTCGAGGTTGGGGACCTTGTGTTCTTGATGGTTTCTCCTAGATGTTTGTAGTGAAGGTTCGATAAGGGGAGAAAGCTCTCTCATAGGGTCAAAGGGCCTTTTGAAGAGTTTGGGTGAGTCGGAGAGGTGGCATATCAGCTGGCATTTCCACCTCAGTTGGAAAGGATCCACAACATTTTCCATGTCTCCCATCATCGTCGATATCTTCATGATGACTCCTTTGTCATTGACTGGGGAGTTTTGGATATAGGGAATGATGCAACGTTTGTGGAGTGACCAGTTAGGATCAAAGATCTAAAGGATTATGTGATTCATGGACGAACCATCCCTTTGGTTCATGTGTTGTGGAGGCCTGGTGGCCTAGAAGGGAGTACCTGAGAACGGGAGGCACAAATGTGCGGCCAGTACCCAGAGCTGTTTTGAGTTTTGTTCTATTTTGTTTTGTTCTTGTTGGTGATGTAATGATGATTTTATTTGTTAGTGAATGTTTATGAAAAGACTTGATATGTGTGGAAGGGAGGACCTGGTCCTTAATCAAGACGCATTAAGATTGATGTGATTCAACCCGTGCGGGCGAGTCAGTGATGCCCAAAGCTAATAGTATCTTAACATGGATGGAAGAACTCCCCGATCTGTGTGTTGGGACAATGTGATCCTTGGGTTTGGTATAGCTTTTTGGGGTAGTTTTTCCCCGATATGTATCTTTTGAGGTGGTTGTTCGGACCCCTCTCTTATCTTTGGGTCTAGATTTGATTTTCGAGGATGAGAATAGTTCGATAGGTATCTAATGTAATGTTCCAGACCCTCCTGTTCCATCCCTTTTCCAAATTTATGGTGTTTGTAATTCCTTGTACCCATCAAGTCTGGATCCTAAGGGCAACGTCTCGGTGGAAAGATGTAATCGTGGTGTCAACCATCGGTGTCACCGATTGGTGGGTCACTGTTCGGTGTGTCACAAATCAGTGTGTTACTGATCGTTGTGACACCTATCATTATGACACCAATCGGTGTGTCACCAATCCGTGTGTCACCGGTTAGTGTGTCACCAATTGGTGTGTCACCGATCCGTGTGTCACCGATCAGTGTGACACTGATCGGTGTGTCACCGATCATTGTGACACTGATCGGTGTGTCACCGATCTGTATGTGATGGATCAGCGTGTCACCGATCGGTGTCGTGGGGGGCTTATCGGGTTTGTCTTTCCCAGTTTTGCTGGTAATGCCACTTTTATGTATTTTAAACCTTTTAATGTGGTTCAAGGTCATTTTTAAATCCCATAAACAATATATAAAGTCACGTAAGAGTGGGGAGACCCTCACAGACCCATACTTTGGGCCAATGTTATCGGTTTCCTATATTTAAATAAAACCTTTTAACCCACAGCTATTACGGTCACCTCCCCAATGAGAAATTAAATAAAAATTAATCCCATCATGTGTAACCACCCAACCACATGGTGAAACCACAATCCGTCTTTAAATTTGTTCAAAATTCACAGCCCATAACTTCAGGATCTCGTCTCTTTATATCGCACTGGAATTATTTTCTTCTTATTATGGGCTGGGTTCGTTCTCCCGATTGGTGAATTTGGATTCTCCTTCCCGAGGTGAGTGGTGCCCATGTGCTCTCGCCTTTTCTTCTCATTCAAGGTGTCCTCAGAGTCCCCCCCCCCCTCATGTCGTGCATCATAGCCCCTGGCGCTTGGAGAGAAACTATGTTCGTTGATCATCCAGGTAGGGTTTTTCCTTAGTCTCTCTTTACTGTGTATCATGTGGGGTGGGTATAAAAATGTTTCTTATGGGGATGGATGAAACCAGACCTTAATAAAAATAATATATGGACTTTTAAGGGATGAAGGGGAGTGTTTTTTGTTTCTAGTGTACTCTTTTACCCCTCTTTATATGTTGTGTATTGTATGGGCTTATGTCCACTAAAAATCATGGTCGTTGGTGGTATTTTCTTGGGCAATAATGATCCTATGTTTTCTATTTAATTATATGATTGAATGGATGTAAAATAAAAACTGGTAAATCACGTAAAATCGGTTGATTAAATGGATTCCCAATGAATAAGAATCCTTGTGTGATCACCCCAGTTAACCAAAAAGAAATATGGAACTAAATGAATGGAAAATTCAAATTTGAAAACTTCTTTTCTCTATTCTAGTAATGTTCACGATTGATGCTTTTGAAGTGACGTGAATGGGGATGGGATCCCCTATTGTGGTTCATTTTTTCGCTTATTATCATGTGCCCATATGTTGGGGCTTGGTTTGGTTCCAGTACTTCGAGGGATATCACAGATAACTTTTTTTTTGTGACATTACCAGAAAACCGAGTGTGAATACTTAAATTATTGTTGGGCTATTTTTCCTTCCTTGGCTTGTGGATATTCCTGTTAATTTACCAGTAGTGAAGAATTATTTCAAATGGAATCACTTGAATATGAAAACGAGAATGGGTTTAGTGGGGAATTGTTTTCCAGGAATGAGTTGTGACATGGTTGTGATTATTCTTATGAATGAATAGTAATGAGGGTTTTTTTGGTTGGGCTGGTTTTGGAACCCCTAGGTTTGGATGAGTTCTTGTTTACCTATATTTATAATTTAGTTCTTATGTTTTATATTCACGCCCCACCCAAGTTGAGCACTTCATTCTGAACACCCCCATTTCATGGGGGAGGGTGTTTTGTCCAACACTCCTGTGGGTGGCTGGTATTTAGCTCCTTTTCGGCTCCCTTTCCCGAGTTCCCCAAGACTCTTCGAGCAGGATGTGATGGCTTGAGGTCCATTATATCCCTAGATTCATCGGGCAGTGTATGTGGTGGTGGTTGGCCTAGGTGTGTGCAGGAAAGTGGTTTCCCAAGTGCCTTTAGGATGAGGCACAAGTGTCTTCAGTTGTAGCAGTAGTTCTTCGGACCCAGGTGTGTGCAGGCGTGGTTACATTTGGTTGTTGTGGCCCAGGTGTCTGCAAGCAGGATGTGTGGTAGTGATAGCCTAGGTGTCTGTGGGAGAAATGCGTGGTAGCGATAGCCCAGTTGTTTGCAGGCATGATGTGCGGTTGTGATAGCCCAAGTGTGTGCGGATGGGGTGTGGCAGTGGGACTACTGTGAGAATGGCGAGAATGGTCTGATACGTAGGATTTCCTTAATAACTAGTGGAAATGTGGTGCGGGGTACCCGGATATCGATGTGTTAATACTATTACATTACTTGACATGCGTTATTTGGGGAGTGTGCCTTAGTGAGGTTGGGGTGGATAGTTTCCTTTCATGGTGCTCTGGTTATCTCCTTTCTCACATGAATTAGAATGTCTCCCCACGAGTGCATGAGGGCTTTTGGTTTTCCTTACTGAGTATACCTGTATACTCACCCTACGTATATAAAGCTGCATTCAGGTTTCCAGGAGGACTTCGGGGATTATGTAGGACTGTACTAGTTTAGACGTTGGGGCAGTTGTTATTCCTGCTTTTCCTTTCTTTGGTACATTCCTTTGGGGGTTTCTAATATTTTTGTAGCATTTACTTTTGGACATGCATATGGGAATAGTTTTCTTTTGGCTTTACTTTTAACTCCAGTTCTTGTTTTGTTGGGATTTACCATCTTATCTTCCGATGCTACTAAATGAAAAAGGGTAATGCCTTCGTTATTGTGTGTGATTTTGTACCATTTGTGCTAGTCTCTACTCTGGGACCTATTGAAGGCGGGTTTCGGGGGTCATTATCTCTCCTTCAACTTGAGGAAGGATGTTTCTGGCAATTTCTTTGTCCCTTCCCTCATCTTGGTAAAGGAGGGTCATGAAAACTAACCTAATAATTTAATCACATTAAATGAAATCCCAAAAATTCTTAATAAAATCTTTATAATCATACCATAATAGGTTTATCCTTCCATTTATTGAAATCTCTCCAAGGAGGGGAGAAGTCGGCTTAAAGGAGCTGAATTGGATAATGGAAAAATAATCAAATAACAATAACTTCTGTTGTAGTGAGAATGCATTCACACTATAAAATAATCATATATATAGGTATAAATATGATAATAATAAGTATTAAGAAGAATTAATAACATTAAATTATGAAAATATATTGAATTATAACACCTTAAATGTTAAGAAAAATAGTAAGACATCAAAATGGCTACATGAAATTTCACGAAGAACAACAATCAAAATAGATCCATTTTTTCCAAAATACACCTTAAATAGATCCTTTTAGTCTCTATGGTTGATATACACTATTAATATTATTTTAATTCCAGAGTTTATATAAAAACTGGTGGAAAGTCGTGGAGAATTAACCTTGCATCCTTTATATGGAAGCATGCAATCATTTTCTCTGTCCTCTTTGACATTCTAGAATGACATTGATAAATTCAAAATTTGGAATGGTTATAGAAGTTATAAAATTTATATATAGAATTATTATAAAATTTTTTAACATTTCATCACAGTTTGGATCATCCATTTTATAGTTATGAAATAAATGGTGAGATGAATTACAGGGCTTTGGAATATGAAATAGAATTAAATCTTCCAATTTGTTAGTTTAGGTATCTCTCTAAATAACCCAATTCTTCTCTTAACCAATTTTATTGAATATTCAAAATTACATTCCTTATATTATAATGACTTCTTTGATTTTTTGGACTTCAATTTTTGGTTCCATAGTTTTTTAAATGGGATGCATTCAAATCTTTTTTTCCCAAAAATGTCTTTACTGGAGGCCGAATATGATAAAAATTTTTTATGAATCTAAAATTTATAAAAGAATACGTTATTTTTCCTAGGATTTTAATATTCAAGGTCCTAAAATATCAAAAAATAATTAATATAATGTGTTCTATAGTATGATGTAAAAATTGAAGGAGATTAATACATATTAAACATGATTAGCACAAATCATGGGAAATTAATTTTAAATTATAAAATGAATTGACCAAGGATTTTATGAATAATTTTGCATAATAAAATTCATCAAAATTCAATGAAAATTATTTACCTTTAATGTCCAATCACACCCCCATATTGAGATTTTATAGTCACTATAAAACTACTAAAGAATAAAATTCAATCCACTTATCCTAACATCTTTTAATATACAATGTTTGACATCATCATCTGATATCAAACAATCATTAAAACTATTAAAATTATTTATAACAATCTAGTTACACAAGAATATACAAATTCCAATACAATTACTTTATTCAAATTCACTACTTCATTCCATCCAGATCTAATTAAGCATTAATATGTATTGTTCCTATCAAAAGATATGGGTTTCATTTTCTTGATCAAGGGGAATATAAATATAAACTCTATGTGGGAATCACAATATAACTTTTTATGAGTACCCAATCATTTTTATTTTAATTTAATTGTTTATTTTAATTTTTTTAAACCATCATAGAGATGAAATAACCTACATCGAGAATAAAATTATGGATTCACAATCTCCAAGTGTTTAACACCACACATTTTTTCAATTCCATGCTCTATAATAGAGATATAAAGCCTAAATATTGGAAACCTATGGAGTCATAATACCCAACTTCCAAACTCCTTAAATTTGGATAAAACATTTCTCTACACGATCTTTTTCTCTTTTAATTTTTTAAATTTTTTTCTATTTATATTTGTTTGATATTAATATTAATATTAAAGTGATCCCAAACCCTACTCTAAAATAAATAGATCACAGGTACTCAAACGTACACACAAAATCCAATGAACGTGTGCTGTAACATTTTGATTAAATAGATGAAAAATTAGATAGTGAAAAATGAAATTGAACTTCCACGACATCAAGAAATATGCCCACAAATCTAAACCTGAATAAAGATCAAGGTCGAAGGCATTCAAAATCAATTTACATTATGTTTTAATTTTAAAAAAAATAAAATTACCACATGAAAGGATCATGAATTGAAATTTTCTTTAAAAACTATATTTATTCACAAATAAATAATAAAAAATTTATATTTTCATATTTTCACTCCCCCAAATTTGATTTTCAATAGTAACCCAAAACCATGTATCCTAGAGATAGTGTATACTTAATTAAATTTCTATAAGATATAAGGAATCAAATCCTGAAGGACCGAATATTTTATTAGTCTTAGAAAACTAGATATATACTTAAAATTAATATTGTATTATAAAACATAAAATACAATAATAATTTTCCATGAGAAAGTAAATATTCTCCTTAGAGTATCCTTGTATACCAATCACAAAATATATCCTAATACCCTAGGAAAAATAAATCATAATAAAGGTGTAATATCATATTATCCATAAGGGTAAACATACAATAGAAGATAGGAATAAATAATGAATAATCAATATAGGAAGGTAAATATCTGAAACACATTACATTTAATCCGTAAATTGAAAATAATATGGTATGAATAAAATATGAGCAAATAATTCTATATAAATAATGTCATGAACAAGAAAATTGACCAACGATATTATAACTAATTGAATAATTACATGGAATATCAATAATGGAATTCATAATGATAGAATGGATAATGTTGGAAGTCTAAAAATATCATCAAATCTTGTTACAAGACATATAATACCATCAATGATTGTACCATGACATATAATATCATCTAATATTCTACTAATAATTCTATATAAATAGGTAATGCCTTGTCTGAAACCATATCTAGTTTGTCTTGTGAGACCTACTAATGCATTGAGATGCTATAGCAGGCCCTACCCAACACATAAATAGTATAATGCATTCCTCATATTTAAGTGATGAATCATAAGAAACAAAAACATTACTATTTAAACTAGAATTTTAAATTTAAATACTTTCCCCAATAAATCAACATAATAAAAATCCAAAAAGAGATAAATGAATAATATAAATATATAAAATTCCTAGTCAAACTGATCATAAATCATTGGGAGAAATAATAAATCATAATTAACATCAATGAATTTTTTCTAAGATGGAAAATTATTTTGAAATATCACCTAGATAATCACATTACAAAAATAACCTTTCATTTAGAATTACCCTTTAATATCAAATCTATAAAAATCATAAAATATTATCCGAATAATTTTCATTGAAAATATCATTTTAGAAATAATAATTTCTAGAATATTGGGAAAAATATTTTCTTTAAAAATAACCTTAAACAAATTCTAATGACGCTTCAAATAAATTATGGTAAATAAGATGGTTAATTCTATACATGTTTTATAAGTTAAAAAGAACATTCTTTTTACACCGTAAAAAATTTATAAAGTTTTGATATTCAAAAAATGATAATAATATTCCATTAATTTCTTTTAAAGTATAACATTGGTAAAAATTTCACTACTATATCATTTGAACAATGTTAATATGTTTTTGAAAACATTTTTAGAAAAAATTTATTTTGGAAGAAAAAAATATTTCTGACCGAATAGAGAAAGAAAATTGAATTATCTTAAAAACATTTTTTAAAAAATTTTAAGTAACAAAGAGCGGAAAATGGTACTATTAATTTAAATAGTTCATAAATATCTATAGTATGATAAAATAGATTTAATTTAATATTGATATATCAAATAATTCCTCCAAGGAATACATAAACCAAAACAATCCTGAATAATGATGAGGTTGTGAAATAAACCCTATAACTTAAGTAACTTTTTAGTTATAAGCCCCATGAAATATATAAGTTTAAATTAAACAATAAATACATTGAATATAAATTAATTAGTGAAATATAAAAAATATTTTAATATATATATGACACAAACCAAATAACTGGTGAATATGTCGTATGTCTAATGGAAGTGAAAGTGAGATGACAAACCCTTAAATCATGTTTCCTATTGGTATAACATAATTAAACATACTGAATAGTAATTTTAAAAATTTTATTTACTTATTATTAAAAAATATAAATATTAATAATATCATATATTTACATTTTATAATATCTTATCACCCATTCATTAATAACCATTCATGTTTTCTATTATATAGGGTGTTAAGTACCCTATTTTCTAGTTTTTGATTTGGTGTGGAAGTTAATGTTCTTTTGAATATTATATAATTACATTATATACTAAATAATAATAATATTATAAATATCATGTCTACTCATTAGATACATTATTATAGCAATTTTTAAAATTTGGGTTTGAAAATGTGTTGCGTCGCTTTATTGAGATGGTAGGCCGTGTGTACGCACCAGTGAAGATATCCTTACCATAATGGGTGAAAGATTAAAAAATTGTTAGATATATAAATTTTATATAATAAATATAATCTAATATAAATCAACTATATAAATCAATTTTATTCTTATTAAATTCCATGTAAAGATCAAGTGAAAATGAATCGCAATGCTTTGTGAGGCGGCAATCCATTATACTAATGAGCGATGTTATCTTATTTAAAATAAAAGGAAAATAAAAATTTAAAATGTGATATTAAAATTAAATAATTTTAATAATATCATAAATATAATTTCAATAAAGTAAATCCATCATTATTTCCATCATTGAAAGGTTGTGTTGGAAAACGAATTACATCAGTTTTTGAGGATGTAGTCCACTATACACAAAATCAAAGATCTGGATTCTTTTATATAGAACATGAGGTGGATAATTATTATTACATAAACATAATAAAATATAATTATATGTTATATGATGGTTTCATTATATTTTAATTACTAATATATAATTTAATGTGGAAAATTTTAAAAAATGAAAGAGCTTTGTTAAGATAATTTCACTGTCTAAGAGAAACCTCCACTGGATTTCCACTTACGTTGCCTAGGGATGGTATTTTGGGAGGACGAGCAGCTATAGAATGAAACTAAGGATGTTTTTGAGAGAATTTTTCCCGGTTTTTTCAAGTAAACATTTTTAGGGTATGAATAAGTGAGGGGAAGGAGTTCCCTTTTATAAGTGGGGGAAGGGGACTATGTTGGAATTTAATTGGAAATTTCCCGAAATAATCCAAAATGATAAATTAATTCACATGAAAAAACCTTCCTTGTCACCCTATATTCGACCTTGATAATTTTAAGGATTAATTATTTTATAAAATAAAATATTTATAAGTTTTTATTCTAACGTAATTGTTATCTTATTAGTTTAACACCATAGTAAATCCATTTTTACCTTAACCGCAGAAATTAATTTTACTTATTTTTTAATATAATTTTTTGTAAAAAAATAAGATGAACTAATTATAAAAAATAAATTATTATTATTCCAAATATGGAATATATTTCTACAAATTTCATTCAAATAAGTGGAAAATTTTAATTTAATATTAATCTCATGAACATGAAGAGAAAGAGGGTTCTCAAAGAGAAAATGTTCAAAAGATTACAATGTATTTATATACAAATTCAATATGAAAATGATTCCAATGACCAAAATTAGATTAATAGATATATAATTTTTCTAATTTTACTTAAAACCCAATTTGATATATAATTTACCTTTATAAAAAAATAAAATGAAAAATTAGTTTTCAATAAAAAAATTAGCACTTTTTACTATTCATTGAAAAATGAATGATTTCAAAAAAAATCTCAAAAATTATCCCTAAAATAATTTATATTTTCTAATTTAAAAATTATTTTTTATAAATATAGTGAAAATTAATTTTAAATTATGGGAGTAGGGAGTGACTAAACTGTCTTTCAGAAAATACATCTTTTAGAAAACATTTCTTTTTCTTTAAAAGGATTCTAATTTTATTTATAATCAATTTATAACAATAATTTTTATAATTTAGCTAGTTTATTTCATACACTCTAACATAATGGCTATGTTAAAATGGTATCATGTATTATGGTTCATTTGGAGTCGGTGATTCATATTTCTTATGCTATCAAATAGATTAAATTTTTTTGAAAAGAAATATGTCAAAAATTCCCGAGTGTTATCTTTTTTTCTAGTATTGGTGTTTCATTTCATACACTATATAAAAAAATGTTCTGATTTGGAAATATTTTGGAGTTACATTCTCCCAACCTTAAATTAATTTGGTTCTCTAAATTTAACTTTTATCTCAGTAATCAAGGTTTTGAAATTTAGAAATAACATTCATGAAAAAACCCACATCATTAAAGGGTAATAAAAAATCATCTTAATAAGATAGAAAGTTAAAATGAAGGTAATATGTAATAACACATAACTAGTTTTTCAAGTAGTAAAATATATTTGGAAAATTAAAACATCAAAATGGCAGAAAATATTAAATAATTATTTAGTGGTAGAGGTCACTCATCACAATAAAGGGAAAGATCAATGGAATGTTAAGGACATAAAATTCATAAATAGGTGATTATTTAAAAGAAAATATGATTCATAAGATATGAAGGTAATAGGATAAAAAATATCTATATCATTTTCCAAAATTAATGTAATTATATTATTATCTATGATTAAAAGGAAATAATTTTTTTGATATGTTTCTATTTCAAAATCACAATTCCAACCATTGGTTGTGCTTCATTCAATTCCCAATTCATTGCTTACTCTAAGAAAAGAATATCCAAAAATGAATTATTTTTTTTCATGAAGCAATAAATTATCTTTTAATGGATCACAATATCCACAATATATTGACAATTCATTCCTTTCATATCTAGTTATTATTATGAAAAAATGGAAATCACAGATTATCCAATACACATGAATCTCTATATAATTAAGTGATACATCAATATCTAAAACAAATTATAAATATGAAATTAAAAAACATCCAATATGGATAAGTTTATGGACTTTTCTTTTGGGCATGCATTATCTCCACAATACTCTTTGAGTCTTATTGATTTTGATACTCACAAATACCCTTGTTTTTTAATAATGAAATTACTTCAAGAATTTTTCAGGTATATATTTCTTGAGAATTTTATCATATTTAACATTTTCAAATAATTGATTAAGTATTATGAACATGTTTGAATGTATTCTGGAAACATTGTTCATACGCTACATTTGTAAGTGTAATGTATGGTTTAGAAACTATACATTTGGAAGCAAATGTATGGATTATTTACCCTAGGTTATCATAAAAGTATTGAAAATCAACACTAAATTTGGAAGAGACAATATTTTTAAATGAATAGTTATGGGTTTCATCATACCTACATCTGTAAACAGTCATACATTTTCAACCCTGCATTTGGAGTTCATCAATTCATGAAGGAACCCTACGTTTGACTAGTAAAATAAAAGGTTTTAAATTAAGATATTATATCTATTTTATATGATGGTCTCACCCAAAATAATTTTCTCTTTAATTTTATTTTATGACTGATTAAAATTATCACATTCAATTGATAAAATCATTATTATTTATAAGAAATGTAATAAAACTATTCAATGATTTCATATTAAAATAATCATTATTTTTATATAGATATTATTTGATCTATTCAACCAAAAGTAGTACGCAAAAGTATTTTTATTTTGTGTATCTTGTGTGCAGTATCTTTTTGGATATATAACTGATGAAAAAAATATATCAAACTTCACTATTATTATGAAGAAAATACACTTTGGAGATAAATATGTTTCAGTATTGTGATCTGTGATTGCTTATATTGGTTTGTTTTTATTTTTATTGAAGATAATTTACAAGTGGTATCTCTTCGAATATATCGTTTCATAAGGATATTTATAATGGATAATATTAATTTTCTTTTAGTTGATACTAAATATGTGAACAATATTATATTTTTTAAATAAAATAAAACACTTTTGATTTATTTGAATATCTATTTCTTGGAATCATTTGTGGTGGAGTATTAGCTTCTTTGACTAAGCTATGGATAATTTGGTTCCTTGTAAAACTAATAGAAGGCCCTATAAAAGCCTTCTTGTATTGGATTCGAATCCCTATACTTAGTTGTTATGGTCTTTTACTAATATGTCTTGTTTACTGAAAATCACCATGTTCTCTAAGAGAGTGTTGGTGGAGTGGACTTGGGGATCTTTGTGCCTCGAACCACTGTAAAAGTTATTGTTTTATTCTTCTATTTGTATTCACATATCAATATACTTATATAATATAATGATTCAAATCTATATAAATAATGAATAAGTAAAAAATTAAAACTCTATATAAGATTATATAAATGAAACATTTCACCCCCCCCCACTTGTGCATCATTGTATTATTTTGATTTAACAATTCATTCCAAAGTGGTTACTTTTGTAGAAAGAAGATAAGATCTATCTATATAAAAGTACATTGTCTATACAAAGACATATTTTAATGATATAACTAAAATAAGTTATGTCTATGTTCCATGATCCTTAGTTTAATGGTGATAACTATTGATTGAAGATGTATCATATGACTATCTATTTGAAAAATCTTGGTTTCAATGTATATATGAAGATTTTCGATCAGTATAAAATCCATGAAAATCTGGAAACATAGGATGCCACCAAATAACCTATGTGTGATATTAATTCAAGAGAAATGAATACTATTATATATGGACTTGGTACTAATGAATTCAACTGATTATCTCTATATTTTACTACATATGAAATACAACAATCTATATTTGTTTCCTATGAAAGAACTGAAAATGATAGAAAATTAAGATACACTACCTCAAAACTAAAATTTGATATTTCCAAAATATATGATTGAGAAATAATCACCCAAATTATTGGGATATTGACATATATATCCAATGGTTTCACTGCTCTAGGCACTTTGATTTCAAAACTAGACCACCCACTGAAAGTACTTGTATTTATACCATTTAAATGGAATGGAATATATTTTGTTATTCATTAATCATCACTAATTAAATATAGGATAATTAAATAATTAATTTGAACCCTGAAGATGTATGAAGCCAAAATTAAAGATAGAGATGATGAATAGATAAAAAAACGGAAAATAATTCCCTTAGAGTTACTTATCAAAAACATGAAAATAAATCAACATTTTGTTATAGAATCACAAATGATTCATAGTGTTTAGATTCTGAAATGGAATTGGCTCATTTAACAAAATGATTTAGAAAATTTTACAAGAAAAAGAGAGGCATCATGAAGACCTTCATGAAATATGAAAGAGAATATAAAGAAGTATGATTATTTGAATGAAAACATATAGACAATGTCAGACCTGGTTTCCCATAGATTAATCAAGAATAAATAAATAAAGAAAAGAAAGAGAAGAAAAATCAAATGATATGTGATTATAAAGAAAAGAAAACAAGTGATTTAGGATACTTGGAGTGTATCTAAAGACTCTATAAATTATCTTAAAATCTGACATAGAAAAATCTACAAAAAATCTGAAATAAAATATGGACTTTTTTTCAAAGAAAAAAAGATGAGCCACAAACCGATAATTCATATTCTTCTTCTTCTAAAAGTTGTACTAATAGGAAATTATCTTCTTATAGATCCATGCTCGAAAAAAAATATGAATCTTATGTAAAAAAACATACTTCACTAAAGCATATTCACATTGATCATTTAGGGTAAAAATATACTATGTAAAAAAAAGCAATAATTAATAGAAAAATTTAACAAATCCACTTCAAATTATACTAATCATGAAAAAAGAATAAAATAGTTAAAAGATGTAGTATGGTTATTCAAAATTTGTTTTCGAATATTAAATAAAGGATATGAATCCTTTAATAATTTCCGTGGAAAAATGTTATCAAAAAGAAAACATGTGAAATAGAATGAAATGGTTAAAAATAAAAAATATATAGAAATTATTTTGTATCTAGTTCTAAAGATAAAAAAATATCAAGATTTAGTTGTTTTTATTTTTTGAATTTAGGGATATTAAACTATTTACTATTATTTAATAAATCCTAAAATTCTTGGAATTAAAAAGGATTTTATTTCCAAAAATATGTTTTATGTAATGAATGTTTTGTAAAAATATGTAGGATTTGGATACCCATATCTTTTCATGTTGACACGGATGGACAAAATAAAATAAGGTTACCAAAACAATTTTTTATATACTTTTTAGGAAAAAGGTCATAGGAACAGAAATGGTGTAATGTATATGGATAGTGGTGACTCAAGACACATGAGTGGAGATTCTTCCAAATTTCATACATTACAATAACTAAATGGAGGGCTGGTTACCTTTGGAGAGAATTATAAATAGAGGATAGTTGGTGTTGGATCATTTCGAGAACGAAAAACAATTTCAATCGACAAAGTAATATTTGTTCAATTCTTGAAACATAATCAGATAAGTATTTCTCATGTTAGTGATGATCGATTTTATACTAAATTATGAAATAATTATTTCTTATATTTTAAAAATAAATTTCATAGATTTATAGAACACAAAACAAAAAATTATTTTAACTTGGATCTTAATTCCTTGTATAAACAAAAAGTTATTTGTTTAACTATTGGTATAAATAAATCTTTGATCATTAATCGGAGGCCTGTATATTGTAATTTATATAATTTATTTAAATTATCTAAGAAAGAATTATTTTCTAATTTTCATAGTCTTAAATTTGATAAAGATATATTATGTGATGCATGTCAAACTGGAAAATAACACAAATCATCCGTTAAATCAATTAAAAAAGTTAATACATCCAAACTACATGAACTTATCCACATGTATTTTTTTTGGCCATCAAGAATAGAAATAATTCCTATAAAATTATATGTTTTTGTTTTAATTGATAAATTTTCAATATTTACGTATGTTTATATTCTAAAAATTAAAAGGGAGGTTTTCATTATTTTTGAATGATTTTTTAAAATTATTCAAAATTAAAAATATTTTACAAAAATCTCATCAAGAAGTTATCATTGTGGAGAATTTTAGAATCAATTATTTAATTCTTTTTTCACAAACATATAAATTAAATACACCTTATACGAATTAATAACATCTCAAAAAAACAGAATATTATAAAGAAGAAATAGAACTATTTAATAAATGGAATGAACTACATTAAATGATTACAGTCTTACTACCAATTTTTGGGCTTATGGTGTAAACACATATTTCTATATCATGAACAGAGTTTTAATAATACATATTATGAAAAATACACCCAATGAACTATGGAATAAGTGACAACATAAGTATTTGGATGCAATGTGTATAACTTGAATACTATGGAAAACCTTGGTAAATTTAATACAAAGGATGATAAAGAAATTTCTATTAGATATCCTATTACCTGTAAATCCTATATAGTATATAATAAAAAGTAAAGGATTATTGAAGAATATTTTCATGTTAAGTTTGATGGAAGTGAAGCTTTCAATCACAAGAAAAGTCAAAAAATGATTTTTTTTCTCAATAGACAAAATGATATATGAACATCCTAATATTAATATTGATAAAATACTAAAGGGTATTCAATCTAATTCAGAAGAACATGAAATTGGTGAAAGTGAATGTTTCTTAATGGGAATAATTAGAACCTTAAAGGATCACCCTTTAGAAACTATAATGGGATATCAAGATACATGTTTAATAACCAGATGAAACGAAGGAAGCCTAGCTAAATTTTTTTTCATTTCTATCATAATTTGAACCTGATACTATATAACAACATTTCGATGTTAAAATTTGATTAATGGATATACAAGAATAACTTAACCAGTTTAATAGAATCAATGTTTGGGAATTAGATAATATATCATATAATTATAATAAAATAGGAACCAAATATATTTTTAGAAATAAATAATATGATCAAAGAATAATTACCAAAAATGAAGCTGAATTAGTAGCTAATGGATACAATTAGTAAGATAGAATATATTATGATGAAACCATTTCTCTCGTTTCAAGACTAGAACCAATAAGAATACTTCTAGCTTATTCATATTTTATGAATTTAAATTTATATCAGATATATGTTGAATTATATCGTTAAAATGGAAATTTAAGGGAGGATGTTTATATTGAATATCCACTATGTTTTGAAAATCCTCATCTACCAAATTCAACTTTCAAACTTGCTAAAGCTATTTATTTCCTCAAATAGTAATCTATATCTTGGTATGAAATATTATCCTCATTTTTATTAGAAAATGGATTTTTTAATGATTATATATCATACTACCTTTAATAAAATAGTTTTCTCAAATATATTATTAATATAGATTTATGTAGATGATGTTTTTTTCAAAAAACAATGTTGCAAATATTTTTCTTATATTATAAAAAAGGAATTTAAGATGAGAATGATGGGAATGATAAAAAATTTGATTTCAAATCTATCAAAATTATTATAGAATTTTTTTAAATCAACTAAAATATATTATTTATTTATGGAAAAAAATATTCTTGAAAAAATTAAGACCTATATAACATTTAGGTGTACTAATGTAAAACCTGATTTGGATGAAGCTGTAAAGCTAGTTGTTAACAAGTTATATAGAAGTATTATTTGTAATTTTATTATATCTTACTTATAGAAACCCAGAAATCAAGTTTTTATTTTCCTATGTGCTAGATTTTAATAAAATACAAAAGAATCCTATTTTACTACAGTTAAAATAATTTTTAGATATTTAAAAGGAACTATTTTTCAATCTTCACTTTACCTAGAAACATAGGATTTTAATTTAATTTCATATAAAAATTATTATTTTAGAGACTATAGATTAGATAGAAAAATTACTTCAGAAACCGTTCACTTCTTAGGGAAGTCTATAATTTTAGGTTCAAATAAGAAACAACATTCAGTTTCTCTATTAACAAATAATGTAGAATTTATTTTTGATGGTCATTGTGCACATGTGTTTTAGATGAAACACAACTTACTAGAATTTGGAATTAATTTTATTAACATTAATATTTTATGTGACAATACTAGTGTAATTAATATTTAAAAAAATCTATAATTCAGTTGAGAACTAAGTATATTGATATATGGAATCATTTTCTAAGATATCATGTTCATAAATAGGATATGTTTTTAAAATTTGTAAGTATTGAATATCAACTAGCTGATATTTTCCCTAAACCACTTCCCACTCATATTTTTTATATTATTAAGGTGGAGTTTGAAATATTTAAATTTATATAATTTTTTAAATATATAAATTTATATAAATTTTAATTTATTTTCTTTACTTTTTTATTAAATGTTTTATTTATTTTGAATAATATTTAATTATTTATTAAATTATTGTTTCAAATGAAAATTTATTACTTTAATTTTTGTAAAATAAGTACTATTAAAAAATTATAATAATGATTGCACAATGTATTTGGCCTAAGAAACCAAATCATATATCACCAAACAACATTAAAACTCTCTATCAATCGTAACCTCTATAATTGATCATTCTGACTTCCAGAGCTCTCATTTTTCCTTCAAAACCACAGAATATGAACCTTGATCCTTCATATTCTCATTAATACTAATAAATAAGAAGTTAGATGAAGGTGAACCAAGCAGATCAAAGCATCAACACATCACATACAATAGTATTCTTTAAGGGGAAAGTTATAGATTTATAATGGTTGTATTAGATGAATATTCTACTTGGGTAAGATCTAGCCTTTCAAGGTTTAATATTACTTTTTAATGACAAAAATATCATGTTTTTATTTGATGTAGAAGTAAAGGATTTTTATAAAAATGTTTATTTCTGTTTTAAAGACACGGAAGATGTTATCGTTTCAAAGGTAGATGATAATGAATTTTTTGTTTCCTCTACAGAAATAAAAAAATTGATGTCCTTAGGAAGGGTTTTTCAACTATGATCTTTGATCTATTGGAAACCAAAAACATAAATATAAAGATATTATACCATTATTCTTTTGTTCAACCCTTATTTGAAAAATGTTTGTGAAGGATATTGAGGCTGGCTTGGATGTACTCGTCAAATTCATTCAATCATTCACACATCTATGAATTTATGAGTTATAAAATTTTCTTTATCCAAATATGTATATAATTTTATTTATAATGAGTGATATTATGTTTAATTTCCCTATATATATTCTCCATTACATTCTTCATTATTTTCAGATATAATCAGGGTTGTATTTTTATCCTTATGGATGGATTGATTCTCATCGTTTTTATAAAAAAAATATTAGAGATGTATAGATTCACACTATGTTTTGTCACAATAACATAATGAATAGAGGAATATTAATAAAGATTAGTTTTTTATATAATACATTCAAAGTAATTTGGTTAGATATTGGTGCTTAAGACAAACATGAATTTTTTCATGTTTCTCATGGGGGTCAATGAAACCAAAAATATTTAAGTTTAGTTCATAAGAATAAAATACAAGATAAAGAATCTAGAATATAGGATAATATTAAATTAAAGCAGAGTATAATCCAATATGTTGTCTTTGATCTGAAATTTGAAGGAAATATTCATCCATCTCTTAAAGAACATTTGGATGAAACAAATAATGGGGCACTTATCACCATGCCATGGGAAATATAAGAATCTAAAGAGATATAGTAGTTCAATATATTTCAACTAGTGAAGTCAACCAAAAATTATTTTTGGAGCCTCAATAACTCATGCACAATAACAACCTGAAAAACAACTGAATAGTAGAGCAGAGAAATAGGCGCCTTCTAATAGTCAAAATGAAAATCCAGAGAAACAGGTGCATGATGAATATTTGATTTAGTGATATCATTATGAAGATCATGTTGAGGAAACATATCAAGGAAATTATTAATAACAACAATTAGTATTTGACACTAACATGTTACTTTAGAATCCAAAATTCACTATTGTTGATGATTATTTCGAAAAAGATAATTGTGTGACTTCTAGGAAGACAAAGGTTATTGATATTTAATCATCCTCTTCTTGTGTGACGGATAAAGGTTTGTACATGCTGTGGATGATAATGTAAAAACATAAAGAAATCAAGAAGAAAAATCTTTGTATTATCTTGATATCCAAGTTGAAGGGTTAGTTCCCCAATTCAACTTAAAGAAGGAGGGGAATTTAAAATTAAAAAGTACGGTGGAATATACTAAGAAATAATTGTAATATTTGAGAAATTTTACTATTCCTAGAGAGGAATTGGAATCAAAACAAGTTCATATTAATGATATTAGAGAAATTAAAATTTTGAGAATATATTTTTATATATTTCGAAGAGAAATGGATGATCAGTTTAGAAAGATACCAGAATAATTAGTCTTAAAAACAGATTTCACATATTTAATGAAATATTTTGGAATCTATTTTCAATGAGTAAAAAGTGGAGATAATAAATCCATAGAACCTAATTATTCCCCTAATAATTCTCTAGATATAATCAAAATATGTAAAGAAATTATTATTGTAATGTCTAACCTTAATGATCAACTTGATTCACCTCAATGTGATAGTCCACCTTTGAAGGTGTTGTTGGAAAATTTGAGAGATTTAGTTGAGAAATTAATATCTAGAGAACCTAGTCTTATAAATATTCTCAATAAATTTGGTGAAATTATCTAAAATTTGTTTTTGATTAAAAGAGAATACATATGATTTTTTGAAAGATAGTTTAGTTCAAAGATTAAACTTCGTTCATGATTCAAGAAAATTGATGAGATAATTGGATGATAACTTTAATAAAAGTTTCAATGGGATTTTGGAAGAGTAAAAGAATATTCAATAGGTTTTCTTAGCTTTTCAGGATTCTGAAACCTTTTCAGAATAAGACCTTTCACCCTCAAATAATCATACATTTTGAAATATCTCATTAAATTGGTTATTATAATCAAAAACATATTTCTATAATTCTTTTATTGATTATGTTTTTTATATGTTAGTTGATAATATTTCTCTTCATTTATACCTCCAGATTATATATCATTTTTGTCTTAGAAAAATAAAAGTTATGTAAAAGTTTAAATGTGTTTTAAATTATTTTTTCTATTACATTATTTTTGATATCACAATATAGGGGATAAAATTGGGTAAACACAACATGATTGAATACTATTAAACACTTTTTTATTAACCTATGTAATTTAAGTGTTTAATGTATAAACTAACCATAAGATATAAACTACAGCTTCTATTATAAATTATATTATATATTGTTAAAATGATTTATTAAATTTGTGTTTAAAAATATTATATGTTATGTACGTTATTTTTTATGGATATTTTTATCATTAAAAAGTAGTATTTTCTATTTCATGTATTATCTCAACAATACTCTATGAAGTTTACTGAATTTGATGCTAAGAAATACCCTTGTTTTTTAATAATTAAATTACCACATGTATTATTAAAGAATATATTCATTGATAAGTTTATCTTATTTAACAGGTTGAAATATTTTATTAAGTATTCTGTATTAGTTAGAAATTATTCTACAAATACTATGAATACCCAACATTTGTAGTCATAACAAATGGTTTGCAAACTGAATGTTTGGCAGAAAATGTATGGGTCATATACCATACATTATTGGAAAATAATGGATCATAATCTCTACATTTAGAATCAATACAACGTTTAATGAAATAAATGTATTGTTAATTGAACCTTTGTTTGTAAACAACTGTAGGTTTTCAATGATACTTTTATATTTTTCCATTGTATGAAGAAACCCTATGTTTGACTGGTCAATTAAGATGTTTTAAATTAATATATTATTCATTTTTTTTTGATGATATCACTCAAAGTAATTATAAATTTCAAAATGTTTTATGACTAATTCAAATTCTAATGTTAAATTTATTAAATAGTTCCTATTTATAATGGATTTTAGGAATCTTTTGAATGATATTAAATTTAAACAATCACGATTTTTCAGGTTATATTATTGGATCTATTCAACCAAAAGCAAGCCAAGATTCTCTTGTTAAATAGTAATAGTATTTTTATTTTCTATATCATGTGAGTAATATATTTTTTAAAACATAAATTCTAAAAAAACAAAAGATCAATTGCCTTTGTTATTTTGAAGAAGATACACATTGGAGGCATGAAGATTCAATATTGTGTTATGTTACTGCTTCTATTTGTTTGTTGTTCATTTTATTGAAGATAATTTTTTCCAGGATCCCTTTGAATAAATTATTTCTAGAATATATTTATCATAGAAGGATAATATATTTTTTAAAAATTTATATTGAAACTATGAACAAGACTTTTTTTGTTCAATCAAATCAAAATATTTTGAATTATTAGAGTATCATCTTCTCTGACTCAGTTGTGGGGGAGTATTAGCTTCTTAAACTAAGTTGTGAATAATTTAGTTCATTATAAACGAACTATAGGGCCCAATAAAGTCATTTTTTAGACGTGTCGACTACCAATGATTTTTTCATAAGAGGGCATGTTTATAGAAGATCACCAAGCTCTATAAGAGAGTATTGGGGGAGTGGACTATGGGATCTTTTTTTTCCAAACCACTATAATTGTTTCCTTATTCTCTATTTATCTACTTCTTAGCTTACATAAATAATAGAATGATGGATACCTCCATGAATAATGAAGAAGTATAAAATTAAAAATCTATCTAAGATTATTGAGAAGACATAATTCACCCCCATATTATGTATATTTTTATTATTCTAACCTAGCTCTTTTTTAATATTATGATTTAAAACTTTTTCAAAAAGGTCACTAAATATTTGAAATGAACTTATCATTAATATGTTCCAAGTTAGTTAGTACTATCCAATTTAATTTATCCATACCCATCGTCCCTTTATCCCAATATTGTTATCACAACATTTAGAACATATTAAGGGTTATCTTTCCTTCAATAATGTGTATTCCATAAAGTTAAACTTTCCACTGAATCATTTTTTATGGTAATCAGTATTTTTGAACACAAACACTAAAATTCTTATTGAAAAAATAATAAAATACAGTCCTTAAAAGTTTTTATAATTTCATTAACAAAATAATTTTACAATATATTTATTGGCTCTAAATACATCATAAAAGTAGTCATTCCACTTCATCTATAGTAATTGAATAAGCCTTCCCTTTATTCCATAGCTTGGTTTGAGGTATTTTTCCTTAACACTTAGATAATTCATTTGAATAGTGACCCATATTCTTATTGGGGAAGAATTAAAAATTGAATGATTATTTATTTCCCTTGAAATCATGATCATGGAGATACTCTTCTCCACACTTTAATTCAACTCATTTCCCTTTTAATCATATACCAATGTGTTAACTTCTAAAAGTATCCCATGTTAGAAAATCATTCATTACCATCTTTCCTTTATCCATTATTTTCCCTATTGTTCACTAATTCTCCTACTTCCCTTTGAAGCCATAAGACTTGTATATTTTATTCCCTATCTTGATAGCACATGATATTATGTCCTCCTATGATGAGAATATTTGGGAGAAACGTTCCCTTTAGAGGATTTTATTAATCCCATAAATGAAATGGTCAATCATTCTCTTTATGTTATGTGCATATTCTACAACATTTCTTGAAAAACTTGTAATTTTGTATTCATACTTAGAATCATTTTCCACATCCTTTTGTCTTAGAATCAGTAACTATATTTCTATATCCTCTTATTTCATATTAGGAAATTATTTTTCCAAGAATAGTAGCTTGAAATCCTTCCATTCCATGGTTTCTATTTCTTCTTTACCCTTCATGTTTTGAATCAATTACAACCATTGATCTGCATCTCTTGAGAGGTGATAAACATACATGACAACATTCTCCCTTTCACTAAAATCCAGAGAAGAACATATCTTCTCTATGGAACTTATCCATTACTTAGATTAAATTAAATTTTTATTCCTATTGAATGAAGGAGGTTGTTGACGCATGAATTGGCCCATCATTGATTCACCACATGGTGTCCCTGCAAGATGCTCCATATGGGAAATTTTATTTCTTATAACCTAATTTAGCTTCCCATGTATGGTTAAAATTTTACCTATACTAGTGAAAACCCCATCTCCAGCTTCATTATATTTCCTAGGATAGAAATACCTACATGGATTATGTGCATTGATCTTGTTATCATTCCTTCTATTAGGTGCCATTTCAAAACAATGTAAAAAACTAGATTAGGTCCTAACATTGTGAAACATAATGTAAAATCAAAAACCTAATGAAACACATAACATAAATTTAAAAATTTATGCAGAACTAGTATCATAATCATAAAAAATGTTTCTTTGGGAATATATTTATTTTTAAATCCTTCATTATGTTTTGTAAAGAAAATGTGAATCTTCCTATGAAAATCCAATGTGATTGTCAATCTAGTTGCATAATAAGCTCATTTTCAGGCTCCATGGGATAATCATTTCATGCCCAATGCCCCCATTTCAGAGTTATAACCCCGAGTAGCATATGTTTCAAAACCATGTTCACTTATAGTATCCATTTAGGTATTTATTTTTTAAGAAAAACCTCTAAATAGCTTCATTACCAAATCATTAGAATGTTATTTTATACTTATCCTCAAATTATATCATATGATTAGGTTCCCTAATCTATGTTTTCATAAATCTATTTCCCATGGTTTATAATAAACTTTCACTGATTCCAAATTTAGCGACCCAAACCCCATTATCTTAGAGGTTATGTCTTCTTTATTAAATTTTAATAAGATACAAGAAATCACATTCCGAAGGACTAAATAGATTAGTAATCTTGGTGAACTGGACACATACATGGAATTTAAAATACATTATAAATCATAAAATATGAAAAGAATATCCTTTTATAATTCCATTATTCCTCTATGATTTTCATTGTATGTAAATCACAAAATACTTCATGGTATCCTGGGGAAATAAAATATAAGTTTGGGTTGATATCTAATTCTCATTAATGGTAAGTGTAAAATTGAAGATATGAATAAATTAGGAATACTCAATATAGAAAGGTAAATAGATGAAACATGTTTAATTTAATCATTAACTAGGGTATAATATTGTAGAGATGAAAAATAATCAAAACAATCCTGATATATAGTAACATGGGCTTGAAACTTAACCATAAATATTCAAAGGTATCAAATAATCATAAGGAAAATCGGCAATTGAAATCATAATGATGGAATTTAGAATGTAGGATATCTAAAACATATTTTTGACTCTTTTTCCAATACATCTAACACCATCAAGACATGTTCCAATAAATCTAATATTGTCAAGTCTTATTCCAAGACATCTGTATAAATGGGTAAGGCCTTCACCACAACCATATCTAGTTTGTCCCATGATCCCTACCGATGCATCGAGGGGCTATAGTGGGGCATTCCCCTCACTTAAAAAGTTTAATGAATTCCTCCTATAAAAGTAGATATACGTAATCAACATAAACACTTCTATTTGAACTATTATACTAAATCTAAATACTTTACCCAATCAATAAACATAATCCTAAACCATCCAGAGTTAAATGAATGGTATCAATATAGTACATCCCCAGTAAAACTATTCATAATCCATCTGAATATATAATAAGGATGGTATCATAAGAGTATATCCCCATTAAATCCTTACTAACAAAAAATAATATCATCTTATATGGAAAACTGTTTTTAGAGATCACATATAACATTTCATGAGGAAAATTTCATTTCTCAGAAACTCAATTTTTTTATTTTAAAGCAATAAAATTCATAAAATATTATCAAAATCATTTTATTTAAAAATAAATTTTAAAAACTAAAATTTATAGAATATTGGGAAAAATATTATTTATAAATAGCCTTGTAAACGTGAAATGTAATATTCAAATAAATGATGGCCATGATTTTGGGTTAATCATATACACGACGTATAAGTTAAAAAACAACATTCCTTGTGTACTGTAAAATGGTTTGAAATGTGCCTCATTCAGAAAAAGATAAGAATATTCATCTAAAACCATTTTTTAAAATGTAAAAAATGGATAAAAATGTCTTTAATAAATTATTTGTATATTTATAAAACATTTTTGAATTTTTTTACAAGAAATGGTTTTAGAAGAAATTTGATTTTTGACCGAAGAGAGAAGTAAAGTCATATTATCTTTAAAATATTTTATTAATAATTTTAACAATCAAATAGTTTAGAATTTCATTATTACATCATATAATTTCTAAATAACAATAGTATAATAAAATATATTTATTTTAATATATAAATATAAAATAATTACCCCATTTGAGACTTAAATAAAAACAATCCTAAATAATGATGAGATTGTGAAATAAACCCTTACCACATGGGTACCTTTTGAATCATAAGCCCCATGAAATAAATAGATTTAAATTAAATATTAAATAACATGAAGATAAATTAATTTATGATTTAACATGAAAACAATTATACACCATACAACAGAAATCAATGGTTAATATGGTGTATGTATTACTAAAGTAAAAGTGAGATGAGAAACCACTTACAACATACTTCCTTTTGGTTGAATGTAATTTAACCTTATGTATAGAGGCTTTAGACATGTTATTAACTTATTATAGAACCATATAAATATTTATAATATCATGTAATATCCCATAATAGAATCTTATCACTCATTCTTTAATAATAATTCATTATTTTCATTGTTTGGGTGTTCTTTTCCATGCTTTCTCATTCTTGATTTGTTATGAAAGATTCGATTCTTGTTCATATTATATAAATACTGAATATTTGAAATTATAATTATTTAATAAATATTATATTTATTCAGTACATAAATTATTAGTATCATTCATAAAATTTGGTCATGGAAGATGAGTTGCATCGCTTCATGTAGACGGTAGACCATATGTCCGCACGAGCAATGATATAATTAAATTAATGGATAAAATTGTAACTATGTAATTGATATATTAAATTTAAAGAATAAATATAATCTCATATATATCACATATATTCCCTAATTTTATCCTTATTACATTCTATGTAAAATGTATGTGAAAAACAAATCACACTACTTCATGAGATGGTAATTAGCCTACACACGAGTAACGCTATCGTATTTAAAATGGAATGGAATGGAAAAGGTATATGTTATATTAAAATTGAATAATTATATTAATATCATTAATATAATATACATGTGTTGAATCCAACCTTATATCTATATGTTAAAGGTGGTGATGGAAAAAAACTACAACGACTCCTGAAGCGGTAGTCCTCTGTACACATGATTGATGATTTTGTTTCCCATTCTATGGAATAGGAAAAGGATAATTATTATTACAAAAAAATAATGACATATAATTATATATTAGATACATGTGATATTATATATGATGTTTTAATACATAATTGAAGGTGGTAATTGAATTAAAAAATACTTCTCTTTACCTAATTACCTTCTCTAAGAGAACCCTCCTTTGGATCTCCTCCTAAGACACTAGAGATGATCTTTTGGGAGGTCCAAAAGCTCAATATTGTATATAATATTGTTGGGGATAGAATGTTTTTGGGTTTTGTTGAGGAAATGTTTTTTTAGGTGTGAACACGTTAGTGAAGGGAGAGCCTTTTATAAGTGGGTAAAGGGGTCCTCCTTGGAAATTACTTTGTAATTTCCCAAAAGATTCCAAAATGATAAATTCATTCAAAATAAAAAAAACTTATAAATGACCCTAGATTCAAACATTGTATTTTTACTTTTTATATATGTCTATAGAATAATATATTTACAAGTTAGTAGGTCATTTTAACCCTTATTTTTTTAGTTTAACACATGGAAAATCCATTTTTCCCTTAATCACCGTAATTAATTTTAATTTTTTCACGATTCATTAAGGTAAAAAATTAATTTGATGTTATTATTATATATAAATTAGTATGATTCCAAATAGTAAATCCATTTTTATAAATTCCATTTACATAATTCAAAATTTTTAATTTACAATTAATCCCACATATGTGATGAGGAAGAAGGTTTTTAAAAACAAATGGTCAGAAGTATACAAAGTTTTTATATCCAAGTTCAATATTAAAATTATTAAAATTACATAATTTGGATTTATTGATATAATATGGAACTCATTTTACTTTAAAAATAATTCAATATATCATTTTAATTTTTAACTAATTCAAATAAAAATGCAGTTTTCAACAAAAAAACAGTATTTTCACTATTCATTGGAAAATGATACATTTTAGAAAATATAAAAAATTCACCCTAAGATATTTTTTATATTATAATTTAAAAATATATATTTCAATTTTTTCAAAAAAATAATAATAAATGTGGTAAAATTTAATTTTAAATTTTGTGCGCAAAGTGCGACTAAACCATCATTTAGAAAAATAAAACTTTTCAAAAAACATTTATTTTGTTTAAAATATTTCTTATATTATTTATGATAAATTAATAACCATAATTTAAAATTTTAGTTATTACTATTCATACTCCCCAACTTAATGGATAGGTTATAATGGTATATTATACTATGGTTCATTTCTACTTGAGGTTGCATGTTCTGCAAGCTATCAAGGAAATTAAATTCATTTAAAAATAAATATTTCATAAATTCTTTGGTGTTATATTTTTTTACAAGCTTGATATTGAGATTCACACATGTTATAAAAAATAATTTTATTCTTTTGAAATCTCAGTGTATTACCATTTCACAACCCTTGGTGTTGAATGAGAAGAGATGTGAGAGTTTGAAATTATGAAGATAAAGGGGTAGAATGTAATTTCAAATGAAATCATGGAAAAAAATCTTTGGGATTAAAGTTGAAACAAAAAATTAGAATTTTATCACAATGGTTTCATGGCACATGTAAACTCTTTGGGTATTATTGAAGGTTGGGATTATACTCTAGACATCATGGGAGTCATCTAAAAATCATAAATAGCTTTATCTATTAAATCTCACATGCAAGATAAATTTTATCACATTGGGAACACCATGGGGTTTTGTAGTATAAAATAATAAAAAAACAAAAATACTATTAAAAAATATTTTTTTATTTGACAGATAAAACCGTGAGAAAAAAAAAGATAAAATTAAAAAATAAGGCAGTTTGACTCATGGATGTGCTTGTTTTAAATTTATTAGCTCAACAAATACCAAAAACATACCTAATACCTACTTTCAAAGTCATAAAGATTTTATAGTTACCACATGTAATATATTTTGATTATTTATTCTAAATAGTTGTTGGGTAGGATTGGAAATTTATTTAGTAATAATCAAAATGGTCATAGAGAAAGGGATGAACCCATTAATATCGAAAAGGGTCCATATAATTACTTTATTAATTATACTTAAGGCATCAAAGATAATTTTAACATTCATAGTTTCAAGAGAGGATTTAATTACAATAAAATGGTTTTTTGTCCCCTATGAATGAATATTTGAGAGAGGAAGGATAGACCTTGAGTTTGATCATGGGTTGGTTAAAATTAATAAAATCTTATTATAAATTTGAATCAAAATCTACTTCTTTACCCAAATCTTTAGAAACAAATAGTTATTTTAGAAATGACATTTCAACCCCAAAAAAATTATAAATTTGTGTTAGGTTTTGGTATAGACTCAATGTTTGTGATTTTTCTTATCGCACCCTGGTTTTTATATTCTTCTTTTGTTTTGGTTTATATTTTTGTATTTGGTTTCTATAATAAGGTTCAGGTTCCTTAGACCAAAGATTAAAAAAATGGCAATTTTTCATCTATTTTATGGTTTGGGGTCACGGTAAAGGGGTAACTATGTGACCTCTTGGGTCTGATATGCTTATTAATTCATTTTGAACATGAATAGTTTTATTTTCTTAGGCTATACGTGGTTTGGTTTAAACTATGTGGCCATTAGAGGAAACTATGTATGCCATTTAGTGTCTCTAATCTAGGGTACATGTCCTAATCATGGTTTGCCAAACCATGTCTAAGGTATGTCAATAGTTCTAAAAATTATCATAGACCATATCACACGGTTGGTGTTCGGTTTCCTAGAATGTGTGGAAATATGTTTTCTGTTCTAGTGTTTCTATTAACGGGCACTTAGTTGTTTCATGATTTGGGAGACCATGCATCCTAACCGTGAACAATGCCCAAGTTTCTTAAAAATGTGATTTCCACTTTATACCCCTCTTGAATTGTATCCCCAGAATAGTATATTCCTCCCCCATTCGGTTCCTACAACCATAGTTGTATCCTCCCATCTTCTTCATGTCTCCCACCTCTTCCCATGGTGTTTCTAAACAGAATACATCATGGTTCTGGGTGATTTGTTAAAATATTCTCCTCTTGTTTTCCTTCTCTTCCTCCTTATACCATTCTCTTCATGGTTATTATTCTTCCTTGATTTTTTAGGTCAAGTGTTCTTGTTTCCCTTGGTTTAAATTGGCGTTTTTTACTTCTTAGGGTTCTTTTTGGATGTTCTTACTTCTTGAAACACTTATGTAGTCATTTCAAATGGCCTTTGTTGGATCTCTTATGGTTAGAGGTAGGTTTCACTTTCAATTTTCCTTTAAATTAATTTAACATTGATTATATACTTCTCCTGCCACTCATTTATTCCAATTAGTGCTTCATGATTTTTATAATGTCAATTTCATTAGAAATGGGGTTATATCATTTATTTATTGAAGTGTAATTAATTGTTTGGTTAATCGGTGTGCACTAAGTGTTTGTTGAAATGATTGTTTGGATTTTGTACATGATTCATGGTTCCTAAAGTCCGGTTTTGGATTTATAAATGTATGTTTCTTATAAAATAATTTTTTGGGTTTGTTAAATGGATTTCTTAGTGGTGTCAAAATTTAAAATTATGTGTTTTATTCCTTTTCGAAATGGGTGGTTTCTCAAAAGTGTTTGAGGCTCGGTTTTAACTTTTATAAAATTAATTCTCTTAAAACACTTTGTGGATGATCATATTGTTGTGGTGATGTTGAATGGTATGGGAGACCCTTTATGTGGGAATCCCCTGTGAAATGTTTTTTGAAAGTCGTGGGATTATTCATTGGGTTGATTCGAGGGTTTTTTTTGTTGTCATGCTTTTTCTATACATATCTTTAAGCATGGTTGGTTGGTTTTTCGGTTTTTTTTTTTGAAAACCCCAACTATAGTCTTCTCATGGGAACCTAACATATCTTTAGTTTTTTTGGATAATGGTTGCTACACTAGAGTAGGTATCCTCTATATCTAGTGTCCCTTAGTATAGAGCTTTCTATTATTATTTATTGTGCCCCTTAGTTAGGCCTGGTAGGTTAATATTGAGCATATGGGTGAATTGATTTCATCGGGATAGGCATTCCTATATAGTAATTCAGGTGTTAGTATGTCCTATATTATCCACTAAGATCCAAGTATCCCCAGTTTTCTTTATCACTTAGTTGTCTTCATCGGATGATTGAGATGACTTGCTTGGTTATTCACTCATGTCTGATGTGTTCTATTTCCCTTTCATTTTGACATTTAATTATTCTCTCTTTTATGGAATGCTTCTCTGTTAAAAAAATTGTGGGAATTTTGAAATGTTTTATGGAAACATTTTATGAATTTTTGACAACTTATTTCCCTTTTAAATAAAAATATATTTCCTTATTATATATCCCTCCTTCTTTATAATGTTAAATCTTATTTCATGGAAGAGAAACTAGTTTTAAATGAAAAATGGATATGAACCAAGATTTTTCTTAAGGAGATGTGTGAAAACCCTATGTTTTTATATTGTATATCATTCCTAGAATGGATGATTCTTTTTTTAGAGGAAACTAAATGGGAATAGATATTTTGGGAAACCATACTACGTTTTAATAATCATGCATATACTTTTTCTTATTTTAATCTTCTGGTGCATGTTTTATCATGGTTTCAATCATCGTGGGCAGTGTTGGGTTTTTTGATCGATGAGTGACCTTAAGGGTCACATGGTGATTTAGTTTTCATCAGGTTTTCTTTCGTTTTGTTGTACAGATTTTATTTTATTCTTGATTTTATGTATAGATGTTGTTTACTTGTTTTTATTATTGTATTGGGAGGATTTGATTATTTTATGATACTTCAGTTTACTTAATTTGGGAGATATAATTCCCTTTGGTTCTCATTAATTCCCGTGGCACTTGTTCCTAGCCCAGGAGGATCAAGAACACTTCTCGGACCTTGTCATGGACTTACATTGGGGACCGGTTTGGGGTTTACTTGGGATGGTTGACGAAAAAATGGTATCATAGTATAGGTTTTTTGGAGGGACCTAGCTTTCAAAGTGCCCTTATTATTTTGGACGCCAAGGTAGATGGAGTTGGACTGTCCTAACATGGGGAGTAGGAATGAGGGAGTTTCTATCCAACACTTTCTATACCGAACCTGGGGTTACCGTTGGATGTTGGGTTTTTTGGAGCTGGTCGGTTCTTGTGGAATGATTTGTGTTTGGGAAATGAAATTAGAGTTAGAACAATTGTATAAGTGAGCTCATAGGGCCTATAAAACCATTTAAAGCTATGGATATAGTCCCAAAGGAACCTCCATGATGGTGGTTTTATTAGCATAGGGTCCCCAACCATGTTTCTAAGTCACCCATCAGTATTATTGTTATATGTCCCCAGCCATAAACATTACATAATCTTGAATTGAGTTAATAATTCTCATTGAGGATCTTTTCAGGTTTAGAATTTTAGCAAATTAAGACATAACTATTAAATTACATCTCAAAATATTATAAAGTAGTCACTTGTACTCAATATCGATTTTTTCATAAAATAAAAAAACTCTTAAAAGAAAAAATATTCTTTTCATGATATAAATCTTCTTGTATTCTTCCTTTCTCTTACCATGCCTTATACCCTGTGAATAACATTTCAAAAACATGGGATGTGCATAAAAATCTCAGAAAGGGTTGTAAAAAAAAGAAATAAATCATTAGTCCATCAATACACACAAAAGATAATCTTATTAACATAGCTCATGGAATCATATGATTTATTAATAGTACATAGAAATCATAAATCATAAAGGTTACTTGTGGAATCCGTATCAAACATACATTGTAGATTTCACACGTATGTAGGGAGTTATGTTTAGAATATCCATCATAGTATATTACCTAAATCTCTTTGGAGAAACATTAATGTTTACCTCTATAATATTACCCAATGCATGGGAGAGTTATCTCGGGCTCACCCGCCCTATGTTTATCATAGAATATCTCGTATACGTAAACAATACCCCAGAACCCTAACATAATCATAACATATGAACAAGCATAAAGGAAAGATAACATTTCCACATTACAGTAAAATGTCAATATATTGACATAATCAATCCATTATCAAAACCATTTTCAATACAAAAAAACGTAAAAAGTGTATATGGTGTTTATTTTCCTTTTAAGAACACCACATCTTATAAAGGAAGCCATATATCAAATAATGCTCGTGGTGGTGGATATGTCATTGTCACCGCGTACATTAAAAAGAAATATTATTTTTGTTATTTAGTAAAACACTTCATAGAGAAAATATTCCCTTTGAATGAAATTAAAATTAAAAGGGGTTTACACACCGTATAAAGTAATGTCGTATATAAATCAAAGTATGCCACGGTGAAAGAAGATTGAGATGAAGTCCCTTACCTTGTGCCCGACTTGACTCGTTCATTCTTTAATCTCCTGATTAATAATATAATGTTTCTTATACATGATTAGTAACCTATTTAATGTTTACTATTCTTTTATATCACTTATTACCTTTCTATAACAATTAGGTAATTATTTGAGTTCATATCGGACATTTTGTCGATGTTCGGAACTTGAGTCAAAAATGAACATGTTATAATTAAAAATGGCCCATGTTGTCAAAATTAAATTATCTCCAGAATGATATTAATGGTTTAGATATCATATATATCATATATATCCAGTATATATATATATTTATTTATTTATAATAGTACATAACATTTTGAGATAATAAATGAAATGCACCGTTCATGGAGACGGTAAGATGTATGTACGATTGAACACTACATTCATTTACTTTTTGTATTTAATAGAACAAAAACATAATGGTACGAAGGTATATTATAATTACAATATAATTTCATATATAATTTCATTAACTTTATCCTTTATACGTTCCATGTATGGAATGAACGAGTCATATCACTTTGAGGGGGCGGTACTCTGCACTTCCTCAAATGAAATTATCATATTTACCCATTATGGACCCCATGAAGGTATACTATAAATGAAAAATAAATAATCATAGAGAAAATATAAATATAATATATATCATTTATAAATATAGTTTTATCTTAATGTCCACCATAATATGCGGTCGGAGATAATTTCACAATCAATGTTTCATGTGGCACTAGTTCGCCATCCATAGAAACAGTATGATGATATCCATTAGATGGAGGTGTGTGGATGTTTAGTTCGAATATTTATCATAAAAAAATACTAGTATATTTAGGATACTATAGTTGTTATAAAATAATTTGATAAAGATATTTTAGGGGGTTATAAAAGGAAAATAAAAGAAAAGAACTTGAGAGAAGACATTCCCTTTACATTGGGTAACTCCCTTTGGTTTGAACCAAATGGATTTCTTGAAGTATCATCTGCCTATGTTAAGGATTTTAGGTGGAATATATGGATTTATGGAGCTTATTTTGGTAGATTATGGATGAGACAATGGGCTTGGTAGGTTTGAGTAATAGGTTAGAGGTTGTGGCCTTTTATAAGAGGGTGGAGGTGCTCTTTAGGAATGTTTAAAAGTATTAATTTATTATAAAATGAATTTCAATTTAAAAATGTCACAAACTAATTCATTTCAAAGATAATGTTATTATTGTTAGAAATACACTCATATAATTGGTTTTATAAAAGTTTTGGGCATAAAATTAACCTTATCATTTAGCTTTAACATTTAGTTGACTAATTTAACTTTTACCATGTCCTCTTGTATATTCGTACGATATGGTTATTATATTTACTATAAAATGAAAAGTAATCCAAAAAATGGATCATTAGTGACATTATTAACATCATATATTTAATTTGGACAATTCTTAGTTTTTTAGGATTATTTTATCATTTAATAAAATATGGATTAATTTAAAAATGCTTTTATGTCAATTTTAATACTATTCACATCATGACTTTTAACAAAATCCAAACCAACTTGATTATTTTTAAAACATTCATTAATTCTAAGAAAAAAATTTATAATTATATCCGAAATTATTTTATGACTTAAATAGTTTCAAAATAAATTTATTTTAATATTTATAATCTCATTTATTTAAATCTTTCATTAATGAGGTAATCATTACATCATCATTGTGTCACAAATAAATTTATTTATTTGATGTATAAAAATTATAAATAATATACCATGATATATGAAATATTTTTATCTTTATGACTATTTATTGTCGAATATATCACTTATATAACCCATTATAATAAAATTACTGAGAGATATATTTTTATGTTACATTTTCTTTAACTTTTAATTAATTTTTATAAAGTGTCATTATCACTTACAAGTGGCTCCATGGGGTCCCAAAATTTACCAAAGGATGCACATGGTTAGAAATATATCATCCAATATAATTAGGAAACATGTTAGGGTAATTTAATATTATTATAATATTATAGTTTTACCCTTATTTACCAGATTTACCATTTAACCAGGATAAATAAAATAATTACTGAAGTTACTATTCATAATGTTTAAAAATAAAAGATTCATATTTACACAATTTGGACCTCCTGATTCCAAATATATAATCCATTTTTTAAGATTCAGAACACAGAATTTGAAGAAATTAATCAAAAATTAATTCCCGTTGTCAAAACCAAAAAGCGTGTTTTTAAGAAATAATAACTATCAAAAGATTGACACTTGTTTATGTTCAGTTTCAGAGTGAAATTACTTACAATGAACAAATTTTTATTAAATGGTAAAAATATAACTTAATTAAACTTTAAAACCAATTAAAAAAATTATCTAAACATATAAATAAATTAGATTAAAAGGATGTTTTGAATTAAAATGCAGTATTTTTCACTATCCATTAAAAAATGAACATTATAGGAAAAATGAAAAAATCTCATCCAAAGTAAATTTTGATATCCCAATTCTAAATAATAAAACCATTTTTTCCAATATAACATATAAAAGTGACAAAAACTCGATTAAAAAAGGGTTCACCATCAAAAGGTGGTAAATTGACCTTTTAAATAATATTAGAGTATTTATGTGTAAAATTGGATTCATTCACATTTTTAGCCTCTAACTTTTATTGGATGAAGGTAAAGACATTGAGAAGACATGTATAATCATGTTTTAGTTATTTCTATTCATTCCCTCCAATACAACATCTAGGAATTAACTACCATTTAAAATAATATTATATTATTATTTTTTAGTATGACTCAGTATTGTGTGAAACATAAGACTTCAGAAAACCCCATTGTTGCATGTTGGGTACGCCATCGAAAATAGCATCCCATTTAAAGTAAAATAAATATTTAATTCACAAATATTAATAAATATGAAAATTTCATATTCTTTATTTACCTAGGATATTACATCATTCCTTTTTTTGGAAATTGCATCCTCACAATTTTATTTACTTATCAAATAAATGGGGGTATTTAACCCACATAGCATTTTCAGATTCCTATGTTGCCACTTCAACCATATGATTTTTCCAAAAAATCTTTACCTTATGAATTACCTTATTCTACAACACTTTCTCTCTTCGGTCAAAAATCTAGACTAGTTGTTCCTCATAAGAAAGATTGTCTTCCAACTAAACTAGTTATGGACACAAAACATGTGATGGATACAGCATATACTTTCTCAACATTGAATGATGAAAAACATTGTGTACCTGTGATAAACATGGAGGTAAATCCACTCTGTAGGAAACTGATCAAACATTCTCCATGATTTCATAGGTTCCAGTGAACCTCAGACTCAGCTTTCCCTTCTTACCAAAACAAATCACACTTTTGGAGGGAGAAACTTTGAGAAATACATGATCACCTACCTCAAAAGAAAGATCCTTCCTCAGGTTATCCACATAACCTTTCTACCTTCTCTAAGTAGTTCTCATGTGCTTCTTAATGAATTTAACATTCTCTGACATCTCATCTACCAATTCTTATCCCATTAGTTTCATTTCACCTACTTCATCCCAAAAAGCTAGAGTTTGACAGTGCCTTCCATATAATGATTCATATGATTCCATCTGTATACCTGAATGAAAAATGTTATTATAAAAAAATTCAACCAAATAAAGATGTTGGTCCCAACCACCCTTGTAATCTATTGAGCAAGAATGTAGCATATATTCCAATGTATGAATTGTTATTTCTGACTGCCGATATGATTGTGTATGAAAAGTAGAACAAAAAATTAATTTAATACCCAATGAATTTGTAAGGCCTTTCCAAAAGTTATAAGTGAACCTCATATCATGATCCAATACAATGGAGTGGGTAAATCCATTCAACCTGACTATCTCTTTAATATACAGCCGAGAATGTTGATCTAGAGACAAAGTATCTCGAATAGGAAGGAAATGAGCTGATTTAGTCAATCGCTCAACAATAAATGAGATTTCATTATTACCTCGATATGTCTTTAGTAATCCCACAATGAAGTCCATGGATATATTTTCTCATTTCCACTTTGGTACTGGTAATGAATGAAATATCTCTTTCAGTAAATGTCTCTTTTCTTTAACCTATTGACAAGTCAAACAATTCACAGTAAAGTCAGCAATATCTCTTTTCATTCAATACCACCAGTAATACATCCAATGTTCTTTGTATGTATTAGTACTTCCATGAAGAATTGAAAATTGAGAACTATAATGTTTACATAAAAACTCTTTCTTCAACTGTGAATCACAGGGCACACATAATCTCTTTCCAAATCTCAAAATACATTCTATATCAATGTTAAATTCAGGTATCTAACCATTCTAAACCAACTCATCCTTTTTCTAAAACTCACTGTCTTCCTTCTGCACTTGCATAATTCTATCTGATAGAGATGATTTCACTGACACCTATAACCAAACAGTTCAATTTCCTGCACCAAAAACTTCTATGCCAATGTTCAATAAATATTTAATCAAAGGATATTTTTTAAAACATAACATGGTTAATGTAGCATTACATTTTTGACTCAAATCATCAACCACTTTATTTTAATTTCCAAGATAGTAATGAATCATGCAATAATAATCCTTCATTAATTACATCCATCTCCCCTGTATCATGTTCAATTCTTTATGAGTGAATATATACTTCAAAATTTTTTGGTTGTTATATATTTCACATTTTACTCCATATAGATGATGCCGCTAATTTTGTAAAGCAAAAACATCAGTAGCTAATTTTATATCATGTGTAGGGTGATTTAACTCATGGGGTTTCAATTAGCATGAAGCATAAGAAATTACCTAATTATTCTGAATAAGGACACATCCAAGTCCTTTCAACGAAGAATCATTGTGGATAACAAATTCTCCATCTCTAAAAGGTAATGTAAAAACTATAGCATTTACCAATCTTCTTTTCAATTCATGAAACCAATCATCACATTCTTTTGTCGAGACGAACATAACACATTTTCGAGTTAACTTAGTCAGTAGGCTAGATAACCATGAAACTTTTTCAACAATCCACCAGTAATAACCAGCCAAACAATGATATATATAGATCTTAGTAATATTTTTGGTTCTTGTCTATTCTTCAAAAACTTTTGTTTTAGCAGAATCAATAGTTATTCCATTTTTTTAAAAAAATGTGACCAAGGAATGAAATATTTTCTAACCAAAACTCACAATTACTAAATTTTACATACATTTTATTTTCATTTAAGGTTTTCAAGACAACCCTTAAATGACTTTCATGTTCCTATTTTCCTTTTAAATAAAACTAAATATCATCAATAAACACAACCACAAACTTATCCATGAACTCTCAAAAAATTAAATTCATAAGATCCATGAATACAGTATGTGCATTGGTTAACCTAAAAGGAATAACTAAAAATTCATAATGGTCATATCTATTATGAAACACATTCTTCGAAATGTTTGGTTCCTTTACATTAAACTGATGGTACCCCGAACTGAAGTCAATCATCGAAAAATACTGAGCTCCCTAGAGCTGGTCAAAAAATAATTGATATGGGGAAAAGGAAACTTGTTCATAACAGTGATGTTATTCAATGGTCTACAATCAATGAAAAGTCTCATAGAACTACATTTCTTTTTAACAAACAAGAGAGGATCACTCCATGTTGATATTCTAGATAGAATGAAATCATTATCTAATAACTCCTGCAATTTCTTCTTTAACTCTAAAATTTCAATTTGGGACATTCGATAATGGGGTTTTGAAATTGTCTCAGCATCAAGAACTAAGTCAATAGTAAATTTAACTTTATGATTAGTTATTATACCATGAAACTTCTCAGGAAAAACTTCAAGATACTCATTTAACACAGGCACATCATTAATCTGAATAGTTCCTTTGATTTCAATAATACGTGAAAGGTAACATTCATTTCCATTTTTTACTAGTTTCTCAACTTTCTGATATGTTATCAAAAGTAAGGGTTCATTTTAGTACAAAAACTGGAATTTTTTTTAAAAATAAAACACATTATATCTACAATCAATCTTAGCATGATAAATAGAAAGTCAATCCAAACGCAAAATAACATCAAACTCTACTAGAGGCAAAACAATATGGTTTTCTGGTAGATTCTTTCCGCACACAAGGACATGAAGGTTCTGATAATTTCTTTTTGTCTCAACATTTCCTCCTGGTGTTTTTACCATAAGTTCAAGAATCATATCTTGAGACGGAATTCCCAATTTAATAGAAAACTTCTCAGAAATGAAATAATGTGTAGACCCTGAATCATAGAATACATTGGAATAATCTGAATAAACAAATAGTATACATTGATATTACTTCATTTGATGGCCCAACATCTGCTAATGAAATTGAAAAGGATTTCACAACCCCTTTTTTCTTGTAGTCTGACAAATTTTATAAAGTTGAGTTCTTTATTGGAAACTCATTTGCATAATGTCCAATTTCATTTCACTTAAAACATTTAAAAGACTATAAATCAGAATTTGTATTATCATTACCGTAATATTTTTCAATGAAACTTTGAGGAGTATCTACCATTTTACCACATCGCTAGCACTTACTGAAATTTAAAAGAGATTCCCCAGTGTGCTTTCTACTACAATTTTCACAAATAGTAAACTTAAGTTTCACACCATCAAACTTTTTTGAAGATTTATTACCTTTTTTCTACCACCTCGACCTCTTATTTTGTTGTTTATCAAAGAACACTTGATCATCGGAAAACTCCATTTCAATGTTCTCTACACACTAGATAAGTATTTCATAACTTTTGAAATCACGAGAATCTAAATCCCTTCGATACTTTGGCTTTAATCTTGGTTAAAAACAGCTTATTTTAATATCGGGATCTCATATAAAATTAGGAGCATACCTAGCCAGTCGAGTGAATTTTTCTTCATAAGTAGCCACTGAGTCATCCTCATATTCAATTCTAGGAATTGGTTTTCCATCCTAAGAAAAAACACGTTGGGAAAATATTTCTCAAGAAACATACCTTTTAATTCATCCCAATCAAGAGCATTAATCTCCTCACTATCCATGACATTTTTCACCATAGACCACCACTGATCGGCTTCAAATTATAAATGGTAAACATAAAGACTAACATTTTGATGATTTCAACACCCCATGACATCAGAAATATTCTCCAGTGATTTAATCCACCCTTCAGCTAGCACAAGCTCAGATGATCTTTTGAATGATGGGAGATTATTCCTCATGTAATTATCCACTACTGACATGTTCCTCTGTGGTTTATCTGGATGATCTTGTGCATGAATACTACCAACATTTAAAGACTGATTTAATTGTTCCATTACTGCAAAAAACTGATCAAGTCTGATTCCGACCATCTCAGGTTGCTGATTTGGAAGGATGTTTTTCTCTTGATGTCATCTCATCATAGCTTCTATGTTTCCTCTTTGGAAAACCATTCTAAACACCGAAAAAATTTAGAAGAAGTATCATGGTAATATTTAAATGATATATCATTGTAATATTAACATAAATTAATTTAAAGATATTAATTTAACAATACCCAAACACCTCATGTTTTCAAAACTGACCATTGATACAAACTATAAGGCCCCATCCTTAAACATTACATAATCTTGAATTAAGTTAATAATTCACATTGAGTATCTTTTTAGGTTTAGAGTTTTAGAGAATTAGTCCATAACTATTACATTACATCTCAATATATTAAAAATTAGACACTTCTACTCAGTATCCATTTTTTCATAAAATAAAAAACTCTTAAAAGAAAACAAGAATTGTTTTATTGATATAAATTTTCTTAAATTCGTCATTTCTCTTACTTTTCTTTATACCCTATTACAAAAATTTCAAAAACATGGGATGAGTATAAAAAGCTCAGTAAGGGTTATAAAATAAAAAAAGAAATCATTAGTCCATTAATACACACAAAACATAAGATTTTTAACATACCTCGTGAAATCATAAGATTTATGAATAATACATAGTAATCATAAATAATTAAGGTAACTTGTGGCATCCATATCAAACTTACATTTTAGCTTTCACAGTTACATTGGGAGTTACTTTTGGAATACCAATCATAGTATATTCCCTAGATATCTTTGGAGAATCATTAACAGTTACCTCTATCACGCTACCCAATGCATTAGAGAGCTATCTTGGGCTCACCCACCATAGATTTATCATAGAACCACCCGTATAAGTAAATGATCCCCAGGAACCATAATGTAATCATAACACATGAACAAGCATAATGGAAAGATAAAATTTCCACATTGAAATAACATTTCAAAATATTGAAATAATAAATCCATTCTGAAAACCATTTTGAATACCAAAAAATGTAAATAAGAGAATATTGTATTTATTTTCCTTTTAAAAACTCCACGCCTTATAAAGGAAGCCAAATATAAAATAATACTCACGGCAGCAGAAATGTCGTAGTCACCGTGTACATTAAATAGAAACATTTTTCTTTCATTTAGTAAAACACTTAATAGAGAAAATATTCCATTTAAATGAAATTAAAAGTAAAATATTTTTTATTCACCATACAAATGAAAGTCATGTATAAATCAAAGTATTCCTCAATGAAAGGATATTGAGATGAAGTCCCTTACCTTGTGCCCGACTTCACTTGTTCATTATTAAATATTACTTATAATAAACTAACATTAATTTCTAAATGATTAATAACCTTTCTCAAGTTTATTATTCCTTTTATATCATTTATTACCTTTCTATAACAATTATTTAAATATATGAGTTCATATCAGAGATTTTGTCGATGTTCGGAACATGAGTCAAAAATGAACTTCTTATAATTACAAATGGTCCATGTGGTCAAAATTCCATTATCTCCAGAATGATATTCAAGATTTAGTTAAAATATATATCATATATATCATGTATATATATATATATGTATGTATGTATTTTTTTTATAACAAATCATAACATTTGGAGATAAGAAATGAAATGCATTGATGATGGAGACGGTAAGTTGTATGTACGCAAGAACGCTAATTTCATTTATATTTCATATATAATGAAACAATACTTAATGATATGTAGGTTTATTATAATTCTATTGTAATATCATATATAATTTTATTAACTCCATCCTTTATACATTCCACATATGACATGAATGAGACATATCACTTTTAGGGGGTAGTAGTCTGCACTTCCTCAAATAAAATTATTGTATTTACTCATTATAGAAACCATATAGGTATGATATAAATGAAAAATAAATAAGAATAGATAAAATATAAATATAATATGTATTACATATAAATACAGTGCCATCTTAATGGACACTATAAGTGGATGTAGAAGATAATTGAACAATGATCGTTTCGTGAGGCAGTAGTTCGACGTCCAAAGAAATAGTATGTTTGTATCCATTAGATCAAGGTGTGGGGAATTTTAGTTCAAATAGTTCTCATAAAAACATGATATTATATTGAGGATAATAATTTTGTTATAAAATAGTGGAATAACTAGAGTTCAGTGGGTTAGTGAAGGAAAATAAAAGAAAAGAACTTGAGAGAAAATGTTACCTTTTAATTGGGTTAGTCCCTTTGGTTTGAAACAAAATTATTTATTTAGTGCCTTATGCCTATGTTATGGATTATAAGTAGAATAAAAGAAGGTTTGGAGTATATTTGGTCAAATATTGGATGATCCAATGGGCTCAAGAGGTTTGATAAATGGGTTAGATGGGGTGGCCTTTTATAAGAGGGAGGAGGGGCTCTTTAAGAAAAAATTGAGAGTATTAATTTTTTTTTAAATGAATTTCGACATTGAAATGTCTACAACTAATTTAATTTAAAGATAAGATTTATATTGTTCGAAATACACTATGAAAATGGGTTTTAGATAAGTTTAGGTCATAAAATTAACACTATATTTTATCTTTAACCTTTTGTAAACTATTTTAATGATTATTATGCCCTATTGTATATTCACACTATATGGATAATATATTTACTATACAATGCCAAGAAACCCAAAAATGAATCATTAATGACTTCAGTAACATCATATATTTCATTTGGACAACTCATATATTTTTAGGGATTCTTTTATCATTTAAAAAATATGGATTGATTTAAAAAATCTTTTTGGTCAATTTTATAACTACTCCATCATGACTTTTAAAAAAATACAATCCAACATGATTCTTTCAAAAAACCATCCTTAATTAAAATAAACATGTTATAATTATATATAAACTTCTTTTATAACATAAATTGTTTCAAAATAAATTTATTTTAATATTTATAATCTCATTTATTTAAATCATTCATTAATGAGGTAATCATGATGTCATCATTGTGTCATAACTAAATTTATTTATTTTGTGTCTACAATTTATAAATTAAATTCCAGGATATAGGAGATCATTTTATCTTTCTAATAACTATTTATAGTCGAAACTATATCTTATATAACCAATTATAAAAATTTATTACTAAGAGATGTATTTTTATGTTGCATTTTACTTAACTTTAAATTAATTTTTATAAAGTTGCATTTTCACTTACAAGTGGCTTCCTAGGGTCCCAAAATCCACCCAAGGATACCCATGGTTGGACATGTATCAGCAAATAGAATTAGGACACATGTTAGGGCAATTTAATATTATTATAATATTATTTGTTTACCCTTATTTACCAGATTTCCCATTTAACCATGGTAAATAAAATATTTACTGAAGTTACTATTCATAATGTCTAAAAATAAAAGATAACAATTTACCCAATTTGGACCTCCTGATTCCAAATATATAATAAATTTTTCCAAATTCAAATCATAGATGTTTCATAAATTAATTTAAAATCAATTCTCATTGTCAAAACCAAAAAGCGTGGTTTTATGAAATAATAACTATCAAAAGACTGACACTTGTTTATATTAATTTTCAAAGTTAAATTACTTCTAATGACCAAAATTTGATTAAAGGGTAAAATATAATCTAATTACACTTTAAACCCAATTAAAAATATAATCTAAACATATCAATAAATTACATTAAAAGGCAGTTTTGAATTAAAATGCAGTATTTTTAATTTTCATTAAAAAATAAACATTATCAGAAAAATACCAAAATTTCATCCAAATTAAATTTTGATATCCCGATTATAAAGAAGAATATTATTTTTTTCAAATAGAACATATAAATTTGACAAAAACTATATTTAAAAATGGTTCTCCATCAAAAGGAGGTAAATCGACATTTTAATGAATATTGGAGTTTTTATGCTTAAAATTGGATTCATTCACATTTTAAGCCTATAACTTTTATTGGATAAAGGTAAAGGCATTGAAAAAACATGTACAATCATATTGTAGTTACAATTGTTCATTATCTTCAATACAACTTCTCGGCGTTAACTACAATTTAATATAATATTATATTATTATTTTTCAGTATGACTCAGCACTGTGTGCAACATAAGGCTTCAGAGAAACCCACTGTTGCATGTTAGGTACTCCATAGAATATAGAATCCCCTTTAAAGTAAAATTAATATTTAATTCACAAATATTAATAAATATGAAAATGTCATATTCTTTATTTACCTGGGATTTTATAATTTTCCACCTTTATGTGCTTGTTTTGATTCGTGTTTATTTTGAGTTTGTTTTGAAAAAATGTATTATTCTGAAAATTTAAAAGAATAATTTCATGCAGTGGTTTTTGGTTTTTGGAAATGGTAAATGAGTATTCAGATTTATTTTAAATAAATATTTAGAAAATGGATCTTTAATAAGAATAATTATTAGATAAAATTGGAATTGTATTACTAAAACTAGATTTCTATAATAAAAACCTAGGGTTTGTCAAAATTGATTATTTTATAAATAGAAATTTATTTTGAAATGGAAGCGCATTTGGAAAATGTTTTGGGGAATTGATGAAACGTTTTGTGTAATTTTAAATTGGAATTAGTATGAGAATATAAAAAATGGGTTGAACGTTTTATATTAGAAAGGGAAAATTCTTATTTTGATAATTGGTGTTCTTATGGGCACTCACATTTAAGGATGTATATAAAGAATTGAATGAATGGTGGAATGATATTATGGATTCCTTAATAAGAATAATAATGTACATGTGTGCAGTCCATGTGACACCACTAGTGAGTGATCAACTTATCAATATTTTTTAATCTTAAAAAGTGTTTTAACAGGAAAATTGTGATGTTTTGATAACTTGTGTTTGTGTAGTGAATTGTCTGGTGATTCAAAAAAAAATTAATCAGTGATTTGTGTTTGGGTTCTTGTTGGTGAATTGGTTTTTATTGAGTTTATTATTTTTTTTATTTTTTAGTGTACACCCACAAAGGATTTGATGGACATTTGAGGTGAAGCTACGAGTGGTTTATAGTCAGTGGACCCTTTTGTTGATCAAACCAAGGAATTCCTTATTTAGTTTCAGATTTTGAATCCTCCTCACTTTGATGGTCAAGAAGATCCTTTTCAATAAGAATAGTGGATGTGGAAAATCTAAAAGATATTTTGGTTACCTGAGTTTTCTGGGTCACTAAAGGTGAATTTCACTACCATTATACTCAAAGGTCCGAGATGAATGGTGTGTAAGGAGGTCATTCAGACCAAGGTTTGGGAAAACTGTTCATGGAAACTATTCAAGGATTCATTCATTAATAAGTTTTTCTCTTATGTTTTTAAGGTGAAGATGGTGATGGATATGTTCATTCTTCAGCAATCTGATGAGTCGATGTTGGAGTTATCTCTTCATTTAAATGTTATAGTTCCCTATATTCTAGAGTGGGATAAAGATGATTCTATAAAGGATCCACATTTTAAGAAACTGATTCATCCTAATCTTCAGTCAATGGTGTCAGAATTTGGTCTAATCTAAATTGTTGATGTGGTGAGGCAAGATTTTTAGGTTGAGGTTGTATTGGAAGGAGTCCTCAAGGTATCCAACCTTCCTCTTGTATTTGGAAGTGGTAAGGTAAATTCTAGTGCAACGACAGGGAAGTGGCCTTAATATGGTGATATCAGTGTATGAATTAAGAGGCCTCTTAACCTTTCGTCATCTCTTTCTAGGTGTAGGACCCTGATGTGTCATCAATGAGTTAATCGTGGTAATAATAATTCAACATGTCTAAGATGTATTAACACATTCCAGACCATTGGATGCCTAGGTTATTTTCTAGGGATTCAATTTGGGTCCTTCTAGAAAGTGATGTGGAAATAGGACCTTCCCTTCAAAAGACACCCCCACCCATTTCTAGGAGTGAGGTGAGGCTTTAGTTCAATTTGGATACCCTCTCTATTTGGGTGTTCCTACTATTTTAATGTCTTTATTATGTAGTTTTTTTTTCCTATAGTGATGGGAGAAGTTGTAATATTAGAGATCAGTTATTTTAAATAGAATCATGTATTTTTTTAATTCTGTATTTTGTTCATTTTTTGTGGAGGTTTGTTCCATTGTGTGTCTTGTTGGAGTAAAGTGAGACTCATGGCATGTAATGTTTGTTTTTTCATTTATGGGGTTCATGGGTATTGATTCTAGTTCATAGTATCAGTTTTTGGTGGGTGATGTTGGTTAGGCACACATCTAGAACACTAAAATTGTTGGGAGTCTATTCTGGAATCCCATTTTGGTAATCTAATTTGGTCTTCAGTGTTGGCTTAACAATATGTAGTTTCCTTTAGAGTTTTTTGATTTTGATACTTTTCCATATCAGTGGACATTAGGATTTAGGAGTACACCATGGTGATAATCATAATATGTAAATACATTTTGTTGTCATTCATCAATAGTTTTTCATTAATTTACTAGATAATTCACGTGTTATGTCTCTATTTTTTATATAAATAAAATCTTCATAGCATTTCAAGGAAGATAAGAAGAAAGAATAAAAATGGGCTAGTACACATCGTGATGAGTCAGTACACATCATGTATGAGATGTTCACAGACTGTACCAAGTCGTGAAGCCATTCCATGACCAAGTCACTAAGCTAGCAAGGAAAACGTAGATACACGATGCAAACACCCTGATCACGATGTGATCCCAGTGAAAATAGATAGCGAGAAAGCCATGAGGAATCTACATGGAAATACAACTGGATGCGAGGTACACATCGTGAACACTCGATACACAATGTGTACCCAGAAAAACTTCATAAATTCATGAGAGAGATGCATTCCATACTAGAGAACCAAAAAAAATGGAAACTGATGTAAATAAAAGGTACACGTCATGTACCAATGGTACATGTCAAGAAGAATAATGCCTATATAAGAAGAGGAGTGACAATACATTATATTTTTAGACATGAACCTCCCCTCTTTCGAATCCCTACCTCTTCCCTTGCCCTTTTTACCTTCCAAACTCTAAATTTCTAGGTGTTTTTATATTTCTTTATTAATTAAAAGGTTTTGGAGGCTTTGTTCTTCAATGCTTTCAATTTATATCACCACATTCGAATTCAATTCCATATCCTTTATTAAGTAAGTACTTTATTTATAGTTTTGATTTATTCTTTGAATGTTTCATTTCAATTATCAATCCCAAAATGATATGTAATTCTACTTCAATTAATTGTAATCAACATGTCAAGGATGCTATCTTTTATTTATTTAATTGAATCATACCCCACCAAAAGTAGCTAAATCCCTTAGGGGTAGGGATTATGTTCGATGTATCTGCATAAATAAATAATTATTTAATTATATATTTGGAAAACCATACAGGATTACTAATTAGGATAAAACCCAATAGGCTATCCCATTTGTGTGAACGTCCCTGACCACGGGACATTCAAGAAAATGACCCTATCCTAAATGGTGTATACTAGGCTAAAATAACTATCCTATGATACTTTCTTCCCTTGAATCCAAACATATTGTGCATAGGCTGTTACTATCTCCCAATCATGGAATAGTCACTTCCTAGGTTGAACTAGGTGGATAAACCAAAATCAACTACAACCTCTATTTTCATTGTAGACTAAGCTGAAGGACCTTTCCGAAGTTAGAACTAAAGACCATTCTTTACCCAGATACTTGAATCAATCCCAACCCCTCATTAATTAATTTAAATCTCCCTCAATTAGAAGATAAAAAAACCTCAAAAAATAATATTTCTTGAAAGGATGCCCCTACGAGTCTAAAAACTAGACTTCCCCTTCGAAATAGTGTTCTCTCTATTGGTTCGACCTTGCATCCTAACTACACTATGCATTTGTAGCTAGTGAAGTTTGGGAAATTAAAATTCTAATTAGACTCATGCCCAGAGGGATTAATGACACCTCCATGGCTGCTATCAAATTTCAGCACCATTGTTTGGGAGTCAATGCCTTTTTGTAGAATAACTCTGTGTTTTTAAGGATTAGGATTACCTTTCCCATTACCATTTATCTTTCTTTCATTTAAAAACACCTTTTAATCTTCATACGCATTTCTATTTCATGTACGAAGGTCCCTTGGCTCATTAAAGTAACATTGAAGCAGAAGAACCATTGGCCTTCAATCCTGTGATCGAAAGGCTCTACTTTCACATTGCCAGTCAGTAATGGTTGAGCAGCATAACCATGAGGGACCCAACCTTCCAAACTATCAAATTATCCAGGGAGAAAACTCTATGCACCCTAAATAGAACATCATGGATTACAACATTCCACCAATCCCTGGTGAAACAACAATAATCATTCCCCCATCGATACAATCACATACATTTGAAATCAAATCTGGACTCATCCATATGATCCAGAACGTGGGACAATTCAGTGGTCTTCAGAGTGATGTCATGCATGAATATATTTCAAATTTATTGGAATTTTTTGATACCTTTCACTACCAGGAAGATTCTTCTAATGGGATAAGACTCCATGTCATTCCTTTTTCATTAAGAGATAGAGTAAAGTATTACCTAAAAATCCAATCTCTTGATTCAATCACAACATGGGTTGAAAATTCTATGAAGTTTTTAGATAAATATTTCCCACCAATATGAACTTGGAAGCTCTAGAATGACAACCAAAACTTCACTTAAATAAAAGGAGAATCTTCATGGGAAGCATGTGATATATTTAAGGAACTTATGAGGATGTTTCCACATCATTGACTTGACACCTAGATTCAGTTGAAAACATTTTATCAAGGACTCTAGCCAGTGGAAAGAAAAGTTATTGACACATCCGTTGATCGAGGATTGATGTTCAACACCCCCGAAGTAGGAAGAGAGATTTGAGAAGAAGTATATCTCTATTATAGTCTATAGAAGAGTGGTTGTGGACCACCATGATGGGAAATGCACCAGGTTGATGAGAACACCCAGTTGGTAGCGCAATTTGAGGTGTTAACAAAGAAACTCATATCTTTTCAACTACAAGCAACATAATCCCCTTATTCCCCAGTCATTGGAATCCAGTCATATGAAAGGTGCAATGGTCTGCACGTGTATCTAGACTGCAAGGAAAGGAGTATTGAACAATAAGATTGTAATTAGGTCAATTACAATCAACAAAACCAACCATTTCAACAAAGCAATATTATCTACAGAGGCCTGCTCAGCATAAACCTCAAACAATCAAGGATATTTTCTACCATGTAGTGGTTAGGCCTAGTTCAACAACCAAGAACCACCAGGGTATCCACCAATAAACCATGTACCATGACTATAATAACCATTTAATCAAAAAACTTTCCAAATAATACCACAACAACAGTAATTTCAACCATCCCATCCAAGACATGCTCAACAACCAACTCCAAGTAACCTAGAGAATATCTTATCTACCTTCATGAAAAAGTCAGATCAAAGGATGAAAACCAAGGGGAAAAGATTTAAAATCAAATAAATTATTTCAAAACAAGTAGATTCAAATGGGTCAAATATAAAAGTCCTTATTTGACAGATTTTTAGGTACTATACCTCGTAACACTAATACATACCCAAGAGAGGAATCCAAGGTGGTAGTGCTTAATAGTAAAAACGTTTTAGACTTTCATTGTCCAAAAGAAGAAAGCCCGCCATAGGATACTATGAAACAAAAGGAACAAAGAGAGTAAGTGGATGAAACCATTTATACCCTATCATAATAGGAAGTACTAGCTGAAGAAAACCAGACCCCCGAAAAAAGAAAACCTTTTATGTTTCACCACCTCCATACAAACCTCCACTTCCCTTTTCGAAGAGAGCGAGACAAGGAAGTCCATAGGCATAAAACAAAGAGTTCCTAGAAATTTTCAAACAATTACATATCAATATACCATTTTTCGAATCTATCGTTCAAATTCCTATTTATGCCAAATTCCTCAAAGACCTAATATAAATCAAGAGGAAGATAGAAGATTTCGGAGTCATCTCCTTGAATGAATAATGATATGCTATTGTGCAATAGAAAATTCCTCCAGAGATGAGAGATCCTGGAGTATCTCAATTCATTATGTGATAGAAGAGTGCAAATTTAGAAGAGTGCTATGTGATCTTAGAGATAGCATCAACCGGGTTCCAATGAGTAATTTTCACAATCTCAGACTCTAAGAACTCAAGGTAACAAGATTAGCATTACAACTAGTTGACCGTTCAATAAAGTACCTATAACGTATTCTTGAAGATATTTTGGTCAAGGTTGGGATGTTTTTCATTCCAATATACTTTCTTATGTTAGATATGGAAGAATAATGAGATGTCCCTATCATTCTTGGGAGACCATTCATAGTAATAGGAAATTTTTGGATTGATGTTAATCAATGAAGTCTGATCTTTAGAGTCAGAGAATAGTATGTGGTGTTCATCCTAATCAAAGCTTCCCAACACTCTAATGATACTATAGATTGCAATACCATTATTCTCTCTCATCAATAAGATGAGTACATGGCCATTGAGGAAGTGATCAATGATTCATTCTTAGAGAAGGTAGAATACTAAGATTAGAAAGAAGTAAGATTTATCAAACCACTCACCAGAGGCACCATTCCTCCCTTCATTCCCTCCGCAATTCGGCCACCCAAGTTGGAATTGTTACCTCTACCCAGTACATTAAAATAATCATATTTAGGAGAGTCAGCCTCTCTACCCATGTTTATTAACTCATAAATCATCCACCAACATGAGGAAATGTTGGTTGATTTTCAAAAAAGACACAAGAAATCAATTGTCCAGGGAGTGGATACCAAAAGGGAATCAATCCTACATAGTGCACCCATAGAATTTTCCTTAGAGAGGATGGAAAACAAAAAATACAACCTCATAGATGGATCACACCACCAATGAAGGAGGTAGTAAATAAGGATGTTCTAATGCTCATGGATGTTGGAATCATTTTCTCGATCTCAAATAGTGAGTGTGTGAGCCCATCCAAGCTGTTCCAAAGAAGGGGAGACTCACAGTAGAAAGGAAAAATGAAAACGAGTTGATTTCAACATGAAAAATCATTGGATGGATAGTTTTCATAGACTACAGATGCTTGAACTCAACAACTAGAAAATACCATGTTCTCATACCTTTTATGGATCATATTCTAGACAGACTAGAGAGACATGATTTTTAATGTTTTATGGATTGATATTCAGGATACAATCAAATTTCATTTTACCCCATTAATTTTCCAAAACCATCTTTACATGCCTATTTGGAACCTTTTCATTCATAGGTATGTCATTTGGAATGTGTAATGCTCCATCAGCTTTTTAGAGATGCATGACACACATCATTCATGATATGGCAGAAGAATTCTTTGAAAACATCATGGATGATTTCTCAGTCTATGGAAGATCTTTCGAGGTCTGTCTAAACAATCTGGATTTAGTTCTATAATGTTGTAAGGATAAATGCATGGTATTAATTGGTATAAATTCCACTTTCTGGTAAAAGTTGGAAGATTCCTTATTCATAAGATCTCCAAGGAAGGAATTGAAGTTGATCTAGCCAAAATTAAGGTCATCAAAGACCTACCTAAACCATGAACTATTAAAGGTATCAGATGTTTTCAAGGACATTCTGGATTCTTTATATGCTTCATAGAAGACTTTTCCAAAGTCACACTCCCATTGATGCACCTGTTGTCAAAAACTATTAAATTCAAATTCATAGAGGACTATCAGAAAGCCTTTATACATTGAATAATAGTCTTATTGCATCACTAGTTAACATTTCACCAAACCGAGAGAAATAATTTGAACTAATGTCTGATTCTAATGACCTTGTTATGGGAGTTGTGCTAGGATGGTACATTGAAAACACCTTCAATCCAATTTATTGTGTGGGTCACAATAAAAAAAATCTAAGTTCAATTACACAACTAAAGAAAAAGAACTCCTACTATCGTATATTCCTTTGAGAAGTTCTATTCATATCTTATTCTGTCAAAATTCATTATTCATACCGATCACGCTTCCCTTTGGTACATGATGAACAAGAAAGATGCCAAACCAAGGTTGATATTTTGGATTATTTTTATACATTAATTTGATGTCGTGGTAAAATATACTAAGGGAATAGAAAACTTAATTGTAGACCCTCTCTTAGAATACCTCTTTTCATCATCAAAAGAGACAAAGAGGCTGATATTGGAGTGTATTTTGCTGATGAGACCTTATTCAGCATCAAGGTGAATCCATGGTTTTTAGATATACCCAAATATCTTGAAATATGATTTCTACATCAAGAAATCTCATATTAGGATTGAAATAAACTCATGTCATATTCCAAGATTTACTATTGGTATGAGCCTCTAATTATTAAACATTATGTTGATGGTTTACTGAGACGCTTCATTGTAGAAGATGAAACACATAATGTAATTGAAATTTGTAACACATTACTAACTATTAGACACCATGGACCCATGGGTATAGTGGCCAAGATATTACAAAGTAGAATTTTATGGCCATCTTTATATCAAGATGCAAGGGGATTCTGCTAGAAATGTGGAAGATTCCAAAGAACACGGAATATCAGTAATAGAAATGAGATGTCACAGAACCCCATTTTGGATGTTGATATTTTTTAAATCTAGGGAACTGAATTCATGGGACCATTCCCCATGTCATATTAATGAAATTTCATTCTTTTTGCGGTAGATTATTTCTCAAAGTGGGTTAAAGCCAACACTACGGCTCATGACACAAAATAGTTACTCATGAACTTTATTAGAAGAAATGTGTTCAAGCACATTAGGTTTCCAAGGTTACTCATTAGTGATTATGGAACACACTTCACCCACCACCCTGTGTGAAAAACTCTAGAAAGGTATGGTGTTCTTTACAACACTGGAATCCCTACAACTCACAAATAAGTGGGCAGGTCAAGTTGTCAAATATGGAGGTGAAGGAAATTTTAGAAAAAAAAAGTAAACACTAGTAGGAATGATTGAAGCCTAAACCAGATGATGCACTATGGGCATAAAAGACTTCTTTTAAGATACCCATAAGAACCACCCCATTTCTATTGGTTTATGTAAAACCCTGTCATCTTCCGGTGGAGCTGTAGCATCGTTCATTCAAGGCGATCAAGAAGATGAACCTAGATTCAGAAAATGCTAGAGAAGCAAGGTTTGTGATGTTGATGGAATTAGAAGGAATAAGGAGAGATGCATATGAAAATAAAATAAGTTATAAATAAAAGATGATGAAATGGCAGAACCAATTCATTGTAAGGAATATCTTTATCCCTGTGAACAAAGTCCAGATGCTTAATTCAAGATTGAAATTATTCCCGAGTAAACATAAATAAATATGGTAATACCCATTCGAGGATGTTAAAGTATTTACATTTGGAACAATCAAAATTAAAATTGAAGGAGGACCACCCTTTAATCTCAATGGTCAATATATGGACTCTTTTAAGGAATCATTTCATGAAGTTTGTGTCATCAGCCTCAAATTTTCTTAGGCTTTAATGGATTCAAACTGTTGAATATAATGGAAGCAGTGACTAGGAGGAAACACAGGGTAGAAGATATTACTTTAGGGTAGATTATTGTCATCCTGGAAGAGTCTCAAATTAAAATAAGTAGGAGTCAAGGAAGGAACATGAAAAAGGATAAAAAACAGTTCCATACATGTCATGTACCCCTAGTTCACAACATGTACTCTTCTGAAAAATTCCTTGTTTATTTTTTATTGTACATAAATGAATATAAAGTACATGTCATGTATGTGGATGGGTCTATTTTTAAAAAATAAGATCATAAACCACCTATCACGACCCTCTACACACTCCACCCTAACCCCCCAACTCTTCCTCTTATGTCCCTCACTCTCCTTCCTCTTATTGAACCCAAAACCCCCTCCCTATCTTCCCCACAAAACTACACCCCCGCCCCTCTCCCTCAACCTTGGTCGTTCCTTGCCCGTTCCCTCCTCTTGCATGCTTGCAATACCCAAACACCACCCCAACCTCTATGGCCCGCACCAAACAACCCCATCCCTCATCCTACTCTAGATCCTCCTTCTTAGGCTCTACCCAGAACCATCCATCTCCTAAATGGCCTCACACAACACCTAACACTCATGAAGAGACCACCTCCACATCCAGAAATGACAACTTTCACCTTCACCTAGTTCTATGCTTCACCAACCCGCAACATCGGGTAAATATTCTCCAACTGTAGGCAAAGCCCATGTGCACCAATAATACATTAAACATGGACATTATCACCATGATGAACATCACTGAAGTAGTCATGGGATTCCTAGAGACGTTTCATATTCATATTATTATCAAATTTCAGGGGGATACCTTCCTGCAATTATTCTTGGAATTCTTGAACCCATTCGATATTTTCTTTGACTGCCTATAATTCAGACTGGGTGGGCAACCTCACGATCTTGATTTATCTGAATTCAGAGTCAGTCTAGGAATTTAAATGGAGGAGTTTATCATGTATGAAGTGTATTCAACACTTTAGCTACAACCCCCTTAAGATACTACCCTGGATTTATGGCCACTGATAGCCCGCGACCTACAGTCTCATAATGACCCTCAACTTGAAAAGTCAACTCAACTGCAGGGTTTAGCGTCATGTATATTTCATAGATCCATGGAACATGGTTGGTTTTCTATGGAAAAACACATCGGAGAATCATCTAAATTGACATTTTGATTCTTATGGATTCCATGGGTGTCCCACCCATCAACATTGTCGCACAGTTCACTCAATATTTTAAGATCATGGCACAAATGAGGTGAGGACTTTGATGGGTGGATCATTTATCACCCACCTTGCTAGTAACCTTGGCGTGTTGGATGCCTCCCAGCCCCTCACTTACCTCATACACATCAAGATAATAGATCAAGTGATGCTTGAAAAGGTTAATATGCTAGTAAAATAGGATGACACATATTTATGGGCACTATGTGTCAATGTGGCCGCACCGTAGGATCCAGGAGCAGCAGTAGTAGTCGAACCCCTATTCAGCCACATGCCGCCACAACACCTACTCCATACATTCCTACCACCACCTCATCCACAACCCCATCTATAATCCTTACATCCTCCCATCCCAACCCTTCTGATATCTGGATGAACTGTCTTTGAATCATCTCAAACATGCACCAGTTATTCTCTCATCTCCACATCCCCTTCATAGAGCCCACAGAGATTTCCCCACCACCACCCTCCCCATCAGACTCTTCATATTCCACCATTACCCCACCCCCTTCAATCCACTCTGACATGTCCCTAGATCTCACTAACCTTGTATCTCTGTACGAGTTCATAGCCAATAATTCCAAGAGGATAGTGGGGATTGCCGCCGAGCACACCCCTGAGGTTCCACTTTTGGATCCAACTACCAGACATAGAACCTCTATATGGATCGGTACCTCACCATCTCACACCCATGCCCAGATACCTATCATATCCACCCCACCTTCTGCAGTATCCTCTCATCCATCCACTACCACTGCTGCTGCTAATGCTAATTTGGTTGGACCATTGATCTCAACCCCAGGAAGTGGAATGACGCTGGAAGGGATTTTTGGCCCAGACCCCTGATCTGTCTTTTGTCTACCTATTTGGGACTTTTTTGGATTTTTTATGTGATAGGGATGGATGTTTAGTTGTGTCAGCTTTTTGTTCCCACTATTGTACTGACAATTGATATCTATATACATGGGATTTTATTTTTCACATCTTTTGTTTGTTGATTGTCATATATCTTATTATTTCTCATAGAAATGTCTGTATCCTTGAAATCATCTGCAATTCTCGACAGTGGAGTTACCTCATCTATTTTGGAATAATGAGTGCTCTAAGAAGTCATTGATATTATCCAAAACAGCATGAAGTTTATCTATATATTCATCAATAGCAGCAGACATCGTGGCCCATGGTTCCCTTCTTACCTCACCTCATTCATGATCATATAGTTTCACCAGATGTCATTATTTGGGAAAAGAGACTATATGAACTTGATGATACAGCCTCCAGAATCTATAAGATATGAATGTGTAACTACTCTGGTGGACCCACTAATGAAACTTTTATTCCACCAATCTGGATGATGATGTTTTGTTAGCACTTTATGGGAGGCAACACATAGTTGATCTGTGTTTTGTTTTAGTCATCTTATTCATTATTCATTTTTGATTCTATCTTTTAACTGCATTATAAAATTGTTAATGAGTTCAAGAAAATGATTACCACTATTTTTCACTCTATGCACCTACCCATTTACTCAAAATTTCCAATATTTATACCTATGGGTAATGTTTTCTATCTAGTGTAGGATTTCTTCTCTATCCCATTTAGCGAGTACTTTAGACTTAATATTATGAAAGCTCAAAGACCACCATGGCATACCACCTCATTTAGGAAGCCATCGATTACATCTTATTTCAATTATGTAAACAATTCCATTTCAATTTCATTAAAATTTAAATGCTACACCACTCTCACATTCATTTTTTGGATTGTAGGAACATTGTCTCATTCTAAGTGGGGGGGGTCTCACAATTTTACATGTGATACACGTGAATTTTTTATTGTTATCACATGTCTATGATATGTTTTTCAAAGTGATAAGCATGATTTAATGCTGAAAATAATTACAACCTTGTGATGTATCAGTGCACATCTTGTATAAGAAGTCCGCAGCCTATCCCAAGTTGTGAAGCCATGTCGTGACTAATCCATGAAGCCAGCATGAAAAAATCAAATACATGTTGTGAACACCCCAATCACAACATGTTCCCAATCAAAACATATAGCGTGAATTTCAGGAGGAATATGCGTGGAATGATAGTTGGATACGAGGTACACATCGTGAACACTCGGTACATGACATGTACCTGGTCTAACTTCATAAATTCTTGATAGATATGTGTTACACGCTAGAGATCCAAAAAACTATAGAAACTAACTCAGATCGAAGCTACGCATTGTGTACCTATGGTATACATCATGATAAATTATTCCTCTATAATAAGTAGAGCGGTAAAGCATTATACACTTCTTCCAAATGATCTATTCCCATCTTTCGACTCTTTGTGAGTTCTATCACCCTCTTTCCCTTCCAAAATCTAAATTTCATAGTGTTATTACATTTTTTATTAATTCAAGAGCTTTGGAGCCTCTTTTCTTCAATACTTTCAATTTCCATCACCACATCTACATTCAATTCCATATCCTTTCTTAAGTAAGTACTTTATTTATTGTTGTCATTTATTATATTCTTGTTTAATTTCATTTATCAATCCTGAACCTCTGCGTAATTCTACATCAATTAATTGCAATATACATATCAAGCATGTTGTCTATTATTTATTTAATTGCATACTTCCCCTCTATGAGTAGAGAAATCCCTTAGGGGAAGGAATAAAGTTTGATGTATCTGCAGACTTAAATAAAATATTAATTTTAAACTTGGAAAACCTAATAAAATAATAATCCGGATAATCACAATAGACTTTCCAATTGAGTGAACGTCCCCGTCAATGGGACATTCAAGAAAATTAATCTATCCTAAATGGATTAGGCTATGCCACAATCACGATCCTATGATACATTCTTCCCATAAATCCAAATTCAATGCACCTAGAAGGTTACTATCTCCAAATCACAGAATAGTAACTTCCTAGTTAAACTAAGTGGCTAGACCAAATTCCACTAGCAACCTCTGGTTTCTTTGTAGACTAAGCTGAAGGACCCTTCCATGATTAGAACTAAAGATAATTCTTTACACAGATAGTTGACTTGATCCCAGTCCCTCATTAATTAATTGCAAGCACCCTCAATTTGAAGATAGGAAAAACCCCAAACAATAAGATTTTGCGAAAGGACTCCCCTACGGGTCAATAAATATAATTCCCTATTGAAACATCATTCTCCCAATGGTTTTTACCCCGCACACCCACTACAGTACACTATTGTAGTTAGTGAAGTTTGGGACATTAAAATTCTAATATGACTCATGCCTAGAGGGATTAATGACACCTCAGGGGACACTATCAAATGGTTTTGTTTGGGGATAGGTTACAGAGGTTGTTGTTTAAATTTTTCAATGAATTTAGAAAATTGGTTTGCGTCTATAGGTCATTTAGGGTGATAGACATGATTTTTTTATGGTGGTTAAGGTATTCATCAATTTGGGTAGTTGAGTTGTGTGAATGTGTAAACCTATGTCTTTTTCTTGATCAACTGGAAACTCTAATTCTTTACGGGGGTGGAAATCATAATGGGGGGAGAATTTTCACACCCGGATTTTTATTTTCTTATTTTATTTTCATTTACCAATTTGTATTAAGTTTCTATTTTTTGTTTTATGTGCTTTGGGTTGAAGTTTGGAATTTTGGACTATTTTTCTTTTATTTATTTATGGGTTAACCGTGTGACCTCTTGGGGATAAGCCACTTTTAAGTTCATTTTAAACATTCATGGTTTGAGTTTCATAGGAATCACAAGGTTTGGTTAATGCTATGTGGCCCCTTAGGGAAACTGTGTAAGACCTTGGGTGTCTCTGGTCGAGGGAAGTTGTCCTGAGAACAGTTATCCAAATCGTACGGAACGCATGCACATGGTAATATAATTTTTCATATAACTATATTGCATGTTTAGTGAATCGTTTCCCAAACCATGTGGCCAAACCATGCGGGTTCCCAATGCGTCTAGTAAGGGGCATACAGTTGGTGTAATGTTTGGGAAACTTTGTAGCCTAAAAAAGAAAAGTTCCTAGGTGTCTTAAAAGTATGTTTTCCCTCTTCAACCCCTCTTGGATTGTAACACCAAAACACCTTATTTCTCCCTCATTCAGTTCATGTGGCCCTATGAGCATCCTCCGCACATCCTCATGCCTCCCAAATCTTTCTATGGTGATTGTAAGGGGGTTTCTTCACGGTTTTGGGTTGATTTCTTAAGGCATTATCCCCCCTTCCTTTTCTTTATCCTCTCATTATCTTCATGGTTCCTCTTCTTCCCTGGTATTATGGGTCTAGGGTTCTTGTTTATCTTGGTTTAAATTTGGGGTTTTACCTTCTTAGAGTTCCTTATAAAAATTATTTCTCCTTAGAACCCTCATAAAGTTATTTTAGTTTGGAATTATTGAGGTGCTTGTTGTTTGACATAGTTTTCCCATTGAAATTTTCCTTTAAATTGAAGAAACATTGATTTCATTATGTTCAAACCTCTCTTAAATTTCACGGAGTTTTTTATGGTTTTTAGTATAATAATTTGATAAGAAATGTGTCATTTTTTAATTGTTTTGAATTGTATGGGATTATTTTTTTAAGATATTCATGGTAGGTATTTATTGAAATGAACATTGGGATTTTTTATATATGATTCATGGTTCTAAAATTGTGGTTTTGTATTTTTAAATGTTATTAGAATATAAAATAATTTTTTGGGTTTCTTAAATTTAATTTTATGTGGTTTCAAATTTTCAAATGATTTTTTTGGCTCCTTTTGGAAATGGGTTGTTTCTCAAAGAGTGTTTGAGGCATGTTTAGCACATTTAAAAAATTGGATCACCTAAAAACTCTCCATGGGTAATATTATTTCATTGGTTATGTTGAAGGTGTGAGAGGTCCTTGATGTGTGACTCCTTTATGAAAAAATGGTTGAAAAGAAAAGGGATCATTCCTTGGGGTGATTTGGGGGTTAGTGTTTGTGTGTTTTATTATACTATAGTTATCATTATACATGGTTAGTTACTTGTTTGGTTTTCTTTTCACACCCCCACTTTAGTCATGATATTTGAACCTGATATAGCTAGCATATTTGCATAGATCGGTTACCGCACTAGCATAAGATTGCACTCTTGCTAGTGGCCCTTAGTATGGACCATGCTCAACTTTGGGATTCTGCCCCTTGGTTAGGCCATGTAGTGTAAGACCGAGCATGTGATATAATTGATGTCATCGAGTGAGGCATGCCTATGAGATGAGTTAGGTGTTAGTATGTTCTATATTATCCACTAAGCTTCTAGTATCTCACTTTTTTTTGACAATTAGTTGTCTATAACGGATGTTTGAGATTCCTTTTTTGGTTACTTACACATATTTACTATATTCCATTACCCTTTCTATGTAACTTTTACTTATTCTCTATTGTATAGTGCGATTCCTCATTAAAATAAGATGAGTTAAATTTTAAATGTTTTATGGAAAATGGTTCAGACTATTTTACACCATATTTACCTTTTAAATAAACAAATTATTCCTTATTCTATATCCATTTTTCTTTAAAATGTTAATGGTTTCTTCTTGGAAATGAAAATAGTTTTAAATGAAAAGGGGAAATATACCATGATTATTTAAGGGAATGTATGAAAACCTATTTTTATATATTTTATTTCAAACCAGGAATTGATGATTCTTTTGTTTAGTGGGAAATTCATTTGGAATATATTATGTGGGAATGCCTACTAAGTTTTAATACTCACACAAATACGTCTTCTTGTTTTTAGGTTCTATTATAGGTTCTAGCTTGGTTTTTATCATTGTAAGAGATGTTGTGTTTTGGGATTAGAGTGTGAATTTTATATTTTATATAGTGATTTAGTTTTCCCAATGTCTGTTTTGGATTTTCTATTTGGATTTCATTGTATTCTAGAGTTTATGTATAAGAGTTTTTATGCTGTTTTTTTCTCGTATGAGACTTCTTTGTATAATTTTTCTACTTCAATTTACTTATTTTGGTAAAAAAACGTTCCCTTTGGTTCTCATTGATTCCCTTGGTGCTTTTAACCAACCCGAGAATATCGGGATTTCCTCTCAGGCCTTGTCACAGACTTACTTGGGGGACTAGTTTGGGGTTGACACAGGTTAGTTCGTGACATTTCCAAATAGTTTATTGTTTTTTATTGAAAAATAAATAATAAATAAATATTCAAGATAACCATTCCATGATGTTAGATTACCCTATTTTGATTACAAAAAAACAAATTTCCTCTTTTCTTCTAACACTCCTCAACAATTTCAACATGTTATTTGAAATGACTTTCATTATTTCTTTACCAATCCACCTCATTATTTGGTTATGATTTATCTTATTATATAGTTATTTATTCAGATTTTTCATGTGATTTAAAGGATATTATGGTTTAGGAATCAATAGTTCAAGTTATTCATTAATTTTTAGAATCTCAGAAAATTTCACAAATTTGATTTTTTCTAGAGAAGTTTGTGTGTAACAATATTCTTCATTCTATGTTATGGAAGGAAAAACCTGAGAATTCATGGGTCCCATAGACATTTCAATTCATGGTAGTACTAATCTAAATAGTGAAACCTTATAATTCATTTTCTCTATTTCATTGAACAATTATTTGAGTAATGTTTGAAGATATTATAGGTTAAAATGTTATGCTATATGGGATTGAAATAGATCATGGGTCAAAAAAATTAGATAGTCAAGATCAAAACCTTGTACTTGATTAGGTGGTTGATTATCCCACCAATATAATCCTGGATAGTCATTGTATGTTGGATAAAAATTGGTTGGGTTATGGGGATTTTAAAAATTTTGAGAACTGACCTCTCATGTTGGTCTACCTAGAAGAACCTCTTTTATTATTGGATTTTTTAGGAAATTATCATTCCTATGGTCAAATTTGTCACAAATTCTTCAAAAAGGGATAAAATATATTAAAAATTTTGAATTTCCCAAAAATTGGTATTCTTAAACCTACCTTTAAATGGATGAAAACTTATCCTCTAATCATTCATTATTCCAAATATTTTATATCACATTAGGTGTGGGGTATTTCAATGATTTTAATGGTCCCAGGTGTAGGTGTGCATGCACCAAAAAAGTGAAAATAAAAAAATTGGGAAAAAGATAACAGAATGTGGGTGAGAAAATATAATTGAGGTCATAATAGAAATTTAATGACTCGGGTAACTAACATGGTACCCTGGTAATAACACTAAAATTTGGTCTCACCGAAATAAACCCTATAGGTACAAGCGGTCATTATAGTACAAGTTTGGATCAAATCCATAGGGACTGAAAAAGTAACATTAAGACACTCTAATTTTTTGAGGGTTTGGCTATGAAGTGCCAAATTAAATAAATTAAATTTATTTAACTAACTATTTATTTCATTTAAATAAAAAACAAAATCCTAAAATATGTGTACTAAATAATTAAAAAAATATAGGTTGGTCTTAGGTTTTCACTCGATTTAGAATGGATGTAATTGTTTTATTAGGAAATTTCAACTCACCAATTCAAGAAGAATACAATAAATGAGGTAATTAACCAAGGTTATTCACAAATTTAATCCATACTAAAATATAATACTAGCCCCTAATGTATTTATAGTATCACTTTAATGATCACTCTAAGGAATAGGATCAAACCAGCACTAAAAATTTGTATTTGTTAAAATCTCTAATGACAATGAAGAAAATAAGTAATTGAATGGAAATATCAAACCAAACATCTAAATTAATATTATAATAAAATAAAATAACCTAAAATATATCCCCAAAAAATTACTAGAGTCAAACCACAATAGTTTTATAATTCCATTTATGCAAATCTCTTAGGAACAAAAAGTTGTGTTAAATGAGAAAAATGAAAGAAGAGAAAACTAATCAAATAACATTCGATTTTGTGGTTTTGTAAATGAATTTATCTGTCATTATAAAGATGATAATAATAATAATTAATAACTAATAATATTATATTATAAACCTTCAGTGAATGATAACAACTTCAAATGAAGAGGAAACATAAAACATCCAAATGGAATCATAACATTACAAGAAGATCAAGAAAAATATACTGATATTTTCATCCAAAAATAAACATTAAAAAGATATTGGTACACCGTTTTATCAAGAAAGACCATTAAAATCTTGAACATTCAAGAGAGTATTCCAAAAGTGGGTGCATGTGGTGGAAATGTAACTTTTTATCATTTTCATTGAAGCATGAAGGCCTTTTATTTCTCCTTGTTGACAAGCCAGAATGACATTTATGGTTATATAATAGGTCTACGTCATATAATAGAAACATGTAAATCCATTATTATTATAAAATGTCCTAGTATTTTATCCCAATTGGATTATCTGTTTAATATTTATCACAAAATTGGTGAGATGACTTCTAGGGCCATGGAATCTGTAATAGAATTAAATCTTCAACCTGGGCTACCCTGATCTCCCTCCAAATGACCCAATTAACCTAAGAATCAGTTTCATAAAACGTTTCTATTGAAAATAATTTCCATTATTTAATGTTTAATATTTAATGGGATTTAATTTTGGGCACTATATATGTTTTAATGGGATGAGGTCCAGTATTCATTACCCATAAGTTTCTATGTTGTAGGCCAAATATGATCATCATTCTTTCTTAATATCCAATTGCACCAAGAAGAAAACACTTTCCTCATATAGAGACATTAATGATCCTGAAATTTAAAATTTAAAATAAATATATATCTCCATATAATATGATGTAAAAATGCACCATCATTGATACATTTTAAACAATAATTACACAAATGATGGGAAATAAATTTCAAACTGTGAAATAGATAACCAAGGATTTTTAGAAAAATAAATTTTTTGGAAATTCATCCAAATATAGTGAAAATTATTTACATTAATTGGTAAATCAATACACTCATTTGGAAGGATCATATGGGATTGTTTTTGGGAATAATTTTCATTTATTAGTGGAAATAAAAAATATATCATTTTGGGTTGTAAAGGCTGGGAACCTGGATTACATTTGTACTGTTGGGAATATAAAATTCAATCTACATGAATTATAATTTATTTATATTGAATAATATGATAATTATTTAATTATGAAAGACAAGGTTAAATTGTTTCATGATAAACTAATATATAAAATGGACATCAAGTAAGGATAGTCGATCCTTTCATTATATTCAAGGATGATGTTTTATCCAGTGAATATAAGTCCATATGGTATGAATCATTATGTTTCAATAAGTGAATAAAAATAGAGTATTTAAGATTATATGAAATAATAGAGAAAATTTTTTTGTTAATGAAAAATGATTAAAGTTATAATTTTAGGGGGGAAGGTGGAAATATCTACCCACTGATTTTTTTTCTTATATTTTATATAAATACATAATAATTCATATTGAAGATCAAAGAAAGAAACACACACCCTATAAAAAGAATAATTATAAATGATTGTCTTTTACATTCCCTAAATCTTTAATCAAGCTTCTTTCTTATTATATTTATATTTACCAATATCAATAAATAAAGAGTTTAAAGAAAAATCCAAGTGTGGTGGATTATGGTGTGTGTGATGTTTAAGTCATAAATTGAGAATTTTTTCATCAATTGTCTATGTAAAATACCACTTTGTAATCATAGAATCTATTTTTGAGGAAATATTTTAGTGATTTTTATAAGAAAATGTTTTAGTTGGATCATCATATAATTTATATACACTAAAATATTGAACTTGAATTTAGGTAAATTGCATTGTTTGTGGTAATAACACCACAAAGATACCAAATTACTAGTAATCATATATGTCCTTTTAACTAAAGTTAAATAAGAATGTGGGATCCCACTAGATGTTTCAAAAATGATTAGGCACAAGGTGTGTAAGTGAAATAATAAAATCCGTTAATAAGATTAAAATTTCATCCTAGGTGTCAATTGATATTACCCAGGTTTTATGACTTAGTTGTCACAAATAACATTACAGTATTTATTTTATAAGGTAGAGTATAGTTCAAAATTAATCACACTCAATGAATAATTTAAAATAACATGAAATTTATTTAAATATTAAAAATATTATTTTTGAATGGTTTTCAATTTAATTGATATTGAGATGATTATTAAACATAGATGAATAATGGGAAATTCACTTATCAAATTTTTGTTTAAGTTTTATCAAGTAACTGATAAATTGAACAATGTATTATAATCTTGGAGGAGCGTATTTTTTAGAGCTATTTCATACTTTAATCTTGATCTAAATAATGTTAATTTATTTTTCAATAAATGGACAATGATAAACTAGAGAAAAATTGGATATTATTGAATAATGTTGAGAGGAATTAATTAAGGATAGGTAGTCACTCAAATGTGGGGGAGTGTTCATTATATAAATTTATTATTTCTTTTAAGTATGTTTTTTTTGACTCTTTATATATTTTTGGAAGTTTAATGTTAGTTTGATTAATTTTATTATTTTTAGTAATAAGATTAAAATAAGAATCATGCACGTCCTACTTTTCATTAAATTAGACCATATTTGAAACATTACTAATTGGGGATTAATTCAATAATGTTTAAATGTGCTTTAATAAATGTATGAAACCTAAAGATGGTATAATATAATAATAAAAGATACAACATAGCATCATAGAAAAATCCTTGAGAACATTATGAGGGAAACAGAACCCATCATTCGGTCTTAAGACTATGGTGGTTCCAACAAAAATCCCTCCATTCAACACTTGAGATTTTAATTCTTCACTGATGGATTGTGTGTCAACCTATCGGCATGACATGGGTTTCAATATAGTGTAGGGGAAACACTTGATATAATGTTACTACAAATTATTATTGCATGTCTAGTTTAGGAAGTGTTAAATACCCAATGTATCTTGAGGATCCAACTCTCACTATATACTGAAGGTAATATAATTATCATTGTGAAACTATGTTTTGGTGGAATTTTAAATGTTTGGATTCTGAGGCTGTGTTACCAGGACCAAAACATATAGCCTAAAACCATAAGTCTACAACTATATAAACACAATTTTCACTCACCCTTAAGGAAATTTCCATGTCATAATGTCATTTAGGGCACCAATACATCCTCCGTTTCCATTCCAACTTAATCTAGGGGAAGATAACTTGAAATTATATCACTATGAAAATTCCATGTGAGGCACAAACATAGGATCCTATAATTCCAATGGTTGTTTAGGGTTTATATTATAAAAAAGACTAAATTCAACAAGTGAGATATCATAAGTGGGTTATACTAGTTTTTGTAGCCCCAAAACTCCAGTAAATGATTATAAATGATTAATTTAAATGAAGAATGTGAGAATGATCATTGGGAATCATTGATTGATGAAGGAACCACATGGAACATAAGAAAAAAATGTAGGGACCAAATTATTCCTTGTAAAATTTTATCTAACCGAATCATTTAATTAAATAACATGCTAGAAATATGGTAGTAAATCCAATGAGATATATGATCCATCTATATAGGCATATATAGTGTAGATTAACCAAGGGAGTATAAGTTTCCAAGTCATGTGTAATAATATAAACACTTTATATCTATGGGAGTATTATTAAAATTGAATAAAAACAATAAAAATAAAGTTCCATGTATAGAGTAAGAGATTTTGGGTTTGTATTGGTCAATTTAGAGTAATATAACTAGGATTTATTGAGTTAATTAATTTGGAGTTTGAGTTTTGAGATCCAACTATCTGAATAAGTTGAACCTAAGGATCTCTATTAGGGAATATTCTCATTACTATAATAGTTTCTATTGTATAATCATAATCATTTTTCAAAATTTATTAGTGGGGATTGGGTGATGTGATGTTCAAGATTTAAATTTATGGATTGGATGAATTTTTTCCTCTTTCAATATTTCTCTTGTACCTATAATTATTCATTAACACAATCACCTAATGATTGATCTAAGGGTTTTTGAGATGAAATGAGAGTTGAAGTTAAACTTTTGTACTTAGGAAGATACATAACACTTTGAAAATGGGAGTCTCTTCTATGGATATGGTATACATAAATTAAAACCTAATGAACTAACTATAATTATTATAGTTATCATAAGAAATATCATGGGGGGTAATGTTATTCTAAGGTGATAAAGTGTGCACCAAGATATAAATTAAAAGGTTAAATGGTTATTTTAGAAAATAACTAATGAATCTTATCATAAACAGTATGAAATGATAAAACTAATAATAATACCTCTATTATTTTAGAATTAATTCAATAAAATCTATACTAATTACTTCTATGCTTATCTTTGATTCAATTTTTTTATAATAATCTTTTTCTTCAAATAACTGATACCTAAATTGATATAAATTGACTACAATTACATTTACTATTTACCATAAATGAACTCTGAATTTGAATTCCTTATGTAATTCTTATGAAAATGATAAGGGAAAATAAAAATAATGTGATGAATCGCCCTATCAATAATTCAAGAGTATTCAAGTACTTTAACAGCTATATAATTTCTTACATCCATAAAACCCTAAAAAATAAAAAGTTATATATGATTAATGATTGACCACGCCATGTCTAATTGAGATTTATTTCTCCTTTTAGATACACTATTTAATTGTGGTGTACCAGGTGTAGTGATTTATGATTCAGTACTATAACTTATTATATAGTCTCAAAATTATAAGGTCAAGTATTCTTTACCTCCATAAAATCAAATAATTTCCATTAATTTCCATTATGGGTTTGTAGTTAATTTGGTGACACATTAAACATTTTAGATGATTCATACTTTTATTTCACAATTTACTTATACTTGTACCCATTGAAGTTTATCAATAAAGGTAATGGAGTACTAAAATTCTTCCATATTAAACATTACATATAGGATCACATACATTAGTAAGTATGAGTGCTAATAAATAATTATCTCTTTTCATTTTACTAATAAAAATTGATTTGGAACATTTACCTAAAAAATAATATTCACAAACAAAAAATTATTTAAAATCATTTGGATCCAATAATTTAACATTATGGATCAATTGTATATAATTCTTATTTATATGACCATGGAAATAATGTCAGCGATAAGTTGAATTCAAATCCTTAATTTTGATAGTATTATTATATTATTATATATAGTATTTTCAGTATCCAATATATATATATATATATATTACATGTAAAATTCTATATGAAATGCACAATATTAAATATTTATAAGATAAAACAATATGTTTATTTATTAAAAATAAAAATACAACCTAGATTAGGTTTGATTCAGAAGTCAAATTTAAATTTTTTCACAATACAAGATAGAATTCCTCTAAAATTAGTGAATATCTATTGGGTTGAATAATATTCTTTATTCCCTTATATAATGTAGAAACTCTTTCTATTCCTAACTCATTACTACACATCACCCTTAGTCAAAATTATCATTTCTCAAAGAAGATGCATATTAATATAAATATGTGATACAAATTAGTATCTAATACCCATGATTCAAAGATTAAGAAATTTATCTCTATAACATAAATACATAATTTGGTTGTACTCTCACCTTTTTTATTCTTAATATCATAAGGTACTCAGAATATTTACTCTTCCAATACATAGATTATTTGTAGAAGAATCATTTTCAATCCTTTATTACACTGAAATTATAAGGTTTTAATCTATAGAATAAATATTTTGATGTTTTAATATTTTTATTCTTGTTTTATTTAAAATTATGGTTCCCCTTATTTATCACCATTGTAGGTTATTACTTTTTCTTATTTTTCTGGCTTATTATCTTTATATTTTTAACCTCAATAAGTGTAAAATCTATAATTTTCACATTAAAATTAATAATGAATTGATTAAATGATCATGGAAATGCATAAAGGACTGCCTTAATGGTCATATCATTCTTTTTAGGGAATCCATGCATTTATATGTTGTTCATATACTCAAATATTTTGAGAATATAAGTAAGAAGCGGGGTTATTTAGGGCATATTCCACTAGAAAAATGATTTAATTTCATTATATCATTAAATTATAACATTCTCCAAATTCATCTCTTTATGTTGCACAATCATATTGAATAACACTATTGATTCATGTTTCTTCTAATTATTTGGAATTATGGTAGTTATCACTAAACATGATATATCCAATGAATCTTTTATATGATTCTTAGAATCATCCTCGTCAGTATGAGGACTATTGGAGGCAAGTTCATGAATAATAGTTTTCTTTAAAACACATATTATCTCCTCATATTTAGTAATAATTGATAATTTACAAATATAATAAATAAAGATATTATCATTTAAAATTTCATTCTCAAGGACTGATATCGAGGAATTGTTTTTTTGATTTCATGAATATTTACATAAAAATAAGTGCAATTATTACTATTATTCATTTTATTATTTAATAAATTATATAACTAGTGGTATATTAACTCGATACTATAGTCGATATTTCACAAGGCTTGAGGTTTTTTTTCAATCTCTAAGGGCAGGAAACAAGTTCCATAATTAATAAATTTGTGTATTTGTAATCATTTCTCAAAAAAACCTATGAAAAAAAAATGATTCCACATAATAAATCAACTAAATACAAAATATTAAAATAAACAATAATATCATACACCAAAAAATATAGACATAAAGAATACCAGTATAATATATATTAGAGATTCATGTATAAACAAAAAAGAAGTAAATACCCTCTTAACTCCACATGACATAAGAAAAACTTTGTTTGCCTCCCCCTATATAACATTATAGTTAACACAATTGTATAATCCCTATGAATGGAAGATCTAATATTAAAACCTATAAAATAAATATTGGGAAGAAAATATATATAGACACATCGGTGTGTAAATAGGGTGTTAGATAACAGGCTCAGTATGATTGTACCACATGTTATATCTATAAAAATTGAAAATAACCCATAGAATGATAGTGTAAACTGACATAAAAAAATATCTAGTTTAATTTTTAACTAAACAAGTAACATGGTGATATTTAAAATAAAATGTATTAAAATAAAAATAAGTATATATATTTGTATAATATGTTAAAAGTACTATATATATAACATTATTTCACTTTTATATAAATAATGCAACATAGAAGTGAACATTGGGAAACAATGATCATGGAAACCTATAATCCTTACACTCAATAACATATAACATCTCCTAGAATCCACTTGTAAGAGTTAGGTGACCAAATCATTTTATACATAAATATTAAATCATTTTAGATGAATATTCAATATATCTCATAATAATAAATTCCCTAGAACTATAAAGTTTTAGTGTATTTGGTGTATAGATATATAAATAAGTTATTTCCTAAAAGATCTTAAATATCTACCAAAGATTTCTTCTCGCATAGTATACTTATTAGACAAATACTACGTAAAATCTTCCTTCATAACCTAGGTAAATGGAAGAATAATAAAATGGTTACTACTCTACATAATAAGATTAAACATATGAGATATAAATCAATGATCATAACTGATCACAATAAAATCATAATTGTGTAAAAACATAATCATAACTTATTAAATCATTTAAAATACACTTTGAAACTCTAGTGAAAATAACCATTTTCTTTTTTTATCTTTAAATAAAAAAATATTTATAAAATAATGGAAATATATTTTATTTTAGAAAAACATGTAGAACATTTTATAGGAATCATCCTCATGAATGAAGGGAATTGTGGGGGAAAATCCCTCATTAATTATAAATTAAAAAAGAACATTCTTCCTACACTTTTTTAAAAATCCAAAAGTGTGTTTTTTGAAAACAATTTGAAATGATTCCTTTTTATAATTTATAAATAAAATCAAAGGTAATAAAAATATACTTTATAAAAAAATTAAGTATAGATACAAACTTCTATAAATCATTTTGACCAACATGATCATGGTGGTTAATTATTTTCAACCCAAAAATAATAAATACATTTACCTTTTCTAAAAAACAATTTCTAGATGATCTTTAGTATAAAACAGAGAAAAATATAAGTAAAACATCAGGAACCAAAAACTAACCTGTGGAGGGTAAAATATATGGGATTTAAAATATAAGGATCGTATAATTTCCCTCAAATGAAATTTAACATTGACGATATGTACATAAATGAGATTGTAACAAAAACCCTAAGTCTCAACATTATTTATATGCATTCAATACTCTTGTATAGTAATTATATTTTTATTATGATTAAATTCCATAAAAATATTCATAAATATAATAATTTTTTTAATTTCCATATAATTTATTATTTCCCATTTATTTATAATTTTCCATTGAAATCCTCATTCAAATGAAAACTGGTTTGTTTTCCAAAAATGTTTGGTTCCACAGTTCTTGTTCCTGAACCTTGGTCATGGTTTCATCATATCCAGAATCTAAATCCGGTAAAAAATATATTGTTTTTTCATTAAATAATATTTAATAACTATTCATAGAGGGTGGTAATGAAAAATTCATTACATCAATTTATGGGGATCGTAGTTCTTACACACGGATGAGTAATGTTTCTATTTATCAATTGTTCGAAAGAAAGAAAGTTAAAGAGTAATTAATATTAATAGAATAATTATTTTATCATAAATATCACATAATTTAATTCAATTAAATTAGATAACAATCCATTACAGACAGTTCTCAAAACTGAAACACATCTCTTTATGGAAGTAGTAGTCCATACATATATGTGAGTGATGTTTTCATTTCCCATATGATACAAAAAGAGATGAAAGGGTGGAAATTCAAAAACATAATAACATTTAATTATATTGGATATAATTATGTTATTATATTATCATGTATATGATTGTTTTTAGGCAGATATAATAAAAAATAAACATAAAAGAGATCAGTTAAGAGTTACACCTCTTCTTTGGAAAACCCCCTTTTCCTTAAACATTAAGCATTATAGAGTGGTATTTTGGTGAGAAAGTTATCTCAATGTATTGGCTAATAAGTTTTGGATTATATTTAGGAAGAAAATTATCAATATAAATGTCTCACGTGGTGTGGTGTAGTTATAAGAGGAGGTTCCCATTTATAAGTGTGGTGGGTGGAAAACTAATAAATACTTGAAAGTTTATTATATAATATATGTATTACTCATGTAATGTGTCTCAAAAAGGAAAAATATTATATTTTCATAATATTAAGATCTAAATAAAATCAGACAATAAAATTAATGAAAGTAATTTTTTATGTTTTACACCTTGCCACTTTTGTTAACCCCTCTTTGAAACCTTCTAACACATTCCATGGAAACAAGATTTTTACCAAGAGAACTATACATTATGGAAAAAAATAAGTTTTACTTATTACCTAATATTATTTATAATTATTAAAATTATTCAATCAATTTTAGTATAATCAATTCCAAGATTTTGAGGAAATTAATTTTAATATATGTGCATACAATGGGTAAGAAACCTTTTTCAGAGAAAATATACCTTTAAGAATAAAAATGATTTTATTATCATTAATTACCTAGTAACTACAATTTTATTATTTTTATTATATTTTATTTAATATATTATCTACACCTTTCATTAAAATATCGAATCTATGGTGATCAATTTAATTATTTTATATGAAATACATTGTACACTTAATAATATTTTTCTGAGAAATGGCTCTTTTTACAATCAAATGATTTTTTCCTCACTTAGATAAAATTGAAATTCAATGTATAAAGGATTATTCCTTTTTTTCATTAAATAATAATTTATTTTATCAAAATAATAGTTCATTAGTGATCAATATTCGTAATATATAAAAATATATACTTTTAAAAAAAGATAATTTTACATGAAATAATATTATTTTGAACATTTAAAATTGATTATTTTTTTCCTCTAAATTTATCAGAAAATTATCATTATGTAAAATATTTATACATATTTTTTATATTTTTTTAGTGAAATTCATACCTATCAATCCAACACATATGTGAAAATTGTAATATTTGATCATAACACTTTAATAGTATATCATGGTTTATTAATTCTCAATGTTGTGTATAAATCTTTCCATGAAACACTTTGAATTTAAAATATATATATATTTATATTTATATATTCTAAAATCTTGAGGTATTATATTATACCCTACCCCCAAAATTAAAATTATTTCTTCAATAATATTTAGTTACTCTGATGTAAATAAATGAGGACACTTCTAAGTCATCACATCCTTTTTTTCTCATATATCTTCCTCAAATTTATGGTTTTTGCAAAAAAATGGCCAAATGATCAGTCTTGTTTGTATAAATTTATCTACTTGATCTATAATCTCCATAATTTGTTTCTCATAACAACATCACGCTCCAGAGGTACAACCATTTTCTATAGTAAATATGAAGGAACTGGTCTATACTTTCTCAAAATCGGTACATTAAACACATCATGAACTTTATAGAGATTTGGTGGAGGATGTCATCAATAAGAAACCATCCCAATATGATAAATAATTTATAAGGCGATGATATATCTAGGTCTCAAATTTCCTTTCATTCTAAATCCCATAACCTTATTTCATGTAGATTATTTTAGTAATACCTTATCACCAATTTTAAAGTCTATATATCACCGATGATTATCATCATAACTCTTTAGTTGACTCTAAACATCCATGATGTGCTAATAAATGTCTCAAATCATATCATCCATTTCCTAAGCTCGATCATGTCCCGATATCATTAATTCTATAATGCATCATAATATTTTGGTGTTCTACACTTCCTACCATAAATTACTTCATAATGAGCCATATGAGTGCTTGAGTGAAATCTATTATTATAAAACAAATTCAGTTGGAGGAATGTGTTGATTCCAAATACCTTCAAAATTCATATAATAATATGTCACTATATATTTTAGGGTTTAAATGTAGAACCCTGACTTCTGTAACCTAATATTGGTGTTTATTTAACCAAATTTACATAAGATACAATATATCACATCATGAATGATCAAATTGTTTAGTAGTATTGGTTGATTATATACAAACATGATTCTCACATTACATTTCAAAACATTCATTCACCTAAATATTATAGTTATAAATTTATAATTTTATCTACTATATCCCTAAAATCATTCATAAATCCCTTCTTGTTAACCTAGGTAGTGGAAAACATAATATAGCATAAGCTTATCTTCTCAATGACGGAATGCACACTCTAAAAGATATCATCCAATAAATAAATCATAAATAATATGGTAGAGATAAACAATAATAAAATATTTTCTACAACTAATATCATAAAAATGAGAATATATCCATGAATAATATAAAAGAATAAATAATCACATGTATAATAATAACTAATATCAAGATGATAGAATTTATAATTTCGGGTATCATAATTATACTATCAAGGCCTCATGCGAAGGCTTCATATATAAATAGGTAATGTATATATGAAATACCCTAACTATTTTTTAGCATGAGACCAATAGAATCATCGAGGATCTATAACGGGCCCCAACCAAAAATTATTTAGTTAAATTCATGTATAATGCGAAATAAATGAATAATAATGCAATATATAATCAACTAAAACATTCACTTTGAAAACCTATCAATTGAAATTTTAATATTTTGACCTGTTAATAAATAGAAAAATATAAAAATAATTCAACAAGAAAAAATGAGTTTAATGGTATCATTAGATTATATCCCTAGTAGATCATAAGATCATTAAAGGATGTTAATATATATTAAAATACATTAAAAATATCACTAGAACATTTATTTTGGAAAATAACCTTTTTATTTTGAAATCACTTATTTAAAATTAAAACATTTATAGACTACAATGGAAAAATTTAAATAAACAGTGTATCCTTTTGAAGTAAGTATCAAATAAAATAATATTCACAAATGTGGGAAAATTCATTCACACAATTTACATGAAAACAAATATTTCTTTTATACCTTTGGTAAAAAGTTATTAATTTTGAAAATGATAAGAATAATCCATTTAAAAAACATTAAAATTTCAATCATGGGTAAATATGAATTTATTCAGTCATTTTAAAATATTAAAAATATCCTTAAAACGTTTTAACGATAATATAGACAAAGAAGAAAAATATTCCCAGAAAAATTATTAAAACAAAGTCAGTTTTCCTTAAAATTCATTTAGACTTTTTTTTGAGTGATAAAAAATTAAAGGAACACATTTAATATAAATAAATATCTAAATTAAAAGATAATATATGGTTTTTATGATAAAAATATCAAATAATTCCACCAACAAAAACATAAACATAAATAATCCCGAATAAGGATGATATTGTGAAATAAACCCTTACCTCAAGTTTAAATTTCCTAGTAAGTGATTTTTATCTATTTTATAACAAATTTAAATTTATTTTAGTTATATAAAATAGACATAAACATACTTATAATGTCATATATTATCCACTTATACATTTTAACACCAGTTTATTAATAATTCATTATAAAAATCATCGATACTAAGGGTCAACTATTTCATTTTTCACAAAAGTATCTATTCTGTAGATTTGGTCATTAGATCTTGATAATTTTTTAATAATCTATAAAACCATAATCATGTTTTATGTATCTATTTTAATAATTATATACACTTTTATAACCATTCATATATTTTTTTGATGAAAATCTATTTATGTCACTTCATGGAGAAGGTAGTATGTGCATACACATGAGTGATGTTTCCACTTTTTAATATATAGAATACAAGAAAGTTAAAGAATAATTCAAATTTATAGAAAAATTATTATATACAAAATATCATATTAATTCTTTAAATATATCCTTAATATAATCCATGTAAATCATAAATAAAAAAGTAATCATATCGCTTCAGGAGGTGGTAGTCCACACATACGCTTGAGCGACATTATCATTTACCAGTGGATGGGAATGTAAGAAGGTAAATAATTTATAATAATTAAAAAATAAAAAATATTTAATAAATATCATATATAAACATTAAATATATCAAAATAAACAATCATCATAGATGTTGGTTGAAAATGAATCATACTCCTACGTGAAGGTGGTAGCCCGTACGTACACATGAGAAATACTTTCATTTCTCATTTGATTGAAAGGATATGGAAAATAGTTTTCATATAATAATAATTACTTATAAATATATTGATGATACTTCAATTACTATATTAGGATATATGAAACATATTTTGAGTAATTATGAGAAGAAATAAGCATTAAAACTTTTAGTAAAGATAATTTCCTCTTCTTTGAGAAACCTCCTTTAGATTAAACCTCAATCCTTCTTATGATGGTCTTAGGAGAATAATATAAGATAAATAATGAAGGTAATGAATCCAAGAAGATTTCTTTAGACTAATTGTCTAGGATATAATGCACAATGTTTTTGAATAATAGAGGATAAGATTCTTCCTTTTATAAGGGAGGGGAGGGACACACATGGAGTTATAAACAATATTAAAGTAATATTCCCTCATTTTCTTGTGAACGTTGAACCAAGTGGATATTAATTACAATTTAAGATAATATAAGGTAAAAATATCTTTATCCAATAAAAGTTTGACATATTTTCCTGGCATTTTTACCCATATATCTTAAATTAACCCCCCTATAAGCCCATTGTAACCCTAATCACTGTAATAAATTTTTTTTATTTTTACAATTAATTTTGAAAAAAATTAAAATTGATATTGTTAGATAAAATTATTTATTATTATTCAATGTTTGGAATCTAATTTTTAAGATTCTATTTTTAAAAGAGGTGGAAATTAAATTTAATATATATTTGAAAAATTCAATCAAAATTATGTTTAAAAATTGTTAATTTTAAGCATAAAATAATTTTATTAAAATATAGTATAAAATTTATTCCAATGGAATTAATTTTATTTTTCAATTAAAATGTGACTTATTTTTCTTTAAAACCACGATTAGAGCTAATAGAACATTTTTTATACTTGATTAAGCGATAAAAACTAAAAATAGCTTTTATTTGAATGATAGCAATACAATGATTTCCAAATTTTTATGAATATATTTATATGTTCAACATTATATTTTTATATGAATTATATTACTACTTAAATATTTATTTTTTATATTAATAAGGTTTCATAAACTATAATTTTATTCTCATATCATTATAATGTCATAAAAGTGATAATTTTTTTAAAATTAGTATTTCTTTTCAAAATACAACCAAATATAAATTTTTTTTGAAACATTTAAAAAAACACTATAAGATATTTTTAAATTATTTATTTAAAAATGAAATTCATTTTATCAAATTCAATTTATAGAAATTTGGAATCTAGGTTTAAATTACATTCTTTAATAAAGATATATTTACTATACTATTATGTATTTACAAATAAATTATTATTTAGTATAATTGAAATTAACATGGTTAATTCTTCCATGATTAAAAAAATGATCAATTAAAATTCCAAAATATCCCTTCATGAAAAATGTGGTCAGTACATTATCAAAATGTAACACCCTAAGATTTTATGAAATATTCATTCCAAATAAATTTAATTTCAATGATAGATTTGATTACATGAATCACTATGTTTTAACAAACCAAATTATGAAATATATATATAAATATATGTTATAATTAATAAAACTATACTTATTAATTCTTATGAAATAAGCCCACAATTTTCTATAAAATCCATTTTATGATTCAAAAATATGTTTCATTCAAAAAATATTTTCATTGAATTTGGGTATTTTTAATATATTTATTTTTTACATATTTTATTAATTTTATTAAATAAAAATTATATAAAATTTTAAAATATCATGTCAAAATTTTTTACGATGATATTTTTAAAATTTTGGAAAAATATTAGGTTGTCAATAAAAATATCATTTTTGTAAATATTGTGACTTCCATTAATTAAATCACATAGTTTAACATATGAATGTATTTTTGATTTGGTCATAAAGTAAAATATGATCCATTTGATTTATAACAATATAATTAATTTAATTTGGACTTTAAATTTTCTTGATTTTCATATAATATATTTTAATACCTAAAAACACATTTTTTTAAAGACTATTTTTAACTACATAATGTTTTTCAATTTTAGTTAACTAAACTAACCCCTAATTAGGAATTATATAAATAATATTTAAATAATATATATATATATGTTTATTTTAATTGAAATTTATATAATGATTACATCTAGTTTTAGAGTTAATGTAAAATGATTTTTCCTTGAAAAAAAATATATTTTCATGAAAATCGGTTTTCATCGCTTTTTTAACAAATATTTTATAATATATTTTTAAAAATTTTAGAAACGTTTTTTTAAAAATTAAATCATAATTAAAATAATTATTTCATAATTATCTTTGAGTGAATTTTTAGTAATTTTCTAAAGAAATAAATTTTTCGATGAATAGTTGAGAATACTTGTTTTTAATAAAAACTGCCTTCCGTTTTAGAAATACATTCAATTAATTATTTTATAAAATTAATTTTAATAGTTAAATTAGTTCAATAGTATTTTAAATATTTCAGTTTTTTGTCATTGAAATTATATTAATGTGGAATTTTTACACTGAAACTTTCTATACTTATGAAACATTTATCTTTGGAAAACAACTTTTCATCATGTTTTTTAGATTCATTTTAAATTAAAATTTTCTAATTATGTTAACGGAATTTTAAAAAATAACATCCATATTTTTAATCTTTATAATAAATATTATATAATATGTTCAACTTAATTTTTTGTAAATTAATAGTAATAATAGTAACAATCAATTACCATTGTTAGGGTTCAAAATAGTTTGTCGGGGGTTTAAATAAAATGATTGGGGGTAAATTGGAATAAAATCCTATATAAATACAATTTTCCCTAATTATTTTGATATTATAACATCTATGGTCAGATAATGATCCATTTTGAGCCTTATTTAATGTTTAGAATGATGGTTTTCATTAGTTCCAGGTGTGTCATCTCCCCCATATAAAAAAGGGAACCCTCTCTTCTCTCACCTTCACAATTCCAAAACCCTATAATTTAGAACATCCATACACAAATGTATTTCTTAGTTACCTCCCCACATCATAGATGCATTATTTTTAATATGAGACCCTCCAAAAAAGCATTTTGGTATAAACCTATAGAGGTTCTTTAATGTATAGGTAAATTTAATAAAGTAGTTTTTTTATTTCTTATTTCACCTCCTTTAAATATTATTCTACTATGCCAATATAATTTTCATGAGACTTCCTAGAGGTTCCTATGTCGTGACTACCTTAATACCGCCTCTAATTGGCCAGGGGCTATTGACTAGCATCAAATAGATATATCCCACAAATTGGAAGCATTTTCCCAAGTACATGTACACACACAAACACATCCAAGCCCAAAATGATGAAATGTAAAAACACTAAGGAAAAAATGTATGCATACACGTAGATACAAACCACATAGTACAATAGTAGAAAATAGGAAAGTAAACCGGGCCAGAATACAATCCCACCAAAAGAAAGAGTCTATAAATGTGAATGTGTATGTTCCTGAAACTCATTCGTATAAAACCCTAACTGAAGTGAAGGTGCTAGATAGTTATCTGAAGTTTTAGGGGCACAGCTCGACAATCTAGTCTCTTTATGAACCACCAGATCCTGGTCTACCTAGGACTGCATCAGAGCATTGATCTTCTGCACGTGACACGACACATGCTGGAAAGGCCTGTTCAAGGGTGAGTAAAACAACACTCAATAGGACACCCCAAAACCACAAAGGAATGCCACTAATAAATACATGAATTATACCACAAAGATATAGTACGGTCATCTCACACAGGTATAAGTCTATAGTACGCAAAACATGATCATCATACGTAATCCACAAAACAGCTAGTATTGATAAGACATGTTATCCCAATGAGACACTTCGTCCTGATAGACAATATAGTATTGGAAAGACATGTAGTCTTGGTAATACAAGTTGTCTTACTAAGTCACATAGTATTTTAAATTCATATACTCTCAAAGTCACAGCGAGCCACATGATTCCTCTCATAGTATGCTAATTTTGGGAGAACCTACTACTCAATCCATTAGGTTGTATACACACTTCCACAAAACTAACTTAGGATATCTCAAAAGGAATGTCTCATTATAAGGGTATAACGCCATAAAAATCTTATCAAACAGACACACGGTTTGAATGTTATGGTTGTTTTTATAAAAATCTCTGACCCGGGTATGGTCCATGTCTGATATGGCCTTCCATGCCAGGACTGACCCACCATATGACCCAACTCTATCCAGCCGACCCAGCTCCTCTAGTCTATCATACATGGCCCTCCCCGGTCATGTGTCCCTCTACTCTACATGGTGCTTCACCGCATCCCAAGCAGTTGTCCCGCTATGTCTTCCTGCCCCACAAAATCGTCGCCATTATGGGCTCCACGCAACCGCCTCATCAAGTCCCCCTTACTACCCAGCCCCATCCCTCATTCAACGTCGCTCTGCTAGCTGGTGCTACCCCAGCTCCATGCTTTCACCTCCAACCACACACATGTGTGGTACCTCAGCCACATACCGCCTTCCGCACACAGTCATTGGTAGTTACACCCACACACGGCACCTCTACTACAAGCCTCCTCCCACACCCAGCTGGCACTGGCACTCCGGTGCTCCCTTTAGTGGATCACCAAGGCTCCTATGATTCATGGAATATAAAAACATTGTCAATCTAGGTTCCTTCTGACCCAATATACCCATATATTGTCTCTATGGTCAATTGGTCTCTAATCTGGGGGTCTGATCACTTTCGGTGCCTCCCGACAAGTCGAGCCGTGACCACGAGGATTTAACGATGATGAATTCCCAGAACAGGTATAGTAAAATCATAAATAACACCATGATTAATGAATCTCATCCTTTTTTAATGTCAGTCTCAATCCATTCCTGTTAAAATGAAGAACGAAGAAACAAGGATAAATAATTCATCCCCTAATAAGTTCCTATAAATATGCCCATCTCACAAGAATTATTGAACTACAGGTCAACCAATTCATTTGTTGATTGATAGAGATAATATTTTATTCCGTTTTTTTATTTAATTCAATTATTTAATCCCTAAAATTTGAACAAGTTGATTTATTTACATGAATGTTGGATGTATGATGTGTTTTGGGCTAAAATTGCAAAACTGCTTTATTTGGAAATATTGACAGATTTAAATCACTTTTGAAATTCTTGCATATCCTTTAAAATATAAATCCCATTTATGTGATTCATTTTTTAGTGGGTTCCTAGATTTATTTTATTCATCTTTTTTTGCGCCCGAATTTAATTCTGCCATCAAAGGGTCCGAAAAATTCAGTCAAGTTGGCAAGTTACTCTGGACGGCCGCGTGGAACCCACCTCAAGGAATTCATAATAAATCGGTAAAAAACATCATATTTGGGTGATTCAAATTTTATTTGAAATAATATTAAAAGTGGAGTTCGGATGTTGAAGATCTTGAATATTGGCCATCACAAAGGCAGTCAATGGATACTGGCATGTTGGGGAAGAGAAAAGGAAACATTCCTCTAGATTAAATGATCATCATTAATTATCCATATCTTGTTATAAAAATAGAGGATAAATTTGAAATATTTTGTTGAAACGTAAAACATATTGTTTATGATCTTTATGGAAGAAATAATTGCACAATTCAGCCATTAAATGGGCCGAACATGGTCAATATTTTGGTGGGGAGAATCTGCAGCAAATTTTAAAGAGAGATTTTGAAGATCATAAATTTGAAGACCGAAGGATGAAACCCACATGGACTATTTAAAGAGGATTTCACCCATTCTTAAGGATAGTTTGACACTAATGTTGGAGTGGAGTCCTAGGGAAAGGCTGCTAACTTAGGATTTTTCTTTTCTTCTTTTTATTTTTAATTTTCTTTTCTAATGTAATGCACTTTAATATTTTTAATTCAAGTGTTTCCATCTTCTTCCATTTCCCTTTCTCTTCCAACCCTAATTATAACGAACCATACTTTACATACATTGTTAATACTTCAAAATTGAAGCATTCTTATTACAACATATAACAAAACCACGAATGGACCATATAGGTATAGTGTCTTTAGAAACTGGGAAACATAAACAACTGGTTCATAAAGTGTCTACACTATCTCCCATTTATTTCATCATATCTATAGTCCCTTTTGGCATATCTTACTTAATAACCTTCTTCCTGACCTGGGGAAAGAAAACATACAAAAGGGTGAGCTCAAATGATCAGTAAGGGTAAACAAAAGAAATAGCAATCACATCATATTCATAAGAACATAACTTTTGAAAATCATAACCTGCAAAAGAGAGAATAATTTCATAACATGGGATAAATCATAGTAGTGAAATGGAATCCCAATAATCATAACTTAAAACATGAAGCTTTGTGGCATACACACATAATCATAGAGAATAATTTCTTATTAGTCAAGACCCATTTCCAAGACTATCTTAGTGGACAAAGTCCATTTCTGAACTGAGTTCACTCCTCGTTTCAGTCATGTTTCACTGAACTGGTATAACCTACCGTTCCAGCCATGTCTATCTCATGAGATATAAAATCTTTACCCAATTTATTGGAGGGAGATATAGGTCCCACCCATCTCATAATGATACCATTCTTATGTGTGCCACAAAATCATAAATCATACATCATTGCATAACCCATGTAATAAAAATGGGATTCTTAAACAACATGACATCATAAAACAATTCATATAAGATAAAGGAATTCATAAAATATCTCCATCACAACATAATCAAATCAATGTAATAATGGGGATAGAAACATAATCCTTTATTATCTTAGATGAAAAATAATTTTGATAAAACACTTGAACTCCATTCTTCAGGAAAATATCCTTTCTACTTCAAAAACATTTTCCTTTCTTTACATGTCATACAATTCTAAACTAAAAGAAGTTGATTAAAAATAAACTTGAAAACTTTTGAAGGAAGCTTCTTGGAAATAATGTTTTAAAAATACATTCATGCCGTATAAGTTAAAAGAAAACATTTTTCTCGTACTTTTGTCGGAAAGTCAAAAAGTACCTCGTACGAAAAATGACAAAAGATTCCTTTCATATCTTTTACTAAAATCTCACCGAAAGGTAAAATTGGATTTAAAAAATTGTAGGTGGATGGAAATAATATTACATATTGAAGAAACATGGATGTGGATGACAAAATACAGCCCAGTAAATACCAAAGTATAAATAATCTCGGATAAAAATGAGATTGTGATATTTCCCTTACCTTAGGTCTGATTTGCTTCGAATGTGTCTGAACCTTCTGTATAATGATATAAATAATGTTATTAACTTATTCCAGAGTCATAATTATTGTTATGATATCATATATGGTCATATTCATAGCTTCTTAGTAGTAATATTTCATTGCCACTTGTAATTTGGGTGTTTATAACTTTTTGTTCTTATGCATGTTTTGTCGAATAAATTCTTATTCTTCTCTTTAGGTTATAGATTCCTCATTTCCAGAATGGTATTAGTGTAATATATATCATATTAATTCATTCAATTCATTCAATTCATTTATATAATCATTATTAAATGAAGATCATGTAGAACGAGTCGCATCACATCGTGGAGACGGTATTCCGTACGTACACACGAGTGATGATATCGTTCCTATGATCGTGGAATTGTATTGGAGTGTATGTATACTATTTAAGAATAAGTATCACTTTATAATAGTCATATATAGTCATTATTTACACCATTATACCCATCCAGGTAAGGTGGAGGTGGAAATTAGATTACACCAAGGCGTGGAGACGGTATTCCGTACGTACGTACACGCGATGATTTCTTTTTCCGTAGGATGGTTAGATGGTGAAATAGGGTTGTTTCATACTTATAATAAAATATCATTAGGTGAGTGATACTGATTTTATTACTTCATAATGAAACAACTAATGAAGAAGAAGTGGAAGAATAAATAAAGATGAAAGAATCAGTAACGGACATTACCTCTTCTTTGAAGTGCTTCTTTGAGACCTCCTTTTAGGGCACTAAAATAGGTCTTTTAAGAAGACCATAACCTCTAGGATGTTTCTAGGGAAGTGTAGAGGATAAATTTCCAGGGTTTTTCCGAGCTTGAAGGCTCAAAGTGGAGTGAGGAAGAGGGGGAGGAGGTTCCCTTTTATAAGGGAGGAGAGGGGCACCTTTGGAATAACTGAAAATATTATTTTATTATAAAGTCAAATTTGGTTTTTAATAGATCCAAATTGATATATTTCGAAGCTAAGGTGGCTAGGGGTCGAAATCCTATCATCCAATAGAATTTAGAAAAGTTTAGGTATCAATTTTAACCTTATCATTTAGATTTAACTTTAAGTTAGATAATTTAACTTTTACCGTGTCTTCTTGTTTTCTTATACTATAAGGTTAATAAACTTACTATATCAAGCCAAACGAACCCCAAGTTGTTTATTATTAATATATATAACCTTATCTAAGTCATTTGGCTGAACCTTATATTTTTAGGAATAAAATAACAATTAATATAATATTTGTTTTAAAAACTATTTTATGTCAATTTTGACACTATTTAGTAATTGATTTTTGTGAAAATCATAACAGAATGATTAGTTCAAACCAAGTTAATTAAATTTATACTTACATGTCATATTAACCTAGAAAATTAGTGTAATTCATAAAAAGTCTCGAATTAAATTTATTTGGGTATTTATAACATCAATTATGTCAATATTTCATTAATAAGATAATTACAGCATCATCGTTGTGTCATAAATAAATTAAATTATATAATGTATGAAAATTACAAATAAAATACCATTATGTAGAAAATATTTTTAGCTTTATAAGTAATATTTAAAGTCAAATTTATCTTATTTATATCCCCATATTAAAAATGATTTACTTATTAAACTTTGATTTTAACTATTTAACCCTTCTTTAAATAAATTAATAATAAATGTCCAAATCTAATCCAAGTGGGCCTAAATGGTCATATTTTATTCCTAAGGTTGTTTTTGGTCGAATTACACTTGTCCAATGGAATTAGGATATGTGTTAGGGTAATAATAATATCATTTTTACCCTTAATTACCCTATTTACTTTTAACCGTGGTAAATAAAAGTAAAAGGTTACTATTCACCAAAAATTATTTTCATCTCATTGAACCACATTTTAGTCCTTGATATTAACCGTGTCTCTCGGATTTTCGAAATTCCACTCACAAAAGCGATAAAGTTATGTTTTATGAAAAATTCAATTTTTTTAACTACCACTTAGTGGTTTCACTATTCATCAAAAATTGAAAGTTTTCAGAAAAATACCAAAATTTCACCCTAGGCGAATTTCGATATTCCGAATCCGAAAATGAAGTCCATTTTGAAAAAAAAAATTATAAAATTTCAAAAAGTGGTAATTACTATTCATAACGGCTAGTTTTAATAATATTTTAATAGCATATCGTTGTTTAGTGAAACTCGGTATTGCGTACGACGCAAGCTATTTAGGAAGGTCACGGTTGCATGTAATGAAAGCCAAGCTAGTGTTCTTTGTATTAAAATATTCCTTTGATGATTTATATAACATAAAAACATGATATTTCTCATAAAAGTCTCGGGTGTTACATTCTACCCCCCTTAAAATGAATTTCTCCCTCGAAATTCATCACTTTGTCACAAACAGATGAGGATACCTCTCCCTCATCATATCCTCAAGCTCCCATGTAGCTTCTTCTAATTTGTGGTTCCTCTATAAAACTTTCACCAATCTAGTGGTCTTGCTTCATAGGACTTTTTCGCTATGATCGAGAATCTCTATTGGATATTCTTCCTAAGAAAGATCTTGCTCCAGTGGTACAACTTCTGAGCTAAGTACATGTGAGGGATCAGGTATGTACTTTCTCAGGAAAGATACATGGAAAACTTCGTGAACTTGAGATAGATTCGGTGGAAGCACCAATTGGTAAGCTACCTTTCCAAAACGATCCAGTATTTAGAAATAACTGATATATCTAGGGCTCAACTTCCCCTTCTTTCCAAATCTCATGACTCTCATCCAGGGAGATATTCTTAAGAACACTTTATCACCCACTTCAAACTCTAGGTCTTTTCTTCGGTTGTCGGCATAACTTTTCTGTCGACTCTGAGCTGCTCTTATGTGTTGTTGAATAGATCTGACCTTTTCTGCCATTTCATCAATGAGATCAGGTCCTAATAGCTTTCTTTCCCCAACTTCATCCCAACAAGTTGGAGTCCTGCATTTCTTTCCATAGAGAGCTTCATAAGGAGCCATCGGAATACTGGAGTGAAAGCTATTATTATAAGAAAATTCCACCAAAGGTAGGTGTTGATCCCAACCACCTTTGAAATCCATAGAGCAAGCTCTCAACATATCTTCTAGGGTTTGAATTGTGCTCTCAGACTGACCGTCTGTCTGAGGATGATAAGTAGTGCTGAAACTCAACTCTGTATCCAAAGTATGTTGAATACTTCGCCAGAACATCGAGGTAAATCTTGGATCCCGATCAGATATAATAGAAAGTGGTACTCCATGCAATCTTACCACTTCCTTTATATATATCCTGGCAAGCTGATCCATAGTGAAATCCTCTCTAATAGCAATGTACTGTGCAGACTTGGTAAGACGATCAACTATGACCCAGATAGCATTATTGCCTTTGGATGTTTTAGGAAGTCCTATGACAAAGTCCATAGTGATGTTTTCCCATTTCCATTCGGGTATGGGTAATGGTTGTAACATCCCCTTAGACTTCTGTCTCTCGGCTTTAACTTGCTGACAAACCAAGCATCGAGAGACATATTCAGCAACATCTATTTTCATGCCATCCCACCAGAAGTACTCTTTCAGGTCCCTATACATCTTCGTGCTTCCATGATGAATAGGTAATGAAGAACTATGAGCCTCATCCAGCGGCTCCTTCTTTAATTCTGGGATGGGAGGAACAGAAACCCGATTCCGGAACTTTATTATCCCATCACAATCAAGGTTGAATTCAGGAGCATTTCTCACCTTCTTTTGTAACTTGACATCTTCTTTCTGTGCTTCTTTAATCTTCACATGTATAGATGGTTGAACATTCATTTGAGAAAGATAAGATTTTTCCCCTTCCATTATAATTCCAAGATCCATCCTTTGTAAATCCATAAATATTGGATCTTTTTTGATCCTCATCATGGATAAACTGGCATGGTCTTGTCGACTTAATGAATCTGCCACCTTGTTTGCTTTCCCAGGGTGATAATGGATTGAGCAGTCATAATCCTTAATCAGCTCCAACAATCTTCTTTGATGCATATTCAGCTCCTTTTGTGTGAAAATATACATTAAACTTTTTTGATCAGTATAAATATCACACCTTTCACCATAAAGATAATGCCTCCAAATATTTAATGCAAAGATTACTGTAGCTAACTCCAAATAATGTGTTCGGTAATTTTTCTCATGGATTTTCAACTGTCGGGAGGAATAATCAATCATCATATCATTTTGCATAAGAACACACCCCAATCCCTTCTTGGATGCATCACTATAGATCACAAACCTTTCTCCACTACAAGGCAGTGTGAGAACAGGTGCACTGGATAACCTTCTTTTCAACTCCTTTAAATTTTCTACACATTCGTCCATCCAAACAAACTAAACTCCATTCCGAGTCAACTTGGTGAGTGGATTAGATAATCGTGAAAAATATTTCACAAAATGTCGATAATATCCAGCCAAACCAAGAAAACTTCAGATCTCAGTTACCTTTGTTGGTCTCGACCATCTTTCGATAACCTCTGTTTTTTCTAGATCCACAGATATCCCCTCTTTTGAGATTATGTGACCCAAAAATGATACTTTTTGAAGCCAAAATTCACACTTGGTAAATTTGGCATAAAGCTTCCCCTTTCTCAGGGTCTTCAATATAATTCTCAAGTGATCTTCATGTTCTTCCTTTCTCTATGAATAGACAAGAATATCGTCTATAAAGACTACCACAAATTGATCAAGATAGTCTCTAAAGACTCTATTCATCAGATCCATGAAGATAGCAGGGGCATTAGTAAGACCAAATGGAATCACTATAAATTCATAGTGTCCATACCTTGTACGGAAAGTCGTCATTGGTATATCCTCCCTTTTGACCCTTAATTGATGATACCCTGAATGAAGATCAATCTTGGAAAAGTATTGAGCTCTGTGTAGTTGGTCAAATAAGTCATCAATGCGTGGGAGAGGATATTTTTTCTTGATAGTGATCTTGTTAAGTTCTTTATAATCAATGCAGAGCCTCATTGATCCATATTTCTTCTTAAAAAATAGAACAGGTGCTCCCCAAGGTGACGCACTAGGGCGTATGAATCCCTTATCAAGATTCTCTTGGAGTTGCTTCTTCAATTCATGCAACTCAATTGGGGCCATTCTATAAGGTGTCTTTGAAATAGGCAAAGCACCCGGTACGAGTTCTATTGAAAACTCATCTTCACGATTCGGTGGAAGACCCGGTAATTCCTCTAGAAAGACATCATCAAACTCCCATACAATGGGAATATTCTTAATCATGAGTTTCTCACCAACCATTTGAGATAAATAACCATCATTTAGTGGAATCAATACCCCTAAAATGGAAGAAATTTCCACTGGAAGGTTATGTTCATCCTTGCATCGATAGACGATCATAGATTGATCTGGAATATGAAATGTGACTTCCCTTCTTTGGCAATTGATATGAGCTCCATATAAAGAAAGCCAATCCATGCCATGAATCACATCAAATTCCACTATAGGAAGGATCATAATATTTTTAGGAAGCACTTTCCCACAAACGTCGATCGAAGAAGAATTATAAACTATCGATGCGACTGTTGTGCCATTAGGGGTTGTCACAGCTAACTCAACTTCTAATTGTTGAGGTAATATGGTGATATCCTTAGAAAATTCTTCAGAAATAAAAGAGTGGGTGGATCCAGAATCAAATAAAACATTTGCTACTTTAGAGTGGATGGTAAGTGTACCTTTCACCACATTGTTATCGTACTCCACATCGCTGATAGAAATTTCATGTGACTTTCCTTTGTCTTTAGCCTTAAGAGTTTATTGACGTTGACCATCATCATCAACCCTTGGATTAAGGAATTTATTGCCATAATGCCCCATCTCCTTGCACTTGAAACATTGAAGTGTAGTAGGTTCATTCTGTGTATCCCTTCCTTTGTTTGCATCATTAGATATCTTCTTCCCATCATCGCAGCATTCAAATGCCCGATGACCTTCCTTTCCACATTTGAAACATTTAATTGTCCCTTTAAGACAACTCCCTCCATGTTTCTTTCCACACATTGAGCATAAGGGAAAGCTCATCTTCTTTTTAAGTGTGATCTTTAGATTTTCCTTTGAATTCCATTTTCCTCTTCTTATCAAACCCATATGACTGATGGGTTACTTCAATCTCCATCTCAACTTTGAGAGCACATCGAATGATTTCCTCGTAGCTATTGAAGTCCCTTATGGATAAGGCCCTTCGAAGACTTGGTTTTATGCCACTAAAGAATCGATCGATCTTACTCTTAGGTTGGATAATAATACCAGAAGCGTACCTTGCAAGTCTTGTAAAATTTGCTTCATAGGTACCAACAGATTCATCATCCTTTTTCTTCAGTTCAAGAAACTCTTTCTCCATCTTTGTTCGGAGAATACGAGGGAATTACTTATTGAAAAATAAGTTCTTAAACTCATCCCATTCCATGGACTCAATTTCATCCCTTTGCCTCATATTTTTAATAAGATTACACCATTGATCAACATCTCCTTCCAAAAAATACACTGCTAAGATGACTTTATCAGGCTCAGAACATTGAAGAACTGAAAATATCTTTTTAGTAGTACTAATCCATTGTTCAGCAACTAATGGATCAGTACACCTGCTGAATGAAGGAGGATGCTGTCTCATGAAAGACTCAACAGAATGTTGCTCCTTCCTTTTCTCGTTTGGAAGTCCTGCATGATTCATAGCTTGAGAAAGTTGTGTGAGCATGGCTACAAGATTTTTCATTCCAACTCCCATAACGTTTGGTTGCTCAGGGGGACAATCATTGCATTGCCCGTCGCATTCCGCATTAACACGGTTCCTTCGGGTTCCAGCCATTGACTAAAACCAAGATGAATACTGTGAGAAACACTAATTATAATAGGAAAACCACATAATCAAGAATAAAATTTCACACTTAAGGTCTTATCCTAGGTTATTCATGGCCATTTCTAAAACACTAAGATTGTGTTCTATGCTTAGACTTATCCTTAGGGTTCTTACTAAGGCTTTCACATCCTAGTTTCCAAAGGACGACTATACCTTTCCTCTGATACCAACAATAATGACCCATACTTTATATACATTGTTATTACTTAAAAATTGAAGCATTCTTATTACAACATATAACAAAACCACGAAAATATCGTATAGGTATAGTGTCTTTAGAAACTGGGAAACATAAACAACTGGTTCATAAAGCGTCTACATTGTCTCCCATTTATTTCATCATATCTATAGTCCCATTTGGCATATCTTACTTAATAACCTTCTTCCTGAACTGGGGAAAGAAAACATACAAAAGGGTGAGCTCAAATGATCAGTAAGGGTAAACAAAAGAAATATCAATCACATCATATTCATAAGAACATAACTTTTGAAAATCATAACCTGCAAAAGAGAGCATAATTTCATAACATGGGATAAATCATAGTAGTGAAATGGAATCCCAATAATCATAACTAAAAACATGAAACTTTGTGTCACACACACATAATCATAGAGAATCATTTCTTATTAGTCAAGACCCATTGCCATGACTATCTTAGTGGACAAAGTCCATTTCTGAACCGAGTTCACTCCTTGTTTCAGTCCTGTTTCACTGAACCGGTATAAACTACCGTTCCAGCAATGTCTATCTCATGAGATATAAAATCTTAAGACAATGCATTAGTGGTAGATATAGGTCCCACCCATCTCATTATGATATCATTCTTATTTGTGCCACAAAATCATAAATCATACATCATTACATAACCCGTGTAATAAAAATGGGATTCTTAAACAACATGACATCATAAAACAATGCATATAAGATAAAGGAATTCATAAAATAATTCCATCACAACATAATCAAATCAATGTAATAATAGGTATAGAAACAGAATCCTTTATTATCTTAGATGGAAAATAATTTTGATAAAACACTTTAACTCAATTCTTGAGGAAAATATCCTTTCTACTTCAAAAACATTTTCCTTTATTTACATGTCATACAATTCTAAACTAAATAAAGTTGATTAAAGATAAACTTGAAAACTTGTAAAGGAAGATTCTTGGAAATAATGTTTTAAAAATCCATTCATGCCATATAAGTTAAAAAAAACATTCTTCTCGTACTTTTGTCGGAAAGTCAAAAAGTACCTCGTACGAAAAACGACAAAAGATTCCTTTCATATCTTCTACTAAAATCTCACCGAAGGGTGAAATTGGATTTAACCAATTGTAGGTGGATGGAAATAATATTACATATTGAAGAAACATGTATGTGGATGATAAAATACACCCCAGTAAATACCAAAGTATAAACAATCTCGGATAAAAATGAGATTGTGATATTTCCCTTACCTTAGGTCCGATTTGCTTCAAAAGTGTCTGAACCTCTTGTATAATGATTTAAATAATGTTATTGACTTATTCCAGAATCATAATTATTGTTATGATATCATATATGGTCATATTCTTAGCTTCTTATTAGTAATATTTCATTGCCACTTGTTATTTGGGTGTTTATAAATTTTTGTTCTTATGCGTGTTTTGTCGAATAAATTCTTATTCTTCTCTTTAGGTTATAGATACCTCATTTCCAGAATGTTATTAGTGTAATATATATCATATTCATTCATTCAATTCATTTATATAATCATTATGAAATGAAGATCATGTAGAACGAGTCGCATCACATCGTGGAGACGGTATTCCATACGTACGCACGAGTGATGATATCGTTCTTATGATCTTGGAATTGTATTGGAGTGTATGTATACTATTTCAGAATCAATATCACTTTATAATAGTCATATATAGTCATTATTTACACCATTATACTCGTCCAAGTAAGGTGGTGGTGGAAAATAGATTACACCACGGCGTGGAGACGGTATTCCGTATGTACGCATGCACGGTGATTTCTTTTTCCGTAGGATGGATATATGGTGAAATAGGGTTGTTTCATACTTATAATAACATATCAGTATGTGAGTGATACTGATGTTATTACTTCATAATGAAACAACTAAAGAAGAAGAAGTGGAAGAAGAAATAAAGATGAAAGAATCGGTAAAAGACATTACCTCTTCTTTGAAGTGCTTCTTTGAGACCTCCTTTTAGGGCACTAAAATAGGTTTTTGAAGAAGACCAGAACCTCTAGGATGTTTCTAGGGAAGTGTAGAGGAGAAATTGGCAGGGGTTGGCCGAGCTTGAAGGCTCAAAGTGGTGTGAGGAAGAGGGGGAGGAGGTGCCCTTTTATAAGGGAGGAGAGGGGCACCTTTGGAATAACAAAAAATATTATTTTATTATAAAGTAAAATTCGGTTTTTAATAGCTCCAAATTGATATATTTCAAAAATAAGGTGGGTAGGGGTCGAAATACTCTCATCCAATAGAATTTAGACAAGTTTAGGTATCAATTTTAACCTTATCATTTAGATTTAACTTTAAGTTAGATAATTTAACTTTTACCGCGTCTTCTTGTTTTCTTATACTATAAGGTTAATAAACTTACTATATCAAGACAAACGAACCCCAAGTTGTTTATTATTAATATATATATAACCTTATCTAAGTAATTTGGCTGAACATTAGATTTTTAGGAATACCATAACAATTAATATAATATTTGTTTTAAAAACTATTTTATGTCAATTTTGACACTATTTAGTAATTGGTTTTTGTGAAATTCATAACAGAATGATTAGTTCGAACCATGTTAATTAAATTAATACTAACATGTCATATTAACCTATAAAATTAGTGTAATTTATTAAAAGTCTCTAATTACATTTATTTGGGTATTTATAACATCAATTATGTCAAAATTTCATTAATAAGATAATTACTGCATCATCGTTGTGTCATAAATAAATTAAATTATTTAATGTCTAAAAATTAAAAATAAAATACCATTATGTAGAAAATATTTTTGGCTTTGTAATGAATATTTATAGTCGAATTTATCTTTTGTATAAACCCATATTAAAAATGATTTACTTATTAAACTTTGATTTTAACTATTTAACCCTTCTTTAAATAAATTAATAATAAATTTCCTAATCTAATCCAAGTGGGCCTAAATGGTCATATTTTATTCCTAAAGTTGTTTTTGGTCAAATTACACTTGTCCAATATAATTAGGACATGTGTTAGGCTAATAATAATATCATTTTTACCCTTAATTACCCTATTTAATTTTAACCGTGGTAAATAAAAGTAAAAAGTTACTATTCACCAAAAATTATTTTAATCTCATTGAACCACATTATAGTCCTTGATATTAACCGTGTCTCTTGGATTTTCTAAATTCCACTCACAGAAGCGGTAAAATTATGTTTTATGAAAAATTCAGTTTTTTTAACTACCACTTAGTTGTTTCACTATTCATCAAAAATTGAAAGTTTTCAGAAAAATACCAAAATTTTACCCTAGGCGAATTTCGATATTCCGAATCCAAAAATGAAGTCCATTTTGAAAAATAAAAATTATAAAATTTCAAAAAGTGGTTTTTAATATTCATAACGGCTAGTTTTAATAATATTTTAATAGCATATCATTATTTAGTGAAACTCGGTATTGCGTACGACGCAAGCTATCGAGGAAGGTCGTGGTTGTGTGTAAAGCAAGCCAAGCTAGTGTTGTGTGTAGTAAAATATTCTTCTGCTGATTTATATAACATAAAAACAAAATATTTCTCATAAATTTATCAGGCGTTACACTAATATAATTCTTCTATTATCTTATTTTCCTTTTCACCATGACCTCTTATCCTCAATAATGAGGGGCTAACCCGAGGCTTGTCCCTCAGGTTGGTTTCATGGTGATCTTCATAATTGCACTTTAAATTCAAAATGTTTTAAATCTATTTGTGGTGGAGCGGGAATATTGCACGGGTGCGGTGGTCGTCCACCATGACAATATTCCCATATCTATTTCTTTTCCTTGATTAATTAATTTTCCCTCCATTCTCTTAGGAAAACCTTTCATATGGTGGAGTTGGGGTTTCTATAAGGGATGAAACGGTATACGGTGGAGTCGGGTCCTTTAGGAATAAAATTCTTGGTTGATATGTTGTCATATTTGACTATTAGAGGAGGTGTGGTTTGGTGTGCTGGACACAAAATAAAATCAAAGACTAAATAAATCAAAGAAAAGTAATTCATTAATAATGTTTCAATAAATAATTTATCAAACTTAATTTAAACAATAAATATATAATGAATTAACTTGTGTTATCCAACCCTAGGACGAAGTTATTTCGCCATTAATTACATTTTGTCACTGCATGTTAGTTTTATATTTTGTTAATATATAATTGCATTAAATTCTTAAATTAAATAAAAATAACCAAAAGGAAGTAGTTTAGGTTAATTTGATTAAGTGAGTGAACAACTGATAAAGCACCTCATGTGAGACGACCCTAGTCAGCCACTATGCTGCATTAGGATAATAAATTGCTTTCGCCATGCCCTACGACAGGCGTGCGTCAAAACTGGAGTTGTTGTCGGGGATCTAATCAGTTGTTTACTTTCCTTTTTCTATTTTCAAATTTTAGATAGTTTTCATTATTCCTAAAAAAATCAAAAAAAAAATACTTTTCCATGATGTATTCAAATTCAAATTATTATGCATGGGATGATTACTCGTAAGTGAAATATCAACAACCTGAAGTGGATTATAGAGATCTAAATGCCCGGGTGGATAGGATTAACAATACTCTGGATGACTTTTGGAGAAAAATGAAAATCGCGTTTTAGTATGTTCGCGCACAAAGTGAGAAACCTGAGCCTAAACTGGACCAAGATCCTAAGCAATTGGTGGAAGAAATTTCTCCACTAGTTTTTGATTTTGAAGAACCCAAGAAGGTAAATCATAATCTTCATGATGATCAATTCCACCTCTCTCAACCATTGTTGGAAGAGATAGATGAAGGATTGTTTTCTAATACTTTACAAGAGGGCGATCATGTGAATTTGGAGAAATTTTGGATTGCATGTGTAGAAATTGAAATGCAACATGATCTCTTAATTCCTTACAAAGTAGAAGATAACCCACCTTTATACCTCTCTCTGCCCTTGGATGATGAAGAAACCACCCAAGTGGGAGATTTAAAAGAAAGAATGGTGGGGCTTTATTTCCTACCACTATCAAGTGAAGATCGACTCCAAGAGGCACTTATTATATAAAAAGTGATTGAATCAGAAGAAACTCAAGTAGATGATCCTTTATTAAACTCTAACTTTTCCAATTTCATTCATTCTGATTTGAGTATCACTCCTCATGAATTCGAATTTTCAGATTCGTTTAATCTTTGTATCACCATGGAGGAAGATGAAGGAGGTGAAATTGCACCTGTTGAGGAACACCTAGAGCTCCCCAAGGACATTGATCATCCACTTGATGAATCCCATGAAGAGATAAAAGTGGTTACGCCTAATGAACCAAATCTACAAGTTGCCTACCTTAAAAAGGATGATTTTGAAATTAATACTTCAAATTTAAATTTCAAATCTCTCATTGATTATTCTTTTCATGCAGTACATCTCGAGCAACAATTGGATTTTGAAGAATAAGTTGCACAAGCAGCAAATGCAGAGGAGGAGGTTCCATACTTCATCCTACCTACACCATGCAAGCTATACCACATTGCGAAGGGGGCGATCTAGTGTACTCTATACGTGGATTCCTCTTCAACAATAACAAATAACTGAAAGCTGGGAATAAAAACATGCGGTGGTTTATTTCCATGAAAATCCACCCACCATCAGATTATGGATGATAGCTGGTACTACCCTCTGGAGGCAGTAATAGAATCCAGGGACCACTTTGGGGATCGTACCAAGACATATCTTTACTTCATTTCTAGGAAGTTAGATTCCAATTTCTATTCATAGAAGTATCTTAGGATGCGGCCCAATCCCTCCTATATTTTAATGCTTTAATGACATGATCCTTTCAATTAATTGAGTAATTCTATTTTGTAGGTTCATGATGTCAAAGGGAACCCCCAAACAAAAAAAACCAAGCTTCATTTAAAAAGGTAGTTCACTTTTATTGTTTAACTTTAAAACTACTTACATTTTTGGTTTGTGCATTAAAATTGAACTCCCACACTTGAATTATGTTTTACCTGAAATATTTAGGAGACAGGAGGAATCCAGTGATTCCATGTTTTTTATTTCAATGTTAATAAGATTGAATGATTAAAATAGATAATTGGATGATTGAAGTGAAACATGAATTTTGAAATTAGGAGTCATGATTTGATGGAATTAGTTGATTCATGTAAATGAAATTTCCCAACCATTTTTCATGCATTAAATATCTGAAATTCATGTGAATTAATTTATTATTATTAATCATGCCATGATTGATCATCCAATGTTATATTCCCATTCCTGAGAGGATTTCTAGACCATATATCTCTTATTTTATCTTGTGCATATTTCTTGAGTGATCTTGGGACATGCCACCTACCAGAACTTGTATTGAAACTTGTAAAATATATGATTATACAAAAACACATTTAAAATGATTGAGGTACTACTTTATCTAGCCACATATTTACCTGAGACCCACCCTTACATTTATACTTCGTTAGCCCATAGAATCTACGAATTTCCCTATAGGTTTAAGACACATTACAAGCCAATTTTTCCTTACCTTCCCACTCTATTAGTATTTTTTCATGGATTAATCATGTATTAGTGTGGGGGATTGGCCTTTCGTGTGCATTCATTGGGATGTGTGTCATTTGTGGGAGGTGTGAGGTGTGTGTCATCATTTTGGGAATTGTATTTTTAGAAAATTGGGCATGTGTCATCATTTAATTATGTTTCTTTCATTTCATCCGGTTCTCTTTAAAAATAGTGAAAAAAATAAAAATAAAGTTGTGCCTATCTGGAACTTTAAAAAAAGAGAAAAATAAAGCTGTGCCTTTCTGGAGCTTATTTAAAAAGAGGGAGAACTTGGATGATATCATTATTTTAAATCATTTATTGACTCATGTTCCATGTAGTAAAAAGTGGTAGTATTGTGTTTCACATTCTCAAGGGAATTTGAGTGAGGTTCATCCTATGTTTTCACTTGATTAATCATGCATTTTTCTTAAGAGTCAAACCTCCAGCTTCTATACTTAAATTATTTCAATAATTTACCACTATCCCTAAGACACAGAGTCATTTAAACCTTTATTGCATGTCCTTATGATTCTATGTGCATTTTTTCTTTACAAAGTAGAGAAAGTATTAACTTTAAAATCCTGTGGATAAGGAGCATGTTATCATGATATGAGCATAACTCCCTTATTAATTTTATCATGAGTGATGAGAGAAAAGATTCAAAAGAGAGGTAGATCAATATTTTTCATGATTAATAATAATAAATTGAGAAGCTTGAATGAATGAAAGGAGAAGCTCTATCATTTTTCAAAAGGGAAAAGTAAAATACATTAATTGATTGTTTCTTTCAAAAATAGGAAATTAAATTGATATTTGTTTTGTGTAACATGAAAATTTTATTGGACATTGATAATTGTTGGATTTTATTGCATTGAAATTTAAATATTGGTAACATTGGTTCCCTTTGAATTCCATGTTAATATTTTATGCTCGAGTAAAAGCATAGATTAAGTGTGGGGGAATTGATAGTGATAATATTTTCATTTTTTTTATATTTAATTCAATGATTTAATCCATAAAAATTGAACAAGTTTATTTATTTACATCTATTTTGGATTTATAATGTGTTTAGGGATAAAATTGGAAAACTACTTAATTTGGAAATATTGACACATTAAAATCACTTTAGTAATTCACATATATATTTTAAAATATAAATCCCATTGATGTCATTAGTTTTTTATTGGGTTCCTATATTTATTTTCTTCATATTTTGTTTTTGAACCAGGATTTAATTCCACCATCAAAGTGTCCAAAAAATTCAGTCATGTTGGAAAGTTACTCTGGATGACCGCCTAGACCTCACCTCAAGGAATTGGTCTTAAATCGGAAAAAACGCATCCAATTTGGGTAATTCAACTTGTATTTGAATGAATATTATATGGGGTGTTTGGATATTGAGTATCTTAAATATTGACCATCATTAAGGTGGTCAATGGATGTGGAAATTTTGGTGCAGAAAAAAGGAAACATTACTCTAGATTAAATTCTCATCATTAATTATCCATATCTCATAATACACAAAGAGGATAAATCTGAAATTTTATAATGAAATGAAAAAAATATTTTTGAAGATATTTATAGAAAAAAATCAATTCAAAATTTAGCTACTAAATGGGACGAACGTGGTCAATATTTTGGTGGAGCGAATCTGCAGTAAATCTTAAAGAGAGATTTGGAAGATCTTAAATTTGAAAACCGAAGGATGGGACCCCCTTGGCCTATATAAGGATGATTTCATCCATGCTGAAGGAGAGTTTGACACGAATTTTGGAGTGGAGTCCTAGGGACATGCTTCTAACATAGGATTTTTCTTTTCGTCTCTTTTTATTTTTAGTTTTCTTTTCAGATGTAAAGAATTTTCATATTTTTAATTCAAGTCTTTACATATTCTTCCATCTCCCTTTATCTTCCAACCCTAATCTAATTATACTATTTTCTTCTTATCCTATCCACCATGACCTCTTATCCTCAATAATGAGTGGCTAACCCGAGGCTTGTCCCTGGGGTTGGTTTCATGGTGATCTTCATTATTACACTTTAAATTCAAAATGTTTTTAATTTATTTGTGGTGGAAGCGGGAATATTGCACGGGTGCAGCGGTTTCCCACCACAACACTATTCCCAAATCCATTTCTTTATTTTTTGATTAATTAATTATCCCTCCATTCCCTTAGTCAAACCCTTCATACAGTGGAGTTGGGGTTTCCATAAGGGATGAAACGGCATACGATGGAGCCTGGTCTTTTAGGAATAACATTATCGGTTGAGATGTTATCCTATTTGACTATTGGAGGAGGTTTGGTTTGGTGTGATGGATGAAAACTAAAATCACACACTAAATAAATCAAGGGAAATTAATTCATTAATGAGGTTTCAATAAATGAATTATCAAAGTGAATTTAAACAAAAATATATAATGAATGAACCTGTGTTGTCCAACCCTAGGACCAAGTTCTTTTCTTCATTAATTGAATTTTGTCATTGCATGTCAGTTTTTTAATTTGTTTAAATATAATTTCATTACATTCTTAGATTAAATAAAAATAACCAAAAGTAATTAGTTTAGGTGAATTTGATTAAGTGAGTGAACAACTGATAAATCTTTTCAAGTGAAACAACCCAAGTCATCCACTATGCAGCATTAGGAAAACAAATTTATTTTACCACACCCTATGACAGGCATGCATCAGAACTGGAACCGTTGTAGGAGAGATAATTAGTTTATTACTTTAATTTTTCTATTTTTAAATTTTAGATAGTTTTCATTATTTTTTAAAAAAATCAAAAAAATTTACTTTTCCATGATGTATATTCAAATTCAAATTATTATGCATGGAATGATTACTCGCAAGTGAAATATCAAGAACCTGAATTAGATTATAGAGATCTAAATTCCCATGTGGATAGGATTAGAAATACTCAAGAAGACTTGGGGAGAAAAATTCAAATAGCGTTTGACTATGTTCCTGCACAAAGTGAGCAACCTGAGCCTGAACTGGAGCAAGACCCTGAGAAGGTTGTGGAAGAAATTTCTCCACTTGGTTTTGATGTTGAAGAACCCGAGAAGGTAAAAGAGTATCTTCATAAAGAACAATTCCACCTCTCTCTACCATTGCTGGAATAAGTAGATGAAAGATTATTTTCTACTAATTTACAAGAGGGTGATCATGTGAATTCGGAGATCTTTTGGAGTGAAATGGAAGAAATTGGAATGCAACATGATCTCTTAATTCCTTACAAAGTAGAAGAGAAACCACCCCTATACCTCTCTATAGCCTTGGAAGATGAAGAAACCACCCAAGTGAGAGAATTAGAATAATTAATTGATGGGATTTACTACCTACCTCTATCAAGTGAATATTGACTCCAACATGCACTTATCACAGAAACAATAATTGAATCAGAAGCAACTCAGGGAGACAATCCTTTCTTAAACTCTAACTTTTCTGATTTAATTCAATCTGATTTGAGTATCACTACTTATGACTTTGAATTTTCAGATTCGTTAAATCCTTTTATCACCATGGAGGAAGATGAAGAAGGTGAAATTGCACCTGTTCAGGAATACCTAGAGCTCCCTGAGGACATTGATAATCTACCTGAGGAATCCCTTGAAAAGATACAAGTGGTTATGTCTGATGAACCAAATCTACAAGATACCTACCCTAAAAGAGACGATTTTAAAATTAATACTTCAAATTTAAATTTTGAATGTCCCTTTGAATATTCTTTTCATGCCACACATATGTAGAAAAAATTGGATTTTGAAGAAGATGGTTCACAAGTATAAACTGCATAGGATGAGGTTTAATATTTCATCCTACCCCCACCATGCAAGTTATACCACATTACGAAGGGGGATGATCTTGTGAACTCTATACATGGAGTCTTATTCAATAATAACAAAGAACTGAAAGCTGGGAAGAAAAACTTGTGGTGGTTCATTTCCATGAAAATCCACCCACCATCAGATTATGGATGACAGCTAGTACTGCCCTCTGGAGGTAGTAAAAGAATCCAAGGCCCACTTGGGGATCGTACCAAGACTTATCATTAATTTCTTTCTAGTAAGTTAGATTCCAGTTTCTATTCATAGAGGTGGCTTAGGATGAAGGCCAATCCCTCCTATATTTTTGAGATTTAATGACATGATACTTTCAATTAATTGTGTAATTCTATTTTGTAGGTTCTTGATGAAAAAGGGAACCCCCAAACAGAAACAAAACCAAGGTTCATTTTAAAAGGGAGTTCACTTTTAATGTTTATCTTTAAAACACCTTAAATTTTTGGTTTGTGAATTAAAATTGAATTCCCGCACTTGATTTATGTTTTACCTGACATATCTAGGAGACATGAGGAATCCAGTGATGCCATGTTTTATATTTCAATGTTAATTAGATTGAATGGGTAAAATAGATAATTGGATGATTAAACTGAATCATGAATATTGAAATGAGGACTCATGATTCAATGGAATTAGTTGATTCATGTAAATGAAATTTCCAAACCATTTTTCATTCTTTAAATATATGAAATTCATGTGAGTTAATTTGTTATTATTAATCATGCCATGATTGATTGTCCAATGTTATATTCATATTCCTAAGAGGATTTCCAGACCATATATTTCCTATTTTATATTGAGCATATTTTTTGAGTGATCTTGGGACATGCCACCTACCAAAACTTGAATTGAAACTTTTAAAATCGATGACTATACAAAAACACATTTAAAATGGATGAGGCACTACTCTGGCTATGCACATATTTACCTGAGACCCACCCCTACATTTATTCTTCCTTAGACCATAGAATCCAGGATTTTCCTAATAGGTTTAAGACACATTACAAGAATATTTTTCCTTACCTTCCCAGTCTCTTAGAATTTTTTCATGGATTATTCAAGTTTGAGTGTGGGGGAAGGTCCTTTCATGTGCATTCATTGGGATGTGTGTCATTTTTGGGAGGTGTGAGGTCTGTGTCATCATTTTGGGTAGTGTATTATTTGAAAATTGGTCTTGAGTCATCAATTAATTTCGATTCTTTCATTTAATCTGTTTATCCATAATAAAAGTGAAAAAAATACAGTTGTGCCTATCTGGAGCTTAAAAAAACGAAAAATAAATTTGGGCCTTTCTGGAGCTTTTTTAAAAATAGGGAGAACTTGGCTGATATCATTATTTGAAATCATTTATTGACTCATGTTCCATGTTGTAAAAAGGGGTAGTATTTTGTTTCAAATTCTCAAGGGTATCTGAGTGATGTTCATCCTATTTTTCATTTGATTAATCATGCATTGTACTTAAGAGTCAAACCTCCAACTTCTATCCTTAAATTATTTCAATCATTTACCACCAACCCTAATCCACAGAGTCATTTGAACCTTTATTGCAAGTCCTCATGATTCTATGAGCGTTTTGTCTTTACAAAGTGGAGAAAGTAGTTCCTTTACGAGCATATGGATAAGGAGCATGTTATCATGATATTAGCATAACTCCACTATTAATTTTATCATGAGTGATGAGATAAAAGATTTAAAAGAGAGGTAGATCATGATTTTTCATAATTAATAATAACAAATTGAGAATCTTGAATGAATGAAAGGGGAATCTCCATCATTTTTCAAAAGGGAAAAGTAAAATGCATGAATTGATTGTTTCTTTTAAAAATGGGAAATCAAATTGATATTTTTTTATGGAACATGAAAATTTAATTGGACATTGATAATTGTTGGATTTTATTGCATTGAAATTTAAATATTGGTAACATTGCTACCCTGTGAATGCCATGTTGAGATTTTATGCTTGAGGACAAGCATATTTTATGTGTGGGGGAATTTATAGAGAAGGTATTTGCATCATTTTTTATATTTAATTCAATTATTTAATCCCTAAAAATTAAACAAGTTGATTTATTTACATAAATTTTGGATTTATGATGTGTCTTGGGCTAAAATTAGAAAACTGCTTAATTTGGAAATATTGAAACATGTAAATCCCTTTAGCAATTTATTGATATCTCTTAAAATATAAATCCCATTGATGTGATTCGTTTTTTATTGGCCTTCTAGATTTTTTTATTCATCTTTTGTTTTTCTACTAGGATTCAATTCGGCTATCAAAGGGTCCAAAAAATTCGGTCAAGTTGGAAAGTTACTCTAGAAGACCGCGTGGACCCCACCTCAATGAATTGGTCATAAATTGGTCACAAAGCATCCAATTTGGGTGATTAAAATTGTATTTTAAATAATATTAAATGGGGAGTTCGGATGTTGATGATCCTAAATATTGACCATCATTAAGGCGGTCAATGGATGCTGACATGTTGGGGAAGAAAAAAGGAATCATTCCTCTACATTAAATGCTCAGCATTAATTATCCATATCTCGTAATACACATGGAGGATAAATCTGATATTTTGTGATGAAACGTAAAACATATTTTTTAAGATCTTTATAGAAGACATCATTACACAATTCTACAATTAAATTAGCCGAACATGGTTAATATTTCAGTGGAGAGAATCTGCAGCAAATCATATAAACAGATTTTGAAGATCTTAAATTTGAAGATTGAAGAATGGCACCCCCTTGGCCAATATAAGGGGGATTTCACCCATGATGAAGGAGATTTCTACACCAAAATTAGAGTAGAGTCCTAGGGACATGTTGATAACTTATGATTTTTCTTTTCTTCTCTTTTTATTTTTAGTTTTCTTTTAATATGTAGTGCAGTTTCATATTTTTTATTCATGTGTTTCCATCTTCTTCAATCTCTCTTTCTCTTCCAACCCTAATATAATTCTTCAATTTTCTTCTTATCCTACCCAATATGAACTCTTATCCTCAATAATGAGGGTATAATCTGAGGCTTGTCCCCTGGGTTGGTTTCATGGTGATCTTCATTATTTCACTTTAAATTCAAAATGTTTTAAATCTTTTTGTGGTGGAGGCGGTAATATTGCACGGGTGTGGCGGTCTTCCACCACGACACAATTCCCAAATCCATTTTTTTCCTTGATTAACTAATTTACCCTCTCTTCTCTTAGGAAAACTCTTCAAACGGTGGAGTTGGGGTTGTCATAAGGGACGAAACAACATACGGTGGAGCCGGGTCCTTAAAAGTAACATTCTCGGTTAAGATGTTAACCTATTTGACTATTGAAGGAGGTGTGGTTTGGTGTGCTGAATGCAAACTAAAATCACACACTAAATAAATCAAGGGAAAGTAATTCATTAAGGAGGTTTCAATAAATTAATTATCAAATTTAATTTAAACAATACATATATAATGAATGAACTTGTGTTATCCAACCTTAGGACCATGTTCTTTCTTCATTAATTTCATTTATTCATTGCAGGTTAGTTTTATCTTTTTTTTAAATATAATTGATTTACATTCTTAGATTAAATAAAAATAACCAAAAGGCAGTAGTTTTTGTGATTTCTATTAAGTGAGTGAACAACTGGTAAAGCTCCTCAAGTGAGACGACCCTAGTCAGCCCCGATGCTGCATTAGGAAAATAAATTTCTTTTTCCACACCCTACGACAGGCATGCGTCAAAACGGGCACCATTGCCGGGGAGTTAATCAGTTGTTTACTTTACATTTTCTATTTTCAAATTTTAGATAGTTTTCATTATTTTAAAAAAAATCAATAAAATTTACTTTTCCATGATGTATTCAAATTCAAATTATTATGCATGGGATGATTACTCGCAGGTGCAATATCAAGAACCAGAAGTGGATTATATAGATCTAAATGCCCAGGTGGATCGAATTGCAAATAATCCGGATGACTTGGGGAGAAAATGAAAATTGATTTTGACTATGTTCGTGCAAAAAGTATGAAACCTGATCCTGAATCGGAACAAGAGCCTGATCAAGCTGTGGAACATATTTATCCACTGGTTTTTGATGTTGATGAACCTGAGAAGGTAAAATAGTATCTTTCTGAATATCAATTCCACCTCTCTCCACCATTTTTATAAGAGATAAATGAAAGATTATTTTCCACTAATTTATAAGAGGGTGATCATGTGAATTAGGAGAACTTTTGGAGTGTATGGGTAGAAATTGAAATGCAACATGATCTCTTAATTCCTTATAATGTAGAAGAGAAACCACCTTTATACCTCTCTCTAGCCTTAGAAGATGATGAAACCACCCAAGTGGGATAATTCGAAGAAACAATGGAGGGGCCTGACTACCTACCTCTATCAAGTGAAGATCGACTCCAAGAGGCACTTATCATAGAAAAATTAATTGAATCAGAAGAAACTCAGTAAGATGATCCTTTCTTAAAATCTAACATTTCAGATTTCATTCAATCTGATTTGACTATCACTCCTTATGACTTTGACTTTTCATATTCATTCAATCCTTATATCACCATAGAGGAAGACGAAGAAGGTGAAATAGAACCTGTTGAGGAACACTTGGAGCTCCCTGAGGACATTGATCATCTACTTGAGGAAGCCCATGAAGAGATAGAAGTGGTTATTCCTGATGAACCAAATCTAAAAGCTGCCCACCTTAAAAGGGAAGATTTTTAAATTAATACGTCAAATTTAAATTTTGAATCTCCCTATTATTATTCTTTTCATTCAACGCATTTGGAGAAACAATTTGATTTGGAAGAAGAAGTTGTAAACGTAGCAACTGTAGAGGAGGAGGTTCCATACTTCATCCAACCCCCACCATGCAAGCTATACCACATTGCGAAGGGGGAGGATCTGGTGTACTCTATACTTGGGGTCATATTCAACAATAACAAAGAACTGTAAGCTAAGAAGAAAAACATGTGGTGGTTCATTTCCAAGAAAATCCACCCACCATCAGATTATGGATGACAGCAGGTACTGCCCTCTAGAAGCAGTAAAAGAATCTAGGGCCCACTTGGGGGATTTTACCAAGACTTATCTTTACTTGCTTTCTAGGAAGTTAGAGTCCGATTTCTATTAATACAAGTAGCTTAGTATGTTTCCCAATCCCTCCTATATTTTTGAGCTTTAATGATATGATCCTTTCAATTAATTGAGTAATGCTATTTTGTAGGTTCATGATGTAAAAGGGAACTCCCAAAGAGAAACAAAACCAAGCTTCATTTCTAAAGGGAGTCCACTTTTAATTTTTAACTTTAAAACTCCTTACATTTTTGGTTTGTGCATTAAAATTTAATTCCCACACTTGAATTATGTTTTACTTGACATATCTAGAATACATGAGGAATCTAGTTATGCCATGTTTTATATTTCAATGTTAATAAAATTGAATGAGTAAAATAGATTATTGGATTATTAAAGTGAAGCATGAATATTGAAATGAGGACTCATGATTTGATGGAATTAGTTTATTCATGCAAATGAAATTTCCCAACCATTTTTTATGATTTAAATATCATAAATTCATGTGAATTAATTTCTTTTTATTTATCATGTCATGATTGATTGACCAATGTTATATTCCCATTCATTAGATGATTTCTAGACCAAATATTCTATATTTTTTCTTGAGCGTATTTCTTGATTGATCTTGGGACATTCCACCAACCAGAACATGTATTGAAACTTGTCAAATCTATGACTGTACAAAAACACAATTAAAATGATTGAGGCACTACTTTGTCTAAACTCATATTTATTTGAGACCCAACCTTACCTTTATTGTTTGTTAGCCCATAGAATCCATGAATTGAATTATAGGTTTAAAACACATTACAAGATAATTTTTCCTTAACTTCCCACTCTCTTAGTATTATTTCATGGATTATTCATGTTTGAGTGTGGGGGAAGGGATTTTCGTGTGTGTTCATTGGGATGTGAGTCATTTATGGGAGGTGTGAGGTGTGTGTCATCATTTTGGGCAGTGTATTATTAGAAAATTGGGTATGAGTCATCATTTAATTATTCTTTTTTCATTTCATTCGGTTATCCATAAAAAGATTGAAAAAAAATAAAAATAAATTTGTGCCTATCTAGAGCTTTAAAAAAAGAGAAAAATAAATTTGTGACTTTCTAGAGCTTATTTAAAAAGAGGGAGAACTTGGATGACATCATTATTTGAAATCATTTATTGACTCATGTTCAATGTTCTAAAAAGGGTTAGTATTGTGTTTCACATTCTCAAGGGGATTTGAGTGAGGTTCATCCTATGTTTTAACTTTATTAATCATGAATTGTACTTAAGATTCAAACCTCCAACTTCTAGCCTTAAATTATTTCAATCATTTACCACCAAACCTAATCCATAGAGTCATTATAACCTTTATTGCAAGTCCTCATGATTCTATGTGCGGTTTGTCTTTACAAAGTGGAGAAAGTAGTTCATTTACAAGCCTATGGATGAGTAGCATGTGATCATGATATGAGTATAACTCCACTATTAATTGTATCATTATTGATGAGAGAAAAGATTCCAAAGAGAGGTAGATCATGATTTTTCATAATTAATAATAATAAATTGAGAATCATGAATGAATGAAAGGAGAAGCTCCATCATTTATCAAAAGGGAAAAGTAAAAGGCATGAATTGATTTTTTGTTTTTAAAATTGGAAATTAAATTGGTATTTTTTTATCGAACATGAAAATTTTATTGTACATTGATAATTGTTGGATTTTATTGCATTGAAATTTAAATATTGATAACATTGGTTCCCATTGAATTCCATGTAGAGAATTTATGAGTGAGTACAAGCATAGTTTAAGTGAGGGGGAATTGATATATATAATATTTTCATCATTTTTTATATTTAATTCAATTATTTGATCACTAAAAATTGAACAAGTTGATTTATTTACATCAATTTTGGATTTGTGATGTGTTTTGGGCTAAATTAGAAAACTCATTAATTTTGAAATATTGACATATTTACATCACTTTAGTAATTCAGGCATATCATTTAAAATATAAATCATATTAATGTGATTATTTTTTTATTTGGTTCCTAAATTTATTGTATTCATCTTTTGATTTTGCACCGGGGTTTAAGTCTTCCATCAAAGGGTCCGAAAAATTCAGTCAAGTTGGAAAGTTACTCTGGACGACCGCGTGGACCCCACCTAAATGAATTAGTCATAAATCAGTCAAAACACATCCCATTAATGTGATTCAAATTGTATTTGAAATAATATTAAATGGGTAGTTTGGATGTTGAATATCTTAAAGATTGACCATCATTAAAGCGGTTAATGGATGCTGACATATTGGGGCAGAAAAAAGGAAACATTCATCTATATTAAATGGTCCTCATTAATTATCCATATCTCATAATACACATGGAGGATAAATCTGAACATTTTTGTTGAAACGTAAAACATATCTTTTACAATCTTTATAGAAGACATCATTGCACAATTCTGCCATTAAATGGGCCGAACATGCTCAATATTGTGGTGGATAGAATCTACAGAAAATCTTAAAGAGAGAATTGGAAGAGATTATGTATTAAGACCAAAGGATGGCACCCCCTTGGACTATATAAGGAATATTTTACCCATGCTGAAGGAGTGTTCGACACCAACATTTGAGTGGAGTCGTAGGGACATGCTGATAAATTAGGATTTTTCTTTTCATCTCTTTTTATTTTTAGTTTTCATTTCTAATGTAATGAATTTTCATATTTTTAATTATAGTGTTTCCATCTTCTTCCATCTCCCTTTCACTTCCAACCCTAATATAATAAATCTATTTTCTTCTTATCCTATGCATCGTGACCTCTTATCCTCAAAAATGAGCGGCTAACCCGAGGCTTGTCCATGGGGTTGGTTTCATGGTGATCTTCATTATTGCACTTTAAATTCAAAATGTTTTAAATCTATTTGTGGTGGAGGCAGGAATATTGCACGGGTGTGGAAGTCGTCCACCACGACACTATTCCAAAATCCATTTCTTTTCCATGATTAATTAATTTTCCCTCCATTATGTAAGGCAAACCCTTCATATGGTGGATTTGGGGTTTCCATAAGGGATTAAATGACATACGGTGGAGCCGGGTCCTTTAGGAATAATATCCTTGGTTGAGATGTTATCTTCTTTGACTATTGGAGGAGGTGTGGTTTGGTGTGTCGGACGCAAACTAAAATCAAACACAAATTAAATCATGGGAAAGTAATTCATTAATCAGGTTTCAATATATGAATTATCAAATTGAATTTAAACAATAAATATATAATGAATGAACCTGTGTTATCCAACCCTAGGACCAAGTTCTTTATTCATTAATTTTATTTTTTCATTTCATGTTATTTTTATCTTTTTCTTAAATATAATTGCATTACATTCTTAGATTAAATAAAAATAACCAAAAGGATGTAGTTTTTGTCAATTTTATTAAGTGATTGAACAACTGATAAAGCTCCTCATGTGAGACGACCCTGGTCAGCCACTGTGCTGCATTATGAAAATAAATTTCTTTTTCCACGCCCTAAAACAGGCATTCGTCATTGATCCTCATTCATTTTTTATTCTAGAGACATGGAAATCAAATCATGTAACAACACCCTACCTCAATTTTGTATCGTTCACTGAAGAGACTCGATCATCGTGTCTCCATTGTGGTGATATCCATCAAAAACAGCATTCATCGATCTATTATCTGAAGTCTCATTGTCTTTCACCATAGAGAGTGTTCTCCATGTTCTCTTGAGAGACTTTATGAAGTTATACTTTTATTTTTTCAACCATGGATCCTTGGATCTAAATATTATTTAAAAATAATGTCATTAAATCTGTGAAACATTAAAAAATAAAATAAATTTAGAATTTATTTTATTTATTAAAACAACAAAAACAATTTTACGCAATTGACATGTGTCAATCGATGTTAGGACCCACCTAAGGTAACATTTCTACTCTAAACACAATGTAACCCTCATATTTTTTATTCATACACCTATTTATATGTTATTCCACATTCTTAGGAAAACCGTTTGTGTGTGTGATATTTAATATTTTAATATTTCCCAAGAAATTGTTTTGGACACACTTGGCCTTAGAATCCCTTGTCGTCTCAGCACCTAGTCTCAAAATAATTCCATATAATATTCAAAAATAATACATCTAAAATCCACTACATTATATTCTCCCCACCTTGGGGCTTTATATCCCCAAAATCCAATAACAAAGGCTATACAAACAAATTACAGTAGTGAGAATAAGTATGAGCTTCCAAATACCATGTACTCTCGAAGAAATTCGTATGCTGCCGCCGAACACACACCAGTGGAATAGACCACCCACAAAGGATCATCTCATGTAGATCCTAGATATCGACCATGTACTCAGAAAAATTCAACCCATTTCTAGGTCCATCTCTCCCCAATCAATAGAGTGTGATGGATCATGTACATATCTCTTTAGTTTTGACATATGGAATAAATTGTACACCTGCTATAACTATGTAGGTGGATTTAAGTGTTACATCACCTCACCAAATCTATGTAGTATTAGTAAAGGGTTGATGAACCTCGGAGATAGCTTGTCGCCCTGACCATATCTCTATATCCCACATAGAGGAGAGACATGATGGAACGTATGGCCTCCCTCCTCGAACTCAAAAGGGCTCTGTCATTGATCAGCATAAGACTTTTGATGGATCTATGTAGTTTTCATCTATTCCTGTATGATCTATGCCTTCTATGTAGTTTCTGGCACCAAATTTGTGCCCATGAGTGTTGACTCTTCTGGGACTGTCCAACAAAGTGGCGACCTACAGGGTCGCCCGTACAATGCCTCAAATGGTGTCATATCAATGGTGGAATAGTGGTTTTTTTACACAGAATCCCCAGGAGGTTGGTGATCCTCCCAATTTCTTCCAAAGTCTATGATGCAAGAATGTATCATGTCCTCCATAACCTGAATGGTCCGCTCAGTCTAGTCATTCATCTGTGGGTGAACTGTTGTTCTCTAGCGCAGTTGAGCCCCAAATGCCTCTTATAATTCATTTATTAACCATGATGTAAATCGACCATCATGGTATAATACTATCATCGATGGAGCTCCATAGAGTAAAAAAATTTCATGCATGTAGAGTCATCCTATGCTCTCTACTGAACTCTTCTCTCAAATGGTTAGGAAGTGGACCGAATTGGTGAGCCGGTCAATGATCAACTAAATGATATCATGTCCCCTAGACATACGTTGTAAACATGTCACGAAGTCCATCGATATTCCATCCCACATAAATTTGGGGACCTCAAGGGGTTGAGTTAAACCCACTAGAACCTGGTGCTCAGCCAACACTTACTGAAAACTGAGGTATCAAGAGAAAAACTCTGCAACTCCTTTCCTGATTCCCAGCTACCAGAACTAATGTCATAGGTCCTACTATATCTTCCACACTCCTTCATGTACCTCTAAAGTGGACATATGGAACTCAAAAAAACCCTCCTCCTGTAACTCCCCTGGCACTACTATGCATCCTCTAAAAATAATGATGTGCTCTACACCTTTCGAATAACCATCAGCAGCATGCCCCTTGGACATCTGATCATGTAAAGTCTCATAGTCAGTATCCCCGAGTAATTCCTCATGACTCTTTGTAAGAGTGGATGGGTGATAAACATTGATTCAAGGTATGTTGATCCATCTATAGCCATAAATAGATATCTCTAATGAGGACAACTACTCTGATTCCTTATTTAGTAGTTACAAACTCGATCTCTTTCTAAGAGAATCTGCCACCACATTCCCCTCTCTAGGAGTATAGACAATCTCAAAGTCATAGTCTTGGAGGAACTCTATCCATAACCTTATATCATGTTCAGATACTTACGAAAGAGGATATACTTGAGACTCTTTTGGTTAGATTAAATGATAAATCACTTTCCTATAAGGTAGTTTCGCCACATATTCAATGCGAAGACAACTGCTGCCAACTCAAGATAATCGGTTACATAGTTCTACTCATGCAGTTGCAACTATCCTCAACCATAGGCAATCACTAATTTCCCTTCCATCAGGACACAATAAATTATAGTTCCTAATGCATATCATAACACCATGTATTCAAAACCCTCCTCTGGAAATCTCAACATAGGAGCGCTCATCAATCTCAGTCTCAGCTACTAAAAACTCTCATGGAACTTCTCCATCCACATTAAAGGTTGTATCATTCATGTCAAAGTTGTTAATGATACAGATACCTCAGAAACTTATATTACAAACCATCGATAGTATCAAGACAAACCAAGGAAACTCCACACCTTGGTAACACTCTTGGGTGGTTCCCAAGAAATCACCACCTTTATCTTCACTAGATCCACTACAACACTAGCCTCTGAAATGATGTATCATAGAAAATGGACCTCTCGAATCCAGAACAGGCTCTTTGAGAGCTTCCCATAAATATGGTGCTCTCATAGTATGCCAAGGACTATCCTCAACTATATTTCGTGATCCTCGTCGAATGCTAAGTACACTAGGATGTCACCAATGATGTCCATCACAAGCCTTTATATGTAAGGATGGAAAATCCTATTCATGAGTCCCTTGAACACTACTAAGGATTTCGTCACACAAAATGGAATTACTAGTCACTCATAGTGGATATATCGACATCCTAAAGTTGTCTTTGTATATCCTCATCCTGTACTCAAAGCTGGTGATACCATATATGTAACATCCCATATAAATAAGGAATAATATAAATTTTATAATTATTAATATCTGTGAATTAAATATTAATTTTACTTTAAAGGGGACTCTATGTTCGATGGCGTACCTGGTACGCAACAATGGGTTACATTGAAATCTTACGTTGCATACTAATAATATAATATTATTATTCTAAATGGTAGTTAACACCTAGTCTTTGTATTGGAAAGAATGAATACAAATAACTAAAATGTGATAATACATGTTTGTTAAATGTTTTTACATTTATTCAATAAAATTTAGAGGCTTAAAATGTGAATTAATCTAATTTTAAGCACAAAATACTCTAATATTCTTTAAAGGGCCGATTTACTGCCTTTTGATGGAGAACCATTTTTTAATCTACGTTTTCTCACTTTTATATATTCTATTTGAAAACATAAAATTCTTCTTTAGATTTGGGGCATCAAATTTTACTTTGGGCAATTTTTTTGGTATTTTTCTGATAAAGTTCATTTTTTAATGAATATTGAAACATATTATATTATAATTCAAAAGTACATTTTAATCTAATTTATTTATATGGTTAGATTATCCTTTTAATTGTTTTTAAAGTGTAGATAGATTATAATTTTACCATTTAATCTATTTTTGGTCTTTTGAAGCAATTTCACTTTGAAATTGGACATAATCAACTGTCAATCTTTTGATAGTTATTGTTTCTTAAAAACACGCTAATTGTTTTAACAACGATAATTATTTTTAAAATTAATTCATTCCACTTTTATGTATTTAATTTGAAAAAAAAAACAACATTTTTTAATTCTTAATATCAAATATATCTTAAGCTGAATTTTTGGTATTTTTCTGAAAAACTTCAATTTTTGATGAATAGTGAAACCACTTAGTAGTAGTTTAAAACTGAATTTTTCATTTAAATGAAATTCTACCACTTCTGTGAACTGAATTTTGAAAATCTGACATACATGGTTGTTATTAGTAAGTAAAATGTGGTTCAATAAGATGAAAATAGTTTTTTCTGAATAGTAACTTTTGACTTTTATTTACCGCGGTTAAAGGTAAATAGGGTAATTCAAGGTAAAAAGAATATTATAATGATTAAAAACTATCTTAACAAATGTCCTAACATTATTTTATGATTAATGGCTGACAATGGGCATATTTTGGTCTATTTTGATACCCCATGGATCAACTTCTGAAAGATAATGACACTTTAGATAAATTAATTTAATGTAAAGGCAAGAATGACATAAACAAACATCGTTTAGTAAATTAATTTTTATATGGTGTTACATAAGCTATATTTTAGGCTATAAATATTAATTATAAAGAAAAAAATATTTCCTACATTATAGTATTTGTTTTATTATTTTTAGACATAATATGACACAATAATGATGCAGTATTTACCTAATTAATAAATGATTTAAACAAATAAGATTATAAAGATTAAAATTTTATCCAAAACCTAACCAATTTATATTTTATGATATTTTTTCGACTATTAGTCATCTTATATTCGACTCTAATGATTTTTTGACCTTTTGAAACCGAATAGAGTTATATAATAAAATAATATTTTCACACTTTCATAATGAGCTCATCCTCTCCCTTATAAAAGGAGACCACTTCTAACCAATTCCTCACACCCCTAAAGCCTTTAGGCTCATCTAAAATCTACCCAATTAATCTCCCTACATCCCTACCCTCCTCTTATAATCCTTACCTTAGGCAGAAGGCACTTCAAGAAGCCCTTTTTGTTCAAACCAAATAAAGTTACCCAAATTAAAGGTAAAAGTTTTTCTTAAATTGTTTTCTTTTATTTTACTTCTCCAGCCCCTAAACTCTATTTATTTGATGCTTTTGTAAAAACATGAGTATCCTCAATATATTAGGATGTCCTTATGAGAAATATTTTATCTACACTTACACAGTCCTCCATCTAATGGGCGAAGAACATAATGTTTCTATGGAAGGCAAACTAACGCCTCACGAAATGATAATTGTTCAAATATCTCCAACTGCCTCTCTTGGTGGCCATTATGATGGAACTGTATTTATATATGATATATATTATGTTTATGTTTTTTTATGCTTTTTTATTTTCCATTTATATCATACCTTTATGGTTTCCATTATTGGTAAACACGATAATTTCATTTGAGGAAGTGCGGACTACCACCCCCTCAAAGTGATATGACTCGTTAATGAATTATGTGGGACATATAAAGGGTCGAGTTAATGATATTATAAATGATATTATACTGTAATTATAATATAACTATTTATCATTATGTTTTAATTCTATTAAAATTTGAAATAGAAATGAAATTAGCGTTCATGCGTACGTACGACTTACCGTCTCTATGAACGGTTCATTTCATTTCTTGCCTCCAAATGTTATGTACTATTATAAATACATGTATATAATGTATATATATGATATATATGATATCTAAATAATGAATATCATTCTAGATATAATGAACTTTTGACCATGTAAACAACTTGTAACTATAAGGTGTTCATTTTTTGACTCAAGTACCAAATATCGACAAAACAAATGTTATTAACATAAATGATTACATAATGTTTATAACATGGTAATAAGTAATATAAAAGGAATAGTAAACTTGAAAAATTTTCTTACACAAGTAGAAATTATTTTTAGTTTATTATTCAGGAGATTAAATAATGATCGAGTCAAGTCAGACACGAGGTAAAGGACTTCGTCTCAATCTCCTTTCATTGAGGCATATTTTGTTTCAACATACGACTTTCTTTTATATTTTGTATAAACACCCTTGAATTTTCAAAGTTAGTCTTTTTATACGAAGCATTTTACTAAACGAAAAAAATGAATATTTCTTTTAACGTAAGCGGTGACAATGACCTTTTCGCCGCCGCGAGTATTATTTGATCTTTGGCTTCCTCAACAAGCCGTAATGTTTTTAAAAGAAAATAAACATCATATACTCTTTTACATATATTCGTATTGAAAATGGTATTGATAAAGAATTATTTTATGACAATATATTTAAGTGATATATTGTGATTGAAATGTGGACACTTTTTCTTTCCTTTATATTTGTTTTATGTGTTATGATTTTATAATAGTACTTCGACATTTGATGGGTGGTTATGTGATAAACCAAATGACGGGTGGTGCCATGATAAACCAAGATGGGTGGTTACATTATAACGTCCAATGAATTGGGTATGGAAGTTCGTCATATGGCTATTCCATTTAGTGATATGTGTGGAAGTCAACCGTATGGTTATTCCATTTAAGTAAGTTTATGTTCCAAGTAACCTTTATATGTTATGTGATCTTTATATTGGTTTTATGGAAGTATTTTGGTTACAAAAGGGTAAGAAATGATCTTATATTTTGTGACTAGTATTTACTACATCATAAAGGTTAAAAGTATTAATTATGATTAAGTATTAATGGTTTACTTGTTTTGAAAAACGTACAGTTTCCTTCTTGCTGTATCCCTTACGAATATTTTTATGCTCATCCAAAATTTTTGAAATGTCTTTCACAGGACATAAAGTGGAATAGGGTCAAGGATGGGATCAAAGAAAAGTCATGATCTCTTAAACATGGACTTAGCCATGACTCTTTTTTTTCAAGAGTGTTTATTTTATGAAAAAATGGAAACTGAGTAGGAGTGTCTACTTTGTATTTTTGAGATGTAATGTAATAGTTATGGCCTAATTCTCTAAAACTCTAAACCTAAAAAGATCCTCAATGTGAATTATTGATTTAATTCAACATTATGTAAGGATTATGGCTGGGTCCTTATAGTTGGTATCAGTGGTCAGTTTAGACGAATTTAGGAGTTAGGGTACTGTTAAATAAATTTCCATAAATTAATTATGGTAATATTTAAATGATATAGCATTTACAGATTACCATGTTGCTTCATCTAAGCTATTTCTGTGTTCAGAATGGTTTTCCGTAGAGGAAATAGGGCAGCTATGTTGGGAGGAAATCAAGAGGAAGTCAACCTTCAAAATCAGCAACCTGAGATGGTTAGAATCGGAACTGAACAGTTTGTTGCAGTGATGGAACTGTTGACTCAGGCTATAAATGGTGGTGGTTTCCATGAATGATATCATCCAGATCAACCACAGAGAAATATGTCAGTAGTGGAGAATTTCATGAGGCAACATCTCCCATAATTTAGAGGATCATCTGACCCTGTGATAGCAGAAGGGTAGATTAAATCACTGGAAAATATTTTCGATGTCATGGGTTTTTCATAAAATCAAAATATTAGTCTCCAAATTTACCATTTTGAAGGAGAAGCTGATCAGTGGTGGTCGATGGTGAAAAATATCAGGGATAGTGAGGATATTTATGCTCTCGATTGGGATGAATTCAAATGTATGTTTCTTTAGAAATATTTTCCTAAGGTGGTTCGTCTTAAGATGGAAAAACAATTCCCAGAATTGAGGCAGGAGGATGACTTAGTGGCTGATTATGAAGCAAAATTCACTCGACTGGCAAGGTATGCTCGAAATTTCATCCAAGATCTTGATAGTAAGATAAATCAATTTTACTCAAGACTTAATCCACAATATCAAATATCATTAGCTGCTCGTGAGTTCAAAATTTATGAAAAACTTATTCAATGTGCAGAGAAGGTGGAAATTGAGTTTTCTGATGATCATGAGTTCGTTGAAAATGAACAAAATAACAGGTCCAGTTGGCAGGAAAAGGGAAATAATTCATCAAAGAAGCTTGGAGGTAAGAAAATTAAATATCCAACTTGTGAGAAGATTGATAAAAACAATCCTGTAGAATGTTTATCAAAGTCTGGAAAGTGCTTTTGGGGGGGTATGTCTGGTCATATTGCTCGTAACTATAAGGATGCTGATGAACCAGGCAATGAAAATTCGTCAGTAAGATGTTTTAAGTTTAATGAAATGGGTCATTATTCAAATGAGTGTCCAAAGAAGAACTCAACTGATGGAAAGAATCCAGGATACAAGTAGAAAGGGGTGGTGAAATCCTTTTCAACTACTTTAGCAGATCTTGGGACATCAAACAAAGTAGTATTAGGTACACTATTTGTTTGTTCTGATTATGCCAATGTTTTGTTTGATTCAGGGTCTACAAACTCTTTCATTTCTAAGAATTTTTCTAATAAATTGGGAATTCCATCTCAAGATATGAATATAGAACATATGGTAAAAACACCTGGAGGACATTTCGAGACAAAAAGAAAACATAAGAACATTCATGACCTTGTGTGTGGAAAGAATCTACCTGCAAACCTTATTGTTTTGCCTCTAGTAGAGTTTGATGTTATTTTGGGCATGGATTGGCTATCTATTTATCATGATAAGATCGACTACAGAGCTAAAGAGGTTTCATTTCAGAATGATTTATAGTTTTTGTACAATAATGAACCCTTGTTTTTTATAACATATTAGGAAGCTAAGAAACATGTAAAAAAGGGAAATGAATGTTACCTTACACATATTTTTGAAAATAAAGGAACTATTCTGATTAATGATGTGCCTGTGGTAAATGATTACCTTGATGTTTTTCTTGATGAGTTGTCTAGTATTATACCTGATCGAGAATTTGAATTTATTATTGACTTAGTTCCTGATGCTAAGAAAATTTCAAAACCCCCTTATTAAATGGCTCAAATTGAACTTTTATATTTAAATAAGAAATTGCTAGAGTAATTAGAAAAAGGTTTCATTCGACCTAGCACACCACCATGGGGTGCTCTTGTATTGATTTTTTAAAAGATATTTGTTTCAATGAGACTTTGTATTGATTATAGAGCATTGAATAATATCACTCTTAAGAATAAGTATCATTTTCCTCATATCGATGATTTGTTTAATCAGCTCTATGGAGCTTAGTATTTTTCGAAGATTGACTTGAGATTGGGTTACCATCAGTTTAAAGTAAAGGAAGCAGATGTTCCAAAGACCACGTTTCTTACTAGATATGGCCATTATGAATTTGTAGTTATTTCTTTTGGGTTAACCAATGCACCTAATGTATTCATGGATCTTATGAAAAGAATTTTCCAGGAGTTCTTGGAAAAGTTTGTGGTTGTGTTCATTGATGATATTTTGGTGTATTCCAAAATTAAATAAGAACATGAAATTCATTTAGGGGTTTTCTTGAAAACCTTAAATGAAAAAAAAATTATGGGAAATTCAACAAGTGTGAGTTTTGGTAGCAACAGATTTTTTTCCTTGGTCACATTGTTTCAAAAAATGGAATAACGGTTGATCCGGCTAAAACAAAAGTTGTTAAAGAATGGAAAAGACCCACAAATATAACTATGATTCGTAGTTTTCTTGGTTTAGTGGGTTATTACAGGAGGTTTGTTGAAACGTTTGCACGGTTATCTAGTCCAATGACTAAGTTATCTCGAAAAGGGGTTAAGTTCATTTGGACGAAAGAATGTGATGATTTTTTTTCCGAATTGAAAAGAAGATTGTTGAATGCTTCAGTTTTGGTACTGCCATCTAGAAATGGTGAGTTTGTAATCTAGTTTGATGAATTGTTGAAAGGACTTGGTTGTGTCCTAATGCAGAACGATCAGGTAATTTCTTATGCTTCACATCAGTTGAAACCACAAGAGTTAAATTAACCTACACATGGTTTGGAATTAGCTTCTATTGTTTTTGATTTACGATTTGGAGGCATCATTCATATGGAGTAAAATATGAAATATATACTGACCACAAATGTTTAAAGTATATATTCACTCAAAAATAATTGAACATGAGATAGAGGAGGTGGCTCGATTTAATCAAGGATTATGATTACATGGACCATTACCATCCGGGAAAAGCAAATAAAGTAGCTAATTCTTTGAGTCGAAAAATTAATGCTTCATTAACCATGTTACATTTGGAATAAGATACTTTTGGTTTTTGATTTGATAAAATTTGGCATAGAAGTTGTTGGTGTAGAAAATTATTTTGTTTTGTGTCAAGTGTTAGTGAGATCATCTCTATCATACGGAAAAAAGAAAGCACTGAAAGAATACATTGAGTTACAGAAAAAGGTAGAGTTGGTTCAGAAGGGTAAGTTGCATGAATTTAACAGTGATAATGATTGTGTTTTGAGATTTCGAAAGAGATTATGTGTGCCTTGTGATTCACAGTTGAAGAATGAGTTGTTATGTGAAGCTCATAGTTCCCAGTTTTCAGTTCATCTTGGTAGTACTAAGATGTATATAGATCATTGTAAGTATTACTAGTGGGATTGAATGAAAAGAGATACAGCTGATTTCACTGTGAAGTGTTTGACTTGTCAGTATGTTAAAGTAGTGAGGCAGTTACCGAAAGGGATGCTTCATCCTTTACTGGTGCCGGAGTGAAAATGAAAAAATATATCCATGGACTTCATTGTGGGATTACCAAAAACATCTCGAGGTAATAATGCAATCTGGGTTATTATTGATCGATTGAATAAATCTGCTCATTTCTTTCATATTCGAGATATATTATCTCTAGATCAACTTTCACGGTTGTATGTTAAAGAGATAGTTAGGTTACATGGAGTTACCCTCTCCATTGTATCTGATCGTGATCCCTAGATTACTTCTATCTCTTGGAAAGGCCTTTAGAAATCGTTGGGTATAGAATTAAATTTTAGTACAGCTTTTCATCCTCAATCAGATGGGCAGTCAGAATGAACAATTTAGACATTGGAGGATATGTTACGTGTATTATCGATAGATTATCAGGGAATTTGGGACCAACATCTTTCTTTGGTTGAATTTTCATATAATAACAGTTTTAATTCCAGTATACAGATGGCTCCATTTGAGGCATTATATGGAAAGCGTTTTTGAACTCCATATTTTTGGGATGAAGTAGGTGAAAGGATGCGGATGGGACCAGAATTGGCAGAATAGATGGCAGAGAAAGTTCAGTTGATTCAGAAGCACATGAGAACAGCTCAAAGCAGACAGATAAGTTTTGTAGATAACCGGAGGAAGGATCATTCTTTTGAGGTAGGTGATCATGTCTTTCTCAAAGTTTCTCCATTGAAAATTGTGATGAATTTTGGTATGAAGGGAAAGATGAGTCTGAGGTTTATTGGAACTAATGAAATCCTAGTGAATGATGGATCAGTTGTGTACATAGTGGCTTTAACTCCATGTTTATCCCAGGTACACAATGTTTTTGATGTTTTGATGTTGAGAAAGTATATGCCGGATCCATCTCATGTTTTGAGCCCAAAAATAGTTCAGTTGGAAAAGAATCTCTCTTATGAAGAACAGCCAGTTCAGATTCTTGACCGTAGAGAGCATGTGTTGCAGAATAGGGTAATTCACCAGGTAAAGGTTTTGTGGAAAACCTATATTGTTAAAGAGGCAACATGGGAATCTAAAAATGCTATGAGGGATAAATACCCCCACATATTTGATAAGTGAATAAAATTGTGACGATGAAATTTCTATAAGGGGGAAGGATGTAACATCCCAGATAAATAAGGAATAAGACAATTTTCATAATTATTAATATTTTTGAATTAAATATTAATTTTACTTTAAAGGGGAATCTATGTTTGATGGCGTACCTGGTACGCAACAAGGGGTTTCATAGAAATCTTTTGTTTCAAACTAATAATATAATATTATTATTTTTAATGGTAGTTAACACCTAGCTGTTGTGTTGGCATGAAGAAATAGAAATAACTAAAATGTGATAATACATGTTTGTTAAATGTTTTTACATTTATTCAATAATATTTAGAGTCTTAAAATGTGAATGAATCCAATTTTAAGCACAAAATACTCTAGTATTCTTTAAAGGGTCGATTTACCGCCTTTTGATGGAGAACTATTTTTAAATCTACGTTTTTTCACTTTTATATGTTCTATTTGAAAACATACAATTCTTCTTTATATTTGGGACATCAAATTTTACTTTGGGAAATTTTTTTGGTATTTTTCTGATAAAGTTCATTTTTTAATGAATAGTGAAAAATATTGTATTTTAATTTAAAGGTACCTTTTAATCTAATTTATTTATATGGTTATATTATCCTTTTAATTGTTTTTAAAGTGTAAATAGATTATATTTTTACCATTTAATCTATTTTTGGTCTTTTGAAACAATTTCACTTTGAAATTGGACATAATCAGCTGTCAATCTTTTGATAGTTATTTTCTTAAAAACATGCTAATTGTTTTAACAACGGGAATTAATTTTAAAATTAATTAATGACACTTTTATATTTTTAATTTGAAAAAATAAACATCATTTTTGAATTCATAATGTCAAATATAGATTAGTCTGAATTTTCAGTAATTTTCTGAAAAACATCAATTTTTTATGAATAGTGAAACCACTTAGTAGTAGTAAAAAAACAGACTTTTTCATTTAAATTAAATTTTACCACTTATGTGAATTTACTTTTGAAAATCCAACATACATGGTTGTTATAAGTAAGTAAAATGTGGTTCAATAAGATGAATTTTTTTTGAATAGTAACTTTTGACTTTTATTTAACGCGGTAAAAGTTAAATAGGGTAAATCAATGTAAAAAAGAAGATTATAATAATTAAATATTACTTTAACACATTACCTAACCTTATTTTATGAGTAATGGCCGACCATGGGCTTCATTGGGTCTATTTTGGGACCCCAAGGAGCCACTTATGAAAGATAATGACACTTTAGATTAATTAATTTAATGTAAAGGCAAAAATGACATAAACAAAACACTTTTAGTAAATTAATTTTTATATGGTGTTATATAAGCTATCTCTTAGAATATAAAAATTCATTAGAAATCTAAAAATATTTCCTACATCATAGTATTTATTTATAATTTTTAGACTTCAAATAAATTAAACTATTTATGACACAATAATGATGCAGTATTTACTTCAATAATAACTGATTTAAATAAATAATATTATAATGATTAAAATATTATACAAAACCTTTCCAATTACTGTTTTATGATATTATTTCAACTATGAGCCATCTTATCTTCTACTCTAATGATTTTTGGACCTTTTGAAACTGAATACCATTATATAATAAAATAATATTTTCACAATTTCCTAATGAGCACCTCCTCAACCTTATAAAAGAAGACCACTTCTAACCAATTACTCACACCTCTAAAGTATTTAGTCTCATCAAAACTCTACCCACGTAAGCTCCCCACATCCCTATACTCCTCCTAGAAGCCTTACCTTAGGTATAATGAACATCAAGAAGTCCTTTTGCTTCAAACCAAAGGAAGTTACCCAAATTAATGGTAGCAGTTTCTCTTAAATTGATTTCTTTTATTTTACTTCTCCAACACCTAAACTATTTTTATTCCTTTCTTCTATAACAACACCAATATAATAAATATACTATGATGTTGTTATGAGAAGTATTCTAACTACACTTACACACACCTCCATCTAATGGATGAAGAACATAATGTTTCTGTGGATAGAAAACTAACGCCTCATGAAATGATGATTGTTCAAATATATTTAACCGCCTACCGTGGTGGCCAATATGATGGAACTATATTTATATATGATATATATTATGTTTATGTTTTCTTTATGCTTCTGTATTTTCCATTTATATCATACAATTTTGGTTTCGAATATGGGTAAACGTGATAATTTCTTTTGAGAGAGTGCGGACTACCGCCCCCTCAAAGTGATACGACTCGTTAATGCCTTTTTTGGGACATATAAAGGATGGAGTTAAGTATATTATATAAGATATTATACTGTAATTATTATAAAACTATGTATAATTATGTTTTAATTCTATTAAAATGCGAAATTGAAATGAAAGTAGCGTTCATCCATATGTACGACTTACCGTCTCCATTAATGGTGTGTTTCATTTCTTACCTCCAAATGTTATGTAATATTATAAATACATGTATATATTAGATATATATATGATATATATGATATCTAAATCGTGAATATAATTCTAGATATAATGAACTTTTGACCATGTGAACAACTTGTAACTATAAGGTGTTCATTTTGGACTCATGTACCAAATATCGACAAAACGAACATTATTAACTTCAATGATTACATAATGTTTATAACATGGTTATAAGAGATATAAAAAGAATAATAAATGTTAAAAAGGTTCTTAAGAAAGAAGAAATTAGCTTTAGTTTATTATTCAGGAGATTAAAGAACGTTCGATTCAAGTCATACAAGAGGTAATGGACTTCGTCTAAATCTCTATTCAATGAGGCATATTTTGTTTTAATACACAACATTCTTTTATATACTTTATAAAAACCCTTTACTTTTAAATGGGAATATTTTTCTACGAAGAATTTTACTAAACGAAAAAAATGAATGTTTATTTTAATGTAAATGGTAACAACGACCTTTCCACCACCACGAGTATTATTTGATCTTTGGCTTCCTCAACAAGTCATAATGTTTTTAAAAGAAAATAAATACCATATACTCATTTACATATTTTGGTATTAAAAATGGTTTTGATAAAGGATTATTTTTTTTCAATATATTGAGGTGTTATATTGTGGTATAAATGTTGACATGTTTTCTTTCATTTATATTTTTTTATGTGTTATGATTTTATAATGGTACTTGGACATTTGATGGGTGGTTATGTGATAAACTAAATGACGTGTGGTGTCCTGATAAACCAGGATGGGTGGTTACGTTATAACCTATAATGAATTGGGTATTTAAGTTGGTCGTATGGATATTCCATTTAAGTATATGTGTGGAAGTCAACAGTATGGTTATTCCATTTAAGTATGTTTATGTCCCAAGTTACCATTATATGTTATGTGTTCTTTATATGGGTTTTATGGTAATATTTTGGTTACAAAAGGGTACGAAATGATCTTCTATTCAGTGAAGTGTATTTTCTACTTCATAAAGGTTAAAAGTATTACTTATGATTAAGTATTCATGGTTTACTTATTGTTTTGAGAAACTAACATTTTCCTTCTTTCTGTATCCCTTACTGAGCTTTTTATTCTCATCCCAAGTTTTGGAAATATTTTTTCACATGACATAAAGTGGAATAGGATCGACAATGGGATCAAAGGAAAAGTAATGCTATCTTAAACATGGTATTAGACATGACTCTTTTTTCAAGAGTTTTTATTTTGTGAAAAAAAATAAACTGAGTAGGAGTGTCTACTTTGTATTTTTTGGATGTAATATAATAGTTATGACCTAATTCTCTAAATCTATAAACTTGAAAAGATCCTCAATGTGAATTATTAATTTAATTCAATATTATGTAAGGTTTAAGGCTTGGTCCTTATAAGATATGAGGTCAATCTTCGAGAAACACCTCACTTCTTTTAGCTGATTGAAGAGGTCACTAACCCTCGGTAGTGGATACTTATTCTTCATAGTGACCTGTTTCAAGCACCATAAGTCCACACATAATCTCAAACTCTCATCTGCCATCTTGGAAAATAGAACTATGGCTACCCAAGCTGAAACACTAGGTCTCTCGAAGCCCTTCCACTGCAAGTCCTCCAATTATACCCTCAAATCACGACGCTCTATGGGAGACATCTGATATGTAGGTGTAGATATCGGTGTCATCCTAGGGTATATATCATTTCATAAGTATACCTCCCTATGGGTTGGTAATCCTACAAAATCCTCAAGAATGATATCCTTGTACTCCTCTACCACCATAGGAAACTGAGGACTAATATCATCCACTATGCTAAGGGTCAAGCTAGCCAACTGATGAGTGATCAGCTGAACCATCTTATGTGGGATTCCATCCTATGATTCTTGGGTTTCCATTTTTCTGATAAAAGAAAAAATGGTTTCCATACTATAGACACAAAACACTATGTGCCTAAAACGTCCATTCTTAGCATGGACTGTGGATAACCATTCTATACTGGGAATGACATCATTAGGCCATGACAATGCTACCAAGAGATCCCAACTGAAACTCTCACCTCCGTGAGTAAGGTCGCACTGTCGGCACTAGTGTGTGATCATCGAATCCCCTCTTGTATGAGTCTTTAAATGTAAGGTTCGAGCCAATGATTCAACCTGAATCTCTGAGTCTCAAACAGGGGTCGTGGCATGAAAAGAATGATTGACACCTGTGTCTATCAAAACTGCAGATACACTACTAGAAATTTGACTATTTGTGATTGGATATTTACGACAGTGTCTCATTGAAATTAGTTTCCTCGAGATTCATTAAAAATAGTATTGACGATGGGGGGTCCCCATTGCGAAAGGTATTGTCACAAATATCTTAAGAAATAATAATATATTGAATAAAATAATATTATTAATAAAAATAAAATTTTATTAGAAAATAATAATAAAATTATATTGTAAAATAATAATAATAATACAAATATTAATAATATAAATAATATTAATGTAATAATGATAATTAAATAATAATAATATTGTAATTATTAATGAAATCATAATACTAATATTAGTAAAATAAAAAATTATTACTTATTGTAATATTAATATAATAATAAAAAAATAATATTAATAATAATAGAAATATAATAATAATAATATTATTATCATTATTATTATCAATATTAATGAAATATTAATTTTAATAAAAGAAAAATAATAAAAAATTACAAAATAATAAAAACCTCAATATTAGTAAAAATATAAAATAAAAAAATTATAATAATAAATAATTAAATAATAACAATAATATAAAATTAATTGAAGTAATAAAAAAATAAAAAATTAATATATAATAAAAAATGAAATATTCAAAACAATAGAAAAAACACACTATATAGAAATGTAAATAGTTAATATTACAAAAAATAAATGCATTCAAATGTTTTATCATAAAAACAAATGTATCACTAAGGAGGGTCCTCTAGAGAAGCTAGAGGATATGATGGAGGGAACTCCATCCGTAAACCACGAGTCATATGTCACATGTATTGCACCTGCTCGTGTTGTTGTTAGTGTAAAGGATGCATATCCTCCTCCTCCTAATGTTATTGTTGGAGCTATTCCTACTATTGTTGCTACCACTAGCACATCTCCTACTGTTTCCATTGGTGCATATCCTCTTTCTCCCTATGCATACACTATGTAAGCTCACTATGAGCTCGCAGCTGATCCTGATACTATACTGCAGAAGATGATGAATCTCCATGAGCTCATCTTGAGTTGGACACCGAAATGGCAACGGTACCATAATAACTCTCAGACATAAATTGGAGATGATACCAATAACGCGACCTTTCTCAAAGTCATACTAGGTCACCTGCATCCATTCTTCCTCATCCAATTGGTGGGAACTGGTCTGACCCTTGGTTTCAACCTGACTCTTAGTCTGTGTCTGAGACATCACAACCTCATATGAATCCTTCAATTGAAATATATAGTTACAATAGTTAAAATAATATTTGTAGTTAATTTTTAAACTCAAAAATAAATTATACAAACCACAATTCGACGCTGGTGATCACCTCTAATCTCTCCAGGGACCGGATCATTGTACATAAACCTATAAATGTAGAACTTCGTAACAACATGTTATTTGAATGCCTCTTTGAATATAAAATAAACAGTTACATTTAAAGTTATAAAATTATTTAAAAAAATCTAATTACTATATGTTACTTGAGTGTATTAAATGTACGACTACCAATTCAATGTGTCACCTCATGTCTTCCCTGATTTTGTCGACATACTGATAATTCCCTATGGAAATGTCCACCCAACCAGTGTGAACATAATCCATCCAAAGCCTAAGATGAAATGTAATTAGGTTGATTGGTGAGATAATACTTATCAAACTCTATAACTCATGCTATCATAATTTCATTCATTTTCAAATTGTAAAAAAACAAACATCATCTCTCACACATAACCCCCCCCCCCCAAGCCGTCCAAATAGCGTCTCTCATATTCTCATCGATGAGATAAATTAAACCCTACACATAATTTATAATATCATGTTCTTAATTAAATATATTTCAAAATAAATATTACAGTTTTACGTACCATCCAATGATCGAACATGCAGTGCTGAACATCAATGGGAATCTCATCCAATGTGACCCAAGATTTAGATAAATAATTTTTTAATATAAAGCTCCCCTATCCGACAGCTATATGCAAAAATTATGTGAAAAAAAGAACAAATATTCAAAAAAATTATATATGAATAATTTAAATAATGCTAAGTAAAATACTAAGGTAATCATATCATCGCAAGCATAGATTAATGCCAAGATGTGAACATTGCTCGAGGATAGGGTTAGAAATCATCAATTGTGAAAGACCACACCCCCTTCGAGTACTCCTTGGACTACTAGTAGCCTTAGGGTCAGATGATCCAATATCATGCTCATCCAAAGGTAGATCAACCTCCTGCAACTGATGAAATAGAACCTCTTCCATCTAAAACATAAAATGACTGTTGTTTGAAAATAGTTTAAAACAACTATTATAAATAGATATATATTATATATTATTATAATTAGTATTTAACTATGTCAATGTTCATCTTCATCATCATATTCATATCTAACGATGTCATTCTCTCTATATTCCTCCCCAACATCATAAATTTCAATATTAGTTTCAGTTTCATCATCTCTTATCATTTCAAATTCATTTGTAACATCATTAATGTCATCATTACCATCGATAATTAAATTTTTGTTTTCATCATCGATTTATTTTTTATTATGCTCCACCGAGCACCCAACTCTTTTGAAGTAACATAGTAATTTGTATACTAAATTTGATGTGCCTGATGAGGTAATAAAAATTTCTCATTTACTACAAGAATACTATTATATTTCATAACAATGATTCCATGGGTTGGATGAACACAGAATCATCTCTTAGCATCAAACCACTAACATTTCAACATCGTTATGTAATTCAATCCTAGATAACATAATTTGATAATTTCTTCTAGTATGCTGTAAAAGACAACATTAGTTTCTCTATGATGATATCCTCTCAAGAAGACACCACAATTCATTGTTTTTTTATTCCCCATATGCACATGTATAAAATCAATAACCATTCACGGCATATGCATTATAAGAATTAACCATTTTGGATGGTGGGTTACTCAAGACACACAATCGATTATCAATTTTATCAACATGTTTATATACCAAAATTTTTTTTAAATAATTATCAATATAACCATTAATAAATTTATTTTATATGTTAAACCATAAATAATTCATGATATAAGTTTTTGAAACCCGTGGGAAAAATAATTTTTTCAACGTTCTTCAAGAGTAGCTAACGTAATTTGTGGAAGTTGTTTCTTGATATGACTATCATATAACCTACAAATAAAATAATATTAATTTACTATTATAAATATTATAGAATAAGTGATAGGATAACTCATAGTAAAAATGCATTCATTTCTTTACAGTTGAGAAAATCATATGTATGAGCTCTATGATGTTCATCATATGAAAGTTATCATTCAGGAACTCTATTGAATCCATGATTGGGCTGATTAAAAACTGATAATTGAGTTCTCATTTCATAATCAAAATTTTCAATTTTACGGCACATGTGTTTATGGATTGATGGATATTTAAATTCAAAATCATGATAGTAGAAAAAAGTAATTGTCTCTCACAAATAAGCTTCTACAATTGAGAATTCAACCGATGTTGTGTTATTTACTTTTTTCTTCTATTTTTGGATGCATCTCTCAAATTGGTACATCCATCAGAATAGTACCAAACCTCTACATTTTTCATTATGCGGTTAATATAATATCAAATGATCTATTGAGTCAAAGAAAGTTGGTGGGAAGTTTTATTCTAGTTTACATAAAATTAAAAAAATATCTTCTTAAAGTTTATTTAGTGAAGTATAGTCTATTGTTGCCACCAAAATATCTCTAAAAAATATGATATTTCCTTTATCTCATCCCAAATAATATAATTAAGAAATCTCTTGATCCAATTGGTATAATTTTTTCCATTATACCATGACAGACATGACTTTTTAATCTGGTAATATGACCATTTCTAAAACATTTTTCCAAATTATAATAAAAAACATCTGAAAGTATCAAATAATAAATCCACTAAAAATAATAATCAATTTTATTTAGATAGTGTATAATATTCTTTTGGCTTCATTAATTTCTATGATCTGGTATTTTCAAACAGTTCAAGTTCTTGTCGCCTGTAAATTTGGGAAACATCTAATCGTGCCTTTACAATATCATTGGCCTTACCTGGTGTATGCAAAATTATATGACATTAATTATCAAAACATTTCTTCTCAATATGCATGACATCTAACATGTGATGGACCTAAAAATAATACCAATATGGATGATCCCAAAAAATTCCCATTTTTATCCAATTGTGTTCTTTCCCAAAGCCATCAATATTCTATTAGTTTCTTATTCATCCAAATGTGATGGAAGGTAATGGAAAGGAAATTGATTTTGCCTATGTACCAGAGATCATTGTTGGTGGTGCATCGCTTTCAATTTTACATTTTCTAAAATTATTTTTGTTCCTCTAAAAAGGATGAGCGGTTGGAAGGAATTTGTTATGATAGTCGAAAAACAAGGTTTTTTCCATTGATGAGCATAAACACTTTTTTGTCTCTCATACAGTATGTAAATGATTTTGGACTATGTATACTCTATCCATATAACATGACATATACTAGGATGTCACTAATATTCCACATCAATGCATCTTTATGCAAGGAATTCTATTTCACATCAACATCATATGTACTGACACCATTACTTCATAATGAATATAACTTATCAATCAACGGTTTCAAATAAACATAATTGTTTTTCTGAATGTCTTGGAATTAATAAGGTCAAAAAGATATATATCTCCTTTATCAAAATTCATGGAGGTAAATTGTATAGGGTTATAAAGACATGCCAAAATGAATACCGACTACCATCAGAACTAAATAGACAGAAACTATCTGTAGAGATACCTAATCGCACGTTTTGGGATTCTAAAGAAAATAGTTGAAGAACTTTGTCAAAATGTTTCCATGAATCACCATCAGAGGGATGATTTAATCTTTTACCAATTGAAATATTTGTTTTGTGCCATGACATCAATGTTGATGTGTTATGAGACATAAATAAATGCTACAATATGGGTGTATGTAGGAAATATTTCAACTACTTTAAAAGAATCAATCCAGACTTCGCTAGTTGTGCCTCTTTATATATCTATTTTCCACATATGGGACAATTTTCCAATAAATCATTTTCACCATAATATAAGATGCAATCATTTAAACATGCTTGAATCTTCTGATAACCATGACCCAGATTGTAAACCAGCCACTTGCTCTCATAGAAATTTATATGAAACACATTTCATTCAGGTAACAATGTTTTAACCAAAGAGAGTATCTAATAAAAACTACTATTTGAAATTCCATTATTTGATTTAATAGCCACAAATTTGACAACCGCTTCAAATTTTCTTATCTTGTGTCCTGGATATAAGGCTTCCTCAGCAGACCTCAACAACTCATAAAATTGATATGGTTCCAACTCAAGAGTTAAATCGGTATAATCTTGAGTTTTAGTTTGTTGAAAATATGGACCTGCCATATCATGTACTAAATTACGAAATCGTGATGGATCAAGAACCAATTTATTATCAAATTTTCTGGATTTCTGTTCAACATTTTGATACCAAAAAACATAATCTGGTTGAAAACAAAAATGCAACAGATTACCTACAATGTTTTCAAATGTAACAGACATCCTCAGAGAACATTTTTTATAGGGACACTTAATTTTCCCTATTGATGTTTTTCGTTTTTGATCGTGTAAATGACAAGAAATCTTTAACACCCACAATAAATACATGATTTATACTAGAATCATTTCGATTCTGAGATGATTTATACCAACATGATCATCTAATAATGACTCTAGTTTACTTAATTGTTTTATATTTCTTTAAAATACATAATATAATTAGTTTTTTTGAATAATTTCACATAATAAAAAAACTATCCAAAAAAGAGAAGAAATTGAAATTCACTTTTCTAGTAATTTATAATAATATCTATTATTTCATAGTTACTTATTGTATTTTTTTCAATTTTATACTAATCTACACTAATTAATAATAATGTATACTAATTAACTCTAATTATTAGTAATTATAGATAATTTATACTAATTACCGCTAATTATGAGCGGCATAATTTCCAATGGATTGGCAACAACTCTTTTACCTGACAGCTCATCTCCTTGCAACTTTCTCCGGCTGAAATCACTATGAAACATTTACTCTGATATATGAATATTTGTTTTCATATGCACGAGAATGGATAGAAGGGGTGACTTTCCGTGCAACTCTATATTCTAATTTATATATGAAAATGGATATTCGTACATCAGACCATATATTTTATAGTGATTTCAATCAGAGAAAGTTTCAAGAATATGAGTCATCATGAAAAAGACCCTCTTTTTCTGGACTGCTCATCTCCTAACAACTTTTTCTCATTGAAATCAGTATGAAAAATCTTATTGGGCGTACACATATCAATTCTCTTGAATATGAAAATGGATATCCATACGTTGGAGAATATTTTCATTGTGATTTGAAAGAGAGAAAATTTCAAGGAGATGAGCCATTGAACAAAAGGAATGTCACCAATCCGCTGGAAATTGTGCCATTTTATTACAAATTTATTACAAATAATTTTTAATTATTACAAATTATTGCTAATTATTGTCAATTATTTCAAATTATTGCTAATTATTTCTAAATATTTCAAGTTTTTGTAAATTATTTCTAATTATTTCTAATAATTGTTAATTATTTCTAATTTTTGCTAATTATTTCTTATTATTTCTAATTATTCCTAATTATTTCTAATTATACCTAATAATTCTTAATTACTAAAAATTATTACTAATTATTACTAATTATTCCTAATTATTACTATTTTTTCTTCATTATTCCGAATTATTCCTAATTATTACTAAGTACTCCTATTTATTTCTAATTATTAATATTTATTAATATTTTTTTTCTAATTATTACAATGTATTAGAATTTATTATTAAATAATAAAATTTATTATTAATTATTACTATTTATTTCTAATTATTACAATTTATTACTAATTAATACTGCTTATTACTAATTATTACTAATTATTAAAAATTAATCCTAATTATTCATAATTATTACTAATTATTACTAATTAATCCTAATTAAAATTAATTAATCCTAATTATCACAAATTAATACTAATTATTATTAATTTTTCCTATTTATTACTAATTAATCCTTTTAATTACAAATTAATCCTATTTATTACAAATTATTACTAAGTATTAATAATTATTACTAATTATTTCAAATTATTAGTAATTATTATTAATTGTAACTAATTATTACTAATTATTTCTAATTATTTCTAATTATTCATGTTTTTTCCTATTTATTCACATTTAATACTATTTAATCCTAATTATAACTATTTATTACTAATTATTTCTAATTATTACTAATTATTACTAATTATTACTGTTTATTACTATATATTACTATTGATTACTAATTATTACAAATTATTACAAATTATTATTAATTAATCCAAATTTTTACTAATTGATCCTATTTATTAGTAATTAATCCCAATTTTTACTAAATAATCCCAATTATTACTAATTAATAGCAATTATTACTAATTAATCCTAATTGTTACTAATTTTTCTTAATTATGAGTAATTAATCTTAAATATCACTAATTAATCATAATTATTAGAAATAAATCCTAATTATTACTAAGTATTACTAATTGTTACTAATTATTACTAATTACTCATAATTATTACTAATTAATCCAAAATATTACTAATTAATCCAAATTATTACTAATTAATCAAATTTATTACAAATTATTACTTATTATTATTAGTTATTACTAATTATTACAAATTATTACTAATTATTACTAATTATTACTAATTATTGCAAATTATTCGTATTTATTACTAATTATTTTTATTTATTACTATTTATTACTATTTGTTACTATTTATTACTATTTGTGACTAATTACTACTATTTATTAATAATTATCATTGTTTATTACTATTTATTACTTGTTATTATTATTTATTACAAATTATTTCTATTTATTACTAATTATAAATAATTAATCATAATTATTACTTATTAATCCTAATTATTACTAATTTATAATAATTATTACTAATTATTACTAATTAATCCTAATTATTACTAATTATTCCTAATAATTACTAATTGAAACTAATTATTACTAATTAATCCTAATTAATCATAATATTTCAAATTTTTCCCAATTATTGTTAATTATCACAATTTATTACTAATTATTCTACATTAGTACTAATTATTACTATTTATTACTATTTATTCCAATTTATTACAAATTACTTCTAATTATTTATAATTATTACTAATTATTCCTAATTATTACTAATTATTCCGAATTAATCATATTTATTACTAATTATTCCTAATTATTACTAATTATTACTAATTATGACTAATTAACACTAATTGATAACAATTATGACTAATTATGACTATTTATTTTTATTTATAACTATTCATTTCAATTTACTACTTATTGACACTAATTTTTACTCATTATCGCTAATTATTACTAATTATGGCTAAATATTAATGATTATAAATATTTTTTCTATTTAATACTATTGAATACTAATTAATAATAATTAGTATACCTATTAATTAATTCTAATTAATACTAATCGCACGTATTGGTAAAAAAATGCAAAATAAAACAATCTAAATCCAATTTAATTTAATTGTAGCTAACTAACAATAATTATAATTAATATCAACTAAAATGAATTAACTAAAAAATAGAAATAGATAAATTTCTTAAAACTAAATCTTTCATGGGATTTAAACTGCAAATATTTCTCTAATTTAAAATTTTTAACTCAGAAAATTTTTGAGAGAGAAAATGTAAGTAGAAAGGGAGAGAAGAGTAGAGAAAGGAGTGAAATTAGAGGAAAACAGATGGGGCTGTATAAAGTTTAGATTAGTTGCGACGATAATATTTGTGACAATATTCCTGTCGCAAATACTAACCCCCCTATTAATTATGTGTCGTGGTTCAAAAGGTATTTGCAAGAGGAGATAAATCTCATTGCCAATACTAAAAAACGCCCCCGGATATTTGTGACAGGATTTGATGCCTGTGGTAAATACCTTTCCCATGGTTTGGCGTGAAAAAAACACCAAACCTTTTGCAACGAGACCCTTCCCCACCACAAATACTCATTTCCTCCGTAGTGCTAATGTGGAAAAGATGCAGATTGTACCTCTAATCATCCCCTAGAGTCTTGGGGTCATAAGCATCCATCGTCTGAAACTAGCCTCATCCTTATCCACCAACTCCCTGAGCCTGTCGTAGAACAATTGGGGGGTGGAGGTGGTAATACGTCGAACCTTCGCCCACCTCCTCCTACCATGCCTGCTCCTCTTCCATGTCTGCCACCCTACGGATCACGCTCCTCTTGCTTCTGCCTCTGTCTCGGCGGTCCCTCGACCGTCTCCTGATTGGTCGTACGTCGGTTCTGTAAATCTCGATCCAGATGTCCCCAACCACTACACAAGTAACACAGCCTAACCTTCAGCTGGCTGGCTCTGCCCTGGGATCCCAGCACCGTTGATCCTATGTCTTGGGGTCGTCCCCTGGAGTGTCCCTGCTACTACTATCAGCTACCTACCGCTGAAGACGCAGCTACTTGGTCCCTGGTGGTAGCTCCCACTATCGGTGTTTTCTCCGCTGGAAATATTTCCACTATTAGAGATCACTCCAACACCCCAACATATGTATGATTGCTAAGGGATATCATGCATGCCATGATCTCCCAATGTAACCCCTACTTGAATATCTGAATCCTGAAGAATGGGTCTCGTACCATATCTATGGAGTAGCGTGAAAGATCAATAAACCTCATGGAGTACTCTTCCACAGTCTGACTGCCCTGCTACAGATACAGGGCCTCCTGCATGCACACTAATCACAACTTTGCTGAAAAGAACTTCCCTCTAAAGAGATGGTCAAAGTCTGTCCAAGAGAGAGTCACCTCATCGTGCATTTGGGTCACTAAGCTCCACCATCACCCAGCAAAGACCAAAAAAAGTCTTGTGGCTAGGATTTCTATCTGGTCGAAAGGTTTACTCACAAGACGGAAGACACAGGTAACTGCCTCCAACCAATCCTCACCTATCTGGGAGTCTAGATCACCCTGATACCTGGGAGGTCGCTGCCTCTGGGACCCCAGATTTGTGCTCTGTCTATGTGCATCCTCGGTCAGTAGTGTTGGTAGTAGTTGTTGTTCGATGAGTGGTGGTATTGCTGGTAAACCACCCGGAGGTGCTATCTTTGATACATTTCCCTGTATTGACCCTTCACTGCTGGGCGGATCATCCTCGTGACCATGCAATAGAATCTTGGTTGGTTGTCTACGAAGAGGCATCCTGAAAAAGAACAAGATGTACCACAGTCAATACTGTATACCTAGTGAGCTGACTCAAGATGGACATGAGAACAAACCCAAATCCTATATTATGCATATACAATTTTTTTACATGCAACTAGGGTTTCCACATACAGAGGCAAAAAGAAGGTGTCCAGAGTCCTTTTGTATGGATATTCTAGCTGCCGCACCAATAGTAGAATCCCTATCCTGAAATTCAAACTCGAAACTCTTAATAATGTTCTCCCAATCCAACCTCATAGACTCTCGGTCCATAAGTAGAACTAGCCGCTCTGATACCACTTTGTCACGACCCATCCCAGAGGGTCCCATGTCGTGACTCCTCCAAGTCTTCATTCAATAGGCCAGGGGCTAGTGACTAGCACCGAGTAGGCATATCCCACAAATTTGAGTCCTTTTCCTAAATACCTGCACAAACACACACATCTCCATAGCCAAAATGTTGAAATGAAAAAACACTAAGTAAACAATGGATGCATACACATAGATTCTAACCACATACTAAGATAGTAGAAAACTAGAAAGTAAAAAAGGCCAGATTACAATCCCACAAAAAGAAGAAGTCTATAAAAGTGAATGCACAAGTCCCAAAAACTCATCCACAAAAATCCCTACCTAAATGGAAAGGTACTGGATAGTTGTGTAAATTCATAAGAGCGTGCCTCTATTGTCTGGTCCCTCTAAGAACGACCTGGTCTTGATCTTCCTAGAACTCTGTCAAAGTGTTGATTATCTGCATAAAACATGACATGTGTGGGAAAATCTCATATAGGGGTGAGTAAAACAATACTCAGTAAGACACCCCAAAACCACAAATGAATACCACTATGAAATACACACTATATACCCTCAACGAAATAGTACAATCATCTCACATAGGCATAAGTCTATAGTACGCAAAACAGGATGATCAGAAGTAGTCCACAAAACACCCAATATCGATAAGACACGTTGTCCCAATGAGACACTTAATCCTAATAAGACATATAGTCTTAGTAAGACGCATAAGCTCAGTAAAACATGTTATCATGGTAATTCACATAGTCTTAATTTCACAGTCAACCACATGATTACGCTAGTAGCATGCTCATTATGGGAGAACCTACTACTTAAGCCATTAGGATGTATTCACACTTCCACAAAACCCCACTTAGGATATCTCAAAAGCTATGTCTCATCACAAGGGTCCCAACACTACAAATGACTCTTCAAACAAACACAAAATTGGAAATTTATTTATTTTTCATAAAAAGGATTGACCCATGTCCAATCCGAGTCTGATCTGACATGTCATACCTGGCCTGACCTGCCGGCCAACCCAACCCAGCTTGGCCCGGCCCGCGGGGCCCCTTGGTTCAGCCTTTAGGGCCACTAGACTGGCCTGACACCTTACGTATTCTGCACGTGGCCCGACCCGGCTGTATTCCCCTCCACTCCACGTAGTTCCACACTGTATCCCATGTGGTCGGACTGCCATTTTTTCCAACCCCGCGACCTCGCCGCCACCACGGTCTCCACCCGGCTGCCTCGCCGCATCGCCCTCGTGACCCAGCTGCATCGCCCATTCAACCCCACCCTGCTGGCCAGTGGAAAAACCGCCCAACGTGACCTCTACCATGGTCGTCGCTAGCTTCACCCACGTGTGTCACCTTCTCTATGCTCCGCCTCCCACACGTGGCCACCGAAGCATGCCGCTGCTGTCATTGGAGTTCCAGTGGTCCCTTCTACGGACCATCGGGGCTCCTCTAATGCTTATAATTCGGCATGATTGTAGATTTCGATTCTTCATGACCCAATCTACCCAGATACATCCTTTGAGGTCAATTTTCCTCCAATCCGGTGGTCTGATACCATTTGGAGCCTCTCTGCAAGTCGAGCCACGACCATGAGGGTTCAAGGATGATGAACGTTAGGAACGTGGGTAAGAAAAGCCAAAAGAACTGCATGAGGAATGAATATTATAATTTTTACATGTTCGCCTCAATTTGTTTTCATAATAATAAAGAACGATGAATCTAAGGATAAATAATTCATCCCTTAATGATTTGGTAATGACCCAGACCCGAACAATGACCCGAATAGTGCTAAACGGGTCAGGAGTTACCACCTTAGGCGAACCTACCCGAACACCAAAGGTTTTCGGCTTATAGTGAGGGTCTTATAGGTAATGTGGGGAGGCTATACCCTCTCTGAGGATAATAATAATGGTATTGGTCCAAGCATAATAATAAAGATGCAGCAGAATAAATGAATCAGCAGACTCCAACCAGATCAGCAGAGCAGAAGCGCATTCAATAACAATAAACAGCGGAAGCAAAAAATATGAACAACTACAGCAGAAATAAACACAACAACATTCTAATCACTTATATCTACTATTGAACGACAAAACATGTATCCAAAGTAGGTCATAAATATCTAAATATAAAGGGATCCAATGGCTAACAAACTATAGCTACAAACATGAATGTTGATACAAGAAAGTATGCAAAACATAGTAAACTCCAGCTAGGAAAGACCTTATAGTCCATACCATCTCCATGAAACAGCTAATACAACCCATCTCCTAAAGCTGGCCTTTTTCCTGCACATAAATCCATAAAGTCTGCACGCATCCCAAAGGGCCCATGTAGGGTGTGAGATGAAACTCAGTAGGATACCACCAAATGGTGCATACCTAATATAAGTTTTTAAGAAGGAATGCATCTATAAAGAAAGCAGTAAATAGAACGATGAATGAATAAAAACAAACTCCACCAGAGCTCAGCAGCTACCATTTAGTGTCACCTTCTTCGGCCAACGCCGGAATCTCTATCATGTAACTCGACACCATGTTCCCCCTGACACTGCGTGTCTCAAGTACCAACGACCCGAAGAAACTCCAAAGAAACTGTAACCTTGAGGAACATCGATGTTTGTACACAATAAGTAACTTTAGGGACAATAATATCTTCCCTCAAAATAAGTAGTCGGAGAGACAACGATGTCTGCCCTCAAAATAAAGTATCTGGAGGGACAGCAGTGACTGCCCTCTAATAACAGCGAGCCTATTCCCCCAACCTGATAGCCTCAATGCTATCCCCTAAAGGCTCCTCACCTTCCACGTGGCTTCCTACAGTAAGAAATCCCAAACCTAAAGTACCTAAACTAAAACTAACGGGGGCCTCTAACCACACAAGTGGTCAAAACCACCTCATCATGGGGTCTCTCTGTGTGCACACTACTCAGAGTTTCTGGGTGAGCGGTAAACCCCAAAATATTACCCAAGCCACAACACCTCTGACACCTCATGTCCATGCGACCATGCCGCTCAAGTCTGATGGCCTTGCCATCCTAGTAACTCAAGCCATACCCAACCTAATAGTCAACCTGCCTCAAACTGATGCCCATGACACCCCATCCCGTGGTCAGAACCACCCTATGTAACCCGGTCCAAGCACAACCTGATCAGCATCACTCAATAATATTCGGTCCATTCCCAACACAACCAATAGGGTTCCAGCATATGGAATTTAGCAATTACATATATACACATTTAAACAAAACACAATAACAAGAAAAACAATCTAAACAGTTGAATTCCACTAGCCCAGCAGTTTTCTAACAACAACAATGTGGTCTTTAAAGCCTCCAACAAGTCATATGAATGTTCAATAAATTGAACTCAACAGTTTAGAACAAAACAATTCAATTAATACAATTTTGGCGCCCCAAGCCAAAAATGCCCCGATGAGCAACAACCACTCACCTGGCCCCCCTCATGCAGCATAGGTAATAGGGCATACCCAAAGGTATCCCATAGGTCAATGAACAATGTAATATGAAATATCAGATAAAAATGGGTCCCACTCAAAATACCCTAAAACACGCGGAAGGCCACGCCACCCAAATGACCACGAAAACACAAAAAAGAGGTACGCACCACCTACCTGAGACTTGTACAATGCAACTCCTCTAATAACAGCCTCCAATTAGTTCTAAAAAGCAGTATATCTACAAAAAAAAATCTCTCATAACCCAATAAGTCATTCTAGAAAAAAAAATTAAGAAAAACGACTCAAGAGGAATCAAGTTCATACCGAGGGGGTTCCAACGGATCAACTGTTGTTTGAATCATGTCTCGAGTGAAGGAACAGGAGGGGATTGAAGTCCCAACTGGCTCTCCCCGCTCAACCTGATGACGGTATGGAGGTTCTGCCTCAATACGAGGCTACTGCCCGTTTTAGCAAAAAAAAAAGAAACTACATGTCTTATAATTTACGAATACACATTGTGTATCATTTTACTATTCATAAGACAGTTGATATTCCACTGAAATAATTTATATAACCTTCTGACATGATTACACGGCATGTACGAAGGGATACATGACATGTACTTAGTTTTTCTTCTCTTCCTCTCCGACTTACCCACACGCCATGTATATCCCTCATACACAGCTAGACTGCACGCACGTGTAAAAGGAGGACACGACGTGTACTTGGTTAAATGATTCTACCTGACCAACAGGCCTACAGCCATGTATGGCCTCTATAGGGTCATGGGTACACGGCGTGTCGATAACTACATGTCGTGTAGTAAGAGGTTTCTACACGGTCATCACATGACATGTACTCGGTGGCACATGGCATGTGCTCTCCTAATAGATACAAGGCATGTACTCTATAGTACATGGCCTTTAGTGTAGAAATTTCATGAACTGCCCAATTTCTCCAGTTTTTTCAGGGACACGTCAAAAATTCAAATAGGGTATGGAATTTGACCCATTCCAAGAACTCTAGTTCTTACAATCTCCCCACCTTAATATATCTCATCTCCAAGCAATCAAACGAAATCCAGAAATGGCATCGAATATACCACCCTGATCAAAGTAACACGAACATCCCTGGTGTTAAAGATCCTAGATAAATTCATCAAGGGGCTCCCCACCTTAGGAATCGCCTAACTCAGTCTCAATATGAAAAAACTCAAATCAAAAAAATGTTCACTAACCTATTTTTTGGACGCATAATCCTTCCATGATGCATCGTCACCCCTGCACCTCATTGATACTCTTGTGTCATTCCTGACACACAACGTATCCTGCACGGTGTTGGTGTCTGCCACCATGAGGTCCTGCATCCCATGGACACTCAAAAACAAACCTGGTGCCTAGCACCTCAAGTAACCCACATCCTCAGAGCCCCGATGCCCAAGGCACCTCAAGTGACCTCCATCCTCCATGCTCGGATTCCCACGGATCCTCAAGTAACGAGCATCCTCGATGCCCCTGATGCTACACATCTCATAAAAATATATAAATATATCACGCACCTGATATGGTTCCAAACCCACTAACTAGTATCTAGTTGGTCCACATAGATCAGGTACATCATGTGCACTCAAAACGGGCATGCCTCTACAGGTCATGCCAAAAATGAAATAAGGAAATCACAGCCAAACTCATGGAGTACCTCTAACCATCATCGGCTCACCATCCTGCTCAGCCTCGGGTAGCTCCACAGCGTGCACCTAGCCTAAAGTATGGATGCCTAATTCTTGACCTCCCAGTAGTGATGCTCCCGCCACGGGCCACAGACCCCTCATCTATATCATGTTGTCTATGTCACTTTCCCACGTGCAGCTGAACCTCGTCTACTCTCTTCTAGTACAGACCTGAACTAACTCTAGATGCCACCATTTGTCCTAGTCCCTACCTGCCGGCTATCTGAGAAGGCTACCTATAAAACCTCTCAAGGTCCCCGGCCTATCAACATGCCCGGTACTTCATTAGAGGCCTATCGCACTGACTCTGAAAATGCCATGGCTGTCCAAACAGAATGAAAACTGCTGAAGAACTGCTATGAGGTGGTCTAGATGAGTCCTTGGCCTGACTCATCTCCTGAAACTCATCCAATCCTCGATTCTTGCTGTCTAAACCCTCACTTAATGCCATCTTCTAGCCAACATGAGGCATATACCTCTGGTTTCCCTCTGTTATGAGTGAATGATTCACCGCCTTTGAAAAAGAACCAAACCTGAAGATATTCACCTGGACCAGAATGGCGTGTCATAACCCATCATTGAAGCGCCTCACCCAAGTCGTGTCATCACTTAACAAACCAGGTGAAAAGTGAGACAACTCAGTGAAGGTAGCTGCATAGTCCATGACATACATGTCTCTCTGCTGAAGACTCAAGAACTCCCGATCTCTCTTGGATCTCAGTGTCTCTGGGTAAAAGTGCTCAAATAAGATGTCCTCTAAGTCCTTCCATGATAGTCCCTAATGCATACGAGCCTGAACCTGCACATCCCACCAATGATTTTTCGGTCCTTGCAGCATGTATGTCACCAACATGAACCTCCACACTAGAGGCATCTCAAGATGCTCAAAGATCATCTGCATGCTCTATATCAATTTTTTAGACACATGCGGACCACCATCACCCTGAAAAATTGGCAGGTGCTGCGACTGGAACTCCTGCATCAGATATGCCATAGATGTCTCTGTACCCTACGTGCCTCTATTGATCCCATACAATACACGCACCATGCTAGCTCGGAGCTGATCATCGAACCATGGTCCAAACGCTTCCAAACCCGGTTGTGGTCCTACCTGCACTGAATCATAGACCTGATCTTGTCCCTAAGCATGTACCTGCAGCTCTTGCTCTACCTACACTGGATCCTAAACCTGATCCTGCACCTACGGCCATGTGTCCTCACCTACCTGACCATCCATCGATACGTGTAAGAGAAACCCACAGAATACCCTAAATGGTCAGATAACCCACATACATAACAATTTATACATATATAATGCAGATAAGGAAAGAAGTAAAAGACAGTGCATAACTACTACCCTTACTCTCTCCCACCGTAAACCATTCCCATCACATCCCAGCCTCATGGCCTCCTTAACCACCCTTAACAAATCCAAGTATCAAAAGTACCTCGGGCCATTCCCATCCTGACAAATAATGTTGCCTAAAACTGACGAACAAGTCTCCTAATCCGGGTGATCAAAATCACCGCAACCATAGTACATGCCTACTCGTAAAAGAGACAGACCCAAATAACCCATCACATGGAATTCTACAAAAAATTATAAAGCATGGCATACACATTGCAACAAACAAGCAACTCTATCAGGGATTTCACCTATTCAAATTTGATTAATACAAAGCATGACAATTGATATCATTTGCATGGTATTATCACTTCACAAAGCATATGTGAAGTTATGAAATTGAAATACCTAAAAATGTTCTCATCGAAAGAAAAAAAACAAGCCTTTCCATTTCATGCCGAGGTCCAATTATCCATTACCACACTGGTTCAAGGGTCACATATAAATATCAATAAAATCACATGCCAAGTGATCCACCAAGGTAAAAATCTTATAAAATGTAGTCTAAGGAAAAAAGAAAATAGCAAATTCCACCCATGGTAACTTGGTACATCCCTCATACCTGGGGCCATAGGAAACCGAGCACAAGATAGAAACTCAGTTTCTAGTAACAACCTTTCTCCATTCTACCATATCCCAAATAAAAAAACTAGGGAAAATAAAAGAGACGCCTCAATCTCATTAGTAGCCAGAAAAATACTGCTACTAAATCCCTGTCAAGAACTACTCTAATACCACTTTGTAACGACCTTGACCCGAACATCCACCTGAATAAGCTACATGGTTCTGGTGTTACCACCTTTGGTGCACCTCTCTGAATTCCAAAGGCTGGTGATTAGCAGTGACGCTCTTATAATAATAAAGATGCAGCGGAATAAACGACTCAGTAGACTCGAACCAGACCCGCAGAGCAGAAGAAAATTCAATAACAATAAATAGCGAAAGCAGTAAATATGAACAAATGAAGAGGAAATAAACACAACAACATGATGATCACATGTAACTACTATTGAATGATAAAACATGCATCCAAAGCAGTTCATACATATCTAAATATAAAGGGTGCCAATGGCTAACCAACTGTATCTACAAACAAGCATGTTGATATAGGAATGTATGAAAACCATAGTAAACTCTATATAGGCAATAACAAAAGGTCCATACCATCTCCATGCAACATCTAATACAGCACAGTTCTTGAAGGTGACCTCTTTCCTGCACGTAAATCCATAAAGTGTGCACGCGTCCTGAAGGGCCTGTGCAGGGTGTGAGACAAATCTCAGTAGGATACCACCCACCAGTGCATACCTAATATAAGTGATTAATAAGGAATGCATCTATAAGTAATGCAGTAAACAGAATGATGCATGAATAAACACACACTCTACTGGTGCTCCACAGCCACAATGGAGTGTCACCTACTTCGGCCAACGTCGGAATCTCTATCATGTAACAAGGAACCATGTGCCCCTTGACACCGCGTGTCTCAATTACCGACATCCCTATGGCACGCCTGAGAAACTGTAACCTGAAAGAATAGCGATGCATCTCCACAATAAGTAACCGGAGGGACAACGATTTCTGCCCTCAAAATAATTAGTCGGAGGGATAGTGATGTCTTCCCCCAAAATAAAGTATCCATAGGGACAATGATGTCTGCCCTCAAATAATGGCAAGCCTCTACCCCCAACCCAATAGCCTCAATTCTATCTCCTAAAAGCTACTCACCTTCCCTGTGGCTTCCTACAACAAGCACCCCCAAACCAATAGTACCTAAACCACAAATAACGGGGGCCTCCACCCACACGAGTGGTCAAAACAACCTTATCACAGAGTCTCTCTTTGTGCACACTACTCAATGTTTCCGGGTGAGCGGTAATCACCAAAATAGTACCCAAGCCACAAAAAATTTGACACCTCCTGTCGCTGCGACCATGCCGCTCACGTATGATGGCATTTCCATACTAGTAACTCATTCCATGAACAACCTGACCGTCATCCTACCTCAAACTGATGCCCATGACGCCCAATCTCATTGTCAGAACCATCCAACGTAACTCAGGCCAAGACCAACCTGATCAGCATCACTCAAGAATATATGGGACATTCCCAACATAACCAAAATGGTTTCGGAGTATGTAATTGAGAAATTACATATATACACATTTAAAAAAACACAATAACAGACAAAAAAATCTAAACAGTTGAATTACACTAGCCCAACAGTTATCTAACAATATCACTGAGGTCTTTAAAGCCTCTAAAAATTCATATCAAGGGTCAATAAACTAAACTCAATAGTTTAGAACAAAACAATTCAATTAATACCATTTTGGCGCCCCGACCAAAAATGACCTGATGAGAAACGACCACTCACCCGACCCCACTCAAGAAACACATGTAAGAGGGCATACCCAAAGGTTTCCCATAGGTAAATGAACAATGTAATATGAAATATCATATAAAAATGGGTCCCACTCAAAATACCTGAAAACTCACTGAAGGCTGCACCACCCAAATAACCATGAAAACACAAAAAGAGGTATGCACCACCTACCTGATACTCGTACGATGCTACTCCTCCGATAACAACCTCCAATTTGGTCTAAAATGCGGTAGATATAAAAAATAATCAAAACCTCTCAAACCCCATTAACTCATTCCAGAAAAGAAATTAAGAAAAACGGCTCAAGAGGAATCAAGGTCTTACGGAGGGGGTTCCAACGGATCAACCGGTGTTCGAATCGGGTCTCAAACGAAGGAATGAGAGGGGATTGAAGTCTCGGACGGCCCTCCCTGCTCAACCCAGTGAAGGTATTGAGGTTCGGCCTCAATACGAGGCTACTACCCATTTTAGTGGAAAAAAAAAGAAACTACATGGCATGTACTTTAGGACTATACACCATTTATCATTTTACAGTTTATAAGATGTCTGATATTTCGTTGACCTACTTTCCAGAACCAGCCGACAAGAGTACACGGCGTGTACTAGGGGATTCACAGTGTTTACTTAGTTTTTCTTCTCTTCCTCACCGACTTACCCACATTCCATGTATATCTGTCATATACGGCTAGACTACACGGCATGTCCAAGGAGGACACGGCGTGTACTTGGTTAAATGATTCTACCCGACCAATAGGCATACACACCATGTATGGCCTCCACATGGTCATGGGTACACGGCGTGTCGATATCTACATGTCGTGTATTAAGTGGTTTCTACACGGTCATCACACAACATTTACTCGGCGGCACACGGTCGGTGCTCGCCCAACCCATACACGATGTGTACTCTATAGTACACAACATGTAGTCTGGAATTTCTAGAACTGCACAATTTCTCTAGTTTCTTAGTTACAAGTCAAAAAATCAGACAGGTTTGGGATTTTGACCCGTTCTAAAAACTCAGGTTCTTACAAATTTCACTCAAATATGCCTATCCTGCAAGAATGATCAAACTTCGGGTCAACCTAATGTTTGTTTGATCCACATTCATTGTTGATAATATTAATAAGAAAATAAAATCGAGGAAAAATTACCAACCTTTATGTTGGATCATTTTCTTAAGAGAATTGATCATCACGACATTTCCTTTGGTGAGTTCTGTCAAAAATAGTGTTTGCTGATCTCAGATCTAAAATCTGGTTGTCGTTCACCATCGATAGGGTACTCTAAGTTCTTTATAGAGCCTATGAGAAATTATAGTTTTTTGTGCTTAACACTAGCTCCATGTATCTATATCTTATTTAAAAATAATTTCAATGCATTACTGAAACATTAATGAAATAAAATATATTCACCATTTATTTCATTTTTTTAAATGCCAAAAACTACTTTCAGCAGCTGACCAGTGTTGCTCGATGTTAGGCCCCACCTAAGGTAAATCCACTGATATGAACAAAGTGGTTCCATCATATTTCTAATTCAGACACCATTTTAGAAGTTATACCACTTTGTTAGGAAATTTCACCTGCATCTTATATAATATTTTTATATTTTTAAAGAAATTTTTTCTGGAACACTAGGCCTCGGAATCACGTGTTGTCTCAGTTCTTATTCTCGAAATAATTTCATATAATATTCAAAAATAATACGTGGATAATCTGGTACATTAAAAGAATAACCATTGAATATTTCATATAATGATATTTTATTATGTCAATTTGAAAACTTATATCCATCTCCTCTTCCATTAAATGGGATACAAAACCATTGATCGTGTGTATGGTGGACTACCGCTTCACAAACTAATATAATTTGTTTTCCATCACCACATATCATGATCATTTATAATTATCGATTTAAAATATTTATATTATATTTATAAAATAATTATACTTATTTAATTATAATATCACATGTAATAACTTACTTGATATTCTGTGGTAATATGATAATGTTGCTCGTATCTACAAATGACTACCGCCATGTGAAGTGATGCGATTTGTTTTTCAATTATTCATCACATAGAAGGTAATGAGTATAAATTTAATAAAAATATGTGATATATATGAAATAATAATGAATATAGGGAGGTGATATATTATTTACATTCCTTTTATTCCATCTTTTGATAAAATGTAAACATCTTTCGCACGTTTGAACGGCATATTGCCACTATGAACGGTGTAATTCATTCATTATCTATTGCTTTTATTGATTAATATAAATAAATATATAATGGATATATATGATAATTATTTCATAATTAAAATTATGGATGATATAGAACCATGATCAAATTAATATTACAGAAAATAAAAACTAAACAATATATGAAAACCCAAGATATTTTTACCCGAAACATCATTTTAACATGGAAATGATAATAAATAGGTGATAAATAGTTTTAATTAAAAAAATATGGAATTATAAATATTAGTATGGTATTTTTATATTTTTATAATAAAACTATATTTAATATATTGGAGGTTCATATCTGTAATAGTGAATTCAAAACTTTATGTAAGATATTTCTAATCTCTCTTTTATTTTTGGGAGACACATGTCATATTTACCACTTATTTCTTTTATGTAATGAATATACTACCCATTTGATGTGTTATATCATGATTTTATTTAAAATCATGATATTTAAATTTTCATTTAAATTTACCCTTCCAAGGATCTTACAATTCAAAATTTATGAAATCGGTAACAAATTTTTGTCTCAGTTTGGATTATTTAAGGCCTGTGTCATATTCACCACTTGTTTCTTTTATGTGGTGAATATAATTCCTGATAATATTTTTTAGATTTATTTTTATAAATTTTATGGGGATTTACATATCCATATATGTTTATTTATTTCATGGTTCTATTGATTCAAAAGTTGTAAAAGCGATAAGGTTTTTAAGTTACAAACTCAGTGTTTATCGAGATTGTTTATGATTATGCATCCATCGATAAAATATTATGAACCAACTATCAATAAAACCCTGAATTATATTCTTATATGGTTATTTAGTGATTATATATGTTTTAATTTAATTTTTCTCTCATTCTTAGTTAAAAACTCCAAAATAATTTTTTAATGCAAATCAACTTTGATTTTTTCTTCACTCTAATCTTTTTTTCAAATACATGTTTTCTAAAAATGTATTAAATAATTTTTTACTATGATTTTATAGATTCATATTCACCCATTATAGTATTTTGAAAAATATATTTTCATATTGATCTTTATGTAATTTCCCAAATAAGGTAGTTTTTGAACTTTTCTTACATAAATTTCAAAGGATTCTCAGTTTTAACATTTACTACGTGAATAGTATTTGTACTTTCATGACCACTCAATATTTTAAAGATTCATTTTTATGTTCAAAATATTTTTTAAAAGAAAATTATTTTCAAAATATTTTGTGAAATTTTAGTTTTAAAATTTATATTTTCAAATTGGAATTTTTTTCCTCAAGAAATGTTCCAAGTGATCTTATAAAATTATTTTTCATCTAATATGACATCCCATAATGATACATAATCATTAATGGGTATATGATCCAATGATACTATCCAAATAATTTCATAGGATAATTTATTATTCTTATTATAAAAATATATTTATGAAACTCATTCCTCTTCCACAGGTTAATCTTTGATGAAATGACAAAATGTTTATGAAACCTATTTATTCCCCATGGGTTATACAATGACATTTTTTTATGTTAGGGTCAAAGCCTCTTTTTAATATGAAATTAAATACATCTTTTCAATCTGGTTAGAGGGATACCTATTAAATATCCTTAACTCCCAAGTCAAAGTGGCCTATGAACATGGCCCAGAGGCCAAATGTAGTATTAGGCCTGCAACATCCTACCTGTGCCACTAGGCTTGTATCATGTCTACATCAGAACCAGCCCGTATCATGCATGTTTCATAACCTACAACATAAATCCCCACGTGTATTTCCAGGATTCAAAACCTGGTCTTTTGTACATGGGATTATGGGGCTTACCACTCAAGCACTGTCCCAACTATAAATGGGTTATAATATGATGAAATGATCCTAAAAATTATTTTTTCTATGGGTAATGTTATGGTGGCATATTTGTGAAAAAAATTTATTTTAATTGGTTATGATAAAATGAATGTTTTTCTATCTTATTCCAGACATATATTTGATTTTCATTATGTGATAAGTGGTTCCATTATAAACTAAGGGCATTGTTTATGATATAACCAAGGATGGTGACTATATTATAACAAAGGATGGTGGTTATGTCATAACCAAATATGGGTGGTAATGTTATAAACATAGATATATGGGATATATCCATTGAGTAATTATATATATCTCATGAGAAAAATAGTCCTAAAATAGGGAGTGAACCGATATCTATAAGGGACTCAATCCACTATGATAGTCTTGGGAGTGAACCTTGACTACTATGATGATTTGGGGAGTGAACATAATAAATTATGATAGCCTTGAAAATGTGCATTGAATATTAAAAAATGATTTTCTTGTTCTTGTGTGTATTCCAAAAATGTATTTCTTATAACAACTTTATACTTTCCTGGATTATGTAATTTGCTTTTTTTATGATTAATTACTTATAAATGACCATGATTTATTGAATGACTAAATTGTTTGATCATTTACAGAATTGGGTATTGACATTGAATGTCATACTCACGATCTCATATCCTTTTTCTTATCATATGACTGTATATGATCTCCTATTGATAGATCCCTTTATTTCCCTTTCGTATGTTTCCATTCCCTAGTTTATGAAGAAAGGTTTTAAGTAGGGAATATCTATAAAGAGTAATATGTAGGGAGATTGTTTTTAGTGATTTTTAGGATCATTCATGACATAATAATATTATGTATCTTGTATCCAAATACACTAAACTTTTATGGTCCTTAAGGGATGAATTAGTGAAATTTATTGAATATTCATCTAAAAATACATAATATTTATTTATTGAAATTATTGGTCGCTATAGTTGGTATTAGAGAAAATGGTTAGTTATCCTTTGGAAACTTGGATTAGAAATATTTGGTGAATTATATAAGTATATAAATAATAATATATCTAAGAATATGTCTAAAGATAATTCTAAGTATAATTTAAAGTATAGGGAAATTCCCCAGAATTTTTGTGAATTATAGAGTGAGTGGATTCCAAGAAATTATATCCATGTTTGGATACTATAAGTGGATTTGGATATGGAGTAATTGTACCTAGGGGTAATAACTTTGAAAAGGGATAATTGAGTTTACATTATCATCAAATGGTTCATGATAATGCGCCTTTTGGTACACCTAGTTTGAAACTCCCATGGGGTAAGCATTGGAAATTAAAAGGCTCTTTATTAACCATCATGAAGGATTTAAATTGAAGATGATCATGGGTAAAATATTTCAATCCTAAAGGGAATTTGATTTAAAATAAGGTTTCATGATTTAAACATATTTAAAATAATTTTCCAGGATTATTTTTCTTCCCTTTATGAATATTGTTTCTCACACTATGCTTCTTGGTTTTAGTCAGTGGTATGAATTAGAAGGAACCGGGTTAATGTTGAATGTGATAGATAATGTATTGATGAGAAATAAAAAAGGGATAATGACTAGATTAAATGATATTATGATTATTCCAAATCATTTATCATGGTATATGATTAACAAATTGCACCATAAACAACTCCTGGAATCACCAAAGAAGATATGGATAGAGTTCAATAAGAGATCGCGTGGCGGGGACCATAGAGGAAAGAATATTCGTTTTTCTATATGTTCAGAATGTGGGAAGAAGAACTTAAGGAAATGTCTCTAAATAATGATAACACATTTTATGTGTAGAGAATAATGGAATAGAGTAAATAATTTCCATGTTAACATTAAAATTACAATTATAACTATGGATAATAATAATTTTTCTATAAGAAATCCTTAATGGTATAATGTTTTAAATATAGAAAGTATAGGAATTATGAAAATTGATGTCCCTATGGAAAGCTCAAGAAGAGTATCAGTAAGGTTTCATGAATAATTTTTTTCTTTGATGATGAGGATATTAAAAATGAAATATTAAATGAATAATTTATTATGGAAGAAGATGATAAAGTTTATTTAATACTTTAAGAAAGAAGTTGAATAGTTGATGTGTTTATATATTGGAATTCAATAATTATGTAATTTGAATCATACAATATATATATATAAGTATTTTTATGTAGATGTTTTTTGTTAAGTATTTTCAAGAATTTGTTAAAAGGTATTGATGAAAAAGAAAATTTATTTAATGTAAAGATGATATATTATGGAAAACAAATGATTAATGTAAGATAAACCTTAATATATTCCTAATTTCAGGAAAATGATATTTAGATTGCATAAATATATGATTGATATAGATAAAATAAATTGGATAGTATTTATAACCATTAAAGTTTTTAATTATTTGTTGAAAAAGTGGTTTATGTTATAATTTTTTGAGCTTACAACATTTTTGGATTTATAGAATATATCCAATAATTTATGTTTATTTGAGGAATGAAGAATCATGTATGTTTTTTTATATTTTATAGTAATTATGGATATTAAAATGTTTCTAGAGAATATATGAAAATTTTATTCAGATATTTGGTATGTGAAAAAAAATACATTATGATATTTGGGGTATTGATGTTTAGCTGATTTTTAGATATTTTGTGGCCTTCTATATAAGTTATTAACTTTTTGATGAGTCTTGAGGTTAAATATTTAGGGAATGGTTTTTGTTGAAATTAGGATGATATTTTAGAGATTAATGTATTATTTCACGATAAAAATATTTATTCATATTGTAAAACCTATGCCAACCATTTTCATTTAGATAATAACTAGAGATAAATGGAATGACTTATCAATCTTTTATGAATCCTACGATCTATTAGTTATTCAAACATGAAAAATCCATCTTCATTTCATGGAGTAAGAGATAAAGTGGAAATTGATCGAAGAATATCCAAATGATGATATTGTTCTTATGAAATAGGAATAAATAATGTCAGTATATTTTATCATGTTCTCTACCATGATAGTAAAAATTCTGTCAACTTTAGGAAAAGGGATCTTGAGACAAAACATTTGTCCTATTACCTTTATTTTTGATGAATCAGTGGCCTTTTACTCACCTATTTAATTTATGAATTTTATTCATTAACATTCCCATGATATTAAATTTCTTGTGATCAATGATCTAAGGAAATTAATTTTCTTACATGTCTATATATTTATTTCCCACTAATTGTTTCCTTATTTAGAATCCTAGTTATGTGCCAATCCATATGAACTGCAAATTTCTATTTCCCTTTATTTTTAATATGATGTTTTATCAAAAAATATATTATGTGGTTTTTCTAAAAATTCATTTCTAAATTTAAAATACTTTACTTCCAAGATCAAGTTAAAAATTCAATGTCGTAATTTTTTTAAGGTGGGTGGAATGTAACACCTTGAGATTTCATAAAATATTTTTTTCAAATGAATTTTATTTATGTGATAGTTTGTCTTATATTAAAAAATGAGTTTTAATTAGCCACATTTTTAAATATATATATATATATATATTATTACTAATTAAAACTAATTTATTTATTAAACCTTATGAATTAATTGCATTTTTTAGTGAAAGTAATTTTATGCTTCAAAAACACATTTCATTCAAAAATGATTTTTATTTCTTTTGTGCATGGATAATATATTTTGTTTATAAAACTTTTATTAAATTTTTTTTTTTTAAATACCATTTTATGACATATAGTATAAAAATTATATACAAATTAATTTTTTAGATTTTTCTAAAAAGATAGTGTAGGTAGTGAAAATATATTTTTTGTAAATATAGTCATTTCCTCTCATTAAATCAAGTAATTTAATGTATTATTGTATTTTTTTTATTATAATAAAATTATATATGATACATTTGATTTATGAAAATCTAATTAGTTTCAATTAGATTATATATTTTCATGATTTTGGTATAAATCAATTTTTATACATAAAACGTATTTTTCAGAAGAGTTTTTAGGTGCTTAGTATTTTTTACATTTTAATTCATTAATATAACCACTAATTATGATTTATATAAATTAAATTTATATATTATATATTTATCTATGTTAATTAAAATTCATATATTGAATATTACTAGGTATATAGTTAATATAAAATCATATTTTCCTTGAAAAAATGCATTTTCCGAAGAACTATTTTTCATCATTTTTTGCAAACTTATTTTATAAATAATTTTTTTTACAATTTTCTAAAATTTACATTTAAAATAAACTTCATTTTTTAAATCATAATTTCAAAATTTTCTTAGGGTCAATTTTTTGGAATTTTCAAAAAATATTAAACTTCGATGAATAGTAAAAAATAATTTTTTATTGAAAATTGTATTTTCATTTAAATAATTTATATATTTAAATTTTTCTTAATTGTTTTAAATGAAAAAATTCGCAATTATATTATAATTAATACAACTTATTTAATTTTAATCAAATTGATGTGGTCTTTTGATATAGAAACTTTCTTTACGTATGAAAAGTTTCCATTTAGAAACCGAATTTTTCATCACATTTGTGGGATTAATTTTCAATTAAAATTTGAAAATTAAATGGATGGAATTTAAAAAAAAATTATTAAATATTATTAATAATCATAATTAATATTATATGATAATTTTAAAATAATTTTTTTTCAATATGAATTGTAAAAACATTTAAAATTAATTATCAAGGTTAAGGTTAAAACAGGTTTACTGAGGGATAAACTGAAAATATAAGTGGTAAAATAGACTAAAAACGTTTCTAAATACCATTTTCTAGAAATATTTAGATCTTATAACATATAAGGATCTATAAATATCTATTTTGGATCCTTTTTTTCTTATTTAAAACATGCATATAATTTTTTATTTACAAAAATTCCATGTGTGTCCTCTCCCCCACTTATAGAATGTCACCTACACTTCTCACCTCTTCACAAATCCATTAGAATTTTTTTTCGAATACATAACAAAATACCTTCCTTACATACCTCCCCACAATCTCGAGGTGTTATTTTTATTATTAAATCCCTCTAAGAAGGCTTTAGGGATAAACCTATGGAGGTTCTCTAAAGAAGAGGAAAAATTATTAAACATGTGTTTTTGTTTTATTTCTTCTTCAACATACATAAAATATGATTAAAATATTCTGATATAATAAAAACATTATCTCATATATACTGATATTTTATTATTTTAAATTAATAACCAATATTGTTATTCTCTTCTATTAAATTTGAAACAAAACCATTGATCATGTGTATAGAGGACTACCGCCTTGCGAACTGAGGTAATATGTTTTTCCTTCCCCACATCTCAAGGTAGGATATAATGATATATTAAACATATTTATATTATATTTATGTTATAAATATACTTATAGAAATATAATATCACATATAACTTCTTACCTTCTATTTTGTGGGAGTATGATACTGTCGCTCTTATGTGTGGTGGACAACCACCTCACGAAGTGATGTGATTTATTTTTCACATATACTTTACATGAAAGGTAATAAGGATATATTTAATGAATATATTTGATATATAAGACATATTTATGACTCTATAAAATTTATATATTCTTTACCTTCATTTCTTTATATCTATTGAGAAAATGGAAATAGCGATCATGTGTATGTATGACCTACCATCTCCATGAACATTATAATTCATTTTATATCTATAAATTTTATGGAGTACTGTAAATGAATATTTAATTAATATATATGATTATTATATCATGGATATATTTATATAAAATATTTAACCATGATCAAATTAAGAGTACCTAAATTACCAAACCCAAACATACATGAAAAGTGAAGCAATTTTTACCTAAAACATGATTTTAACATGGAATAGTTTGTAAAAGGTTGACAAAGGTTTTTAAGTAAATCATATTTGGAAATATAAATATTATTTTGTTATTTAATATATGTTTAATAAACCTAAGTTTATTATACATGTGTTTTAAATGTGTATAATTTAATTTGAGACTTAAGGTGAGGGATTTCTACTCTCACTTTTACTTCTGGGAGACACATTCCATATTCACCACTAATTTATTTTTTGAGGTGAATATACTACCACTTTGACAAGAAATATCATGTATTTATTTATTATAATTGTATTTAAAGTTTCATTTAAATTTATTCTTCCATTGGGATTATGATTCAAAAGTAATGAAAGCAATAAAGGATTTTCATCTCACTTTAATGTCTCTGTGAAACAAGCCATATTAACCACCTGTTACTTTTAGGTGGTGTATATAATTACCTTGAATGTATTTTATTATAATAATTATTATTTTTATAAAGATTTACATATTCTTATATTTTTATTTCATTCATGGGGCTTATGATTCGAAAGTTACCAAAGTGGTAATGGTTTTATATTATAGCCTCAATGTTTATCGAGATTGATCATGATTATTCTTCTGATGATGAAATCATATAATATACCTATCAATAAAATAATAAATTTACTTCTCTTATTATAATTTAAGTAAAATAAAAATTTTTATTTTATTTTTCTCCCTTTGAGAGCTACAAATCATAAATCAAATAAATAAAATCATCTTCATTTCTCAATTTGATTGAAAACCCTTTATTTTCAAATCCATTTTTATAAAAAAAATTCATGATTTTTTTAAGATGATTTTTTAAAATCATTATTACAAAATATTTTATTTTCAAAAATGTTATAAAAGTAATCTTCCTATTATTTTCCAAATAATGTACTTTTTTTACTTCTCTTACTCCCATGTTGAATTAATCCTTCTTTTAGCATGTACAACATGAAATGTATTTTTTACTATCAATACCAATAAATGTTTTAAAAATTACTTTATACATATAAAATATTATTTTCAATGGAAAGGATTTTCATAATTATTTTTAAATTTTATTTTCTAAAGGTTATTTTCAAATTGAAAAGTTTTTTCCTCAAGAAATTTTCCAAGTGATTTTTAAAATTATTTTCCATATAAGATGAGATATTTTAATGTTACTTATGATTTACTTGGGATATGACCCAATGACATTATCTTTATCCTTTCTCTATATTATTTATGGTATTTATTAAAATATTTTTATGAAAAAAATTTCTCTTCCACAGGTTATTCTATGATGAAATTACAATATGTTTATGGATACTTTATTATGGGTTGTTCTATGATGAAATAATGAAAAGATGAAATGTTTATGAAACAAGATTCTTTTTTATTGTTTATGCTATGAATAAATGTTTATAAAACCCATTTATTTTCATGGGCTCTTATATGATGAATTTTTTATGATCTTGGTATACATATATGTTATTTTCATAATGATATGTGTTTTTTCATTATAAAATAAAGATAGTGGTTCAATTATAACCAAAGACAGTAATTATGTTATAAACAAGGATGTTGGTTATGTTATAAGAAAGTATGGGTGGTTACATTATAAACTGATATCTGTGGTTCCTATTTCTCCCTCCAATGAATTGGGTAATGATGGATATATCATGAGATAAATAGTACTACATTGGTGGTGAACCCAATTCAATAACTAAATCAATCCACTATGATCATATTAGGAGTAAAACATGAAATATATGATAATTTTTAGAGTGTTATCCCAATAAGTTCAAATACCTTGAGAGGGGGTGAATTATGGTATGAGATATTAAAACAATTTTCTTTTCATATATTGTTTCATAATTAAACAAAACACTTTTCCCTCCCTTTCCCTTAGAAATTTATAAACAGAATTGAATTCATGCATGAGACACAATAATTTTACATTGTTCACCCTCGTTGGGATATGTACAATTGGAATATAATGGCAATGTGTCGATGTAAAAAATCCACTAAGAATCACTACCAAATTACAAGGTTTGAACTAGATCAATTATAATCCTAGTCACACTATCATTAAAATTTTTATATCCAAATCACTACATTCCCAAGGGTCACATATTATTTCTCTTTCACTAGCTCACTACTGGTGGAATGGATCCCCTTCTTCCTATTACTTTTATAACTAATCTTAGAAGGTATTAAAACATAGTTTATGAAAATGTATGTCCCATCATTATCACTAATGAATTTATAATCAACTGTATGTAGATGCTTATTGAAGCTCTTTCTGATTTACTTCTTTACTTCTATGAAAACACCACGATGCAACACTTCAACATTCTAGAAAAATTGAATAGACATACATGTATTATGGAATCTGAAATTACCACCACTTTGGAAATATCTTCATGTGATGCCAAGTATTACTTTCAATTATTTGAATATAGTAGTGAATAACTGCCTTCTATGAGTATTTTTTCATTGTGCAAATCCTATATCTTCTTCTTCAACTTCATAATTTTGAAATGACAATGGTACTATTAAAAATGCATTGCATGCACATATCTCTATGTGAAATATTATTTTGTAATACCCTTGTATAAGTTCATGGTGTATAACCCCTTGCATGATATCCTTCCACATGTCCCTTCCATGAGTCTTCTTTTTTGAGTCCTCTTTTGCACTGAGCACAAGCCCCATCCATGTGTCTGCTTTCACGCTAAGCTGGAGTTCCTGGTCTAAGACCTCTTTCACGCTTTGTATAAGACCATATTAATATCACGTGAAACACTTTCTTGATTCCAATCATGTATACTTCTTCATGATGTTTTTTCATGAACCACTATCTCAATATCTCTCCAGGAGTCACTTTCGTGAGATATTTACACGAACCATCTACACGGATGATGCTTTATATCAATATTTTAATAATGACTTTGTTAATATTTAAATAATGGTTAGGGGTATTTATTTCCATAAACCCACTACCTTAATCTCCAAAAATCATAGACAGCCATCCACCTCATCATTATGACATGCTATATAATATCTGGTTGTAAATTATGCTCTTACTTTGTGGGAGATCTGGGTGCGAACCCCAAGCATGAGTCCCTGTTCCATATTCACACATTGTGTGAGTCCCTGGATTGTATTTTATTTATTTATTTTCATGATTCCTTGGTCTATATTCATCCTTTTCACGATTTCATAGTCCATATTTACACTTTGTGTGACTCTATGGTCCTCATTCCTGCTTTGTGTGAGTCCATAGTCTGCATTTGTGCTTTGCACAAGTCCCTAGTCCAAATTTTCACTTTGTGCGATTCATGGTTTCCATTTTCACAAGATCTAGGTGTGAGTAGCAAAAAAATCATGATCATTGCACAATATTTCATTGTGATATTTAAATAGAATCATGTTTTTTGCAACATTCCATCCCAAGATAACAATCCAGTCTTTCAATTTTCAAAATTGTTATCTTCCAATGCTTTTCAAGACTCATTATGAGTTTCAAAGACAACTATGAGTGTTCCACGTGATTACATCATGAGATCAATTTAGCATTAATTCTCTTATAGTTTAGTTCAATACTCATTCTTTTCATTTCTTCCTTAAAAATCATCTTTTTCAACAACCTCAATCTTTGTCAACAAACACAATCAACCCAAAATAACCATCCTGAGATATAAGTTTCCTAACTGTATCAACCTTTGGGTTTGTTGAAAACTCCTCGAATTTTGACACCACATTAATGCTTCTTACATATTCTATAAAAAAATCACTTCTTTCGCTTTTGATAGTGATCGAAGATTTACTCAACACACACCTTAAGCCCACATGGTTTATGCTTGATATGAGAAACAAGAGTAGCATGAAAAGTTCATTGATGAATCACTTAATTACAAAACCACTTAGCTTCTATCATCATGAATCTCATCTATTGTGATATATAACTATTGATCGACCATCTTAAGGATCATCAGATTTAAAGATCCCTATAATTCACCGCTCCCCCTATCAGTTTCTCCCTCTATGTTGATTAAGATATTTTCTCCCCTTTTCTAGTCAAAATTTATCCCCCTTTCTTAATAAACCCAAATATTACATTGTTGTGGTCTGAAATAGGTTAAATAACACATATCATTATATCAGGGAATAATACATCATACCTCAGGGAGAGGGGGTCTCACATCCATACATTTTAACGTTAGGTAGTCAACTAAACTCTATGATCCAGTCAATGATGTTCAAACACTAATTTGGGTAAGGCTTTTCTTAGAATGTCTACAACCTATAGTTTTGTAGGCATATACTCCAACTTCACAGGCCATTTCTCCACTTTATTCTTCATAAAATGATACCTCATTTCAATGTTCTTTATACTCAAGAGATGGACTAGATTTTTTCTTATCTTTATAGCACTTGAATTATAGGAATAGATTTTGATTGGAGACTTCACTTCAACTCACATATCATAAAGTTTCTTCTTTATCTATAATAATTATGTGAATCCTTTAGTAGCTTCAATATATTCATATTCTATGGTTCTCAACAAAATACAATCATGTTCCTTTCGTAACCAAAAAATACACAATCCACTAAGATAGAATTCACCACCTGATGTTGATCTTCTATCATCTACTGATCCAGACCAATATGTATCATTATAAAACAATAACTCTTATTGATATTTTTAATTGTACATAAAACCAAAATCCATCATGCTTTTGATATACTGAATTATTCTTTTCACTACAGTAATTTGGGTTTCCTTTGTATTGCATTGATATTTTGCTTCTCGAAATGTAGAAAAAAAGTATATGGCCTTCTTACTATCATGTAGAATTGACTACACAAGATTTTTTGGTATTCTATGAAATTAATTGCATTGCCTTCATCATCCCATTATAGTTTCATCTAGGTAGCCATTGGAGCCATCATCTAGTTAAAATTATCCGTTCCAAATCATCTAAAAAATTCCTTAGAATATTTATATTGAGAAATCAATGTTCCATTCTTTCTTTGTGTGGCCTCTAAACTAAGAAAACACATAAGTTCACCAATCATTGACATGTCAAATTTTCTTCTCAGGAATTCCACAAACTGATTTCATTGCAGTTCATTTGTTCCCCAAAATATTATGCCATTGACATATACCAAGTCCATCATACTTTTATTACTCTCATTCATGAAATCTAGAATACAGAAAACTCCACCACTCTGAAAATTGACCTTCATAAGAATATAATTTTCCTTGAATACTATGATCTTGGTTCTTTCTTCCACCCATATAACACCTTTAGTTGAAAACTATGTTTTCATCTTCATGGATGAGAAAACCATATTTCTAATCAATATAATCTTCTTCTTCTAAAAACCCATTCAGAAATGTCGACTTGACATCCATATGAAAAACATTGAACTTTTTTTTCACTATTATGGCCTAGAAAAATTTGATTTTCTCTATCCTTGAAATAGGTGAAAATGTTTCATCAACATCAATACCCTCTATCTAGGAATACCCTTTTCACAATAGACATGCTTTGTTTCGAATAATGATTCCATCTTCATTCATCTTGTTATGAAAGATCCATTTAGTCTTGTTGAAATTCTTATCTATTATCCTTGAAACAATTTACCATGTTTGATTCTTATCAATTTGGTCAGGATCTTACATAATATCCTTGACCAAGTTTTCATGTCCATATGGTTCCTAAAAACATTTAAATTATACCTTTTATATGAACAATTCATTCTATAGAGGCCTCATCCTTCTTGTCTACATTGGTTCTTTTGGATCACAGATTAAATTCTATCTATCAATTTCATATCTTCTCTTTGATCTTTTTGAAGATAATGGTTTGTTCTCATCCTCCTAGTTCTCTAAATATTCTTTTGAACCAGCGTCTAGAACTGGAACATCCCTTGATCTGCTTACTTATTCATCACTATCCTCTTGCGACTGATCTTGTATTTTCTGAAGACTCTCCTCATTCTTTACTATAGTTACATCATGGATTTCAACAATATTTTCCAGCTACTTATTAAAGAATTTATAATCTTTTATTTTCATTGAGTATAAAATAAATATCCCTTCATCACCATGGGATTTATACTTCTTATGTTTCTCCTTTTTGAGAATGAAACAATTTCATCTGAGGACTCGAAATTACATCATTGTTGGATTTTTTCCATACCATTACTCATATAGAGTCCTCTCTTATTTTGGACATAATAAAGATCTATTTTATGTGTAGACTGATTTCATCATTACTACTTTCCAAAATTTCTCTAGAGGTCCTTTCTCAATGAGCATTGTTCTATCCATGTTTTTCATAATTCGATTTCATCTCTCAACATCTATACTCTATGTGGATCTCTTACTACTGAAACTTAGTACCTTATCCAATGTTTCTCAAAAAAATCCTCTACTTTGATATTCGGGAACTCTGTTCCATTATCTGTTTGGGTATTTTGTATTTTTTGACCTAGCACCTTCTCAAATTCCCTTTGATAAGTTGTTCTGAAACTAAACACCTCATATTTTTGGGTGATGGTTGAAACCCATGTCGTTATGCTAAAATCCTCAATTAAGATAACATAATATCTTCTCCAATCAATATCTCTAGTCTAAATATGTCCTCACACATTAGTTGGAAGAAACTCAATATGTTTTTATAGCCTTTTCTCTTTTTCCATATATTTCTTTTGAATGATCTTCCCTTATTGACAATAATCACACAGATGAGTATGATCAGATGATAACATAGGGAGGTCTCGACTAGCTTCATATTTCACTACATCTTCCAAAGATTTTTGGATCTAGTGACCATGACATTTGTCTCATAACTTCTTTTCATATTCCTTAGATAGAAATCACATATCTTCTTCTTTGATCACAAGGTATATATTACCATTCATATTCTTTCAATTAAAAAAAACACATTGTCATTTGAATTAATGACACATAATTTCTTGGAAAATCTTATTGGGTGTCCTCAGTCACACATTTGACGTACACATTGCATGTTTTGACTAAGACCTTAAACAACCAAGACATCTTCACGTCTCATGTCGTTTCCCCCAAACATTCTTTGTTCAAGACATTAATTTTAAAACATTCACCAATACTAAATCATACAATTCCTTCATTATTTTATCTGATTCCTATCAGTAGTTCCTTGTTTATAGTCATATGGGAAGTGTACCCACTATAAATGATCCATATTCTAGTATGATCTGAAGTTTTAAAGGTAATCTCTACAACCGAATCATGTTGAACTATCTTTTTTTTTGTCCATGTTTTTCACTTCATACCTTTTACAGATTGATAATTTTGATCTTCCTCGAATTATGGTAGACCACCTTCATCTTCAAATGCTAAAACCCAATTATTGATTTTAAACTCATTCGATGAGACATTGAATTTCTGATTATGACCACATTCATTATGCATTGGGACATTTCTATGTATTTTTTATGAGAAGTATAATTCCATGTGACTGAATTCTCCACACCTGAAAAAGTTACCATCAAATGATGACCTGAAATATTGAGCTCGGTATGGATACCTGCATTGGTCTTGTTCCCTTCGGTACATTTTGGCTACGAAACATACATTTTGTGTGTCCCATTTTTCAACAACAATAACATCTAATTGGGGGTGCATCCCTGTTTGACAATTCTGTACTGTGGGTTCTCCTATGGTTTCTATGAATCTTCTTATTCAGATTAATACCTATATCAATCTTCAACCTTTGTGTGGGAACTTGTGGTCTAACTTAATCCATTAATTTTTTTTGTTTATGGCCATGCCCTGCACTAGTTGTGTCATTGTTATCACTCATTTTAATTTCCTGACACTCTTTTTTCTACTTCACTAGAACTCAAAATTATAATTTTAAATTTTCCGTTGACTTTATGTCCTACTTTTCCAAAATCAAGAGTTTCTCCTGATCTTTCACATTCCTTCACATACTAACAACTTCCTATTGAAGTTATTTGGTGCGTTTGATTTCATAATATTCGATGCTAGTCAAAATATCCATTATTCTTTTATATTCTTCAATTTTGATCATGTACTCACCGATCTTTTATAAGATACATGTCATTGAAGACTTTAGCTTTTCAATTTCTTCATTCAACTCAGACTTCTATTCTTATTGATTCTATATATAATACTTGGCATCACGAACAACTTTATTTTTTTTCTTTATTTTGGATCTCCAAAAATTTATTTTCTCAATTTTAGTATTTAATTCGGCATTCATATCAACTCTTTCTTCAACTTCTTCATCACTGTCACATTATTCCATTATCACGGAGCTACTAATAACTGCCACCATAAAATCAACTTCACGATCCTTGCATCCCTCCAAATATTCTGCCTCATATTCTTCTAAACTATCATGTTCTTTGGAAATTAGATTCTTCATTTTAAATAAATTTTTCTTAAAATGTTTTCTACCTTTCATATAGGCTGAAGAATTATTCCTTAGAATTTGACTCCATCCACTTCATCATCACGAAACTTATTCAAACACCTCACTACAATATTTCCAATCTTTTCACATCAAAATCATGCAAGTGAGAGTTTCCCTATGAACCTTCCTTTTCTTATGTGTAAATTTGATGAAAGGAATGACATGACAATATTTTTATCTTCTACTTCCTACCCATCTTCAATATTGATCTATTTCATGGCCTGGAATGCCACTTATTTAGTCTCCCCATTTTCCACTGACTCAGTATCACCATTTACCATCTCATATAGAGTAAGATTACTATGCAAGTTATCCAATTGCATCTCATTGGGATCCTTATCTTCTAGTACAGAAACTTTCAGATTTAAATGAGGTGGAATTATTCTCAATATGTGCTTAAAAATCATTAAATATTCAATAATTTCTCTAAGACCATGCATTTATTCTACAATATAATTTACACAGTAAAATAATGCTTCAACAAACTCATTAGGGTTCATTCTAAGATCCTCATACTTGTTCCATAGAACCTGTATCTTTGCATCTCTATCTTTTGATCCACCCTCAAAGATATTTATCAACTTTTCCCACATAGCATGTGATGACTTACATGACATATATTTTGTATAGATATAATAATATATGGCTCCCCCTAAATCATTTTTTTTAATCAGCATCCATCTCTCTTTGTTCAGCTTCTGATAAATCACCACTATCGATAATGGATGAAATTCCGTGCATTACTACCATAAGGACATCCATTCCTAAATATTTTAAGTAGCGATGAATCTAAATCATCCATATTTGAAATTTTTTCCATAAAGGACAATAATTCCTTTATGATTATAAACTTCTATTCCATCTACTAAGAGAGAACCACATACATTCAACATTTATCTTTGATACAAATTGTTAGCCTTACTAGGTTAAATACACTGAGATGAGGGTAAATCAGGGTATGGCAGATTAAAACAACTACCCCTTCAGATATTTTTTTATTATTAAACAAAATACTCTTTTATCCCTTTCCAATATAATTTTATGAATAGAATTGAAATCATGTATAAGACACATCAATTTTACTTGGTTCACCCTCACTGGTCTACATCTAGGGAGCATACAACAACGATGTGATGATTTACCAAATACTATAAGGCTCACTTAGAAATTACAAGGTTCATGCTAGATTACTTATATGCCTAGGATCACTGCCATTACAATATTTAGGGCCAGCTAACAGCTTTTCCCAGGGTCACTTCCTTTGTCTCTATCTCTTGATCATTATTGATGAAAAGGATCGCCTTCTTTCTCTTCCTTTTCTCACTTCTCTTATGTGGGATTCATCCTCAATTATTGGAAATGTAGGTCCCACACAATTTATGTAAATTTCGGTCCCACGCAATTTATTTAAATGTAGGTCCCACAAAATTTATGGACATGCAGGTCCTTTCATTATCACTAATTAATTCATCATTAACTATACGTAGATTCTATGTTAAATATTTTATGGGTTACTTATTTACTTCTGTGGAAAAACCTTGATACAAAACTTCTTCCATCAAAAAAATATAAATTACTTCACTTTACTGTAGGAATTGAAATTATGTTCACTTTGACAACATCTTAAATTTGATCCAATTGTTCCTTTTACTACTTGTAATATAGCAGTGAATAACCTCATTCTGTGAATATTGTCAAATAGTGAAAACCATTTTTCTTCTTCTTCAAATTAAGAGTTCAGATATGATAATGATACATTTTACAAGGCAATGTACATTCATATCTCCATGTGCAATATTCTAGAGTGATACCCCTATATGAGTTCATGGTTCATAACACCATGTGCGAGATCCTGGTGCATATCACTTTTGTGGGACGGCATTCGTGAGTCTATGTTTTCAAGTCTAATTTCACATTGAGTGTGATTATCTTCCACGAGTCCACATTCATGCTAAGCATGTGTTATTGGTTTGAGAATAATTTCATGAATCTGTATTCACACTTTGATTGAGTCGCATTTGTGTTTCCAATTTCACGCTAAGCGTGAGTCTCGAGTGTGAGACTGCTTTCTCACTTTGCGTAATACCCTGTTTTGATCATTCACAACTCTTACACGACATCAATCACGTATACTCTTTCACGAGTTCTCTCCATGATCCACTATCATTATATCTCTCCATCAGTCTATTTTATGAGATCTCTCCTCAAACCATCATCTTGAAAATGCTTAAGATCAATATTTTAAGAATAACTTCGTTAATATTTAAGGAGGGATTAGGGGGTATTTATAGGCATAAATCCATCACCTTATTCTGTACAAATCATGGAAAACCATCCACCTCATCAGCATCACGCATACTATGATTTCCAGGTGCAATATCTACTCATGTTTTGTGTGATATTCAGAGTGAACCCCAAGCAGAAGTCCTTAGTCCATATTTTCACTTTTTATGATTCCCTAATCTGTATTAACATTCATGCTTTTTGTGAGTCCCTAGTCTGTATTTTCACTTTGTGTGAGTCTCTAGTCCGTAGTCAAACTTTTCGTAAGTCCCTGGTCTATATTCTCACATTATGTGTGTCATGTTTTACCCTTGCAGAAGATCTGTGCATGAGTACTAAAGACAATCATGAGAGCTGCGTGAGATCCCATCTCAAGAGCCACAGACAATCATGAGAGTTGTGTGATATCTATCACAATAGATAAATAAAATCATTCATTTTACAATATCCCATCATGATATCATAAGTAAATCATTTGATTGTCAGTTTTGTTGACTTCCAATGCTTTTTGTGACTCATCACGAGTCCCAAAGACAACTATGAGTGTCGTGCATGATCGCATCTCCTGATTAATTTAGCATCAAACTTTGTGAGCTCAGTTAAAGATTTACACTTTTCATTCCTTCATTTACAACCACCCCTTTTCAACAACCTCAAACCTTGTTAACAAACACAATCAACCCAAAAGCAGCATCAAGGGGTATTTTTTCTTAACAGTGAATAAACTCAATCCACACTGATAGTGATGTCAATAATACTTGACAACTAAAGAAATAATTTTATAATCTTTTTTCCCACAAAAAATCTATTTATTAGGATAATGTTATGACTTCATGGATTATGTAATTTGATTATATTATGATTTATGTCTTATAAACTACCATGATTTATGTCATTAATCATATTTATGATCATTGAAATAATTTGGTATAAAAGTTTTTAGTTATATTTATAATCACATACCCTTTTCTTTATTATCTGCTTTCACATAATCATCAATTGATAAGTCCCTTTTATACCCTTGTTGAGCATCTGAGCCCACTCCTTCCTGTGTTTCCTTTCACTAGGTTATGAATAAAGGTTTTAAGATGGGTATTTATTTTAATACTACCATGTTGGGAGATATATTTTGGATATGTTGAATATATATCATAAAAATAGAATATTATTTATCTAGTCTCCAAACACACTAAAACTTTATGGTATTTGAGTTCATATTTGTAAAATATATTGAAACTTACTCTAAAAAATATAATATTTAAGTATGAAAATACTAGGTCACTATACACAAACTCTTAATCTTCCCACATTACCTATTATATTTTATTATTTCTCTAAATAACCTTCACCAATAGAGTATTCTAATGCCAAGGAACATTTTACCTACTGTCACGAATTTTAATAGACCTTTGAGGTAAGATAATTTATATTTCTTCAAAGGTGATCACATGTGTTGGGTATAACATGTACTTCCTCTATAAATAGATAAGGAATGCATCTTGAACTTTAGGGAGGCTATGTGATATTTCAAAATAGTAACCCACATATCTAATAATTTATGGAATTTCAAAAGGTTTGATGTACATGGGACTTAGTTTCCCTTTTTTTTGGAACCTTATAACACCCTTACATTGATATACCATCAATAAAACAAGATCTCCCACTTGAAATTCCTTATCCATATTTTTGTTATCATCGTAACTTTTTTTCTACTTTGGGATTCCATAATATGAAATTCAATAGTACGCCCATTAACCATTATCTCTTTAGCAAGACTCGGGCCTATAACCTTCCATTCACCATATTCTTCCCAAAAATTTGGAGTATGGAACCTATTTCTTTACAATTTTTCACATTTTTCCATTTGAAATATATAATGGAAGAAATTATTATATGTGAATTACAAAAAGGAAAATACTGATCCCACAAACCTTGAAAGTCAAGTGAACATGGCCTCAGTATGTCTTCTAATGGTTAAATAGTCATTCAAAACTACCCATAAATTCATATATGGTTCTAAAAAATATCTCGATGTATGATCATTTTAATGACTCTTCCAAAATATTGATATACACTCTGGATCAAGATCGGATACAATCAAAATAGATGCACCCTAAATTCTCACTAAAATATTAATATTGATCCATGTGAGGTGCTCAAGTGTTATATCTTCCCTTATGACGATAAAATGTGTAGACTTGTTATGGTGATTAAAAATAACACATATGGGATCATTACTTCTAAGAGTATTTGGAAATATAGTGACAATGTCTATTATAATACCACTTCCTTTCCACAAAGGAATAGGTATAGATTTCATGAATCCATGAGTATATTCTCTCCCACCCTTTACCTATTGAAAAAACCAATAATATTGATATATAGTTTGAAATATCACATTTTATATTATCCCACTAAAAAAATTTCCTTTAAATATCAATAAATCATGGAGATACCATATTGTATATAGAAATTTAAGTTATGAGCTTCATCTAGTAATTCTATTTTTAGTCTTGGCATATATAGAACACATACCCTCTTTCCAATTTTCAATATACCACCTTTATTGTTGAATTCTACGAACATCCCCTCATTTACATTGTTGATTTTCTTTTGAATATTTTTATCATCAAGATTGTAACTTTTTATTTTCTATAAAAGGGTGGTTTATCAATCATTTGGAATATATGGGATGTTGCCTTATATTGACTTGAAGTTTTATTAATGAAATCTTCTTTTTATATGACTGAATTCCATATTATATAATGAAGTTATAGAAAATGCATACACTAATTTGGTTGTTTTGGACTATTATAAATTATATATTATTATATTGAAAAGGAAATTAATAAACATAACCATAGATAATATATAAATTGTTCAGTGAATATTATGATTGATATATATTAAAGTTCATGATGAGTCTAATTGACATAGATGGAAAAAATGTTGGCCTTAATCAGTAGGATTTTACCCTATGAAGACCATTTATCAAATATTCCAAGGGAGATGGCAGTGCTGGGAATTTTTCTTGACCAATAAAAAGTACAGATTCAACAACTAAGAAATGATAAAATCCTTTCTAGGATAACTTCAATCATATCAGGTTCATTTCCCAAATTACGTTCACTGAACCACCCCAACATTTTCATCATCATACACCTTAACCTTTCGGAATACACTTGTGTAATAAGGTGTTTTATATCTAGAACTTAACAATATGATTTTATATATTTTTATTTTAAATAAAATAATTTTGTTTTTTAGTTTTATTATTACTTTATTAATGAATAAATAATTAGTTTGATAAAAATTAGATTTTGATACGATGAAACACCAATTTTATTTTTGGGAAATATATAGTTTCAATCGAGTCATTCATTTTGATGAATTTAATAATTTTTTAAATAAAATTATTTTAATAAAATATTATTATTAAAAAATATTAATTTAAATATAAATGTTAATATAATTCTATGAAGAAAAGTATAATTTTTATAGGGGTCACATTTTTTCAATAAATTGGTATTTTTTATTAAAATTATAAAAATTAATATTTATAGAATTATTTTAATAAATTAAATATTAATTTTGAAATCAATATGTTAAAATTAGGCAATGTTTAATTTTTCATAATTTTTGAGACTACCAAAATTTTTGGTAAAAATTAAAGAGAGTATAAATATATGGTATGTATTATGAAATCATAAAATCCCAAAAGTGATGTAAAAAATATGATGAATATTATCCATGAAAAAAATTTCTTTTCCCTATTGAAATAATTTGTTTTAAATTTTAACTGATTAATTTTATAAACCCTTAATGAATCCTCTAAAACCAATATTATATTTTTTGGTTTTAGAATTAATTCTTTATGAATATGACTCACTTCCACAAAATCAATGGTATTATTTTAATAAGTTAGGTTATTAGATTTATAAACTATTGAAAAAAATCGTATTCGGATGAAACCATGGGAAAACCAAGTGATGGTTTGTGGTTTTGATTATTTTATCAGATAGACTCAAGAACCTAAGTTCATAAACTAATAATGAATTCCTCTCTCTATTGATATAAAAATCAACCAAACATCCCAGTCCACTTCACTAAAAACCCATTGAACATAAATTTCCTCTCCTTATACCCCTCTAAATACCTCCCATGGTGTTCCCAATCTCTTTTGAATCTCCTCCAAATCTTTAATAAGCATTGTCTCAAGGTAAGAGATCATATCCTTCTCCTCCTTATTAAATAAACTTCTCTACATTATTAATTTTTATTTCTAATTGGAATATGTTTTTACACAACCATTTTAATAAAATTGTTATTTAAAAGTGAGAAACCCATTTTTATCTCATTAAACCCTTCCATAGAGTTGTATGTACCCTTTTTATGATATCAAATATATCATGTCATTTTCCATGATAGATATTTTGGTAGTGAATACCCATAACAACTTCCACTCAAAGGTATTCACAAATATTTACCTATAATTAATTGATTTGGAAATTCAATTTATAAAACCCTAACTCCTTAATCATGGGATTAAAAGTTACAAAATATGTCCTTATATTATATGATCAATGTGGCACATTTACGCATGTACATGATATGAAGCTGACAGTTGGTATCAGAAATATATATTCCACTAAGGCATTGGGTAATGTTATTATATTAGGAGACACCGTGTATGGGGAATGAGATGATATTATAACCAAACAAAATTATGATGTATCAGCAGTAACCATTGACTTATGTTTATGCTGTCATGTTTTATTTTGTTTCCTCATTCCCTTGTTTCCTTTTTGTTTTCATCTTATATAATGCTTCAATATTAAGGTTTTTGATTCTAACATCTCTTATATTATCTTGATATTCCTCTTGGATCACATGTGATGCTTTACCTTATTCTATGCTTTTACTAGTCCCTTACCATACTCTATAGAACACCCCTTACTTATGTACAACCCTAGGTTATCCCATGTAGTTTTAGAATATTAAAGAAATATAAGGGAATGTTTCAAATATTTTCTATAATTATGTTATTCCCTGGTTTTAATTTGATTTTTATACAGATAATTACATAAATAAACAAGTACCAGATTTATTTTGGGATTTTATTAAGTATATAATTATGAATTTAATTATTAATTGAGGTGTATAAAACTATGGGTTTTCATAGTTGGTACCAAATAAAGGTATAGTAACTTTTGTGGATTGGGATTTGAAACCCCTAGTTAAAGTATAACGGCCCGAGCGTGACGTACATGGACACTACATTTCTTTTGCACAATACCTAATACATTGCACAAATATACACCAAAAGACTATATTAGTTTAGTGTCTTTGGATACATGGAAGATAATATTTTAACTTGGTGAAAGATCTTCAACATCTCCTGTAATGATCATCCCCTGTTGTTTTCCTACCTAAAACCATTCCTTATATCCTGGGGAAATGAAATCATAAAAAGGGTGATATCAAATTCTCAGTAAGGGTTAACATTGGTTACATTGAACAAACCATAAACATATTAATGTAAAAACATGTAGATAAAATTTGAATATCAAAATCTTGGGTCATGAATTAAATCATGGAAGTATGTATGGATTAGATTATAAATTAATATTGACCATGATATAATAGAATTGGCATAAAATGTGGAATTGTGGAAAATAAATAATCACATAATATTATTTCTATAGTAGCCAAGTAATTTCTGTTAATACCATTATAGTGGATAAATTCCTTTACTAAACTGGGTTTACTTGTCGTTCCAGTCATGTATATATGAACCAGATTTACTTATCATTCCTGCCTTGTATTACTGAACGAGATTTACTTGCCATTCTATAAATGTCTATTTCATGATATATAAATCTTTACCGAATTCATTTGAGGGAAGTATAGGTCCCACCCATCCATAATGAAATCATTCTACATTGTGCCACAAAAATATAAATCATTGATTATAACATAACCCAAGAAATAAAATGGGTTTCTTAAACAATATTACATCATTACAAAATCTATATAAAATATAATTCTATCATTAAAACAATAAAATCATAGTAATAATATGGATAGAAAGATAACCCTATTTAAGGTAATCTTCTTAGATAGAAAATAATTTAGATAAAACACTTGAACATAATTTTTGAGGAATATATACTTTCTTCTTTAAAAATGTTTTATTTTCTCAAAATGAAATGAAATTTTAAAAGAAAAGAATTTAATTAAAAATAAAATTGATATAGTGTAGAGGAATCTTGAAGGAAATAAGGTGTCATGAAACTGTAAAAAAAAATCTATTCATGTTGTATAAGTTAGAAAAACATTCTTCTTGTACATTTTTCTGAAAAGACAAAAAATACCTCATTCCGAAAATGACCAACGATTCCATTCATACCATTTAATAAAAATTCAAAATGGTTAAAATTGAATTTAAACAATTATAGAAGTATATAAAAAATATTTAGAAATACATATTTAGAAAACATGTACGTGGATGATAAATATAGACCAGTAAATACTTACAAATAAACATTCTTAGATAAAAATGAGATTTGAAAAGTTATCCCTTACATTAGCTCTGATTTCTTTCATATGTGTCTGAAACTCATGTATAGTGGATTTCAATATATTACTAAATTTTAACATAACCATAATAATATTTTTGATATCATATATGATTCAATTATGACTTTATATTACCCGTTTATTTATCAATTCCATGTTCGAGCAATGTTTTGGGTAATAATCAATTTATTTATCATACAGTTTTTTGAATTGTTATTCTTAATCTTATTACATATATCGTTATTTACATACTTATAGAATATAAAACATGATTTATATATCATAAATATTCAGTATAGAAATATATATATATATATATATATATTAGATAGATAAATTAAATGGGATACACCATTCATGGAGAGGTAGGTTATACGTACGCATGAAAGTTGTATCCATTTCCTTATTAAATTGAATTGAAGAAATTAAACTACATATATATATATACATAAATCTAGTATCATTATTATGTCATATATTTTACTCTTATTTATTATATATACTTTATAATCAATCTCTAATGGTCAATATAGAGAATGAATCTCATCATGTCGTGGAGACGGTAAGTTGTACGTACGCACGAGCGATGATATCATTCGCTTGATGGTTAAATGGTATGTAATTGGATAGTATATGAATTTTAAATAAATAATATAATGTTAAATTAATTATTTAAATCTGTTATACTCATCAATATACCCATCCAAATTATGTATTTTTGAATAACAAATTACACCACGGCGTGGAGAAGTAAGCCATACGTACGCATGTGTGGCAATATTGTTATTTGTAGGATGGATAAAATTAGGTATAAAGTTGTACCATAATTATAATAAAATCTCAGAATGTATAAGATACTATATTTATTACTGTAGTATTGGAACAACATAAAAAGATGAAGTAGAAGAAAAAAATAATTTTGAAAGATATGATAAAAACAATTACCTCTTTTTCGGGTATCTCCTTTTGGTATTCACAAATATTCTTTTTAAAATGGCTTTCTACCAAAATGGTGGAATCTAGGATAAATTTAGGGAATTTGGGAGGAAATTTGTTCTGGTTTTGTCTGATCCAAAGGGCCTTGACAATGTTATTAAAAGAGAAGTAGAGGTTCCCTTTTATAAGAGAGGGGAGGGGCAGCTTTAGAAAGTATTGAAATATTAATTTATTATAAATACTTTTTCAGTTTATAATACTCAAAAACATATTTATTATGAAGATAATATGTGTATGGGTATAAATACTATCAACCAATAATATTTAGAAATGTTTTCATTTTATTTTAAACCTTATCATTTTTATTTATCCTTATTTAATCTGTTTAATTTTATTTGTGGTAATAATATTATAAATATTAATTGGTTATAAATATTTATTTATGTGTTCTAAATTGTCTATAATTAGATACTTCATGATATCTTAGACCATATAATTTTCACTTTGTAATTTATTTAATATTTTTGTTATTTTTAAATAATTTAATAATATGTTATATTTAAAAAATATCAATAGTGTCAATTTTGAAACAATTTATTTATTTGACATTAAATAACATCCACACATAAGATAAATTCGAAAAAAAATATTTAATACACTTATAAAGTGTCAAATTACCTTATAAAATTTATGGAGCACATTAATTAGTTCATATGATATCTATTTTAATATTCATAAGACCATTTATATGATATTTCTTTCAATAACATAATTTCTTCATCACTATTGTGTCATCATTAATGGTAATTAAATAATCACTAAAAATTATAAATAATTTCAAATTATGTATATAATTTTATTATATTTCAGAATAGTATTTATTTTCTAAGTTTTATCATGTTTATGACTATATTAAAATTATTAATCTTATAAGATATATGAAAGTGAAATGTTGTCATCTTCTTTTGTTTTAATTATAATAACATCGACTTCATATAAAAATTCCATTAAATGAATCAATTCAAACCCATAGGTGATATTTCTATAATATTATTCATTTAATATGATTTTTGAAGGTTTTAGGGTAATTTTATTGTCTTTATCATATTGTTAGTTACCCTAATTTACATGACTTACCTTTAACTATGGTAAAAAATATTACCATAGTTACTATTCCTAATATCCAAAAAAATAAAAGAAACTTATTAACATAAATTAGACCCACTAATTCCAAATATGGAATCCTTTTTTATAATTAAAAACAATTAATTAGTATATATTAATTTAAAATTAATTTTTGTTGTCAAAACCAAAAAGTGGGTTTTAGGAAGTAAAAACTTATCAAAAGATTGTCATGTGTTTATGTAAAATTTTAAGTGGAAATTACCCACAATTTCAAACATTGGATTAAATTATAAAAACAAAAATATAATTACACTTTAAAAACAATTAAAAATATAATCTAACCATGTAAATAAATTATAAAAAAGGTAGTTTTAAATTAAAAGGTGGTATTTTTCACTATTCATCAAAATATGAATTTCTTCAGAAAAATACCAAAATTTAAACCAAGTTAAATTTTGATGTCTCTATTCCCAATAAGACCTTTATTTTTTCAAAAAAAAATATTAAAATGTGAAAATATAGATCTGAAACTGGTGGGCTATCAAAAGGCGGTAAAACTGCATTTTTTTAAAAATACTTCTTTTATCCGAAAAATTAAATTTGTTTCTTATATAATTTTTAAGAAAAAACATAAGATAAATTTTCATATTATATAAAATTCAAAATGAGGTTAATACTATTCATAACAGCTATTTTATATAATTTCTTAATAATATATCATTTTTTAGTGAAACTCAGTATTGCGTACAACGCAAGCTATCAAGGAAGGTCACTCTTGCCTGTAATGAAAGCCATGTAAGTGTTGCATTCAGTGCAATATTACATTTTTGTTTCATATAAAATAATCCAAACATAGTTCTTTTATTCATTGAAAAAATTCTATACTCAGTGTTGCGTTAAATTAATTATATCAAACGAACATGAAATTGTGTGTAAAACTAGCCAAGTATAGTGTTGTGTATATTGCAAGAAAATATGGTGTCGTGTATAGAAAAAGATAATATTGATGTAGCATACCACACACGACATAAAATAAATTAAAAGGAATCTATCTCATAAAATCTAAGGGTGTCACATTATAACCCCATTAAAATGAATTTCTCCCTCTAAATTTATTGGGGTTATAAAAGTTTTAGTACTTGAAAGTTTCTTTCATAGAAACCCAAATCATTAAAAGGAATACAAAAAATTACTTTTAGAAAGGAAAGTTATAATCATAAAAATAACCCAGGTAACTCATAATTGGGTTTCCACATAGGATAAAATAGGTGGGAAGTGAATACCTATATATAGATGAAAAATATAACCATCATGTTCTGATGGAGAATGATATGGAACAAGGTTTAGAGAAAGTTAACAACTAGAAAGTCATAAATATGTAACGATTTCAGTGACCATATCATTCATCAGAAAAGAAGGTATTAAGATATCATTTTGGGTTTTCATGACCCTTTTCCTAAAGTTGAATATTTTTTCATGAGAACAAATACTTACTTGATTATAGAATAATCTCACCACTGTTCGTGCCATGAACAATTTCCACTTCATCTCTTATTTAAGGAAATAAAGTTAAAATTTTCATTCTTTAAGTGTTAGTAGATCATGTGACAGAATGATAGTTCATTCCATTTGTCTCAACAAAACTGTTATCACAGGTAATAAACTGTACATAAGTCCACCTATAGTGAGATAATACATTAATCTAACAAAATCCAAATAGAATACAGCTTATACTATTAATAAATGAACAACTTTAAAATCCTTCCAAAAACAAAAAATATAAAACTTTTTAAATAGGAGAACAAAATCGACATAAAATTTATCTCTCATATCTCATAAGGTAGTTCATGGTTATCAAATTACAAAAATGTGAATACCTTATTCATGTATTCTTGTGAAACATAGTAATAACATGAATTACCATAGAACCTTAGTGAAAACAGGAATTTGTTCAAAATTAACTCTTCCCACACACCAAAAATATAAAAAATTCTATATACAAAAACCATGATATCACTTTGTCCTTATATTAATCATGATCTCGTTAATACTATCAAACATTACATTATCTTCTTATCCATTCATTATGCACATATCATGTGCTTTCCAAATATATTTCAATCACTTTTAATGGTTACTGATACCATATACTTATAGAAAAAAAAATCAATACATAGATATTCCAATATTCCATAATACTATAAAAGAGATACAACAACACAATTTTGGAAGCCCATTACATAGACACTTAATCATTCAACCACTTCATTGTCATACTCAACAACACCTATAGTTATCTCTTGTGATTGGACTATATCATTTCCCTTAAGAGGTTTCTAATGTCAATCATCATCATTAACCCTTGGATTTGGGTATTAGTTAGAATAATTACCTATTTCCTTGCACTTGTATCATTGAAGTGTGGGTGGTGCATTCTCTATAGTATTTTCTCTATTCACATCATTAATAACTTTTTTTACCATTATTTCAGCACTCAACTGCTCGATGACCTTCTTTTCTAGACTTAAAACATTTTATTGTCCCTTTAATACAATCTCCACCATGATTTTTTCCACACTTTGAGCATAAGGAAACATTTATATTCTTTTCCCTATTGTTTTGTTATTTTCCCTTCAACTCCATCTTTCATATCTTGTCAAAACCATGAGATTGATATGTAACACCAACTTTTTTTTCTACCATGATAACACCACACACTATCTCTTCATAGATACTAAAATATCTTATAGTTAATTCCCTTCTAAGACTTTGTTTTAATCTACTTAAGAATTGATCAACTTTACTTTCAGGTTGGATGATAAAATGAGAATCATACCTTGAAAGTCTTGTAAACTTTCACTCGTATGTACCGATGGATTCATCATTCTTTTTCTTAAGCTCACGTAACTCCTTTTATATCTTTTTATGAAGAATATTAAGAAAGTTATTATTGAAAAATGAGTTTTTTAACACATCCCATTCCATGGAATCAATTTCATCTTACTGCCTTGTATTATTGATTAGAGTCAACCACTAGTCTGCTTCACATTCTAAACAATAAATAGCCAAAATAAAGTTTTCATGTTTTTAACAAAGTTGAATGGAAAATATGTTTTCAATGGTACTGATCCATTTTTCATCAATAAGTAGATCATAATACCCACTAAAAGAAGGCGGATATTGCCTCATGAAGTACTCAAGAGAATGGTGTTCCCTTCTTTTGTTATTTGGAAGTCGAGAATGATTCATAGCTTGTGTAAGTATAGAAATAATATTTTTGAATCCATCTCCCATAACATTTGATTTTTTATGAGCAAATCATTGAATTAATCAGTGCATTGATCATTAACACAGTTCCTTTTGGTTCTAACCATTATCTGAAACCCAAAAATAATATTGTGTGAGAAATAAATCATACTATGTAAACAACATAATCAAGGGGGAGTACTTTAAATATATAACGTATTAGGTCTAATCATAGGTTATTCATGATCATTACCATAATTATAGGACTGTCAGAAATAGTTATACATACCCTTAGGGACATACCTATACATACCTTAGAAATATATATAGGTATCTCACTTAAGTTTTCACATCATAGCTTCCATAGGTTGACAAAACTTTCACTCTGATACCAACTATAATGACCCATGATATATGTACATGGACATTACATTTATTTTATGGAATACATAATACATTACACAAATATACACCCAAGTACCTTATTAGTTTAATGTCTTCGGAAACATGGAACAGAATCTTCTATCTTTGTGAAAGATCTTCAAAATCTCCCATAAAGATCTTCCCCTTTTGTTTTCCAACCTAATACTTTTCATTATATCCTGGGAAAAAGAAAAAAAATGGGTGAGACCAAATTCTCTGTAAGGGAAAACATTGAGAACAAAAATCAGACCATGAATATAAGAATGTAAAAACATGAACATAAAGATTAAATATCAAATACATAGGTCATGGAATAAATCTCAGCAGTATGTAAGGCGTAGATCAAAAAAACATTAACCATGATAAAATAGAATTGTTATAAAATGTGGGATTATGGAAAATAAATAATCACATAATATTATTTCCATAGTATCCAACTCATTTCTACCAAGACCATCATAGTGGAAAAAGTTCTTTACTGAACTGGGTTTACCGGTCGTTCCATCCATGTATACATGAACCGAATTTACATGTAATTCCACCCCTGTATTACTGAACTGGATTTACTTTTTATTTCATTCATGTATATCTCAATAGATATAAATCTTTACCCAATGCATTATATGAATATATAGGTACCAACCATCTCATAATTAAATCATTCTTACATGTTCCAGAAAAATATAAATTATTCATCGTAGCAAAACCCAAGAAATAAAATGGGTTTATTAAACATCATTCCATCGTAACATAATCCATATAAAAAATCATTCCATAATTAAAAAAATATATTCATAGTAATAATATTGATAGAAACATTACCCTATTTAATGGATTCATCTTAGATGGAAAATCATTTTGATAAAACACTTGAACTAAATTCTTAAGGAAAATATCCTTTCTTCTGCAAAAAAATTTTTTTCTCAAAATGACATGAAATTTTAAAAGAATATAATTTAATTAAAAATAATGTTTATATAGCTTATAGTAATCATAATTTAATTAAGGCATCATGATACTATAAAAAAATTCATTCATGTTGTTTTATTTAAAAAACATTTATCTCATACTTATGCCCGAAAACTCAAAAAGTACCTCATACTGAAAATAAAAACAAATTCAATTCATATTATTTAGTAAAAATTTACCAATGGGTAAAATTGACATTGAAAATTTATATAAGGATATAAATAAAATTTTGAAATATATATTTTGGAATCATGGATGTGGATGATAAATATAACCCAGTAAATACTTACAAATAAACAACCTCGGATAAATACAAGATTTGAAAAGTTATCCCTTACCTTAGGTCTGATTTCTTCATTATGTGTCCTAAACTCTTGTATAATGGGTCTAAACATGTTTTTAACATGTAATATAACCATGATAATATTTATGATATCATATATGATTAACTTATGACTTCATATTATCTATTTAGTTATCAATTCCATGTTAAAGCAGCATTTTGGGTGATAATCGTTTTATTTATCATACGATTTTTGACTTTTTATTATTAATATTATTAAATAGATCATGATTTAATTACTTCTAAAATTTAAAACATGATTTATATATCATAAATTTTATGTATATAAATATATTTAATAGATATATAAATTAAATGGAATACACCGTTCATGGAGACAGTAGGTCGTACATACGCATGAATGTTGTTTCGGTTTCATTATAGAATTGAATGGAAGCAAGTAAATGACATATATATATACCTAAATAGTGTATTATTATTATGTCATATATTTCATTCTTATTTATTATATATACTTTATAATCATTATTGAATGGTTAATGTGGATAATTAATCTCATCGCGTCGTGGAGACGGTAAGCCGTACGTATGCACGAGCGACGATATCATTCCCTTGATGGTTAAATGTTATGTAATTGGACAGTATATTAATTTTAATGAAATAATATCATTTTATATTCATTATTTACATCCATTATACTCATAAATATATCAATCCAAATTATTTATTCTTGAATAACAAATTACACCATGATGTGGAGACGGTAAGCCAAACGTAGGCACGCATGGTGATATTGTTATTAGTAGGATGGATAAAAGAAGGTATAAGGATGTCCCATAATTATAATAACATATTATCATGTAAAATATACTTTATTTATTAATAAATTATGCGAAAAATATAATAATAAGATGTAGAATATTAAAAAAAATTGAAAGAGGTGATAAAACAATTACCTCTTTTTGGGTTTCTCCTTTTGGTACGCACAAAAGGACTCCTTAAGATGGATTTATTATCAAATGGTGGCCTATAAAATAAATTGAGGAAATTTGGTGGGATATTTGGTTGGGTTTTTTCTGATCCAAGGGTATTTTTATTTTTTATTAAAAGATAAGGAGAGGTTCCCTTTTATAAGAGAGGAGAGGGGCACCTTTGGAAAGTCTTGAAATATTAATTTATTATAAATTCATTTTTGGTTTATAATGATCCCAAACTTATTTATTTCAAATATAATATAAGTATGGGTATCAATACTACAAAAATTTAAATTTATACATGTTTGGATGTTATTTTAAACCTTATAATTTTGATTTGTCCTTATTTAATCTATTTAATTTTATTTGGGGTAATAATATTCTACATAATAAATGGTTAAAGAATTTACTTATTTATTGTCAATTTTCCATAATTAGATACTTTATAAAATTTTAGACCATATTATTTTCACTTTAACATTTTTGGAATGTTTTTTTGGATTTTTAAATAATTTAATAATATGTTATTTCTATAAAATATCAATAGTTTCATTTTTGTAACTATTTATTTTTTTGACTTTTAATAAAATCCCAAAAGAAGATAAACTAGAACCAAAATTTTTAATACACTTCCAAAATTTCATAGGAACCTATAAAATTATTGGAGTTCATTAATTAGTTCATATTATATTTATTAAAATGTTTCTAAAACCATTTATTTGATATTTCAACTAATAAAATAATTTCTACATCCCTATTTGGTCATCGTTTTATTTAATCTATGAAAATTCTAAATAAATTCCAATGATTTAGATTTTTTTATCATTCTATAGAATATTTATTTTTTATGTTTTATCATGTTTTATCAAGTATATCACTATATTAAATTATTATACTTATAAGATATATGAGAGTGACATGGTGTCACCTTATTTAGTTTTACTTATAATTACATCAATTTCATGGAAAAAAGTATATTAAATGAATATATTTTGACACAGAGCTGATATTGGTCGACTTTAATTCATCCAATACAATTTTTTCAGGGTTTAGATTAATTTTATTATCTTTATCATATTGTTAGATAAACTATTTTACTTGATTTAACTTTAACTGTAGTAAATAACAATTACAGTAGTTATTATACATAATATCCAAAAAATAAAAGTAACCAATTGACATTACATAGAGCTGATGATTAAAAATACGGAATCCATTTTTTATAATTTAAAACACATAATTGTTATAAATTAATTTAAAATTATTTCTTGTAGTCAAAACCAAATAGCGGGGTTTTAAGAAGTAAAAACTTATCAAAAGATTGTCATGTGTTTATGCAAAATTTAAATGTGAAATTAATTCCAATAACAAAAATTGTATTAAATTATAAAAATAATAATCTAATTACACTTTAAAACCAACTAAAAATATAATAAAAATGTACAAATAACTTAGAAGAGAAGGTTGTTTTGAATTAAAATGCAGTATTTTTCACTGTTCATCAAAATATCAATTTCTTCAAAAAAATAACAAAATTTCAACCAAGTTAAATTTTAATGTCATACTTCCAAATAAGAAGTTTATTTTTTAAAATATAATATATAAAAGTTTTATAAACTAGATTTAAAATTGGTGTGCCATCAAAAGGATGCAAAACATCATTTTTTGAGAAATACTTCTTTTATCCAAAAAATGGAATTTGTTCTTATATCATGTTCTAGAAAATACATAATATGAATTTAAATGTTATATAAAATTGAAAATTTTGTTAATAATATTCCTAATGTCTAGTTTATATAATATTTTAATAATATATCATTGTTTAGTAAAACTCAGTATTGCGTAAAACGTAAGCTATCGAGGAAGGTCGCTCTTTCATGTAATGCAAGACAAGTCAATGTTGTGTTTAGTGAAATATTACTTTGGTGTTTCATATAACATAATCCAAACATGGTTATTTTATACATTGAAAAAAAATCAATACTCACTGTTTCATGAAATCAATTCTATTAAATGAACTTGAAATTGTGTGTAACATCAGCCTAGTATAGTGTTGTGTATATTGAATGCTAATACAGTGTTGCATATAGCACAACCTAATAATGGTGTAGCATAACACAAAATACATAAACGAAATTAAAAGGAATATATCCCAAAAATTCTTATCTAGTTACATAAATATTTAGTGATAAGAGTAAACATAGTAAAACATACCTAAATTTTGGTAACGTGTAGATTAAGTGGATTCCAAGAAAACACATCCATGTATGGATAATACATGTGGATGTGGCTTTGGAATAATTTTTCCTTAGGGTAATAACCTCAAAAACAACGCATGTGGATTGAATCAATCTTCACCTGGAGCATTACAATGAGTCCTCGTTGAACACCAATTTTGACACTAATAATTAATATTATTTGGTAAATTAACATGCTCCTAACGAACCATTATTAAGGGGTAAAATAATATAATATTTTTTAATAGTAAATTGATTATGGATAACTTATATTGAAACTTATAAATTCTTAAGTTAACTAATATTTTCCATTTATGTGTTATCTCTTTATGTTCATGGTTTACCATTTTTCTGTTTAACAGTATAAAAATTACCATCCTAAGTTTTTCAATTTCTTTTAGTCAATGGGTTGAAATGGGAGAAACCAAGTCAACAACCAATGTGATGGGACATATAATGACTACCCAAATGAGATTCCCAACCTAATGGGAATAGGGTTCTATAACATCATGATAATACTTTATCAATTAACTCAATTTTTGAATAGATCCCTGAATCAAAAGGAATAGCCACATCCCCTGAGTGAAGTGAAATTTGAAATTTAGACCATTATATGATAAAGGACTTTTACTATCAGTGGATATAATAACCCCTTAATAACAGAACAATGGAATAATTCCATTGAAAATATCATCCCTAACCTTCAATGATATAAAAAGGATAAGGTTTTTTTGGTTGTTTTTCATATGGAGGGAGAATCTAATAAATGGTTGGATTTAATAAAAAATATCAATCCTATTGAGTAGATCTATGTTATGGAGTGGAAGGAATTATATAAAATAAATAAATACTTTCCTTGCACTCTTCAATATAAAATTTAGAGAGATTCCCTTAACCTCAATTAAAAAGTAGACGAATCCATTGGAGAATATGAAAAAAACATCACAATAATTAAATAATGCACCTTTAGATCTTTCATTGACCTTTAAAGTAAATTTGAAAAATAATTTGGCTGGATAAGACGAACAAAATACTTAGTTATTTAATACTTTTATAGCTAAGAATAAATTTTCCAATTTTACCACAATGATTATATAGAATTTGATGAATCTCAAAAATCTCATAGGTCTGGAGATAAGAAGTAGAGGCTGGATCTTAATATTTTCTATAAAATGGAAATATATCATGGGGTAAGAAATTAAAATATCCCTCTTGTAAAAAGTTTTCACAGAAACATCCCAATAATTTCCTAAAGGGGGTAAGGAAATTCTTTAGGTATAGGAATAAAGGGAACCTAGCTAGTGATTATCGATGGGAGAAACTCATTAGTGTGATTGAAGAAAGAAATACTATAATAAACCCTTATAATGTTTTAATATATTTCAAATGTAAGTAATTGGAACACTATTTAAATCAATGCACTAATCTTAGGGGTTTTTATGACAACCAATAATAATATTCTCTAAGGCCTAGAGAGTAAGGGTGAGCTTATTCCATCACAACTATTGAGGTGGATACCAATGATGAAGTAGTGACATGCATGTTTATTATTAATTAAGGATAGAAGAGGTAATATTTTATTCTATTTATATGATTTATTTTCTATCAATCATGTTTAGTTGAACTATTTAAACACCACCTCAAAATATGGAATTCAAGTTATCAGTGAAGGAAAAAAAGGAATCAATTGTTGCATCCCAAGTATATAAAACATCCCCTATCAAAATTTGTGGCATTAAGTTCCTATAAAAACTTGTGATACTCCCTTTAGTAGAATAAAATTATATTATAGGAATGGATTTTCTTTCCTTATATAGAGATAACATAAATTTTAGAGAGAGGGAAATTAACCTCTGTATAAAAAATTTCCCTTTGATTCTATACAAGTGTAAGGAGGATGATGAATCTCCTTTGGTATTATTAACATAAGAATTGATATTATTTAATTATAAGAAACAATTTCTAGATTCAACTATTGATACTAAGGAAAATATCATCCTTGATGACATGCCCATTGTGAGAGAATACACTGATGTTTTTTTGATGAATTTTTTTATATTCCTCCTATCTGAGACATTTGGTTGTCAATAAAACTTATACAATATCTTTTCAAGTATTCATGACATTATATAGAATGGACACTATTGAACTTTAAGAGAGGAAGATGTAGCTAGAGGATAATCGTGATAAAGGGATTATATTCCCATGTTCATCACCATTGAGTACACTAATCATTTTCATCAAGAAGAGAGATGGGTCAGTACACCTTTTCATTCATTATCATGGGTTAACAATATCATGATAAAGAAAAAGTATCCTCAACCAAGGATTTATGACTTGTTTGACCAACTATGTGGAACCTAATTATTCACTATGGTGGATATTCAGTTATGATATTATCAAGTAATTTTGAAGGAGGAACATATCCCCAAGACAACATTCCATATAAGGTTTGGGTACTACAAGTTCATAGTGATTCAATTTGGACTCACTATTTCTCCTACTATGTTCATGGAATTAAAGAGTATAGTATTTATGGATTTCCTTGAAAAAAAAATTGGTAATATTTATTGATGATATTATCATCTAATAAAAGGTAAATTATCAACATGAGGAGTTTTTTAATATTGTAATTGAGAAATTTCATAAAGAAAAGGTGTATGAAAAGTATTGTAAATGTACATTTTTAATGGAGAAAGTAACATTACTAGAGAATGTTATCACTAGTAAAGGGATATCTATGTATCCTTCAAAAATAGAGTCAATTTATGGATTTCCAATACCAACTTTTATCATTGATTTATGATAAGATTCTCATGATTTTCAATCACACTAACCAAGTTAATTCCAAATGGAGTCAAGTTTTTATAGACAGATGAATGCAAAGATATCTCTAAAGAGTTAATTAAGAGGATAATCACTACACTTTTACTTAGATTGCCCAAAATTGGGGATGGATTTTTTATATTTACTGATTCAACCAAAAAGGTATTAGGTTGTGTACTAATGAAATATTATAATCTGATAGCATATTCGTACCTCTAATTAATGATCCATGATAAAAAAAATTCCTAATTAATGATATGGAATTGGAAAAAATAATCTTATCAATGAATATTTGGTGACAATAGATTTATGGAGAGAAGTGTGACATATATATGGTTCATAAAATTCATAAGTATATATTCACACAAAAGGATCTCAATATGTTCTAATGAAGATGGTTAGAGCTGATAAAGGATTATAATTGTTCACTCCATTACCATCCTAGTAAGGAGAACTATAATAACCCATTATTTTCAAACATGGATAGTGTATATTAATATAAGAATATTCATTACATAAAATAAAGATCCATACTAGAATAGTCTAGGTCTTGTGCCTTTGAAATCTTGGATTCATAAACAACTGTTTCATAAATGATCAACATCATCTCTTACTAAGTTATTTTTAACTATCACTCTTCTTAGATATATCATACTATATATATTTCATCATAACCTAAGGAAAGGAAACATAATAAAGGGAGATATTAGATTCTTAGTAAGGGTAAAAAAGGGAGATATCAATGATAACTTAAGCTTAACATGAACATAATGTTATGAGGACATGAACATACTATTTGAAAATCATACACTTTATATCATAAATCATAATCTTGAGTCCTGGAAAAAATCATCATAGTTCATAAGACATGAATCATAAAGAAATCAAAGAACATGATTCATGATATCATAACATTGGAATACTAAATAAGATTGTGGTATACACATAAGTATAAAAATTAATTTCTTTATTATCCAATGATCATTTTGAAGACTATCATACTAGAATGGGTTCACTCTCTAAACCATCGTAGTAGTCAAGGTTTACTCCCAAGAATAGCATAGTGGAAAAATTATCTTAAAAATTGGGTTCACTCACCATTAAAGTACTATTTATCTCATGAGATATCTATCTTTACCCAATGAATTGGGGGGATATATAGGTCCAACCAATCCTTGGTTATAATGAAACTGTCCTCCATGGTTGTAATGTAACTGCCACCCTTGGTTATAAAATAACCACCATCCTTGGTTATAATGTAACAAGTATACTTAGTTATAATGAAACCCATATAACATAATTAAAATCCAAAATATTTGTTCCACAATATAATAAAACATTCATCATATCATCACATCATGACTCATGTAAACAAAATGGGTTTTATAAGCATTTCATTGTTTCACTATAACAAAACCCATTGAAAATAAATGGGTTACATATAAATCTCATCAAAATAAATATTAAAAATCGTAAAAAATAATAATAATGTTATAGTTGGATAATATCTCTTGTAAACCATAATTAACATCAAATTTTGTTATCATATATGAAATTCTTTTTAAAACATCACCGAAATATTTCTTGATGAGAATAACATTTCCCTTTTGAAAGGGAATTTTAAAAAACAAATAATTTCAAAATATTTTTGAAACAATTTATTTAAAAATATTGTTTGATACATTTAAATTATTCTTCAAACCATTAATTGGTCATGATAGAGGTAAATTTCATTCATATGGTATTGGTTAAAAGAAAACAACCCTTTCACATTTTTAGTAAAAATTCAAAGAGTGGCTCATTCGTAAAATGAAAAGAAAAATCCTATTAACATTTTTTGTAAAAATTAAAACATGAGTAAACATGACTTTAAAAATTAATATGATAATATTAAAACTTTCTTTAAAATATTTTTAGAAACATAAATATGGAGGAAAACGTTTTTTTGACCAAAGAGTGAAATAATGTCAGTTGTCCATAAAGAAAATTCCAGTAACTTGAGTACTTAATGTGAGAAAAATTAATGGAAAGAATGTATTTACAAAAACTAATGATAAAGGAAGAAAATTAATGAGTTTTTTTAGAATATAATAAATAATCATTTAAAAACTATTCATAAATAATCCTAATAAACTATGAGATTTTAACATAAACCCCTCTACTGCTTTCATAAAATTGGAATCCTTATCCCCATGAAACAAAAAATATTGAATGGATATTTAAATACAAATATATTTCATAATAAGAATAATATAATATATTAATGGTATGTATATACACCATATAAAATAAACAAGTGGTGAATATGGGATGTGTCTCATAGAAATAAAATTGAGATGAGAATCCTTTACCTTAGATCTGAATTCCTTTATACACATTGGAACCTCTTGTGTAATAGAAATATATTTTCTATAAATATATTAAATAACCTTACTAATATATATAATACCATATATTATTTACTTATAACTAGTTATCAACCATTTTTTAACACTTATTTATTAAAATCACTTTTTCCGGTGATATCTCCTTCGTTTTTCATGTATGTTTTGGTTTAGTAGTTTTGGTCCTTGTATTTTGATCACGGTTCCAAAATATCTAGAATTTCAATCATTATATAAATATAATATATATTAAATATATATATTTTAATATTCATTCATTAAATATAGATATATAAAAATAAATTATATCATTCATTGAGATGGTATGTCGTTTGTACGAATGAGTGATGTTTCCATTTTTTGAAGGATGAAAATAAATAAATAAAAATGATGAATCAAATTTAAATATTCATTATGAAGTGCCCAGATCAGTGTGAATCACTGAGAGGGGGAGGGGGTGAATCAGTGATCCCTTAAAACTTTTTACTAATTGATTCTTTATCAATTAAACCTCTATGGCTGGTTAAAGCCTCGATCCACTCTTCTTGTATCTCTCACCTTTCCACGAATGATGCAGTAAATGTAAAGGCACTGGACACAAGGATTTATAAGGTTCGGCACCAAAGGCCTACGTCCTTGCCATGTTGGTTATACACCCCAACATGGTTTCTTCCATTATAATCTGTTAGTATTACAATTGTCGATACAGAGTCCCACTGTATCTCTCCTGAGTCCCACAGGAGGGTCTTTATACTGCGTCTCACACTGTTACCAGAGTCCCACTGGCCTGCTCCAGAATCCCACTGAAGACTTCTTCCGCCCTGAGTCTCATAGGGGGCTTCTCCTGGCTCCTCGAGTCACACGAGTAGCTCTTCTTCTCTTTAGCTTTTCAAGTATCTTCAGCAGTCTGGGATAAAGACTGCTGGCCATGGTCTGTACCTCTGCTCACTTGTGATGAACAGGTCTTCTCGTCTTGCTCAGGATTTATCTCCTTTCTTCTAAGGATGACCTGGCCTCTCTCTTCAAGAATCTTCAACAGCCTCTGAAAAGGTCTGTTGGTCTTGCTCAGCACTTCTGATCACTTCAGTTGATCAGGCTCTTCTCAATTACTGAAAACTCAGACAACTGATATCTTTAACTTCAGTCTGGCTTCTGTCTGACTTCACATCAACTTCATGCACTGAGTGCATGGCATCTCTAAACTCTTCAAGAACTCCTGGTCTTGGTCAACTCAGATGCACACAACCAGATTTGAGTTGGTTCACGTGTGCACGTACATGCGTGCAAGCATGCACTCCCCTTCTTCTTCTCTTGGTGCAATAAACCCACAAAGGGTGTAACACTTTTAGCACACACCTTCTTCTTGTCCTTCACATATTTTATTCCTTTTGATTACACACTTAAATGTGTGTTGTACTTTGTGTGAGTGTCTTCTACTTCTTCTAAGTGTGTTCACTCCACTTAGTGCACACACTAGGTTCGGCCTACTTGTTTTTGTTTGCTCACCGAACTTCTTTGTTCACATAGAAAACACAAGGTGCAAGCCTTGCCTTCCACTTCTTGCACAAACTTAGGCTTCACCCTCCTTGTCTCTTAGCACACACTTGTTTCACTTTAGCACACACATGAGTTGGCCTCCTCCTCTTCTTGTTGCACACACACACTTTAGTGTTCTTTTAGTTTGTTCTTCAAAGTGTGCACCCACAAGGGCTACGGCCTCCTCTTGTCCACTTTGCACACAAGGCACTAAGGCCTCGGCCTTCCTCTTCACTTGCCACACACAACATTGTGTAGTTCTCGGCCTCTCCTTCTTGCACACACCCAAGACTATGGACTTCACTTCTTTTAAGCACACCCAAGGCTCGGGCCTTCCTCCTCTCCTTGCACACACACACTAGGTGTGCCTTGTCTTCACCCGAACCACTACCGCATTGGAGGCGCGCAAGTGGTGTGCCCTTCTTCTCTTCACAGCCGCACAAGGTGAACTGGCAAGGTGTGAGGTGCAAGGGCCTCCTCCTCTTCTCAACCGCCGTGAAAGTGTGCAAGGTGCAACACCACGGGCTCCTTCCTCCTGCCACGCAAGTGTGCGGGCAGAGAGGGTGGCAAGAGACTCAAGCGCGCAAGTCTGCGGCTCGGCTCCTTCCTGTCGCGCAAGGGGTGCGCGCAGGGGACTTCCCTTCACCTCTTTTGTGCAAGGGATACGCAAAAGGGACTTCACGAATCCAAAGATGGCTTCGGGCTTCTCTGCCGCTCAGGGGACGCGCAGCTCAATTCTTCGCAAGGCAAGGCACTCGCGGGACTCCACAAAGTTTCAACAAGCTTCTCCAATGCCTCGAGCTCTCCTTTTATAGGCAGAGGAATGCCTCATCCCATCCGCGTGATAAAACTTTGAACTCCCGAAGATTTAGGGTCTTTCAAAATCTTTCCAAATCTTGAATCTTTCCTCTGTTTCCACGCGGGTCTCTTCCTTTATTTTTTCCTCTACGTGCATGCGACATAGAACGCATGCATGGCCTTCGGTTAAGGATAATCCATGCAAAGAATAAACCTCATAGCCTCTAAAACGTTGTTTGCCTCGGCCGAACTCCAATTTTCTCCATTCAACGCGTGCATGCATATTTTATTGCATGATTGTGTTCATACGTCTCATACGAACTCCATGGATGCTTCAGCTCGATTTATGGTGGTCGGGATCTCAAAATCCGTTGTCGGGAGGCGCCTGGTTTGAAGGAGGAGTCGCGGGTGGCCTCGGGCGAGCTCAAGGTAGAGGACGACTCCTCAACCGTCAGATACGGAGTTGAGAAGACATCGGACGGCCGCGATCAGAAGATCTCGCACGGGATCGATCGTGCGGTCGAGATCTGGCGCGCGATCGATCGAGCGGCCAGGATTCGCTCCGCGGCAAAATCCCGCGTCCCACATCGAAACGGAGGCCGGTTTTTTCGTGGTTTATCACCCAAGCGCTCCCCCCTTCACCGCAATTGAACTTCTCCCCTCTCGGTGTCGCCCCGCACCGAGTTCTCTCTGCGGGCGCGCTCTTGCGCCCACCCCTGCCACTCGGACGCGCTACTAGCGCCCTCTATGCGCTCTCGCGGGCGTGCTCCTGCACCCCTGCCGCCCGGGCATGACACCCTTGCGTGTCCTCTGCCGCCTTGGGTTTTCCCCACGGGTTCCCCCTTGGGCGTGGCGCCTTAGGCTCACATGCCTTGGGGTTGAACCCTCAAGGTGTCCACGGCTGGCCAATTTTTTGGCAAATGAAGTGTTAAACACTTTTTTTAAAAAAACAAGTATCCTGTTTATATAAAATGTCAAATTCCATTCATCTTCCAAGCCATTCTCCCTTCTTCATTTCTTCTCATCTCTTCTTCTTAGGAATTCCACAATCCTCCTCACATATACTCAATACATAGAATGTGGAATTCCCGAAGGGTCTTCTTCATCAACCGAGCTCCTTAATCAAATAGATTCTTCAATGTTCTTCAATGATCTAATCAGAGATAAAATTGGATCTTCTTCAAATTCACATGCACTAAGTGATAGTGCATGGACTTCTTTAATACACTTAATTCACTTAGAAGTTGTGGATGGATCATCTTCTAACTCCTCGTGCATTGTCAATACAATGCATGGTCTTCTATCATTGTTGTGACTTTGTATCCAGTTGATACAAGTTCTTGAAACTTAATAATCAGCTCAAAAATAATCTGATGTAATGATGATGCCCCATCATCATCTATTCTTCAAGTGGTATAACTTAGTATCATCTTGATACAAGTATTGAAACATTAAGATCAGTTCTACAATCGTCTAATATAAACATGGATGAATGTTTCAACCATAAACACTTATGCCACTTAGTGAATCTCCTAAGTGACATTCATCTTAACACAATGGACATCCTCCATTCATCACCAACACCATCATAGCCTTTTTCATTCACATATTGAAACTCCTTGACATCCATCCATTCATTCCTTGACAACAACATACCTCATTGACAACAAATGCAACACAGTTCACTTCAATCTCCCCCTTTGTATTTATTGTAAATACACTTCTTCAGCACATATGAATGGGTCAATATGTGTGCCAATCTTTTCTCCCCCTTATTGGCAATAAAATGCAAAGGTGTGGTGTGGTTCACTTTCAAAAATCTCTTCCTCCCTTTGAAAAGTATTTTCTTGAAAAACACTGAGAGAGGGATGATGTCACATGTTCTCTTTAGCAAAGAACCTTTAGTAAATCAACTCTATGTCTACTTGGGCTAACCCGGTGTAGAAAACAAGAGTGATGTAACCAAGGTACTCAATGATGTCCAACATTCACTGTACATGTGAGATCATGCTCCAAGGGGTTGAAAGTTTTCAGATATAACAATATATTGCTAAATCCTGCACATACTTCACAAGACTCATTAGAAAGTTCAGTGCAAAGATAAAGCTCCCCCTTTCAACCATTTGTCTTCAAACAATACTCCCCCTCAATTGTCATGATGAATACAATTAAGAAACAAGGGATGAAAGTATGATTGGAATACCTTCACTTTTCTCAAGATGATATTAAATTAAGAATACCATCTTCTTCAGATTGGCTCCCCCTCAAGGGGTGCACTCCATTCTGTCCAAACCATCCTCCAGTTGAGAATGATCATCATCTTCAATTCCCTGTAATGTTAGCACATGTAAATACAAGTGATTAGGGAATAAGATGGAACCTCCTTGGTTCATCAATGTGAACAACAAGGTTGAGAAGATTCTCTCAACCGAGATGTCCCATTTTCACCATTCTTCACACTTGCACATTTGATCTTCAATGATGTTTGTGCTGGTGTGGATCTCAATAAATCTTCATGTGAAATATTCTTCTTCCCTTTTGCCTTAGCAATTGCCAGAACTTCATCTTCAGCTCTTTGTAGATCTTTGGCAAGTTGCAACTGATTTGGCCATATGAGTAACAAATCGTTTGGAAGTGTGGCGTCAGTTCTGGAAGTTCCACATGGTTCTTTTGATGCTTTCAAGCTACCTTTCTTAGGCAACTTGTTTTCAATCAATCCCTTATGCTTCTTCTGGATTGATTGTCTATTTGAGTCCAGTCTGCCTCTATTGAATTTCATGGCTTGTTTACAAAGATCCATGATATATCCTTTCTTTCCACAGTAGAATCATGTTTTCTACTTGGTGGTCCTTCTGGATGCATCACCCTTCTTGGATTTCAAATCCAAGGTCTTCTCTTCCTTTTTCATAATATTCTTGGGAGCATCTTCCACTTTCTTATTCTTGCTTCCCAAGGATTCTTTCTGAGCCAGGTTCTGTGATCGTTTATTCTTTTTTGCTCTGGATACAGTTGGAGATTGACATGTATCTTTTTGACCACTTTTGCAATCATCCCAAGTGTTGTCAAGTAATCCAAATCTATTTGCAGTAAACAGATGTCTCTGGACCTGTGGATGCTGCTTCTTTTCTTCTGGCTTGCTCCCCCTAGGCATGGGCTTCCTCTGTGCTTTGGCATTCAGTGGATTTTACCAACAATCCTTTGCACAATGCCCATACTTGTTACAACACCAACATTGACCCACAAATCTTGACCTTTTGATTCCTTCTGATTCTAGGGTACTTGTCTTGAATTGTTGTGCTGCTTCAGGAGAGCTTTCTTTCTTCATTGTCTTCATCCATACTTGTTTGGAATTATTCTTCCATCCTGCACTTTTTGTGGAAACACAATTAGAAGCATTAGTACAAGATGGGATGGATGGTACCTTTCTTTTAGAAGATGTTGCCCTTTTATTAGAGGATGTCCTTCTTTTGGAATCATCCTTCTCAATGCACACTTGTGTAGCCACATTTCTACTTTTAGCTGACTGGGAGGATTCAGCTTTGGGTGATTGCTGATTTTTCAATATCACCTCTAGTTCTAAGCATTTCATGTTAAGGGAGTTCTTCTCATCCTCAACAGTTCTTATCCTTCCTTCCCAATTTTCATTCAGCTGTTCTAACTGGTCTTCATGTACCTTCTTCAATTCTAGCAATGAATTGTCAATCTCCATCACCAATTTGACTTTGTCTTCGAGTTGAGCATCTCTGACATTCATTGACACTTTATGCCTCTTTTCCAGTGCATGGAAAACATCTTTGACCAGTATCATAAATAATTCTTTCTCAGAAAGGCTTATTTTCAATTCTACAGCAGTGTCTTCATATCTTTCATTACAAAGAGAAACGATTTCATCTTTAGCCTTCACCAGCTTTCTGAGAGTGTTGTTTATGCCAACCCTTTTTGCCAATTGGACTTCCAGAGAATTAGCTTCATCTTCTAGATGTAATTTTTCTTCTTGAAGGTCAAGGACGCCTGTAGCTATACACATTGCCACTTCCTTGGGGACTGTCTTCTGAAGATATTTGATTGCATTTAGAAGATCATTGTTTCTTCCATCCTCATCACAGCTAGAGCAGGCTTCATCAGATGAATGATAAAAGGAATTGTCATCTGATGTGACTTTCACATTTCTTTCCTTAGAAGGAGTTTCTCTGATTGCAGCAACCTTCTTCCTCATCTTCTTTGCCTATTTCTTCATTCTGTTTTTCAGAGTCTTGGAAGATATCTCCATTGTAGGTTGTTCTTTAATTTCCTCAAATCTGCACTCCATATAGACTCCCTTGGATCTTTTAGAGGTAACCTCGCTCTGATACCAATTGAAGTGCCCAGATTAGTGTGAATCACTGAGAGGGGGAGGGGGTGAATCAGTGATCCCTTAAAACGTTTTACTAATTGATTCTTTATCAATTAAACCTCTATGGATGGTTAAAGCCTCGATCCACTCTTCTTGTATCTCTCACCTTTCCACGAATGATGCAGTAAATGTAAAGGCACTGGACACAAGGATTCACAAGGTTCGGTACCAAAGGCCTACGTCCTTTCCATGTTGGTTATACACCCCAACATGGTTTCATCCATTATAATCTGTTAGTATTACAATGGTCGATACAGAGTCCCATTGTATCTCTCCTGAGTCCCACAGGAGGGTCTATATACTGTGTCTCACAGTGTTACCAGAGTCCCACTGGCCTGCTCCAGAATCCCACTGAAGACTTATTCCACCCTGAGTCTCACAGGGGGCTTCTCCTGGCTCCTCGAGTCACACGAGTAGCTCTTCTTCTCTTCAGATTTTCAAGTATCTTCAGCAGTCTGGGATAAAGACTGATGGCCTTGCTCTGTACCTCTGCTCACTTGTGATGAACAGGTCTTCTCGTCTTGCTCAGGATTTATCTCCTTTCTTCTAAGGATTACTTGGCCTCTCTCTTCAAGAATCTTCAACAGCCTCTGAAAAGGTCTGTTGGTCTTGCTCAGCACTTCTGATCACTTCAGTTGATCAGGCTCTTCTCAATTACTGAAAACTCAGACAACTGATATCTCTAACTTCAGTCTGGCTTCAGTCTGACTTCACATCAACTTCAGGCACTGAGTGCATAGCATCTCTAAACTCTTCAAGAACTCCTGGTCTTGGTCAACTCAGATGCACACAACCAGATTTGAGTTTGTTCACGTGTGCACGTACATGCGTGCAAGCATGCACTCCCCTTCTTCTTCTCTTTGTGCAATAAACCCACAAAGGGTGTAACACTTTTAGCACACACCTTCTTCTTGTCCTTCACACATTTTATTCCTTTTGATTACACACTTAAATGTGTGTTGTACTTTGTGTGAGTGTCTTCTACTTCTTCTAAGTGTGTTCACTCCACTTATTGCACACACTAGGTTCGGCCTACTTGTTTTTGTTTGCTCACCCAACTTCTTTGTTCACATAGCAAACACAATGTGCAAGCCTTTCCTTCCACTTCTTTCACAATCTTAGGCTTCTCCCTCCTTGTCTCTTAGCACACACTTGTTTCAATTTAGCACACACATGAGTTGGCCTCCTCCTCTTCTTGTTGCACACACACACTTTAGTGTTCTTTTAGTTTGTTCTTCAAAGTGTGCACCCACAATGGCTACGGCCTCCTCTTGTCCACTTTGCACACAATGCACTAAGGCCTCGGCCTTCCTCTTCACGTGCCACACACAACTTGGTGTAGTTCTCGGCCTCTTCTTCTTGCACACACCCAAGACTATGGACTTCACTTCTTTTAAGCACACACAAGGCTCGGGTCTTCCTCCTCTCCTTTCACACACACACTAGGTGTGCCTTGTCATCACCCGAACCACTTCCGCATGGGAGGCGCGCAAGTGGTGTGCCCTTCTTCTCTTCACATCCGCACAAGGTACACTGGTAAGGTGTGAGGTGCAAGGGCCTCCTCCTCTTCTCAACCACCGCGCAAGTGTGCAAGGTGAAACATCGTGGGCTCCTTCCTCTTGCCACGTAAGTGTGCGGGCAGAGAGGGTGGCAAGAGACTCAAGCGCGCAAGTCTGCGGCTCGGCTTCTTCCTGTCGCGCAAGGGGTGCGCGTAGGGGACTTCCCATCACCTCTTTCGCGCAAGGGATGCGCAAAAGGGACTTCACGAAGCCAAAAATGGCTCCGGGCTTCTCTGCCGCTCAGGGGACGCGCAACTCAATTCTTCGCAAGGCAAGGAACTCGCGGGACTCCACAAAGTTTCAGCAAGCTTCTCCAATGCCTCAGGCTCTCGTTTTATAGGCAGAGGAATGCCTCAGCCCATCCGCGTGATAAAACTTTGAACTCCCGAAGATTTCGGGTCTTTCAAAATCATTCCAAATCTTGAATCCTTCCTCTGTTTCCACGCGGGTCTCTTCCTTTATTTTTTCCTCTACGTGCATGCGACATAGAACACATGCATGGCCTTCAGTTAAGGATAATCCATGTAAAGAATAAACCTCATATCCTCGGCAACGTTGTTTGCCTCGGCCGAACTCCAAGTTTCTCCATTCAACGTGTGCATGCATATTTTATTGCATGATTGTGTTCATACGACTCATACGAACTCCATGGATGCTTCGGCTCGATTTATGTTGGCAGGGATCTCAAAATCCATTGTCGGGAGGCGCCTGGTTTGAAGGAGGAGTCGGGGGTGGCCTCGGGCGAGCTCAAGGTAGAGGAAGACTCCTCAACCGTCGGATCCGGAGTTGAGAAGACATCGGACGGCCGCGATCACAAGATCTCGCGCGGGATCGATCGTGCGGTCGAGATCTGGCACGCGATCGATTGAGCGGCCAGGATTCGCTCCGCGGCAAAATCCCACGTCCCACATCGAAACGGAGGCCGGTTTTTCCGCGGGTTATCACCCAAGCACTCCCCCCTTCACCGCAATTGAACTTCTCCCCTCTCGGTGCCACCCCACACCGAGTTCTCTCTGCGGGCGCGCTCTTGCGCCCACCCCTACCACTCGGGCGCGCTACTAGCGCCCTCTATGCGCTCTCGCGGGCGTGCTCCTGCGCCCCTGCCGCCCGGGCGTGACACCCCCGCGTGTCCTATGCTGCCTTGGGTTTTCCCCACGGGTTCCCCCTTGGGTGTGGCGCCTTAGGCCCACATGCCTTGGGGTTGAACCCTCAAGGTGTCCACAGCTGGCCAATTTTTTGGCAAATGGAGTGTTAAACACTTTTTTTTAAAAAAAGTATCCTATTTATATAAAATGTCAAATTCCATTCATCTTCCAGGCCATTCTCCCTTCTTCATTTCTTCTCATATCTTCTTCTTAGGAATTCCTCAATCCTCCTCACATATACTCAATACATAGAATGTGGAATTCCCGAAGGGTCTTCTTCATCAACCGAGCTCCTTAATCAAATAGATTCTTCAATGTTCTTCATTGATCTAATCATAGATCAAATTGGATCTTCTTCAAATTCACATGCACTAAGTGATAGTGCATGGACTTATTTAATCCACTTCATCCACTTAGAAGTTGTGGATGGATCATCTTCTAACTCCTCATGCATTGTCAATACAATGCATGGTCTTTTATCATTGTTGTGACTTTGTATCTAGTTGATACAAGTTCTTGAAACTTAATGATCATCTCAACAATATTCTGATGTAATGATGATTCCCCATCATCATCCATTCTTCAAGTGGTGTAACTTAGTATCTTCTTGATACAAGTATTGAAACATTAAGATCAGTTCTACAATCGTCTGATATAAACATGGATGAATGTTTCAACCATAAACACTTATGCCACTTAGTGAATCTCCTAAGTGAAATTCATCTTAACACAATGGCCATCCTCCATTCATCACCAACACCATCATAGCCTTTGTCATTCACATATTGAAACTCCTTGACATCCATCCATTCATTCCTTGACAACAACATACCTCATTGACAACAAATGCAACACAGTGCACTTCACATTATTATATCATATATTATATTTATAAATTAATATACCCATATTTCCATCCACATAAAACCTAAATGAGAAATTAATCATTTTAATTCCTGGGGTAGTAGTCTGTACAAATGCACAATTGACCTTATCATTTTCTAATGGTTTTAAAGGTAAAAAGTTTGATATGATATTATAATTACAGAAGTATAAATATGTCATAATTATCATATATAACCATTAAATCTATCATAATATCAATCCATAAAATATGGTGATGATAAAATAATTTTATCACTACGGGGAGATGGTTAGTCGTACATAAGCACTAGCAATATTTTCACTTTTTATTTTATGTAAATCGGGTTAATATAGGTGGTTTCATTATCATAATTATATTTAATTATATTTAGGATAAGTAATGTATTATTTTTGTACGAATATAACATATTTACATGATTTAAAATAATAATTAAAAAGAAGGTGATCGATTAAGGCGATTACATGTTCTTTGAAATAACTCTTTTATATATCCTATTAAGGGATCTATGGTTAGTCTTTTTGGAAGACCATCACCACTATAAAGTGTATATGAAAGTGGATAAGAGAAAATATTATATCTTGGTCAATCTATTAGACTCAAAGTCGTTTAATGAAGTGAAAAGAGGGGTTCCCTTTCATAATTTAGGGGAGGGGCGCCAATGGAATTTCTTTAAAGAATTAAATATATTAAAGTAATTATCAAGAAAAATGGTCCCAAATGGAATATAAATGAGAAAGTGATAAACGTTTTAACCATTATTATCCCCAGTTTACTCTTTTAATATTTTTATAATTTTTATGTAATTTAATAAAACATTAGTTTTATAAAATATTATTATTTCAAATTTTAAAACTATTAAATTAATTTGACTTTAAATACATAAAGAAAAAATTGGAATATGAATATGATTCTTTAAAATAAAACTACTATGTCTTTTTCATCTGAAATATTTGTGGAACACATTTAATAACTAAATTTATATTATTTTTAATAAAATTAATATAATATATTATATTATATTGTTAATTAGAGAAATAATTCCTTTTGTGTTGCATAAGAATTTAAGGTCATTATATAATTTCTAAAAATAAAAAATAAATTTATTTATTGAAGATAATTTTATTAATCTCAAAATAAAGACTTAGATTCATTCATAAATTCCTTTTTTCCTTTTTTGGAAACATAAGATATTTTTAAAATTAATAGAGTAACAATTTGTTACTTTCCTTGATTTAAATACTTTTTGACACCAAATTACACATGTCACGAGAGAGGTTGAATAAGGAACAACTAATTTTAATTAAAATGGAGAAAAAAAAGGTCCAAACTCCACTTAAGGGACAAGGTTTGTGAAGGTATCTACCTTTTCGAAAGGGTGTAACTCACAGAAGTCCCTACACACAAAGACGTTTGAAATTAACCTCCATGAAGTGTAAATATGGATTTGTGGAACCCCATTTTATTAGGCTCCCTGGCTATGTGGAGGTTTTATGGTAACCTTTACATAGCATCACTCTGGTTTGCAAAGCTCAGTCCTACTAGTGAATCCCAAAATGTGTCATGAGGGTCCACGTCTTTAATGAAACATATACTCTTTCATATACTGGGCCTATAAATATCCCTTATTCCTGACTGTTAAGGGTACAAGCCCTTTTGTATTCAAAGAAAAGATATGAATTTATGATACTCAAAATCTCCACAAATGAGAGAATGTGTAGACCTCCGAAGGTACCCATACCTTGTGAAACCACCTCCCATGGGTTTTTGAGAACCCAAATCAATGGAAGAGATGCCTTTAATGAAGATCATTAGACTAAGTAGAAGAAAAAATCCCTTTAGGGCCCTTAGGGTTTCACGAGGCACCTATCCTTCATTAAACCAACCCCTTGGTAACCAAGACTTTACATTGAGGAATTGGAACCCTATTTCATGAAGCATGATCCTTCATGAGACCCCTAACCTTCATAAGTACCATGAGATTCAAAATAACCTCCTCCGTAAATCCCTAACCTTAATAAAGAACCTCCTTTGGGAATACCAAGGGTGTATCCTTCCATCCAATTCCCAATAGTGGACGTTGAGTGCCCAGGACCCCATTGCTAATATGGGACCAGTTTTTCCACACTCAAAATGCATTTGTGACCAGTTCCACTAACTCATGTTTCTTCCCACTCATGGCATTTCTTGGGCCTCCATCTTACCTTTTTCTTCTAATAAAAGGTACCCTAATGCCTATTGATCCTAAGAATATTTTCCCAAACACTGAGTCTATTTATGGGAACTCCTCCCAAGTTGTTCCAGTTCCATGTACCACCAAGAGGTGTATGAGTAGTGGTCATGTAATCCATAGAGATGGAATACTTGAGGAACAATTCTTACCAGTCTTGTTAGAGGGTCCACATGTTGGATCTTCCGCATGCCTTGACCTGGTCCCCTTCAAGGGGTAATACCCAACCACGTCTGATCTACGTGATGTAAGACATCCTATATCCACATCCTAGTTATACAATATTAAAATACATGAAACAATCCTTGGCACATTATGTAAAATTGTATCCTTACCCTGTGTGATAAACACATGATTCCCAATTGATGATTGACATGGGATAACCCCACACCTCTTGACCTGTGTGACAAATACTAGATAAACCATGTAAGATCATCATGGGATGCCACCTTCTCTCCCACCAAGGGACAATCTTCCACCACTAGGTAGATTTCATGATTAATCCCCCACACTATACTTTCTGTATGAGGTAAGACCCTGCACCCCCGGGTAGCTTCCATGTGTAAGACCCATAGTATCCTTCCCTCATGCAGGATGATCCTCCACCCCTGAAAAGCATCCATGAAAAATCCCCACATCATTCCTCAAACACTAATCCAATTTAAAAGGGAACCTTCCACGAATACTCCCCACACCATACCTCATTATCTCTCCTTCTGTGACATGAGATTCCTTACCACATGATGTTAATCTATTTGGATCACTCCAATCACACGATATTAAACTAAGGCATCAAACTATGTGGTTTTTTATCCTTGTCTCTTAAAAGGGGTATGTAAGAAGACTTAATGAGTTTCAATCCCAACAGACATAATATTCATGTGGGAAATATTCAATCTTAGGGATACACCCCACTCGATCCATCTCAACAGGATATTTAATTCATATCCACACGACACTAAGCCTATGAATTGATCCATCTCAACAAGAAATTTTGATTTATTTCCACAATTCATTGATCATGTGACCCAATTTGTCTCAACAGTATGTTCCAATCCATCCCCACAAGACATACCATGTGACCCGATCTATCTCAAAGGACATTCTAATCTATCACTGTAAGATGTTAAGCCTATGACTTGATCTGTCTCAATAAGATGTATTGATTCATCTACACAAGATATTAAAAACATGACCTAGTCCATAATACCTACCTCGTATAATAAATGTGGGATTCTTGGGGTAAGAAGCCTAAGAATACTTACACCCCTAGTGTCAACTACCTTGTGAATGAAATGGGAAGCCTTGGGTTCTACACCTAATATGCCCCACACATGGGATTCCCTCAAAAAGAGGAATATTTTATTGGTTCACTATATACCCAATGTCTAACCATTCCCAGATGTTCGCAATGTGAGAAATCTTCTGACTAAAGGTTACTTCCCTGTCGAGATAAAAGGATCATAATTAATGGGCTTTCAACTCAAGATTATGTCTCGAATGAGTTCCATGAACATGACTTAATCTTTGAGGGAGACCCATAAAATGAAATAACCTCTAAGTGGAATACATGTAATTTGAAATGACAATCCATCATCATTTTTCAAATAAGGATCATATATCAAATATGAAAGTGATAAATCCTAACTCCTTTGTAAAGTGTGGATGTGGGCCAATAGAAAGTGTGTGTGATGCAATGGCGCCCCAAAAAAGTGTCACTAATTGAAATGGTGAACCCAACAAGAAACTCTTCTCCATAAGCATATAGGATAGTAACATCTAGGGAATCAATGAATTTTCATGTCACCAAATAAATATATTCATCAACAGATCCAACCAAGAAAATTGTGGACTTATCATGAGACTCACTAGCTTATTAGGGAAGTTAACTTTGGGCATCCTTATTTTGAAACACATTCAGTGTGGATTCATATCTCCAACAAAAATATAAGATAATGTTGGGGAATTGGGAATAACTTTTACTATACCTATATTAAATAATGGATCCACATGACTTATAGGACTCAAGATACATGAAGCTTGCAACCTAGCTCTCATAGGCGCCGGTTCAGGAGAACGTTGATGTGGAAAACATACACAATTTCACATCATCCAAAAAAACTACATCGTCATCAGGTATTGGGATCCCATGCCCCTTCCACCCCATGAGATAATCTAGATGAGGGTGATCGACATTGTGGTTCTCCAGTACGAAGTGAGGGTCATTCCCACAAAGGACATCGACTTACAGGACCTTGAGGCATCAGTTCCTCACCCACACTACCACCCCTGATAGTTGTGTAGGGGGAAACCACCTCCCATTTTAGAAAAAACAACTTCATGATCCTCTCCTCAAAGTACCTGGATGGATTAGGTCCTAGGAAATTTCCCAATAAGGGGAATCTTTTATGACTCCTATGGCCCCAACCACCACTACCATATCCCACCAAGTCCCAGAAATATGTGAACATGGATTCATCTTTTCCCAAATTAGCTGAAGGCCCTAGCCATGTTATTGGTTTGATGGGATAACTCTTTCAGTTTCTGACACCACTGACAGTAGTGAGGGGCCATCTCCTGATAAGGAGATTCATTCTAGAGGTCCTCTTTGCACCACCCCCATCCATCATAGAGGTCCTCCCCATACCATCAAAAATCAATGTGGTTCCCACTCTACTAACTCATTAATAAAAGTGGAGGACCTTCCAATACGATCACCAACTTTCATGGAGGTCCTTACCACATTGCCATAAATAAGCATGGAGTTCCACCCCCTAATGTTACTAACCCAAGAAGAGTTCCTCCCCACTCTATCAATAACCAGTGTGAAGGCCCTCCCCAAACTACCTTCAACCATCACAAAGATCCTCCCAATTCCCCCACTAATCCAAGTGGAGATTGTATCCTCTCAGACACCAATAATCATGGATGTACTACCCATGATTATGAAATAGCCTTCCATAAACAATTATTCTGAGGAAGGATGGAAGACACACACAAACATAGGAAGATTCCTGGGTAGCATCATGTCACCATTAACCATAAAGAGTCTGAAGTTATCTAATTCTCAACGAGGGACTACTCACCCTAGCTTCTAGAGTCTGGGTAGAATCTCATAAATTATGTCTCACCATTATGATGGATAAGGTCCACTAGATCACTATATCCCTTTGTAGATATCTGTAGGTGGAGAGTGTTCTGGATCCCTTTCAGGGGATTGCAGTGAAACTATCTCCATCACCACTAGTTTCCTTCCCCTATTCCTCTATAAAAGAAGTGTCATATATGTTGGGGTCTGGGTAGATTCCCTCATACAATGGTGAGGAATCAATTGAGGCACAAATGGACACAACTATCCTATCACATTACGGATTTCTGGACACCCCATCCTATAGTGATATGGTCTGGAACATGGATCCTCCTCCAAGGGAAGTCCCAGTTCACTACATCCATTTCACCCGTGTAGTATTTCAGCTTCTATTACAGTAGTATTCTATTATTTCTACATTGATTTCTCCACCCATATATCAGTCTTCCCAATTGGGGATTAGGGTGCCAAAGAGTCGGACCCTTCCACTAAGAAAGAGGTCCTATGAGACATTTTGGATACTGAACAGCTATCATTTGTGTTCTAATTGCCTATTGTCCCATAAATTTCAATTCTATGTTCCCTTATAAAGGACTAAGTAGTATGTTTATATGATATCATTTAGGAAGCATTTCATTACCTCCATGATTAGTAGCTGGACTATCCAAGGATCGATGAGCACCTCGACGCCATCGACCAGTAGTGTAGAAAGGTTGAGATCATAGAACTCAAGGTAGAACTATGCACTTGTCATGTGGATACTTCCAAACTCTATAGAAGTCTCACATCAATAGCTTTAGAGTGTAATATTGTCTTATGTAAAAGGTTTCTTCGCAAATATACATTAGAGTATGGTGGAAGTATGTTACTCTCCATTTTTTCCATATCTTGTGAGATTCTTTCTTATCCTTCGAGGATGATAGTTCCCCTCTATTTGTCTTCATATTAAATAGGGTCATCAGTGACCCACTTGTGGTTCATAGTAACATGGATGTCGACACATGGCATTACAGGTGAGACCCACCTCTAGGGGTAGTGCAGTACTAGGAAGACCCTTTACTAGGTGTCATCACCTTTCAATAGAGTTATGAAGTGGGAATTGAAAGACCCTAAATTGAGACATTTTTTCCTATTCATGGGTACTTTTACAAGGATCATGGACATGTTAAACCCTCATAGAATTTTAAGGTTACCTTATGAGTTGAGATAGAACCCATGGTAGTCATCTTGCTTGAGTTTCTTGAGGAATAAAACATTCTTACCGCTGATCTCATCTTCGATCAGAACCCTAATTACCACAATGACTTAAGGGGACCAATCTTTCCTCTAGTGGGGAATCTAGTCCTCCACTTCTAAGTACCTCAATTTGAACTTTGTCGCCTCATGCACCCAGTCAGGTTAGAAGCTGAATGGTATGGTAAATGACTATGGTTTGAGTCTCCCACCCCACCTCGGTAGCGAGAGAAGTATGATTATAATTCATCGGATCAAATTCATGTTTCTCCTAGAGTTGATGATACATTCAATGCAATGGTAGCTAAATCACCTCTCTAGGATGGTGTAATATCCACTCTCATTTCTTGAATTCAATCTATATAAATAAATCAGTTGGCGATATCGCCTGGAGAAAAGTTTTACCCAATGTAGGTGGATAGTTCCCAAGCACCCCATTGATTAGTAACCCCAAATTCACCCTTCTTAATTGAATGGGTGACCTTCTACAACATTTGAAACACTCTTCCACAAGGTTTGACCCAATCTTAGAGACTCAAGAAGAGAAGGAGGCTTCCAATCAATGATTCTTTATTTTGAATATGGAAGGGAAATCATTTGTCTGGTTAGATAGCTTCCCACATGGGTCCATTACTGGATGGTAGGATCTTCGATGACAGTTCCTCTACAAGATCCCTTCCACCACACATAAAATAAATATAATTGATCTCTTTTAGTGGAAATAGAGTCCTAATCAATTATTCTCGAAATTTATCTCCTAGTGGAAGGGAATCACATTCTCACTTGACATATCATTATCTTAAGAATAACTACTCATGATATGCATGGGGAATGTCAAGAATAAGATAGGTTCTAACCTCGTCTCCCTGAACTACCTAGGTAGAGTCCAGGATTTCTCTACAAAGGCTCAGTACCTAGAATAATCCTTACAGTGGACTATAAATAATTATTTCCCACTTCCCCTTATGGCTCTTGCAGGAAGACTTAAAAATAAAAGATATTCACCATCAAGCATTCTTAGGTTCATGATATGGTTCACCTGTTGAAACCTTTTCTAGATGGTACTGGCTGAGTGCATCCTTATAAAGTGTAGCCTCATTTAGTATAGCCTCGACAAGTATATATGCTTCAATGAGAAAATGTTGATAGAACTCCCCATCAATGGCAGGATTCTAGAGCTCCATTATGAGATAGAAGAAAGAGGATTTATTTCTTCTAGGATTCACATGTACTAGGGTACTTCATCTATTCCTTGGAAAAGGGAATTCTAAAATTTTTAAAATGCAAGAGACCCGGGAGATAAGAATCACTAGATTCCCTAATCATTTCTTGTACCACATGATCCTCATATGCACCATCAAGGAATTATTTGTGTTCATATATTGGATCTAGGACCAAGTGGATCATGGGTTTGTTGAGTTAGTAGATTTTACAATGTTGGTGACCCATGTATCTACTGACTCTAATAGAGAAAATGAGTGCTCTTAGGAATAGATATAATCTCCCAGCCATGGGACATTGAAGTACGATGAATATTTGGCTTACAGGACAGTCTCTCTTACCCAAGGAATTATCTGTGCCCGCTTGGGAAAGCTCAAACCTACTGTGGTTGGCCTGAAATCTTCAGTCACTGCTTCCACATCTACATCACAGTATTCTATGTATTAGAAGAATAGATAGTATTAGAGTAATATAAATTAGAGTCCTCCTCTGTTACTAAATACATCTCATACTCTAGGAGAATTCATGCCTCCTGAGATAAGATATACACCCAAGGTCCACCTAGCTATGGAATATTACATGAAGGATTATAAGGAGTACGCCTCTATGAATGTAAATGAGCTGGTAAACTGATTCAAAATGCCTAGTGGTGAGGAATACCATTTAAGATCATCAATTACTTCGCTAATTACACTGATGAAAAGGATGAGTACATGAGATTTGTCAGAATTCATAGGATAACCAATCATTTCATGCTACTAAGACCATGCAATAGGTTTTGTACAAAGATAACCAAGGACTATCTACCTAGTCCACTTGATCAGGAACACTTCTTCAACTGACTGTGTTAGTTGACTAAGTAGCTCAGCATCAACAATGTTGTGATTAACCATGTCCAACTATATCCCAACTATAGGTGACCAAATTTGAGATGCTAGTTTCTTAGAATAATCCATGTATTCAATAGAACTACATTTCTAGAACTATCCCGGCCCTAGTAGTTTAGCTAGTAGTATCCACTATTCCCCCTACCAAAGGGAGACCTCCTCTAGGAAAGAATATTCCCCTAGAATGGATGTATGACATGAAAAATAACCTCTCCGACATACCCATGAGGTTTTCAAACATTGAGGATCTCCAATTGTCAAAGTAAATGTGTGAGTCACTTGATGATGCTTTGACAATACCCCTCTAGTTCAAAGATGAAGTAGGATACGTTAAGGCCTACAATGCAGAAGAGGCAGAGCAGGATGAATTTTGAGCGATCGTCAAATTTTCCAAATAATATGAGGTTTTCATCATGTAGGGGAACATATGTGCATTGTAAATCATATGCCAATTTAATGGAAAAAATATCTTCCACATCCTAGAGGATACTGGCTTCAGGATCATCCTCATTCTAAACCAGATACTCCACAAGCTACGATTGATGGAATAAAATCTAAATCCATTTAAACTCACCATCTAGTGGTATGATAAAAGTGAGAAGAATCCATGTGGAAAGGTTCAGTCAAAGACTCATTCTGGTGGTCTAATATCAGGCACTGAATTCATTGAGGTCTCACATGACACTACATACACCACACTACTGGGAATACCATGCAATCATTTTCATGTATCGGTCCTCTCTGCATATAAATAGTGCCTCAAATACTCCCTCACCAGTTGTGCGAGGGTACTCTGGGGTGATGCGTCCCCCATTGAGTCTTTTGAAGCCCACTACCTTGATGTTAGCTATCTTATAATGGAAGTGATGTATATTCATACTAACATTGTTGACCACATCAATTATTTTAATGATCTAACATCCATTTCATTCAATACATGGAAAAATATGAATGATAGATTTGTTTTCCCAATTCATCAGTTAGATCCTACTATACTAGACAAGGTGGGGTGGTTCATTTTCTCTAAGAAGAAGTGTTTAACCATACCTAAGGAGAACGATTGTCCAAATATTACCTCATACTCCTACACTATACTGGCCTAGATGATAACAAAAGCCCTTAATCAAACGAGGTACCAAGAAGATCACCCCATTACCATTAATCCACATCATTCCTACCTACTCATAAGAGAAGGGATAACTAGGTAAAAACTGAATTTCCACCATTTCATCGACATCAAGAATGGACCTCATGGTCAAATATTGGATGGGATGGGTTAAATAGCTCTTTCTTCAAAAATATTAATAGAATATGACCACCTTCTATATGATTATGTATTATTTAGAGAAGATACTGGTGATTCCCTTGAATCGACTGCCTTAGAATCACCACCTTCCTCATGTTATCCTATCTTTGATGATGAATAGGATTTTTAAGATTCCCCTCCTTCATTTTAAGAGGGTCTCTCCACCATCACTGATTAGTTAACTCATGTAAAACTTAGAACCAAGGAAGATATAGTGTCTATGTTGATCAGTAAATCCATGTCTTGAGAGGAGAATCAGCAATATGTGTCCTTAAAATAGAATCATGACCAATTTTCATTGACATATGACAAGATTCTAGGGCTGGACCCTCAGGTTTTCATTCACTGTCTTGTCCTCCTAGTAAGTTGTCAAATATTCACGTAGCCTCCTGAAAAGATGAATCCCTTTCACATTGTTATGGTTGAGGCTGATGTTTCAAAGATTATCAAATCATAATTTATCAGGGATTTTCAGCACCCTATATGGATAGCCAACACCATCCTGGTCGGGAAAAATAATAGTAATACTAGAGTTTGTTTCAACATACTGGGCCTCAATCGCCATTTTCATAAGGATGATTTTACCCTTCCAATGATAGACATATTGATCGATGCTACAGTTGGTTTTTGGGCCCTCTCCTTCATATATGGATAATTTGGGTAAAACTAGATCTGGATGGTCCCCAAGGATGCGGATTTTACCTCCTTCAAGAAACCCTCGAGGGATTTTCAATATCATTTGATTCCATTTAGTTTAAAAATTGTAGGATCACCTTATCAACAGGGAATAAACTATATCTTAAATCCAATTATTGGGTCATCAGTGGAATGATATGTGGTTGATCTGGTGGGCAAATCCCATTAGTGTTAGAACTATCTCAAGGACCTTGAAAAAGTGTTTGGATTCCATCATTATTGGCACTTAAAGATGAGCCCCTTGATGTGTGCATTCATAGTTACCTATGGGAAGTTTATCATCTTCATCGTATGGTATTGAGGCATCAAGATTAACTTGGAGAGGATCAATTCCATCAATAAGATTCTAACCCTGATCAATGATTAAGAATTGAGAGGCCTCCCAGGACACTTATCTTATAAATGAGGAATCATTACATGTTTTATAGGAAAGCGTAATCCCTTCTCGAGGATCACAAATAAAGTAACTATTTACTAGTGGGATGAGGGGTTTCAAAGTGCCTGAGGACATCAAGAACTATGTACTAAAATCATTAATTTTGATGTCTCTTGTTTCAAGATATCCTTTTGTCTTCTATGTGACCGACCTAGAATAATCCCTTATTTCTCCTCCACCCTAAAAAATCAGGGTAGGTAAAACAACTTATACTATCTCAGCCACACGATTCTAGACAAAGAGACCAAATACTCTTCCATCGAGAACAGTTGTCGCACATTGTTTTTTTTTTCAGTGCTGAAGTTGGAAAATTACTTGAAGCATCATGATATATAGTTCTTGTCCTAAGTAGACCCACTAAAGTATATCCTCAATATTCCCATGATAATAGTATGATTGTCACGTTGGGTGGTCATCCTCCAGCAGTTCAACATTAGGCTCACCTTGTAGAATGTTGTTAAATTATAGGCATTGGCAGACTTTCTGGCTACACATCTAGCCCCTAGATAACTACACCTATATATTGATTTACCAGATGAGGCTAACCTTTTAGTTGATCATTTAACTCTATGTTGGCATATGCATTTAGATAGTGCCTCTCATAGTCTAACTAGTAGAATAATCAAACACCCCATGCATAATAGGTTAGTCTTGGGAATCGTCTTCATCACCCTTGCACAAGTAGTATTTCCATACTCTTTTTTTTGTTATAATGTTATACCAACAATGAGGCAGAGTATCAGGCTCACATTACTAGTCTTAAATTGGATATCAAGATTTATTCCCCCCAATTGACATGTGAATGGGGACTCTTAGGTAATGATCAAGCAGATTCAGGGTGACTACATCGTCACAGAGAAAGAGCTAGTATCTCTGCTAGAATACACCTATCAGCCAATGCCCTTCTTTCATACCCAGATAGAGGTCACTCATTTTCCTTGCTCACATAAATGTTTATCTAATGCATTGGAATTCCAGGATAAACCACTTTAGGATCTTGATCATGATGACTTGGTTATTCACGTGTCAGGCCTATGTCATTTCCCCTACCACATTAGATGATGGTGACCAATAGGTAAATTAACTTTCTATCAATACTCATGCAGCTGGACCCCTAGGTTCCCCTGTAGCTGAAGAAACACCCAATTATAACACTCCATTAACCGAGTTACTCTAGTGTGAAACTATCCATTTGGATCGAGCTAAGAGTGAGTGAGTTCGTTGGCGTGAAACATAGTTTACCCTCCATAGTGGTTCAAACCTCGAGAAAACCCTCTAGAGGAATGGGTTTGATGGAATTATCCTCCAATGCATCCAAGGAGATGAGATTCACCAGGTTATGAAATAATTACATGTTGGATACTATGGTGGTCTTTAAGAATGGTTGAAGATATCTCACCAGAATTAGAGGATAGGATACTTCTAGCCCACCATAGTCCAAGATGGCATTGAGTTCTCCATGAGGTGTCATGCATTTCAGATACACGTTAACTTTTTTTCATTGTTCATTGGAGCTTCTTTAAACAGCCATTATTCTTAGTCCTTTATAACATATGGACTTAAAATTGTAGGTCCAAATCCAAAAATTATGGATTCCAACTATATATTCAACTTTACTATAATTGATTTCTTATCAAAATGGGAAGAAGTCGATCCCCTCAAAGAAATCCAACCCAGATATATGGTCAAGTTTTTTGTTCCCATACCAACCATTGATTTAGTGTTCTATGCACTATTTTGATAGATAGTGGAACTCAATTCTAGGCTTCGAAGAAGTTGAAATTGTATGTTAAGTATAAAAACCGGTTCAACCATACTTATCACTATCACAAATATTAAATTGGATAAACCAAGTCATTCCACAAGACCCTCTGTAAAATTTGTATCAAATGGTGGGCCAAAACAAAAGGATTTGGCTAGACAAGATCCCTAACACCTCTGGTCCTATCAGATGATGACTCATAATTCCATAAATGTGACCCCATAATGCTTGGTATATTGAATAGAGGCAGTTCTATCCATTGAGGTTCAGTTACCATTACTCTGAATAGTTATCTATGATCAGTAGACACCGAACAGAATAGTAGAAGCTTGTCTTCCTGAGTTCATGGACCTCTATGAGAACATGATCTAGGCCTTGAACACCCTTGAGTGGACATATAATAGAATAGTGAGAGTGTTCAAGCCTATGTTCCTTCTTCAAGTTTGACATGGTATTGGCTCTCAGAACACTAATGATACCCATCAGAAAGCCACCAAATTTGGATCCCAAATGGGAAGATCCTTAAATCATACATAAGTTCAATCCTAACAAAGAATACAATTTGATCACCAAATATGGATATCATTTCACACCTCCCACCAATTATATGTTTCTTAATAAGTATTTTATGTGAGGATCACATAAGTCCAATCATCATGGATTTAAACTTATTTCAATGGTCCAGGTAGTACGACTTTAAACATTTTGTAGATGGTCTATACAACATGACCATAAAATTTTTTCATGGTTTTGTGTTATATTACCTCAATCTAATAGCAGTGCCATGGTCCAAAAATTATGAACTTCAACTATTCACAACTGGTCTATGTAGTATAACCTTAAACTATTTGTAATTGGTCTGAACTTTATGACCATACCGTATGTGTCATGGTCCAAGAATTATGGCCTTTAAGATATTTGAAACCCCTAAATAAGATCTATATGAATATAAACTAGTAGAATCCATATTCTGAGTTATATGAATTTAATATATATAGGATAACATCCTCATCATATGACGTTACACTAAGACCATACCCTGTATAAAACTGGGATGCCTCGTATGATAAGTATGGGATGATCCAAAAAATCCGTACCCTATATCAAAATAATATGCTTCTTATGGTAGATATAATATGACTAAAACACCCTATATCAAAACATAATTACTCATATGATATATAAGAGAAGGAAAAAAGGATAATTTACCCAGAACATGCCATTAAACTACAACCTTACCTCGTGTTATAAGCATGGGATACCCCAAGACAACTATGGGAAGTCTCAATGACCACTCTAGAGTGGATTACCTCTATTTATGGTATTGGTATTCTATCAACCCACTATTTATAAATATATGTGTTTTATTCCCATACTCATTTGTTACTTAGTGATGCCTAGAATTTCTAACTATGGGCCCATCCATAAAATTTATCAACCCTTTGACCCCATGGATCCATTTTCGGTCTAAGAATTATGACCATAAACTATGTGAATTTTAGATCAATATATTCATTTGTTTTGAAGGTCTACATTCCCTCCTTTCATGTCAAGATTTATCTCTTCCATACCACATAGATACCCTTAAAACGAACACCCTTCTTAGTCTAATAATCATGAATTTAATTTTTTTTTTGTATATTCCCATGGTTTAGGACTTAGGACCTTAAACTATGAACAACTATTTTTAGAACTCTATGACTATAAACTAATATAAACTTGTTCCAAACTATTAGTCCTTAAACTATGAGACATGTTCCATTCATTATGACCTTAAACAGTGTGCATCCAGCCTCTTTAGCCCCTCTTTTTCATCGTTGGCTACATACCTTATGTTTCGGCAAGCCTATGACCTCACCTTTTCCATAACAATGTGTGAATTGATTCCCATCCTGATAGGATACATCATGATGCCCAAATTTTTCATTTTTTTCTATCACTCCTTCATCGACTCATAATGGGGTGTATTCCTTGCCCAAAAACATGATGTTGACTCAAGGTATGTTCTATAGAGTTTTGTGTAGAATAGGGTCCCTTTGGACCACCTTTCATGTGAAATTATCAAAATTCCATTCCACACAAGCCCCCATATGGAATCCATGCCCCCTTTGGTTAAATCTATGTGACCATAAATCATCAACCTCTCCTATAGTCAGAGTTATATGGATTTAAAAATAAAAATCTATCATCCCAAATGCATGATATTAAACTACATAATTACCATGTATGAAATAGGTATTCCCCATATAATAATTATTGAATAATTAAAACATTACCTCATGTAAAACCAAGATGGATCATAATGTTAGACGATTAAGTATCCTTTCTAGAGAGGATGTGACTAATCTTGGGTCATTCTCCGACCACATTATGTTCCATAACTATGTATGGATTTATTCTCATCTCCATGGGATACATAGTTACACTTAGATATTTCATCATAGGTTCATCTGTACCATTGTCTTTTTTCAAGGTCTTTCTCCTTCAGTTAGGGATTCATTCTCTCTTATCAGTGCGGCCATTTACCATATCTATGAACATGATGGAATAACTCCCAGGGCACTTAATATTCCCGTTGGAACATTCTTCATTTCCACTTTTAAGCTACAAGATTTTTACAATTTCAACAACCATAATCCTATCAATCTGAACAAGCTCTCTAATGGAAATGGTCCCATGAAATACGGGCTCACCTACAATCTTAGCCTCTTGTATCGAATGGTCTGGGGTAATGATTAGTGGATACCATGTTTTGAATGTGGTAATTGCTCAATTAATCACTTGTTTTCCCCATACCAATCCAACATGAATATAGATCATGTGTTTCAAACATGGTAAATATTTTTTCCCTAATCTTTAGTTATCCCCTTTTTACTATCTATGGTTTCAAAGATTCAATATCCCAAGAGGGATATATCGGCAACTTTTATCCCTTGTTGTGTTCTCTTCTCCAAGTAATGGAAACTCAATACCATGTCTTGTTTATCATACCAAGAATGGCCCATGTGGTCTTATGAGTTGAGAAGAAGTTTCCTTGTAAAATTTTAAGATGCAAAAATTCCGCATGGAATTAGTGCTATTAGCATAAACGGTTTTTAATTGGTCTGAACACTATTACTTTAAACTAAGACCCCATGGTTCAAGAATTGTGAACATAAACTACTTTTTACCACCCCCTTATATTTTTTAAAGCAGAATGAATCTTTTGGATCTACTCATTCACATCGAGTTACTACTATTTTATGTCATGAAAAACAGTAGGCACACCCTACAATCCAAACTCTATATCCTTAAACTAAGAGCTCATGGTCCAAGAATCATGGCCTTAAATGGTTCTCCAGCTGTCTCGATGATGGTTTGGGTTGAATTAGGTGGCATCCTAGGCGCCTAACTTTATGTTAGGTAACCTCTTTTTTATGGACCATGTGTTCCTTTGAGATACACATCCCTATAGTCCAAGAATTATGACCTTTAAATTATTTCCCCTCTCATGGTCTCAAATATATGGACTTAAAAATAGATCCCATGTCTAAAAACCATGACTTTAAACATTGTGTGATCCTTCTTGGTAATATTTCATGTGGTGTTGGGCCTCCCTAGTCCCCCTTTTTCATCAGATCTCATCCCTTTAATTCCATGAATGGTCCTCTAAGATTCACTCCCTTGTGGTCAAAACTCAACAACCTTAAACTAAGAGCTTCATGTCCTGGTCATAAGATGTTAAACTATACGACTCAGTATTCCAATCACAAGATGTTAAACTATGAAAAAATCCATCCTCAATGTATAATATAAAACATTGAGTCCATCATCATCATTGAATGATGCTAAACTATAGAGCATATAAGGAACATTCTTGAGAATCCCTTCCCTCAAGATGTGGTCACCTACAACATCATTCATGTTATTTGACCACATCTCTCCATACAAGATAAAACCCCCATTGGATAATGAGTCTGACCATTGTTTAGACAAATACATATACTCAAAGAGCTCAAAGACAAATTGGAATAATCCTGAGAGTATTGGACTCCATTTTAACGTTCCATCACTCCATGTCCAAACTTCTCATTTACCATGGAATTTATCCCCATCCTCCACCACATCTTAATAGGTCCCCCATTAGAGGCCAGATCCCATGCTATACCATCTCACCTACAATCTTGGGATCACACCCCAAAATACTTCTGACGATAGTTTGAGATAGTTCCCATGTTTCTATCTTGTTCAATGGTCGAAGCTCATCTATTTTTCCTCATCCATAGAAAATTATATAGTATTATGTGTTTTGAACATGGAAAATAGTTATCCTCCATCATTACATCACCCCATTTTTGTCCCAATTCTTGGCCATTAAAATTCATGATCTCTTTTCTCCTCTGTTCAGGTAGAATTAAATTCCCTTAACGTTATCCCATTCATGTAGTAGAACAATTTGGAAAAGTGAGATGGCTATTTAGAGAGACATATTCTCCAGTAGTAGTCCTTCTCATCCCAGAAACTCCTGGCTGCCAATTAAAAAATTCAAACCCAAAATGTTTAGTGATTAATTAAAAATATCATATACTTGAGAAATCACATGGTTGCCCCTTATTTCTCACATTGAGTATAACTCACATGGGCTTAGGTATAGGTTGATGGATATCTCATTATTTTAGTTGAATTATGATAACAAAGTGAGACAAAAGAAGCATGTCCATACACACTAAGAATTTAAAACAAACCATCCAAATTTTATTGGGTTCAACCACATATTAGATCTTATCCTTCGTTTGGGGGGTATGGAAAAATTCTCAAAGGATCATCATTAGTGACTGAGTGCTTAGGCCGACCAGCCTTTGTCAAGTGGCTTCTGGGGTGTGATGCCACCCCGTCTGGTTGGTAATATCCTCTTCATCTACAAGAAGAACTTCTTCAGCCTTCATCCATATCTAGTACTTCATGGCTATGAACTCAACTACCTAATATGTCACCTCCACTTCCTTATACACAACTGCCACAAACTGGACCATCAACATGTTGATGGTCTTATATTGAGTAGTAATGATGGATGTTTGCTCCTACTTCACCCCTTCTAAATGGGAAATCACCCCCATTGTTTCTAAAGAACATTATTTATTGAAACCTTTTTCTAGTGCAAGTGAGATCAAATTATTCCCCCTCGGCACATACCCATTTAAAAAGAAAGTCCTGATCCAATACATGAAGACCATTGTAGTCCACCCCGCCATCCCTTAGACTAACTAGCCAGTGGCAGAGAGACCGAACTCATCTTGAAATGACATCCAATGAAACATGAGGAATGAAGTTAGACATGTTCCTCCATGCCTTATGTTAGATGATCAGTTTCTCCTCAATAATGACCAGTCAAGGATCTTCAAAATCCTAAGGAAACAAAGGCTGATACTGAGGGAATGTCTCCAACACATCAGAAGTAATATTTTTTAAGGATATTCTATGAGGGGAATGTTTCGTAGTACCATTGGAAGTGTTTCCTCCCCCAACCCTTCACCCATAGTAGATAAAATAGTTGTTTCATGTGTCACTCCTACGGATTTTTCATCTCAATAAACTGTCTTAAAAAGTGGTTCATCACCGTCCTCTTTCATTGATACATCTTCCCCAGTAACAAAAAATAATGGAACTGTCAAAAAGGGTATAGTCACCATATACTTTTCAATAATTTTATCTACTGATACAATGGTTGCATCCTCTGTTGAGGCTTCATCACTAAAATCTACCTCTTGTAATGCTCTTTATACCGGGTCAGCTACCACATCCTCCTCATCTATCCTCATTGAGGGAAATATTTCAAACCTTCCCATCAAGTCCTCAACCTTGATAGGTCCTTCCAATGGATATACCAAGGTTATTCTGACTACCACATACTCTCAAAACATTTAAGTTGATATAGAAGAACATGATATCACTACCTACGCTTTGGGAACTACTGACTTGGACATCAATTCTAGTGTTTGATCTCTGAACATAGTTTGAACTGACTTTTAAGAATGATTCATTCAAAATGAAAAATACAATGTAGGAAAAATATAGGATTACATGAATTGTATATCCCAATGATAATCTCATAGATGTTCATGGGGAATCCCCCCGGTGATGAAATTCCACCACTATTAATCACAATAGTTACAAGCTCTGCTTCAGTCAAAGATTGGCCACCTGTGACCATGCTATCAGGGAAGGGGTCCAAAATCGCTCCAAAAGGGTTTGGGTTTCACTCACCCTCTTCGAAAAATTCAACACGAACATCCCCTAATCCATGTTAATTGATCCCTATAAAAGTACAATAATAGATAAATAGAAAACTTAAGGGGTTGGGTAGTTTTCAAAAAACATGGGATCAAGAGATTTTCCTAGTCTACAGTAGGGACTCCTTATATAGGATAGTCCTGGTAGAAATCACTCCCCTTGGACTCATCTAACCCTTCTAGAAGAGGGATGAGAATAGCTAACTCACCAGTTGAGAGATCTAAAAAGGAGTTCATTCCAAGAAGCATCTCTTCTTGATAGGTCAATAGATGTGCAATTCCCTAAGAGTGTATTAAATCCTCCAGCTCTCCTATATATTTCACCACCTCATCCCATAACTGGAATGACCTAACCTAGTGATGAATATACTGTCTTCATTGAGAGGTCACCATATCCCATGGAGGGTGTTTATTTGTCATAAGATACCAAAGCTCTCCTAGGATTCCAGGAAAAAAATGTCTCTAGGGATATCTAGGAAGTGATGGCACTTTATTGGGGCTGGAATGTGCACCCTTGAGAACTCACTAGAGGTATCACCTTCCTCACATGGTCACTTACTAAGGATTTTTAGGACTGTTGTTGATCCCTTACCTACAATTCCCACCTATTCAAGGTTATGAACTATCAACTCGATAGCTTCCGAACCCTTACCCGTTGTGCCAGATCTGCATCTACAGTGTTCCCCACCCACCAATTATCCTTGGAAAAATTTTTGAGGGGAATATCCTTCTCTGGATAGAATAGTTCTCCCCCTAAAAATCTCATCAAGACATATTCTCTCCCATATCTACATATATTCATGGATAATCCCATAAGAATTGGTGGGTGGTGGTAGTTCATTATTCCATTTTATATCTTTTCACATAAAAAGGAACTAGATATGTTGGAGGATCAGAGGTTGGAATTCAGGACTCACGTCTATATACACCTTAGGGGTAACTATTAAAGGAACCCAAATTTCCTTGTAGACTGTTGTGATTTGTATGGATTTCAGATGAACTTATAATCTACCCTTACCACCAATACCCTATATCGAAAGTCTAGGAGGTATAACTGCTTCTTGATAATCCCTACACCATTGTTAGTCCCCATCCCTAGGACATGGTGGAATGGGTGAAACATAAAGTGGTTTTCCTTCCCAATCATTTCCAATGTGTCCACTAAGACTAAGATAAGATGAATACTTCCATTGATTTTCATAATTTACAGCATGATGTTTTTATTCATAGGGGTGATAGGATTTGGATTCTCAAATCCCCCCATGTGTGTGGCTACCCAACCATATAGAAACTTGAAGGGACCACGCATAGATAGTGGAGTATTCCCCTTGATGATATGGTAAAGAACTTTGTTTAGTTTCTCTAATACATGGACAACCATGTTGATGTACATCCCCATTTCTAGCATCACCACCATGATAAGGGTTCTTAGCCACACCCCCATGTGAATATCCCACTTCGATAGAATCAATCCATAGATCAATGCAGCGAGTAACCCATCTAGTATAACCAAAGGAGACCAAATATTCATGTTATAACCCCAAATATTAAACTATATTTACTCCAAGATTCTACTGTATGTGTACTCCATTCCTCATTGAATTTTATAGTGTATTATCTTGGCCTCCTTGAGAGCCTTACTTCTAGTATATTCAGGATGTAGTCGAACCACTAATTAAAATGGATGTCATTCAACCATGGTTTTTTTTCTCTCCCCCTTCATCAAGCACAATAGAGCCCTCTCTAGGGCCTCTACCATACCATAGTTCTTCCACACATTCTCTAGGGGTAGTAATATATCATACATGTCTCCTTCAATCATGATCCTAGAGATCTAGTAAAGATCCCACAAGAAAATTCCAACCTCCCCATGGTGAAAATGGAAAGTGTTGATCCTTGGTGACCACCTATTCAAAATCTCTTAAAAGTTCTAATAATGATGGTAGATGTGAAATTTTGAGGCCCATGACAGCTCATAAATCCATACCTACTTCAAACCTGCCTCAAATTCAAGGTATGGTAGGCATTCCCAATATGGATAGGCCCAATCATCTATGAAGATGACACCTTAGCACATATCCTATATGTTTTTATACCCTTTGATTGGGTCCCTAAACCATCCTTGAGGATTGTCTCATACCGAGGAGGAGATGCATCTTCTTCCAACACACCCCCTGTTAAAATTTTTGACATGAATACATAGAGTTTTCATGGTGAGGGATGCATGGTCCATCAGAATGTGGCCCCCAGTAGAGCTATGTCACTTATATATTCCAGATGATCTCATAAACTAATAGGTAGGTTCATCTCTATTGGCATCCCAAAAGAAAACACCTCCCCTTAGCCCAAATCCATATAGTGGAAGCTTCTTGTAGGATGGGTATTCTTGTTGATCCTGTGTCAAATGTTCCATGAGTGTATCAAAATAATACATCATCTAGATACTCTCATCTGATTCTCAACCATGTCCACTCGACCAGTAGCAGTAGCAAAATCACGCTTAGCGTCTATTTGGTTTGGGACCCAGAAATTTATCTCATAATGGTTCATGAAGGTCTAGTCATGATGGTTGGGTACATAAAGTTCAGATTCATGTTAGTTTTCTTATGGAAGAATGTTTTTTGAATGGATGAGTTTTGTGAGTGATGAGGATCAAAGTCCCAAAGTACTCATGAAGTTTTTGATTTTTTCAACAAGAGAGCAATAATACTATCTTTTGAGTAAAGTGCAAGGTTCCCTATGGGTCCCCTATCCCTATTTATAGGCATTTGGATGTTCTTATCTCCTCAAATGAGCTTCGTGAAAGTGACTTATAATCACCAAATTTTCAAGGTTATCCATTAGAATCCAATCATCCTTCTCTGGTCGACTCTTATTCTGAGGGGGGGGGGTATGCTAAAATATTCATATCATAGGATTGTTTGAGGAAGTAATGAATGATTCAATGAAAATTTAGGATGAAACAAACAAAAACCCACTTAAGGGATTAGATTCAGGAAGGTATCTACCTTCACAAAAGGGTGGTCTTTGTGGAAGTCCCTAGACATGTGGTGGGTTGATGTTGACCTTAGTACAGTGTAATTATGTATTAACGTAACCCCATTTCATGAGAGACCATAGATTTATATAAGTTTGATAGTAACCTTCATGTAGCATAACTCTAGTTCTTTAAGCTCCATACCATTAAAAATGATCAAAATACTTCATGATGGCACCTATAGTTTTATCAACTTATACCCTTATATATTCAAATACTATAAATATACCCCTATCTATGAATTTTAATGGTATGTGACCTTTCATCTTCCATGAAAATATATGATTGTTTGATACTCTAAATCTCCATCAATGAGAGAAGAGGTGAACCTACAAAGGTACTCAACCTTCACTAAACCACCTCCCATAGGTTTTGAAGAACCTAAACCCACAGAGGATTTTCCTTTTATGAGGTTCCATGGCCTTCATGGAAGAATAAATCCCTTTGAGGCTCTTGGGGTTTCATGAGGCACCAATCCTTTGTGGAACCTACCCTTTGGGAACCAAGACTTTTACTCGAGGTAGGGGAACCCAATATTTGAGGCATACTCCTTCATGAGACCCCTGACCTTTGTGAGACCCCTAGGCTTCATGATATACTCCTCTTCAAATCCCCAACCTTTGAGAAGCACCTCCTCTATGCCCCTCCATGGCGCATCCATTCAGCCAATGCCCTCTCGCGAAAGGTGAGTTCCCAGGCGCCCTATTCTAATCCAAGACCAGTTTATCCACACTCTAAATTATTTTTAGACTTTTGGAACCTACTCTTGTGTCCTCCCACATCGCTCCATTTTTGGCTTGGGCCTCCATCCTACCTTTTTCTCCTAATCACAAGTTCCTCTAATGCCTATTTCTTATAAGAGTGGGTACATTAATGACGGGACACCTAATGTGAACTCCTCTATGATAGTTCCACTACTATATCCTACCCATGTCTTCATGATTGGTGGTTATCTAATCCCTAAAGGGGGCACCATAAAAGTTAAATTCATACCTATCTTAGTATAGGGTCCTTATGTCGGATCTTCCACTCACCATAACATGGTCCCCCATGAGTTGTAAGCCTGGACCATGTCTAAGTTTCCAGATGTAAAATTTCCTAGCTCCACATCCTAGACATATTATGTTAAACATAAAAATAATTTCCTCATCACATTATATAAAATTGTAACTTTTCCCATATTAGATAGACACAAGTTCCCCCAGGTATGGTTGACATGGGATGACCCTATGCAATAAATGCAGGATGCCCCATGTATGAGCATCCACCTTATCTTACTCCACTGGATGACCCTATAACCCTAAGAATCTTACATGAATAATCCCAACATTATCGTTCCCCCGTGCGGGATGATCCTCTACCTAGGTAGCTTCCATGCATAAGCCCCACGTTGTCCTCCCCCACACAGGATGATCTTCCACCCATAGAAGTTTCCATGGATAATCCCCACATAATTAACCAAAGAGTGGTCCTATTAAAAAGGTAATATTCTATGTTGACGCCCAACATCATCCCTCATTGATTCACTTTCAGAAAAATGGGCATCCTTTCCACTCAACATTAAACTGAATGGATCGGTCCTGTCACAGGACCTTAAACTGCCACATCAAAAAACAGGGTTTTTTATCCTTGTCTCTTAAATAGTGTTCATAGTATGCCTACCTAAAGTGAAATGTCAACAAAAATCAAATATATGTTTGAAATATTCCCACCTAGGGACACACCCTACTCAATCTGTCTCAATAGGATGTTCAGATCCATCTCCATGAGATTTTAAGCATGTTACCCGATATGTCTCAATGAGATGTTCTGATCCATATCCACAATACCTTAAGCATGTGAACCGATCCTTCTCATCATGTTGTTTTGATATATCTCAACAATATATTATGTATGTGACATAATCCATCTCAATCATATGTTCTGGTCCATCTTCATAAGACATTGAGCTTGTGTCCTAATCCATCTCAATAGAACATTCTAATCCATCTCCAAAAGATATTAAAATAAATTTCTAGTCTATAATACCAACAACAGACAATAAATGTGGGATTCTTGGTGTAAAAATACTTATTAAACTTGTACCCTGGGCCTAAAATTCATCGGGATCGATACGGGATGCCCTGGGTTCTACACCTAAGATACCTCACACATGAGATGTCCTCTAAAAGAGGAAGACTTTGTAAGCGTGAAATATTCCCAATGTTCATACATTCCTAGATTTTACCAACGTGAATACTCTACTCACTGAATCATTATTTCTTTTCAAGACAAAATTAGAAGAATTAATCATTTTCCACCTCAATATGGTGTTGGGAATGACTTCCATGAATATTACTTAATATTTGAGGGAGAACCGGACTAGGAAACGATCTCCAAGGAGGAATCCCTGGAAGTAGAAACCAATATACCATAATTCCATTTCGATCATGTATAATACCTCATCAATGAAATAGATAAAAAATCCTTTGAAAAGTGGGAATGTGTAGAAATAGACAGCACGCGATGAACTGGCACCTTGGCGAAAGCGTCAGCAAAAATTTTATATATGTCATTTTTATGGAAAAGATTCTATTTAACAACTAAAATTTGATCCTAATGTGATAAGTTTTTAATGAAATACTTCCAATAATAATTATGTTGAAAAATTATGGCCTTATAACATATTTTTAACCTATTTTAACATGATTTACCTTTTATCGAGGTGATAGATTTTAATAAGGTTACTATTCAAATATACCAAAAATAAAAGGGACCTATTTAAAAATATGAACCTAATGATTAAAAATATTGAGTCCATTTTATCAAATTAAATTTCTAAAATTGATATAAATAAATTTTAAAAATAAGCGTGCAATACGTGATGAACCCCACTTTTTAGAAATATACATTTTTAAGCATAAAACATGGTTTATTCTGATACCATGATTTGAAGATATTAAATTATTATTAAATGTATTTATTTAATATATAATATATATAATTTATTAAAATAATTCTCCAATAATTATTAATAGATTTTAATACGATAAAAATACATTATGTCCAAAAAAATGTTTTTCAGAAAAATGCTTTTTTACGTATAAAAATGTTTTTATACCAAATTCAAACATTTTATTTTTAAAATATAGGGTTGAAACATTTTTTTATTATGAAAAAATGAATATTTCTATATGATTAGAGTGATTACCATTACATATCTCGTAGGCCCAAGGCCAAGTGGCCCACGAACATGGCCTAACTGCCCAATGTAATGTTATACCTTCATCATCTTACCTACGTCACCAGGACTGTGTCATGCCTATGTTGCCACATTTCTACATCATAAAATCATTGCTTCCTACCCATGTAATTTATTTTTCAATACCTATAATGTAAATCCCCCAAGGGGTTTTCCGTGATTTGAACCCATATCTTTTGGATGCCAGATTGTAGGGTTTATCACTCAGGCGCTACCCCAACTGTTTAACAATTTCAAACATAAAATTGATTCCAACAAAATTAATTGGATTATTTAAAATATAATAGAAAAATAAATTAAATTAATTTTAAAATAATTAAATTTTTTCCTGATTGAATCAAAAATAATGTTTTCAATAAATATTTAATAAATTTTACTATTCACTTCAAAATCGATCATTTTAGAAATATCCCAAAAATTCTGTAACACCCCAAGCTTCCTCGGTATGTTTCCTTTCGAATAATGCAATGACGTGCATTGTACGCAACTTCGAGATTTTAACACACCACAACCAATCAAACTAGCCGTTATGAATAGTAATACCTACTTTTTGAAATTATATATATATTATATTTCAAAATGGACTTCATTTTTGGATTCGGAATATCGAATTTAGCCTAAGGTGAAATTTTGGTACTTTTCGGATAACTTTCATATTTTGATGAATAGTGAAAATTACTAAATTTTAATTAAAAACAACCTTTTTAATCAAAATAATTAATAGTGATAAATTGTGAATTTGAGTGGTTTTAAAGTATATTTAGAATATATTTTTACCATTTAATATAATGTTGGTCATTGGACATAATTTTACAATTAAACCGAACATAAACAAGTGTCAATCTTTTGATAGTTATTATCTCTTAAAAACACGCTTTTTGTTTTGACAGCGGGAATTAATTTTAAATTAATTTCTGCCACTTCTGTGTTTTGAATTTAGAAAAATGGATTCCATATTTGGAATCAGGATGTCCAAATTGTGTAAATAGGTAACTTTTATTTTTAGACATTTTGAATAATTACTGCGGTAAATATTTTATTTACCATGGTTAAGGGTAAATCCGGTAAATAAGGGTTAACAAAATAATATTATAATAATAATAAATTACCCTAAAATGTGTCTTAACCATATTGGTTGATACATGGTCGACCATGGGCATCTTTGGGTCAATTTTGGGACCCCATGGATCCACTTGTAAGTGATAATGACACTTTATATTAATTAAGTTAAAATGAATACAAAAATGACACAAGCATATATCTTTTAGCAAAACAATTGTTAAATAGGGTTATATATGCTGGATTTTAGATTATAAATATTCATTAGAAAGCTAAACATATTTACTACATAAGTATATTTTATTTATAATTTTTTGACATTAAATAATTTATTTTATTTATGACACAATGATGATGCAGTAATTACTAAAATAGTAAACAATTAACATAATTGATATTATAAATACCCAAATAATTATAATATGAAACTTTTAATGAATTAAACAAATTTTCTAGGATAATATGATATATTAGGATTGATTTATTTGACTTTGTTCGAAGTAATCAATCTGTTATGAGTTTCACAAAAATCAACTAGTGAATAGTGTCAAAATTGACATAAAAGAGTTCTTAAAACAAATATTATATTATTAATTGATATTAAATTCCTAAAAATCTAAGGTTCGGCCAAGAGACTTATATTATGATAGGTTAATCATTAATGGACCACTTGGGGGTCTTTTGGATGTATATAGTAAGTATATTAACCATATTATATAAAAATACAAAGAGACATTGTAAAAGTGAAACTAATTAACTTAGAGTTAATACTTAAAGATAAGGTTAATATAAGTACCCAAACCTGTCTAAATTCTATTGGATGAGTTGTTTTCGACCTATCCCCACCTAAACCTTTGAATAGTCAACTTTGGAGCAATTGGAAACCGAATATGAATTTATTATAAATTAATATTTCTAGCTTTTCCAAAGGTGCCCCTCACCCCTCTTATAAAAGGGCACTCCTCCTTCTCATTTCCTCACACCTCTCAAGCCACTTGGCTCGTCCAAACTCTGCCCAACTAAGCTCCCCACATCCCTCTCCTCCTCCTTGAAGCTTCCCCTTAGGCAGAAAGCATTTCAATAAGTCCTTTGGTTCCAACCAAAGTGAGTTACCTAAATTAAAGGTAACGATTTCTTTTAAATTGTTTTCATTTATTTTGCTTCTTCAACCCCCAAACTCTTTTTATTTCCCTTCTTTTGTAACAACACCAGTATCCTCAATATACTAGGATGTTGTTATAAGAAGTATTCAAACTACACATACACACAACTCCATCTAATGGATGATGAACATAATGTTTCTGTGGATGGAAAACTAACGCCTCACGAAACGATGATTGTTCAAAAACATCTTACCGCCTCTCATGGTGGCCATTATGATGGCACTGTAATTAAATATGATATTAATGATATATATTTTATATATAAGATTCTGTAATTCCATTTTATTTCATACCATTATTCGTTTCATGTTGTATATACATACGATAATTTCATTTGAGGAAGTGCGGACTACCGCCCCCTTAAAATGATATGACTCGTTCATACCACACATGGAACGTATAAAGGATGGTGTTAATGAACTTAAGTAACATATATAAAATATTATATTATACTGGAATAGTAATATACCTATGTATCATTTGGATTCGATTCTTTTAAAATAAAAAATTAAATGGAAGTAGCGTTCGTGCGTACGTACGGACTACCGTCTCCACGAACGCGATGAGATTCATTCTCCATCGTATCCATTCAAGTATAATTATCATTTAATGATTTAAAAATGATGTTTAAGGACTTTATATCATTCTGGATATGAATAAGATACAACAAACATGACTTATGTAACAAAACATATAAAGAAAATGAGTAAGTTAACACCCGAAACGGCGATAATACTAAGATATTATTATCAAATCAATATTAAAAGATCATATATGATATAATATTAATGTATATGATTATTGTATAATTTAGTAACAATTATTTCACTATTATACAGGAGGTTAACCTACCCCAACCAAGGAAAAGTACAAGGTAAGGGATTCTCTTATCTCACTTTCAATTTCGTGAGATTTCCATTATTCGCCACTAAATTATTGAAAGTGGTGTATTGTGTATGGCCATTTGATATATATTATCATGATTCTCTTTATATTCATGTTATTATGTAAATCATTTGGTGGTTATTAACTTTTGTCCATACGACTCAATCGATTAACGTGGTAAGGGTTTTCTTATCTCACTTTTAATTCCGTGAGAATTCCATTGATCACCACTTAATTATTGCATGTGGTGTATGTGTTCTGCCCATGATCGTATTCATTGTGTAATATACTTTAATTTATGGGTATTTACATCATCATGGTATGATACTTCTTTCATGGGTGTATGTTTCGTAAGTTACCTAATCGATAAGGGAATTTGAGATTTCAATTTCCACTCATTTGGCTTTACACATATTTCATTGATTATATTACCCCAAGATTATGTGTGGAATCACTATTCATTTGATTATGTCATAATTTCAACTCCCCTTCCTGTGGATAGAAGTTTGATACACATAATCACTCCATTGGTAATTCTCAAGTCATTGATATGAATTTGATAAGAGTAATTTTAACTCATTCTCCATTTGTTGAGTTAAACATCCAATTCGTTGGTATTGTTTTTTTACAAGAATATGTGTGAATGTCCTTTGATTGTTTTACACTGAATATCCAATAATATTTAGTGTATTTATATTTGTCACACATAATTATGTCATTGATTTATCCTTAACCTAAGGATACAACCTTTTTGAGAAATTTCATCTCAATTTACATTCCATTGAGACTTCTTTGATGATATACACCAAATCACTTCTATGTGGTGTATATAATGTACTTTGACATAGTATATCATGAATTACTTTATTCTCATGATATTAAAATGTTTTGATTACCTCAATTATTTGTATTCAAGTGTCTCTCTTTTGGTTAGAAACTCTAACCAAAATACCATTTTAAAATGTTTTAAAGAATCATTCTTATAAATCATGCTCATTAATGTCCATATTTTAAAAATGGTTTTAAGGATTTATTTATATGGACATTAAAGTTTTAAAATTAAAACTCCTTTTAAAAGTTTCAAAGTGGTATGGGACACTTTGATTCAAAAATATACTTTTAAATGGCTTCTTGACAAATAGTGTGACTTTTAAATGTTTTCAAGAAAAGGGGGATATTTCTCTCAAATAGTTTTGATGATTATTTTCATCTATGTCAACATCCTTCATTATTCTTGATTGAGGTTAATGTGATACAATAAAATCATCCATATTGTATCGAATGAATTATGTTTGACTGTGGATGTGCTATTTTTATACCATTCATGGTTTATGGTGAAATTATTGACATTTCGTATGCTAGTTTTAATACGAATGTTTATGTTATGTTTAAACCTTTTCATATGGGAATGCATTGGACTTAATAAGTGACGGGTGGAGCCCGCTATAGCTCCTCGATGCATCGGTAGGTCTCATGAGACAAACTAGTGTCTTGGCACAAGGCCTTGGCAAAATCTTATTTGTAGTCTTGGCACGAGGCCTTGGCTATGTGGTTATGATAGTCTGGCATTATGAATTCCATCATTATGAAAGTGGTTATTGATATTGCATGTGATCATTCGACTAGTAGAATATCCATGTGAGTAAGTAAATGGCATTATTTCATTTTACCTTTGCCATTTTATGCTGAAGTTCAAGTTTAAAAGGCTTTTGTTTTAGTTATAAATTGCCTTAAGTGTTTATGCTTATTTATGAAAGCTTCTGCTATAATGTTATCCTTACTGAGCATCCGAGCTCACCCCTTTCAATGTTTTATTTTTTTTTCCCAGGATTATGAAGAAGTAATTTATGAATGACCTGCAGGGATAGTATGAGGGGATATGAAGACAAGATGTTTTTTTTATGATGTAATGTAAAAATTTATGGATGTATCTAGTTATTCCAAGGCTACTAAACTAATCGGTCTTTCGAGACTTGATCTTTCTCATGATCATGCCAATGTTATGTAATAATGCACCGACTCTGGGTAACTAGGGTCGGGGCGTTACAGTTGGTATCAGAGGAAGTTTAGTACAAACCTTGGTAGCTAGGTTTAGATAAACTCTGATTAGAGCACGTAGACCTAAGATGAACTTTGAGGATTAGTATAAAATAACTTCCTAGAATTTTGGTATTGTAGAGATTTTGTGAGTTTTCCGAGCAATACATCCCTGTATGGATACGAGCAGGTAGAGGCGGCTCTGGCATAGATGTACCTAGGGGTAAAACCCGAAAACACCGCTTTGAGCTAGACTCGAACGGGAACTGGTGCACGATAACGGGCCTTGCTGCACTCTTGGTTACGACACTCCCGGGGGATATTCTTAGGATAATTTACATTTTCTTTACAAACCAATTTAAGTAATATATATATAAGATGAGAGTAAATGACCTTGGTTAATCCTAATATGTTTCAAATTGAGAATATGGTGACATTTTAATCTCTAAATGATTTTACGACTACTATTACTCACACAATGCTTTATGGTTTTAGTCAATGGCTGGATTCCAAGGAAGTCATAGTGACTTTGAGAATGATGTACAAGATGGGAACGGTGGTGGCAATGAGCAACAAAATGGAATGTTGATAGGCGTAAAAGATATCATCTTTATGCCAAATCAGTTTTCCAAAAATATGATCAACAACATATATATTAACCAACTCCCAGACTCAACAAGGAAGAGAAAGGTGATAAATGATAAGAGCTCCAGCAATGGAGACCATGGAGAAAAGAACCCTCAATTTTCATCATGTAGGAAATGTGGAAAGAGACACCCAGGAAAGTGTCTCAATGGGACAACGAAATGTTTTACGTGCGGGAAGGAAGGACATAAAGTAAAGAATTGCCGAAGAAAAATGAAGAGTACTATGGAAGAAGATAAAAATGGTCCCAAGAGTCCATTTACAGTCATTTGCCGTAAATGTAGGGGACCTGGCCATTACCCGAGTGAATGTCCTATTCTATAGGATATTTTCTTGGTCAAAGAAGAAGCTATGTGGGAATAAATGGTTGGAGAAATGTTTAAAAAGTATTAGCACTCCTTGTTGATGGGTTTACTATGGAATAACTTTCTCTTGTATTTGTAACCCCGCAGTTTGCCATGTGAGAATGATATTTGAGGAAGAATTGTCTCTTCTCTTGTGGATATGGGTATAAATAACCATTTGGATTTATATGATCATTGGGGTTTGAGAGAATTATAAGTTATTCTAATTTGGGATGAAGATTCAAGGTATGATATAACATTTGTGGTTAAATTTATGATATAGTATTTTGAGGAATTTATCTCATTTTGGCAATATTATAAAATATAGTTTTTGAAAAAGGACAACACGTAGACCGTGTGACAACCCGTCGCGTCGGACAAAGCTATGGGAATCGAACCCACAACCAAAGTGCGATTGGGATTTATCGCCTACCACTGGACTACGTGAAGTCCCTGGTTAGTGTGACTTTTTTTTTAGTTAAATGATTTTATTGATCAATAATAAGTTGATTTGGGTTCTTATTTCATATCAAAAGAATACCCTTGGTATAGGAAAATGATTTGGTGATTAAGTGATAAATGTTATTTTGGAAGATGTTCGCTTTGTTGGGAACACTATATGCCCAAGGAAAATAGAATACTATGGGGTTTCATTTGTGGAGTAATGATATATTTTTATCTACGTTTTTATTGTGGATTTATAGTGATTTGGGTTATTTATGGAAATGATTAACCTATAATAGAGAATATGTGATTAGGTTAATTACTTTTGAGTATGTGACTTTAAGAGTATCTGATGTCATTTGGAGATACAATTTAACATGGGAGACTACATAATCAAATTCTTCTATGTTTTGGGTTTCAATATTAGTTTGGATTATATTAAAGGATTTTAAGGACAATTGGTTATTGAATGGTATCTATTTAACTTTGGGGTATTGTTGGTTTAATTTTAGAAATTAAGATTAGTGCATATTTATGAATATCCTTTTGGGGGATCATTAGATCATTCACTGACCATTTTGGTTTTGATTAATCTTCAAAGACAATGTAAATATATGGTTTATCCTTCATGGATCATGTGATTCTATAGAAGTTTATTCTATCTCTTCCAGTGTGACCAAGTCTTCTTGAATACTCATCGTTTAAAAAAAAATGAGTTAGTGGTGGAAATTTATTAAAGAATGAAAATCTAATTAAAATGTAAGTATATCTCATAATGTTCTTAGTCAATATCATAAATGAATTACTCTTCCTTATGTAATGTAACTTAAAAAAAATGTTGTCCGTTTACTTTCCTACTAGGAGACTAATGGTCGTTTGTCCCAACACAAGTTTGTGGTTTTCTCATTGTTAACTTTCTCCTGATCATGATTTCTATCCCTCTACATCAGAACTTGACACTTAGTTTATCATCCATATCCATGTTTTCTTACATGGAATCCTAGTATGGGTTATCTTGGATGACCCTTATACCTCTCTTTCTTTCTTTTAAAGTGATAGTTTTATTGACTCTTTTTCCGATGTGGGACTTTCCATTATATTCCCAAGCAAAATTTTAAAAAATTGCGAGGACGCAATTTATTGAAGGAGGGGAGAATATAACACCCCAAGCTTCCTCGGTATGTTTCCTTTCGAATAATGCAATGACGTGCATTGTACGCAACTTCGAGATTTTAACACACCACAACAAATCAAACTAGCCGTTATGAATAGTAATACCTACTTTTTGAAATTATATATATATTATATTTCAAAATGGACTTCATTTTTGGATTCGGAATATCGAATTTAGCCTAAGGTGAAATTTTGGTACTTTTCGGATAACTTTCATATTTTGATGAATAGTGAAAATTACTAAATTTTAATTAAAAACAACTTTTTTAATAAAAATAATTAATAGTGATAAATTGTGAATTTGAGTGGTTTTAAAGTATATTTAGAATATATTTTTACCATTTAATATAATGTTGGTCATTGGACATAATTTTACAATTAAACCGAACATAAACAAGTGTCAATCTTTTGATAGTTATTATCTCTTAAAAACACGCTTTTTGTTTTGACAGCGGGAATTAATTTTAAATTAATTTCTGCCACTTCTGTGTTTTGAATTTAGAAAAATGGATTCCATATTTGGAATCAGGATGTCCAAATTGTGTAAATAGGTAACTTTTATTTTTAGACATTTTGAATAATTACTGCGGTAAATATTTTATTTACCAGGGTTAAGGGTAAATCCGGTAAATAAGGGATAAAAAAATAATATTATAATAACAATAAATTACCCTAAAATGTGTCTTAACCCTATTGGTTGATACATGGTCGACCATGGGCATCTTTGGGTCAATTTTGGGACCCCATGGATCCACTTGTAAGTGATAATGACACTTTATATTAATTAAGTTAAAATGAATACAAAAATGACACAAGCATATATCTTTTAGCAAAACAATTGTTACATAGGGTTATATATGCTGGATTTTAGATTATAAATATTCATTAGAAAGCTAAAAATATTTACTACATAAGTATATTTTATTTATAATTTTTTGACATTAAATAAGTTATTTTATTTATGACACAATGATGATGCAGTAATTACTAAAATAGTAAACAATTAACATAATTGATATTATAAATACCCAAATAATTATAATATGAAACTTTTAATGAATTAAACAAATTTTCTAGGATAATATGATATATTAGGATTGATTTATTTGACTTTTTTCGAAGTAATCAATCTATTATGAGTTTCACAAAAATCAACTAGTGAATAGTGTCAAAATTGACATAAAAGAGTTCTTAAAACAAATATTATATTATTAATTGATATTAAATTCCTAAAAATCTAAGGTTCGGCCAAGAGACTTATATTATGATAGGTTAATCATTAATGGACCACTTGGGGGTCTTTTGGATGTATATAGTAAGTATATTAACCATATTATATAAAAATACAAAGAGACATTGTAAAAGTGAAACTAATTAACTTAGAGTTAATACTTAAAGATAAGGTTAATATAAGTACCCAAACCTGTCTAAATTCTATTGGATGAGTTGTTTTCGACCTATCCCCACCTCAACCTTTGAATAGTCAACTTTGGAGCCATTGGAAACCGAATATGAATTTATTATAAATTAATATTTCTAGCTTTTCCAAAGGTGCCCCTCACCCCTCTTATAAAAGGGCACTCCTCCTTCTCATTTCCTCACACCTCTCAAGCCACTTGGCTCGTCCAAACTCTGCCCAACTAAGCTCCCCACATCCCTCTCCTCCTCCTTGAAGCTTCCCCTTAGGCAGAAAGCATTTCAATAAGTCCTTTGGTTCCAACCAAAGTGAGTTACCTAAATTAAAGGTAACGATTTCTCTTAAATTATTTTCATTTATTTTGCTTCTTCAACCCCCAAACTCTTTTTATTTCCCTTCTTTTATAACAACACCAGTATCCTCAATATACTAGGATGTTGTTATAAGAAGTATTCAAACTACACATACACACAACTCCATCTAATGGATGATGAACATAATGTTTCTGTGGATGGAAAACTAACGCCTCACGAAACGATGATTGTTCAAAAACATCTTACCGCCTCTCATGGTGGCCATTATGATGGCACTGTAATTAAATATGATATTAATGATATATATTTTATATATAAGCTTCTGTAATTCCATTTTATTTCATACCATTATTCGTTTCATGTTGTATATACATACGATAATTTCATTTGAGGAAGTGCGGACTACCGCCCCCTTAAAATGATATGACTCGTTCATACCACACATGGAACGTATAAAGGATGGTGTTAATGAACTTAAGTAACATATATAAAATATTATATTATACTGGAATAGTAATATACCTATGTATCATTTGGATTCGATTCTTTTAAAATAAAAAATTAAATGGAAGTAGCGTTCGTGCGTACGTACGGACTACCGTCTCCACGAACGCGATGAGATTCATTCTCCATCGTATCCATTCAAGTATAATTATCATTTAATGATTTAAAAATGATGTTTAAGGACTTTATATCATTCTGGATATGAATAAGATACAACAAACATGACTTATGTAACAAAACATATAAAGAAAATGAGTAAGTTAACACCCGAAACGGCGATAATACTAAGATATTATTATCAAATCAATATTAAAAGATCATATATGATATCATATTAATGTATATGATTATTGTATAATTTAGTAACAATTATTTCACTATTATACAGGAGGTTAACCTACCCCAACCAAGGAAAAGTACAAGGTAAGGGATTCTCTTATCTCACTTTCAATTTCGTGAGATTTCCATTATTCGCCACTAAATTATTGAAAGTGGTGTATTGTGTATGGCCATTTGATATATATTATCATGATTCTCTTTATATTCATGTTATTATGTAAATCATTTGGTGTTTATTAACTTTTGTCCATACGACTCAATCGATTAACGTGGTAAGGGTTTTCTTATCTCACTTTTAATTCCGTGAGAATTCCATTGATCACCACTTAATTATTGCATGTGGTGTATGTGTTCTGCCCATGATCGTATTCATTGTGTAATATACTTTAATTTATGGGTATTTACATCATCATGGTATGATACTTCTTTCATGGGTGTATGTTTCGTAAGTTACCTAATCGATAAGGGAATTTGAGATTTCAATTTCCACTCATTTGGCTTTACACATATTTCATTGATTATATTACCCCAAGATTATGTGTGGAATCACTATTCATTTGATTATGTCATAATTTCCACTCCCCTTCCTGTGGATAGAAGTTTGATACACATAATCACTCCATTGGTAATTCTCAAGTCATTGATATGAATTTGATAAGAGTAATTTTAACTCATTCTCCATTTGTTGAGTTAAACATCCAATTCGTTGGTATTGTTTTTTTACAAGAATATGTGTGAATGTCCTTTGATTGTTTTACACTGAATATCCAATAATATTTAGTGTATTTATATTTGTCACACATAATTATGTCATTGATTTATCCTTAACCTAAGGATACAACCTTTTTGAGAAATTTCATCTCAATTTACATTCCATTGAGACTTCTTTGATGATATACACCAAATCACTTCTATGTGGTGTATATAATGTACTTTGACATAGTATATCATGAATTACTTTATTCTCATGATATTAAAATGTTTTGATTACCTCAATTATTTGTATTCAAGTGTCTCTCTTTTGGTTAGAAACTCTAACCAAAATACCATTTTAAAATGTTTTAAAGAATCATTCTTCTAAATCATGCTCATTAATGTCCATATTTTAAAAATGGTTTTAAGGATTTATTTATATGGACATTAAAGTTTTAAAATTAAAACTCCTTTTAAAAGTTTCAAAGTGGTATGGGACACTTTGATTCAAAAATATACTTTTAAATGGCTTCTTGACAAATAGTGTGACTTTTAAATGTTTTCAAGAAAAGGGGGATATTTCTCTCAAATAGTTTTGATGATTATTTTCATCTATGTCAACATCCTTCATTATTCTTGATTGAGGTTAATGTGATACAATACAATCATCCATATTGTATCGAATGAATTATGTTTGACTGTGGATGTGCTATTTTTATACCATTCATGGTTTATGGTGAAATTATTGACATTTCGTATGCTAGTTTTAATACGAATGTTTATGTTATGTTTAAACCTTTTCATATGGGAATGCATTGGACTTAATAAGTGACGGGTGGAGCCCGCTATAGCTCCTCGATGCATCGGTAGGTCTCATGAGACAAACTAGTGTCTTGGCACAAGGCCTTGGCAAAATCTTATTTGTAGTCTTGGCACGAGGCCTTGGCTATGTGGTTATGATAGTCTGGCATTATGCATTCCATCATTATGAAAGTGGTTATTGATATTGCATGTGATCATTCGACTAGTAGAATATCCATGTGAGTAAGTAAATGGCATTATTTCATTTTACCTTTGCCATTTTATGCTGAAGTTCAAGTTTAAAAGGCTTTTGTTTTAGTTATAAATTGCCTTAAGTGTTTATGCTTATTTATGAAAGCTTCTGCTATAATGTTATCCTTACTGAGAATCCGAGCTCACCCCTTTCAATGTTTTATTTTTTTTTCCCAGGATTATGAAGAAGTAATTTATGAATGACCTGCAGGGATAGTATGAGGGGATATGAAGACAAGATGTTTTTTTTATGATGTAATGTAAAAATTTATGTATGTATCTAGTTATTCCAAGGCTACTAAACTAATCGGTCTTTCGAGACTTGATCTTTCTCATGATCATGCCAATGTTATGTAATAATGCACCGACTCTGGGTAACTAGGGTCGGGGCGTTACAAATTCACCCTAAGATAATTAAATATGATGAATTAAAAAATATAATTAGTTTTATAAAATAAATTTCTTTAAATTGTTAAAAAACAAATATAATAATGTCTCAAAAATAATTTTGAAGGAAATCTATTTTTTAAGCATGTTATAACTTTACTAAAAATTGAATGACTATTTCCTGAGACTTAATCAATAAATTTATATTTAGTATGATATTTTTTTATATATAGTTAATTTTTTAATCCAATTCATACCCTACAATTTAATATCTAGGTTATAATGGTTATTAAATAATATTTTAATAATATATCATGGTTCATTTAAACTTAGTGTTGTTTGAAACACATGATATTGAAGATATTAAATCTATTTTAGAAAAATGTATCATAAAATATTAATGGGTAACATTATACCCCCCTTAAAATAAATTTTGCCCTCAAGATTCATCACTCTGATACGAAAAATGAGGAAAAATTTGTTTTATTACATCCTCCAGTTCAAATGTAGGATCTTCAAATTTGTGATATCTCCGGAGAACATTCACCAAGTGAGTTATCATATTCAATAGAACATTATATATATGATACAATATTTATACTAATTATTCTTTATAAGAAATATCATGATCTAGTGCTATGACCTATGAGTTCAACACATTTGACGGATCTGTTATGTATATACTTATGAGATACAAATGGAACACATCGTGAACTTCATAGAGGATTGGTGGAAGTGACTAGCGATAATATACAATATCTACTCGATCAAGAATAGATAAAGGATCAATATAAATATCTGTAAAATTTATATTATTTATGAATATCATAACCTTTTCCAGGGACAAATTTTTAGAAACACATTCTAAATAACTTTATAATCTACATCAAATAATTGATTGTCAACATGAATTTTCTATCGACTGTAAGAATTCTTAATGTGCTGCTGAATGGATATGACTTTCTCTATCATATCCTCATCTAAGTTAGATCTGATTTTATTTCTTTCTCAAATATCTTCCCATCATGTTGTATTTCTACATTTCTTACTATATAGGGATATATATGGATCCATTTGAATCCTCAAGTGAATGATATTATTGTACGAAAACTCAACTAGGGGAATGCATTGATCCCAACCATCATTGAAATCCATAAAACAAGATATCACTATATCCTCTATGGTTTTAATTTTTCACTCATATTAAACATATTTTTTAGGATGATAGACTATACTAAAACTAATCTCTGTATCCAGATAAAACTGAAGGCTTCTCTATAACATTAAGTTAACCCACATATCTTGATTATGTATAATAGAATATAAAAATCTATGCACCTTTAACACTTCTTTAATATAAATTTTGTAAATACAATCCATATAGAAATATTCTCTTATATAAATGAATTGTTATAACATCAAAATGAAATTGAATAAAACTCATATAGTAATGTTCCATTTTGATGTTTTTGGGAGTCCAATGACAAAATCCATGGTTATGCTTTACCATTTCCATTTCTGTATGGGTAATGGTTATAACATCCCCTTACAATTGTTTCTCACAAATTTAATTAACTAACATACTAAGAAAAAATATACATACTCAGTAATATATCTCTTCATTTTGTGCCACCAAAAATACTCTTTCAAATATTTATACATCTTTGTACTTCTAGATGAATAGAGAATGGTGAAATGTGAGCTTCATCCAATATCTTCGTATTCAAATATGATATGGAAGGAACACATACATAGTTATTGAAACTGGTCATTCTGTAATAATCATGATTAGAATCATGAAAATTTCTTACCTTCTTCTATGATTACTTATCTTCCTCATGCACCTCTATAACCGTCGCATGGATATATGGTTGAACAGTCATTTCAGAAAAATAATATTTCTCCCTTCCTTCAATATTCCATGATTAATCCATTGAAAATCAAGAAATATTGTATACTTTTTATCCTCATTAGAGATAATTTATTATTATCCTTTTATCTCATAGGATCCTAATTTTATTTGTTGGGGTGGTAAAGTATTGATCTGTTGTAATCTTTAATCATCTCAACCCATCTTATCAGGTTCATATTCAACTCTTTCTATGTGAAAATAAACTCTAAACCTTTATGATCATTATATATATCTTAACATTCTATATAATGTTAATTTATCCATATATTTAATGTAAAAATTACAATATTGAAATCCAAATCATGATTTGGTTAATTTTTCTTGTGATCCTTAAATTTTCATGAGGTATAACCTCTCACCATATCATTTTGTATGAGAAAACATCCCAATACCATATTTAATGCATACCTATATATTATAAACCCTTATCCACTATATGGTAAAGTAAAAAAGTGGTGTGATAACTAAATTTCTCTTCAGTTTCATGAAATTTTCTTTAGACTCATCTGTGAAAAGTAACTTGGCCCCCTTCCAATTAAACATGCTGAGTATAGTAGATAGTCATGAAGCTTTTTCCACAAATCACTAATAATATCCAATAAAAACAATTAAACTATAGATATAAATCATAGTGTTTGATTTGGTCCCACTTTCAGTAACTTATATGTTTGAAGGATCTATTTATATACCCTCACTTCTGATTATATGACCCATGAATGAAAATTTATAAATCTATATTTCGTACTTAGAAAATATTGTGAAAAGCATATCCTTCCCTAGGGTCTTTAGTACAAATATCAATTGATCTCCATGCTCTTCCTTTCCCATTGAATGTAAAATAATATCATCTATAAATAATACCACAAACTGATCATAGTAATCTTTAAGGTCTCTATTCATTGCATTAATTATAATAGTGGGAGAAATAATAAGACTAATTGGGATCACGATAAATACATAGTGTCCATAGCTTGTACGGAATGTTGTCTTGGGTATATCCTCCTTATTAATCCTTAATAGATGATATATAGAACTAAAATCAATATTATAAAAATATGGAACTCCTCATAGTTGATTAAAAAGGTCATTATTACATGCTAGTGGATATATATTCTTAATAGGGATCTTGTAGTGTTCTTGATAACCAATGTATAGTCACAATTATTTATTTTTAATATTATCCGAAAGAACTAGTTTACCCCTTACTGATGTACTCTTCTAAAAGAATCCATTTTCAAGATTCTCATGGATTTTATTCTTCTATTCCTATAACTAAATTGGGTCAATTCTATATGGAATCTTTGAAATAGGTGGATAGCCGGGTATAAATTCTATCGAGAACTCAACTTCCTGATTTGGTTGAAGATGAGGGAATTATCCAGGAATAATATCAAAAAATTCCTACACAATAGGCATATCCTTGATGTTGAGTTTCTACCCAACCATATGAGATAAAACCCCTTTTTAATATGAATCAGGACCCATACAGTGGATGTGATTTCCATCAAAAGTTAATATTTATCATCACACTAATAAATTATCATAGGTCGGTATAGAATATCTAATGTGACTTCCCTTCCTTATAAATTGATGGGGGATTTATGTAAATAAATCCAATCCATGTCTCAGATATTTCCAAAATTCAACTAGAGGGAGAATAAAAATATTTGAAGGAAACACATTTCCTCAAACTTCTACAAGAGACGAATCATATACTTGAGTTCTAATCATCATACCATTATGGGTTTTAATTATAATCCAAAATATAATAATTGAATATAGGAATTAATATTACCATAGGATTTTATTAATATATATTAATTAATATAACAAATCTAAAATAGGGTACATCTATATTGGGCATACCTATTACCACCTCAACTTCATTACTCAGTCTCAAATCTCTTTCCAAAACCAAAATGTTATCATGACCATCAAGAATATTTGATCAGAGTGATTAATCATGAAAAATCATTTATTGGTTTTCTAAATCATTCCACATTATTCTAAATCTATATAACTTTTTTTTAAACTTAGGTAGTTCATCTTAATTAACAAAACATTATCATATTATCCAATACATATACTTATCCATAGGATTCTCAATAATATTTTCTCATTGTAGTTTCTAAAGGTCAACTAAACCTTACTCTGATACCAACTATAATGACACATCCTTTCCATACAGAGATATAACATATTAATATATGAATATTCATTACATATCATAATGATCTATGCCAGAATTATATGGGTCTATTTTCTTTGGAAACTTCAACACAAAAATAACAGGTTCCCAAAATTTGTACATCATCTTCCACAAAGTTCTTCATAACTATCACCCTTATTAGATATATCAAACTTATTAATTTTCTTGATGACTTGTTGAAAGTAAACATAAAAAAGGATGACCTCATATGCTCAGTAAGGGTAAATTATGGAGATATCAATAATCACTTGAGAATAAAATCAATATAATTGTATGATTACATGAGAATAAAATTTTTAAATCATTAATTGTATATCATAAATCATAATCATGAATTATGGAATAAACATTTGTATTTCATGAGACATGAATCATAAAAGAATCTAATAACATGAGCCATTATATCATAACATTGGAAAATGAAAAAAGTTTGCAACATACACACAAGCATAGAAAATAAATTTCCTATTATTCAAGGTTTATTTAAAATAAAATAAATGTGGAATGTGTTCACTTAACAAAACATAGTAGTAATCTTGGTTTACTCCTAATACTATTATAGTATAAAGATTCCCTTACTGAAATGGTCTCATTACCCCATTTTAGTCATATTTACCTCATAAGATATCTATATTAACCCAATGTTATAGAGGGATATATAGGTCCTAACCATCCTTGGATATTGCATTATCATCGTCCTTGTTTATCATGTAACCATTATCCTCAGTTATAACATAACCATCATCCATTGTTATAACATAACCACCGTCCTTGGTCATAATGTAACCACCATCCTTTTTTATAACATCACCATCCTCACATGATGAAAATCATACAAATGTGTGTCACATGATCATAAAACATTAATTATATCATCACATCATGACCCATGAAAAGAAAAAAATCGTAAAAAATTCATCAATTCACTATAACATAACCCATGGAAAATAAATGGGTTTCATAAAAAGCTCATAAATATAAAAATTAACCATACAGAGAAATAATAAAAATGGTATAATTGGTTCATATACCCAATAAATAATAATTAACATTAAATTATGTTTTCCTATATGAAAACTTCTTTAAAATATCATAGAAATATTTCTTGAGGAAAATGACCTTTCTATTTTGAATATAACGTTGACAATAGAAAATTTATATAGAATTATTAAAAAAATTATTTGAAAATAACCTTGAAAATTTTTAAAGGAAACATAAAAATTTTGAGTGTTCAAGATAGGTGGAAATTATGTTCATGCTGTATAAATTAAAAGAATATATACCTTTCATTTTTTGGTAAAAAGTAAAAAAGAGCCTCATTGAGAAAACGATAAAAAATTTAATAATAAACCATTATTTAAAAATTAAAACATGTGTAAAAATTATTTTAAACAATATTATTATAAAGGTAAATATATTCTTTAAAATATTTTTAGAAAACATGTATAAGGAAGAAAAAGGTTTTTCAACCAAAGAGAGAAATGAACTCTATTTTCCATAAAAATATATTTTCAGTATCTTGAGTAATTAGGGAGACAAAAGTGAATATAAAACATCTTTTTTAAATAAATATCTTTATGAGAAGAAAATTAATGAGTTTCTTATATCATAATAATTCATCAATGGGAACATAATCATAAATAATCTTGATAAATAGTGATATTATAACATAAATCATATTACCGCTTTGGAAACATTTGAATAGTTATCCCCATGAAAGTAAAAAACATATATGGATATTTAAATCCAAATAAAATTGATAATAATAATCATATATTATATTAACGAGCATTATATACACCACATAAAATAAACAAGTGGTGCATATGGCATGTTTCTCACAGAAACAAAATTGAGATGAAAATCTTTTACGTTAGGTATAACTTCCTTTGTATGTGATGGAAAATTATTTATAATAAATATAGATTTATTATTAATACATTAAATAAATATAATCATATATATATCCATATATAATTTACTTATAACCTTTAATCAACTATTTTTTAACACTTCTTTTTTAAAATCATTGTTCTCGGTGATATATGCTTCGTTTTTCATGTATGTTCCGGTTCGGTAGTTTTCGTTATTGTATTTTAATCATGGTTAAATAATATCAAGAATATTAATAATTATATAAATATAATATATATTTATAATATAAATTTTTAGTTTCATTAATGAAATATTGAGATAGAAAAATGAATTACACTATTTATGGGGATGGTAGGTCGTACATACGCATGAATGATGATTCTATTTTTTGAAAGATGGAATGAAAGAAATTTAAATAATAAATAACCATTAAATAATAATTTTTATATTATATATATCATATATATTCATTAAATATTTCCTCATTACCATCCAAGGAAAGTATAAATTTAAAACGAATCACATTACTTTGTGGAGTTGGTTGTTCGCATGTACTCATGATCAACATTATCATTTACCATTGGTTTGGAAGGTAAGAAGGTGGATGTGATATTATCATTAAATAATTATAATTATTTCATAAATATAATATATAAATATTGAACACATCATAATAACCATCCATAAATTATGGTGATGAGAAATGTATTGTATCACTGTGTGGAGATGATAAGTCATACATACTCACAAGCGATAATTTCACTTCCGATTTGATAAAAATATGGACAATAGAGGTGTTTTAATAATAATAATAATAAAATTTAGGCTTATTTATTATATTTAATTTATTTTTTATGAATGTGATAATTGATTTAGTGGAGGTAAATGAATAATTAAAAGGAAAGTGATCAATTATGGTGAATACATATTCTTTGAAATAACTCCTTTAAATCTATTCTTAGGGATCTAGGGTTAGTTTTTTGAGAATTAAATTAAATATATAATTTGTATAGGGAAGTTTATAAGGTATATTAGTATATGTTTTTTGAGATAAAAGACTAAAATCATGTGTTTATAAGAAAGGATGGGTGTCATTTTATAATTAAGGGAAGGGCATTAGAAGTTCCAAAAATTGAAATAGATTAAAGTCATTCTCACAAAAAATGATTGAAAATGGAATATAAAGGAGAAATGGATGAAATTTTAGACCATATTTTATCTCCATTTTCCAATTTTAACATTTTTATGATTTTTATGTAATTTTAAAAAATATTATTTTCGTAAAATATCATTATTTATAATTTAGATACTATTCATTTAATATGAATTTAAAGGCAAAAATACAAAGTTTTAATTTGAATATAATCATTTATAATAAAAATAATATGTAATATCTATCTATAAAATTCATTAAAAAATTAAATCAAACAAATTTTATTACTTTATATATTTTTAAAATCATTTATTATATTTTTTTATGATGTATGTAAATACTACATTGGTGTTTCATAAGAATTTAAGGTCATTATATAATTTATAAAAAATATAAATAACATTTAATAATGGAAATAATTTCATTAATATAAAAATATACATTTATAATAATTCATAACTTTCCTTTTTCCCTTTTTATTTACATGAGATATATTCAAAACTAAGATAGTGGCATTTTGTAACATTCTATGATTTAAATATTATATAGGAAATGTTCATGGATATGGTTCCATTAGAAACTCAATTTAGATCATATAGTGATAAGGTAATAATTAAAATAATACAATAAGAATTAGGATGGAAATTATGAACTTATCACTTGTTTTAATGTAGGTTAACGTGATTTACCCTTTATCAAGGTCAAATTTTTTACTAAGGTTACTATTTATATTGACCAACAATAAAGGGTCCTAATTTACCTTGTATGAACCTCTTAATTCAAAATATGGAATCTATATTATAAAATTAAATTTCTAAAATTTTTTGAAATTAATTTTAAAACAAGTGTGCAACACGTGATGAAAAATGCTCTTTAGAAAAATGTATTTTAAGCATCAAGAAATGTCTATACTTATCCTGTGATTAGGAAACTATTAAATGAATGTTAAAAAATTATTTAATATATTATATGTGAATTAAATTAAAATCATTCACTAATAGTGATTAATTTAATTTTTTATGATAAAAATATATTGTGCGTATAAAAATAGTTTTTTCGAAAAAAATCCATTTTACATAAACAAATATTTTTATTCCAAATTCAAACATAAAATTGATTTATATGAAGTTAATTGAATTATTTATATTATAATAATAATATTTTTTCCTTGAAAAATTTTTAAAATAAAGTTGGACTTTGTACATGCTTGAAATAAAAATATATTTTCCAATAAAAAATCAATATTTTTTACTATTCACTGTAAAATTGGTATTTTTAGAAAAATATAAAATATTCACCCAAATATAATTTCTATATTTTGATCAAAAAATGTAACTAATTTTATGAAATAAAATTTTTAAAAATAGTAAGGATTAAAAAATATATTTTTATACAAAAATCAATAAAAATAATTTTAATGGAAATCTATATTTTTATGCATAATATAAGTTTGATAAAAATTAAATAATTATTTAATGGTCCTTAATAAATACATATATATTAATTATAATGTTTTTATATATATCATAAATTCTTTAATCATACTCATCCCCATGAATGTAATGGCTAGGTTATAAGGGTTGCAAAATAATATTTTAATAATATATTATGGTTTATTTAATCACAGTGTTACATATAACATAAGCTATTTAAAAAAATATATATCTAAAAAATATGGGTTAAAAAACCTAATGGTGTTATATAAACAATGTGTAAGATAATCTAAGTAGAAGGGATGTCGAAACCCTATCCATGATGAGGATTACAAGGAATCTAATCTTCTTGGACATGAAAAGTTTGGACATGAGAACAATTATAAGAAATTCATCATACATTTATCAAATTACTACTAAAATATCCATTCTTGAGAGGATTAAAGAGGCCTAGAAGGATGATGAGGTGCTACAAAAAAAGGTAGGGAATATTCTAGAGTTTTAATATTCTAAATATAGATTTCCATGGTTTGTAACTCAGATATGTGTCCCACTAAGATATAAAAAATGAATATTTAGGATGATGTGTATAGACTATCCTTCCCTATTCATTTATAAATCACTAATATGTATAGAGATATGAAGAAAAACTTTTGGTGGGATAACATGAAGTGGGATATTGTAGAATTTGTGTCTTGATGATGGGTATGCCAATAAATAAATGGTTAATGAAATAATTATAAGGGTATGATGAAACCATTTCCCATACAGGTCTAGAAATAGAAAAACATAACCACGGATTTTTTCCATAGGACTCCCTGGGACATATAATGGAAATAACACCATCTAGGTGGTTATAGATCTCCTTAAAAAGTTAGTAAATTTTATTACTATAAATTACTATTTCACTCTTGAAAAACATACAAAATATATGCATAAGGGATGTTGTAAGAATGCATGGAGTGCCATTATCAATTTTTTTATCAATATTTGAGGTATACCTTGAGGTTTTGGAGAAGTATGTAGAAAATGTTGGATATAGAGATGTGTTTCAATATTTCTTATCATCCTCCGAAGGGTACTCATTCTGAGAGAACCATTCATACTCTATAGGATTTTCTGAAATCATGGTTAATGGATTTTCAAGTATGTTGGGATTAACACCATCCCCTAGTGGAATTATCATATAATAGCCAATTCTATTCTATAATTCAAATAGAACCTTATGAGTCTCTATATGGGAATAAGTGTGAGACACCAACATGTTGGGAGAATGTTCAAGAGTGGACGCCAATGGGACTTGATCTTATCCAAGAGAACACAGATAATTTACAACCATTCAAAATTATATGAAGTACACACAAAGTAAACAGAAAATCTATAAAGACAATCATTTATGTGACACAAAGTTTGTGGTTAGTGATAATGTGTTCCTTCATAGATCAGCATGAAAACAATTCATGAGGTTTGAGAATAAGGGAAAAAATATTCCAAGATATATTGGCCCCTTTTAGTTCTTTGATCTCATCAGAGTCATTTCTTATCAAAAATAACTCCCACATAACTTATCCCATGTACATTATGTGTTCCATGTATCCCTCTTGAGGAAGTACACACTATACCCCTAACATATACTTATCCTAGAGGTGTTACCCTTGGGGAATGATCTTTCATATGATAAGAATGAAGTGAAGATCTTAGGTCATGGGGAAAAGGTTTTAAAAAATAAGTAAACTCACCTAGACAAAGAGTTATGGATAAATCAAAAGTTGTTTTAAGAAACTTAGGAACTGAAAGAGCTGATGAAACAAAATCACCCTCATTTATTTTAGTGTATGAAATGAAATTTTTAGGCTGAAACTTATAAAGGGGAGAATAATGTAATGACCTAAAGTTTTATAAATTAAATTCTCTTTTTAAATGAGTAAAATAATTATTATGTAATGAGATTATAGGAACCACATGCACTACTTTGGTAATTTTAGGTAATTATTAGTTATATCCATTTGGATTTAAAATATCATTAAGAACCATATCTATTGATAATATAGCTATTATAAAGTGACTGTTAAGACTTTTATATATTAGGTGTTATGATAAAGTCCAATTAACCCAAAAGTAAGGAGATATGACCCCAACCAATAGGATAATACCATATGAATCCCATTTATCAGAGCCTCCAAGAGAGATAGAATCACGTGTATTTGACCTTGACTAATTCCAATCCAAGATTCATTAACAAAAGTATGAGTGAAACCATTAATAGGAGAAGTTCAAGAATATCGAGATCCTAACCCAAACCATGTTCACCAAACCACCCCAAGAAAGTGTGACCATGACACACCTTACTCTTCGAGAATACATAGAAGTAATAAGGGGTTATTTATCAAGACCCTAATTGTATGAATTTTATATTTTAATTTTTATTAAAATAATGAATATATTTATCCTTTATCATTATTAATTTATATATGATTAAATAATGAGTACGCTAAAAATTAGATTTTGATAGGATGAAACACAAATTGTATTTGTGGGAAATGTAAAGTTTCAATCAACACACCCTTTTTCTAAAATAAATAATTTTCAAAATAAATGTTATTTTAAAAAAAAATTATTATTAAATAATATTTATTTAAATATAAATCAAAATATGATTTTATGAATTCAAATGTAATTTTTATAAGGGTCATAAATTGTTACCATCATAAAAACCCATATTTTAAATAAATTGGAATTATTTATTTAAAGTGTCAATTTTCATATTTTCAGATTTATATTGATAAAATAAATATTATTTTGAAATTTTCCAATTGTATATTTTTTATAATTTTCTGATACAATAGAATATTTTGGAAAAAACTAAATACGGTTGATATATACGATATTTATTATGAAATAATTAAATCAAAAAAGTGATTTAATAAATACTATAAAAATTACCAAAATTATGGTTCCCCTTTAAAATATTTTTTTTAATTATTTGATTAATTTTTAAACCCTTAATGAATCCTCAAAAACCTATATTTTTTGTTATGTTTTTAAAATTATTTCTTTATGAAAATGACTTGATTACAGATCGCCAAGGCTATTATTTTAATGATTTAATTTGATAGGCATTTTAAAATATTGAAAAACACTTCTGTTAGGACGAAACTATGGGAGAATCCATGATAAGGACTCCGGTTTTGATTATTTTATCATATAGAGCCCAAACCCAATGTTGGGAAATTGAAAAATAATTCCCTCTCTTTTTTTATAAAACCCTACCTAACTTCCAACTCTTATTAACTAAATAACCATTTATAATGATTTTCGTCTCCGTATTCACCTCTAAATCCCGTAAAATGTATTTCTAATCTCTGAAGAATATCCTACAAAGATTTAGAAGTACACTCTCAAGGTTGAGTATCCTCTCCATCTCCTCATTATTCAAGAACCTTTTTATATTATGCCTTTTCATTTTGAATTATTCATGTTAAAATATGTTTTTTCACCAACATATTACTATCCTCATTATTTCAAAGTAATTATATACCTCTTTCACTCTCATTAAACCCTACTAGGAATCTGTATGTACAAATGTTACACTACCAAAATTATCATGTGGTTTTTCATTCCAAACATTTCTGTAGTGGATTCACATCCCTATGTCCTACCAATGGTATTCAACTAGATGTTATTATCCTTAATTTATTGGGTACTTCCATGTGTGTAACACACACTCTATAATCATGGGATTAAAATTAATGAAATATCTCCTTATTTTGTATGATTTATGTGGAACACTTATGCATGTACTTGATATGAATGTGATGGATGGGACCCTAATTATATAGCACTCCAATTCATTGGGTAGTGTTTTTATCTCCAAATATACCATGTATGGTTAACAGGTGGTTATCCTAAGAACACTATGTTATGATGTCTTACTGGTTATCCTTGACTTATGTTTATGAAATCATGTTTTATGTTTTTTCTGCATTCCCATGTAGCCTTTATATTATCATCTTATAGCATGCCCTATGTACAAGATTATGATTCTCACCCCTCTTGTGTTACCTTGATATGTCTATTGACTCACATGTACTTATTTACCTTATACAATTATTTTATTATTACCTTATTGGGATTTATTGCTCACCCCATTATTATGTACATCCCCAAGTTATATCAAGCAGTTTTAAAAGATCCAAGGAATAAGAGGTAATTTTTTTGAGTTATTCGATAATGATTTCGTACCCATATTTTAAGTTATTATATTATATTAGTAGTTACAAAAAGACACTAGGTCTGATGATCTTTTAGAATCATTTTAAGTGTATCTTTATCTATTTTATCAGGAATTAAGGTGTATCAAAGATATGAGTTTTCATATTCCCCTTCCATGGTGAATATACGATCTTTCTCAATCCTTATTTTATTCAATATTCTAGTATCTTTCCTACTCAATGCATCAACCACCTTATTTTCCTTCATTTACTAGTAGTGTATTGATAAATAATAATCTTTGAGTATTTATAATGGTTATTTTCCTAATTTTAATCTCTTTCTTTGAGAAGATTTTTTTTTAAACTTTTGTGATCTATATATATTTCAGATATTTCACCATAAAGGTATTGCCTACATATATTCCATGCAAATATTATGGTTGAAAAATCAATAACATGGGTTGGATAATTTTTTTCATGAATCATTAACCGTCTTGATGAAAAGACAACAACTCTATCATTCTATATAAGTACACATCAATGTCCATTCATTGATGCATCACTCTATATCACGAATCCTTCCCTTCTCAATGGTAAGGTCAATATCGATTCATTGACCAACCTCTACTTTATTTATTCAAAAATTTCATTATATTAATCTAACCATATGAACATAACCCATTTAGGTGTCAACTTGGTTAATGGTTTAGCTAATCTATAAGCATTTTGATAAAATCATCGATCATAAAATTTTAATTGAAGGAAACTACATACCTTGATTATATTTATTTATGTAAGACATTCCATCATATACTTTTTTTATTAATGGATGACTAATATTCCATTCTTAGAAACAACATTACTGAGAAAAGGAACTTCTAAATCAAGAATTCTCATTTTGAAAATTTTCCATATAACTCGTTTTCCCTAAGAGTTATAATAATGTTTCTTAAATTTATCTTAATATCATTATGTGGTTTAGATTATATCAATATATCATCAATAAGTACCAAAATGAAATTATTAAGATAATCCTTGAATACTATAATAATATGATCTATAAAAATAGATTGTTCATTATTTAATATAAAGAGAATTACTATAAATTCATAATTTCCATACAATTTATGAAATTTCATCTTTGGAAAATCCAACGTATTTAAGCATAGTTAACGATACCTAGAACAGAAATAAATCATTCAAAAATATTGAGCTACATGAAGTTGATCAAACAAGTACTTAATGAGGGACTGAGAATACTTTTTCATTATAATAATGACGCTGATTTATCTATAATCGATGAAAGAACTCATAGACCCGTATTTCTCTACAAAAAAAGAATAGGGGATCCTCATGGTGAACACTAGGGTATAAAAATAAATTATAGCACAGCCCCAACTATTGTTTCATCAGTTTCACTAATTCCATTGTATCTATATTATATAGAGTCTTAAATATATGTTTTTCTTCAAGGATGAGATCCATGGAAGGTCAAATTTATGCTCATGTGGTCGTTTAGGTAGTTATTTAAGAAACACATCGATATATTCTTTTAAAAAAGTTCATCCTATATTATAAGAATGTTGTTCTCATTCATGGAATTATTTTTCACTTATTCACCAATAATTTCATTAAGTAGAGCTACTAGAGGTGGATACAAACATGATTAAGATAAATTAGTATCCACTCAAAAGATAAGGGATTCCATATCCCCATTGCAAATCATAATATCCTTGTCATGGAAATAAATTTTTATTGTATAATTTGAAATCCAATCCATACCAAGGATTATATAAAATTCAACCATATTTATAACAATCAAGGTTTAAAATAGGGTATGTTTATGTACCAATATGGGAACTAAAAAATATATCTTAATTGTAGTAATATTTCAAATAGGGGTCTTTATTATGAACTCCCTCATTAAGGGTCTAGAGAAAAATGTAATTTTCTGGTAAAACATAGAAGACATAAAAGAGTTTAAACATTCATAATCAAATAAATCACTAACTAAATTTAATTATATGATCAACTTACTTTCCAATATATCTTAAGGGACATCAACCTTATCTATAGTGATCTCATAAGCTTAACCTTTCGCCCTTTTCCTTTTTTGAGGAAAACACCCTTGATGAATAAGGAATTCAATCGAATAGTTCCTCATCTCCTAAAAATTATAGCATAGGTCATTATTTTCTTCTTTATTTCCCTTACAATCATGAGCCTGGTGGTCCTTCACTTCACACTTAAAGTAAACTCCCACTCCCATTAAGCATGTTTCATAGATATTCTTTCCATGTTTATTATTATTTTGAAATTACTCAATTCCCTTTTTCCCTTTTTTCACATTTCGTTTTATATAGTATTGAATCTTCCACTTCTCTTCTTGATTTCCCTAGAAAATATAATACTTATATTATTATTTCTCTCTCTTTATGGAACTTGTTACTATATCCTCATATAATAAATATGTTGGAGGGGCTAATTGCATTTTAAGGATAGGATTTATCCCATCAAATAAATTTTAAATATTACTCATTGGATTATGTACTTAATCCAAAGAATGAGTTATTAACATTATAGATTTAACTACATATTCAGCAACATTTTTAATTTTCTTTAACCTTATATTGAAGAATTACCTCTCCATAATAGTTCATTCCTCGATAAGGAAGTTGTTTTTCAAATAACATATCCTTGAAATTTTTCCACTCCATACTATTTATTTCCTCTAACTAATTAGTGTTCTTGATCAATTACTACCATTAATAAGCATGTACCTTAAGATGATAAACTAAAATGATAAATTTATCTCTTTCACTACCTCCCAAAGTAAGAAATATATTCTACAAACATTATTCATTACTAATATTCTAATGGATAATTATTTCCAATGAATTATGGAGGTTTTTTTATCATTAAGACGCCCAAAATTTTTGAACCATGTCAGGGTTCAGTAGGTTAACCCATATGTTCAATTTTATTGGTCATAATCTGATTTATCATCCCCAATAATGTTACAATTTTCTCATCTCAAACTCAATCTCTAGATCGAACATCATTGTCCTTTCACAAAGGGAAATTCTATATAGATTATTTTCATTAAAATGGTTTCCATTTTTTCACTAGGCTCTATTTCTAAAAAATAGAATATACTGAATTAGATCATAACATTATAAATTTTAATTCATAGTATATAATTATAAATATAGTGTAACACTTAACATAAATTGAAATTTTATGCATATCTAATCTCAAAATTGTAAACATGGTATCTTTGCGAATATCTTCAAATAATAAAAAAAACATTTTTCAAATCATTCATAATGGTTCCTAAAGAAGATGTGAATAAACCAAATAATATCCCCCAAGAGTGTATAGCTAGGTATTCAGTCTTAGGTCCCCTCATCATGCACCAGTGATGATCAGGTTAATACCCATTCTACACATTTCATAGTTGTTACCCCTAAGTGAATAAATGCCACAAACGTATATAATTTATAGTGTCTAGAAAAGAATGTAATTTCTAGAAAACCCCCATAATCCCTACATTACCCAAACTTTATTATATTATAATATACTTAGACTTATCCTCAGATTTTATCATAGGGTTACATTCTCTAAAAAATGCTTTCCTAAATCTAGTTCACAAGGTTCATACTAAACTTTCAATGATACCAAATTTAACACACTGACTCCAATAACTCAGATTCATTGGTTATTTTATAACATTTTCACTAGATATAAGTGATAAAATCTCAAAACATTAAATAGTTTAATAGTCTTGGGAAACAAGATACATAAATGATTCTTATATTAAATTTGAAAACATAAAATATAACTTAATATTATATTGAGAAATTTCTTTCTTCTAGTATATCCCGTAAATCATTCTTAAATCCATTATTGGTAGCTTGTGTAAAGGATAAATGTAATATAGGGTAAGATTATATTATCTTTAAATGAAAGTGTACCACATAACCTATCAAGGGATAAATTAACAGTGGATAACATAGAAGAGATAAAAAAATAATTGGATATTATATATAATTACTATTTTAAAAAGGTTAATACCTCTATGGATAACATAATAACATAAATTATCACATAAATAAACAAATTTAATAAAATAATTGTTGATATGCATAGATTAATCACTTCTCATCTGAAGATGACTCAAAATAATATGGATTATTCTAAACTAGAAAGAAATTTTATCACTAGATCCTTGGGAATTCATCTTAAATAAACAAATCCACTTACCCATCATGAGGATAAAAAGATAAATGATAGTGGTAAGGTTATCCCCTTAAAGAAATATGAATGTATTAATTAATATTCTATGGTGGATTCAGACGCATCTTTTGATTCCAGTAGTGTTGATGATGAATATGTTGACCCTAATATGAGAAATTAATATATGGTTTTTGATTACCTGGGGGTTTAAATTTTTTATTTGATGAACAACATAAAATTGTTTTAAATAAATATAGGATAGAAAAATCACTATTCACATCTATATTCAAACCAGAGAATGAATTTTTAGTAGGATGGAGAATTAATGTAAACAAAATCATAATTTAAATTTAGGGATATTCGATGACCATGATTCCCATCATGATTCTCCTTTTTTGATTTGTATTCCTTGGAGTTTATTATCATTTGGACAAAAAATTTATGAATTACAAATTCTTAATGAATAATATTAATTTTATATGAACTTGTGTATTTTGTCTAAATTGATTCTTACTTTCAATACTGATGAGTCATGGATTATGATTACTATTTTACTGTCCATGTTTTTTATCAAGGATCGTCTTGATGTTTCAGTTCCAATGAACCTCATTTGATTGTGATTCTAACAAATTTTGAATGACTATTGAGTTCTGATGTTGATAGTTTGTAATCCAGTTCATTATTGGATTTTTCACCTACCACAACTTCAATACTTGATATTGTGGTCGGGCTAAAATATATCTAGTTTTTTTGGATTTAAGACTTCTCATGTTGGTAGTGGATGACCTCACATGCATTTTTCATTTTAAACCTATAACATAATAGATGAGGGATTTTATGATTTTGATTTAATTAATGAGTATAGTTTAACTCTGTTATAACTTATTTTGGATGATTACTGAATCAATTTTATGTTTCTCAAGGGGTTTTTAGATTTTGAAATATGGATTTTCCAATACGTAGTGTAGGATGTTGGTGTGGATTTCACTCCTTATAAAAGAATATGTAATGTTATCATGAAGTCAACTGTGAATTTGAGAAATATATGGAGTTAAAATATCACAGTGTTTGGATGAAAAGTGGGGTTCCTACTATAAATTGTAAAATATTTTTATGATGATATCTAACAATAACACCAGAATTGTTGGTTTAATTGGTGTTGTATGACATTACAATTGTGTTAGGGTTTACAATGTTTTTAGAGATACCTCATGCTATTAACATGTTTATGAATCTTGAATATTTTTTTGGTTAACAAATATATCCCAATGTAACACCTTGAGATATTATAAATTATTTTTTTTCAAAAAAAAATAATTTCTTTGATAGCTTGTGTAATATGAAACACCAAGTTTTAACCAACCACAATGTAATAAGAATAATATTATTTAAATAAAAAAATATAGCCTATAAGTAAAAATAGATGGTATGGATAAAAATTAAAAAAATTAAATATACTTATTCATTTTATAGATTAATAAAATATATTTTTAAAAAATTACTTGATTTTTTGTAAAGTATTTAAAATACTTTGAATATATATATTTCAAAAAGATTATTTTTATTGTTTTTTGTGAATGAATAATAAAATTAATATTTAAACTTTTAGATAATTTATTTGAAAAAATAAAATTCATTTTAAAAATTTATATGTGGAAAACATCTTAGGGTGAATTTTAGGGACTTTTATAAAAAGATTAATTTTTCAATAAATATTGAAAAATACTGGTTTTTATTAAAACTGCTTGTTTGTTTAAATAATTTATAAGGTAAATTTTTGTTTATAAATGATTTAAAAAGTAAAATTAGGTCAATTATATTATATTTAATCTATAATAGGACATTGTAATCTATTTTATATTTAATTTTTATATAAAATATTTATATACTTTTGAAACTTTTCTCTTTTGAAAACTGTTTTTTATCACGCGTGCATGATTAATTTTAAATTAAGATTTTATAATTATTTTAATATAATTTATAAAAATGGATTAAATATTTTTAATTAGAATAATTAATAATATATAATACGTTCAACTTTATTTTTTTTTCAAAATTAATAGTAAAAACAATCAAAATTAATTATCGTCTTTAAGGTTTAAAGGGGTTATCAAGGGGGGGGTTAAACTTAAAATATATGGGGTAAAATAACCTATAAACTTTTAAAAATCTCATTTTATATAATTATTTTGAACTTATAACATATAAGGTTCAATATTGACCCATTTTTGTTCCTTGGGCCAGGTGAATAATTGTGGTGCACTTCACTCTTTTCAAAACATTCCTATGTGTCCTCTCCCCCACTTATAAAATGGCACCCCCTCTCCTGTCCTATTCACACTTCTAAAACCATTTTTTGGAAGATAACAATCCTAATATCTTCCTGAATTACCTATAAACATATAACAGGCATTATTTTTATTATCAAACTATCATAATAAGGCTTTTTGTAAAAACCTAAAGAGGTTCTCCGAGGAGGAGGTAAAACTCTTAATCATCTATTTATGTTTTATTTCTTATTCCACCTCATTAAAATATTCATAAACAATGATAATATAATTAAAATAGTTTCTATCATGTAATTATATTTTATTATGTTAATTTTAGTACCCACATCTTTCTCCTCTTCTATCAAATGGGAATTGAAACCATAGATTGTGTGTACGGCAGACTACCGCCTCGTGAACTTTTGTTAATTATTTTACATCACCACCTATCACAGATGAATATAATGAATGATTTAATGATTATATATGATATTTATTATAGTATTATACTTAATTAATTATAATATCAAATATAATTTCTTATTTTCCATTCATTGGGAATACAATAATGGCGCGTGTGTGTACAATGGACTACCACCTCGTGAAGCGATGTGATTCGTTTTTCACTTACACTTTACATAGAAGGTAATAAGGGTCAATTTAATGAATATAAGTGATATATATGGCATAAAAATTATTCTTTAATGTAAATTTATTATTTACATTTCTTTCATTTCTTCTTTCAATAAAATTGAAAACTCGTTCATGCGTACGTACAACCAACCGTCTCTTTAAATGATGTAATTCATTTTCTATCTCTGAATTTAATTGATTATAATAGATATATATATAATGAATAAATCTGATATTTATATAATTTTATTATTCTGAATACTATGGGGAAATGATCAAAGCAATATGTTTGAGAATACCAAACCAAAATATGTAACAAAAACAAAATATTTATTACATGAAACATGATTTTAACATGGAATTGTTAATAAATGAGTAATAAAAGGTCATAAGTAAATCATATATTGTATGATAAATATGTTTATGATTATTTATTATATTTATATTAGGCATTTAATTTTTATATATGAGCTTAGAATGTGTACTAATAGAGTTGAGACTAATGTAAGTGATTTATGTCTCTGTTTTTCTTATTTGGGACATTAGTTATGTTGGGAACCTATATTATTTTAAGAGTTTTATATAAAGACACTTTTAAATGTATTATCATGAATATATTTTTTTATTATATTTTATGTTTCATATAATCTCATTATTTTATGGGGCTTTTGATTCAAAATCTTCCAAAGTGGTAAGGATTTTATGATACAATCTCATCTTTTATCGGGATTGTTTATATTTATGCTTCTAATGATGAAACCTACTAACCCATATCTCATTAAACTCATTAATATTATTATAATATATTTATTTATGGAGATTATAGGTTGTCCTTTTATTTCCCTCTCTTTATTTACACAAGAACCAAAATAATGATTTTAAAGGAAACCCGACTTTATTTCTCTATTTAGACGAATTTTTTTTTGTTCCATACACATTTATTTCTAAAAAATAATTTTAAAAAAACAAAAAATAATCTAAAATAATTATTTAAATTAATTTTTACCCTTTTTTGATTTTTTTTTTAAATTAAAATTAATCTTCTTGTAATTTTCCTAATGACATTCTTTGGAATTTTACCAATAATGTAAAAGGAATAACTTTTTTAAACATGAATGACATTAATAAAATTTATCATGTTATGACCACTAAATTTTTTAAATATTCCTTTATAAGTTTCAAAGGTTATTTTAAAATAAAATGATTTTGAAAATGAATTATAAATGGTTAGTTTAAAAAATTTATTTTCAAATTTGAAAGGCAATTTTCCTCAAGAAATGTTCCAAGCGATCTTTCAAAATAATTATCTATATATGATAAAGTCTTTTGATATTAGTTATGATTTACTTGGGATATGATCCAAGGATACAATTCTCATTCTTTCTATGAATTTTTTATATTTATGATGATAAGTTGTTTATGAAACTATTTTCTCATCCCTGAGTTATACCATGATAAAATATTAATGAAAACCACTTTTTTCATGGGTCATGTAATGATCAATAGTAAAATGATTATAAAACCTATTTTTTAAAAAATTTATTATATGATGAAATGTTTATGAAAATTATTTATTTTCATGTGTTCTAATATGATGAATGTTTTATGATCTTTTGGAATATGTATACATAATTTTCATTATTTAATACATATGGCCTATATCTACTTCTAATTCATTGGGTAAATATTGATATCTCATGAGATAAATTGGAATAGTATACAAAGGGAACATAGTTCATTAAGGGAATTTTTGCACTATCATTGTCATGGGAGATAATGTGGACTACTATGATGGTATGTGAGTGAACCCATTACACTATGATAGTTTTGGAAATGATCCTTGAATACTAAGGAAATAATTTTCTATACTTATTTGCATTCCACAAATCTATTCCTTATGCCAATGTTATATAATTTTGGCTCATGTTATTTGATTTTATTGTGATTGGTGTCTTATTAACAAAAAATATTTCTTCCATGACCCTTTTTTATGATTTATGTTATGAAGGGTATGGTTTTCAAATATTATTCTCTGGTTTGCATACCCTTATGTTCATGATATTTTGATATTTATATTATTCACCCTTACTGAGCATCCCAAATCACTATTTCTTATGTTTCATTTCCCAAATTATGAAGAATGTAATTTTGTATGATATTTCTAAGAAGGGTTCTAGTTATGAAGAAATTATTAGGATATGATATTGTTTACTTGTGAACCGATTGTATATATATCTGAGTTTTCACAGGCATTAGAACTAAACGATTATAGAATGGAATGTAATTTAATGTAATGAATATTCATTTATTAATATTTGATATCTATATAAGAAAAGTACGGGTTACTATAGTTGGTATCAATTCAAGGTTTAGTTTAAAATTTGGAAACTAGGTTTAGAAAACATTAGTGAAAACCCTTAGGATAATCCTAATAATAAGGTAGCATCTTATGTTATTGTAAAAAAAGAGTATGGTTTTACTAGTTTTAAATCCCCTTTTAGAAAATAAAATTTTATTTTTTTAGGGAATATATATACCTAGTGGTAATAACTCTTAAAAATATGTGTTGGGGTTGGCGTAAGTATTACGTTGTACACGAAAACATTCCTTACTTCCCACCTCATTTGTCACACATGGGGGAATATTATTTGGTTAAAATAAATTTTCATTATGAATCATCCTAAAGGATACGAATATATATTTACCATGAATAAACTAGGTTAAACCTATTTTTTTATATAATAAGAAGAAGGATTATTTATTTAGTCATCATATAAATTATTTTTCATGATTATATGGTTTTAATCTAGGATTAGTGTTGCCCACACAATGCTTTTTGGATTTAGTAAATGGACCGGACCAAAAGGAATCATTTTGACACTATATTTGATTGAATATTTGGTAATTATAAGTAACCAAATTGGATGACGACTAAATAGAAAGATGTTTTCATTATTATTAATATTATATTGTTATATATGATTAACAATGTGAACTCTGGTGAGATTCCTAACATGTAAAACAAGATGATGATATAATTTGATGAATGTTTTTGCTGTAATGAACCCAGAATAAAGAAAATTCAGATTCCTACATGTCACAAAAGAGGAAAGAATCACATAGAAGAATATATAAAACAGAGGGGAAGATGTTTTCTTTGTGTAAAATAATGTTATAGAGTGATCAATTTTCAAGGAGTTCGATGTCTTATATGTGGGGAACATGGTAATTATCAAATTTAATGTGCTAATCCAAAATTTTACATACAGACCACGGAATGCCATATTCCAAGTAAATCATTAATGTTTCCGGTTTTAAGTATTTATATACTAGGATTAAAGTATTACATTGTATAATTATTTTTACCAATGGTATTTGGGTTTTGAAAATCATAAAATATCTAATGATTATGTCAATTTTTTGAAGAAAATATTCCTCCATGTAATATTAAAGTAAAAGGTTATTGATATTATCATGTGTCTATGATTATAAGGTCGATCATAAGTTCAAATTCTTAGACACAAATTTTTATGTTTTTTGTGATTGGAATTTATCATGATTAAAGATATTTTGGGATACATTTATTGTAATATAACCCTTTAGTTTTGTATATTTTTAAGTGAAAATTTTATTTAAGGATGATATACCCAGGTCGGTATTTCATACAAGGTATGGACATTATGAATATATATTGATATCATTTTCTCTTAATAATGCCTCCTATTTCTTCATTAATTAAATGAAAATAATCTTTAGATATTTCCTTCATAAGTTTGTGGTAGTCTTTAAATATGATAATATTATTTATTCAAATATAATGAAACAGAATAAAGATCACTCGAAAATTTTACAAAAGACCCTCTGGAATTAAAAAATGTATGAAAATTTTAAAAGTTTTGAATTTCGGCTACAAAAGTTTTCATTTTTGGGTCATATAATCTCATGAGAGGATATATCGGTGGATCCTTTAAAGGTATAGGATATTAAAATTTGTCCTACTATGACCACAATAATTTAGATATGAATTTTTCTTGGTCTGGGGGATATTATCAATGGTAATAATGCCTATATAATCTACTCACCATGTTCAATCATAATGGATCCAAGTTCCTATGAATAAATAAATACAGGGAAAATTTAAAGAAATTAAAAATTATATTATTCAACACACCAATGCTTAAATTACCCTAATGTTGAGAAGAATTTTTAATATATAATAATGTATACAAGAATTTATTTTGATGTTTTCTCATGTAAAATAACTTGTTTTTAGCTTATACCTCATGAAAAATGAAGGTTTATGTTAATAATTAACCAAATCTTGATTTAGAATTAGAATTGTTAATTTTTTCATTAAAGATATCATGAAAATTTTTATACAGAGAAAAGTGTGATATATATATATAAATATATGTATATATATACTGATCACAAAATATTAAATTTTATATTCACCTTGGGGAAGTTGAACGTTATCCATATAAGATCGTTATATATGATTAAATATTATGACTCTTTAATACATTACCACCCTATGAAAGCAACTAGGTGTTCGATTCATTGAGTCAAAAGGATTATAATTTCTTATCTATGATAAAAATCACAAAAAGATTCAATATTTATGGATTTTTAATCGATGGGAGTTGAAATTTTGAAGAAAGGAAAGATATATTGTCTTTATCAAATATGTTTTCAACCATATATCAATGTGATGATAAAAGAGTCTTAAATAGATGATATGAAACTAAAAAAATTAGAAATGTTCTTGAGTTTAACCTTGATCATGAATGAGTGATAATGTTCAAGAAAAGTGTGTGTGTTCCATCTATCCATATTTGAAGAAACAGCTGTTAGAGGAAGATTATAGATCTTTATTCTATATTCATTCTAAAATTACAAACATGTATAAAGATATAAAAGATTATTTTGAGAGGGGTGTCATGGAGAGAGATAGTACAGATTTTTTATCTTAGTGCTTGGTATGTCACCATGGAATTTTTCATTGGACTTCCTAAAACATCGAAAGGAAATAATATTATATCGTTTGTAGTCAATCACCTTAAAAATTTAGTATACTACATTACTATCTTAGAATATTTATATCTCGATCATCTTTTCAAAATATATATTAATAAATTGATATGTTTTCATGGAGTACCACATTCAATTTTATTTTATTTGGAACTAATGTTTACCTCAAAGCTTTGGTGAAGTCTTTGGTAAGATATTGATACGGAGTTCAGTTTCAGCACTACATATCATCCTCGTACATATGTTCAGTCAAATAAAACCATTAAAAACCTATAGGATATTCTGATATAGTATTATTTATATTTAAAAGGTGTTAGGTATCAACACCTTCCTATAATTGAGTTTTATTTGAACAATATCATTCACTCAAATATTCAGATGGATCCTTGTAAATCCCTCTACGAAAAGAAGTGTAGAACTCCAAATTTTTGATATGAAGTTGAATAAATAAAGAGATTGGTACCCAATATTTCTTAATAAATGGTGGATAAGGTTAGATCAATTAAACGACACATCAAAGAGGCAAAAATTGAGAGAAAATTATGCTAATAATCATTGATGTGATCTAGAATTTGAAGTTGTTGAGAAGTTCTTTATCTAAATTTATAGATAGAGAAAGGTTATGATAATTGAAAATAATTTCAATCTAATCCCTTAGTATATCAGTTCCTTTGAAATTCTTAACCATATCAGGATGGTTCCTTATCAATTCATGCTTCCACCAAACCTCTCTCAATTCCATGACGTGTTCTATATATATTTACAAAGAAAGTACATGTCGGATCCATAACATGTATGGAACTCATACGATAAGCCTATGGATCATGATATTTTATATGAGGAACAACTAGTAGTGAATCTTTATTGCATATAGAATGTGAAAGGAAACAAGACCTGTAACCTGGTTAAATGTTTTGGGAAAAACCACTAGCTTGATAATGCTTTGTGGGAACTTGAAGCTTAATAAGGTAGGCGTATCCTCAGTTTTTTATACTAATGTGATGGAATTTCAAGTGATAAATTCATTTAAATGGGGTATAAGGTAACAAAACAAGATTTTAAGAAATGTTTTATCAAATAAATTTAATTTCTTTGATACCTTTCATTATACACAACACTGGTTTTTAATGAATAGTTATATACTAATAATATTGTTATTTAAAAATTCCATTATAACATATCCATTAAACTTGGTGGTATGAATAATAATAACAAAATTATAAAAATAATTATTAATTTTTTATATAAATAAAATATATTTTTTAATTAGTCTTTATTTTTTGGTAAATATTTATTATAAAATACATTTTTCAAAAAAATGTTTTTATTTATTTTTGTGAAAAAATAACAAAATGTAATTTTTTTCCTATTTTAAATTACTTATTTGAAAACAAAAACATAATTTTTTAAATATACATGTAAAAATTAGATTATGGTGAATTTTTGGGATTTTTCTGAAAAGATTAATTTCTTGAAGAATTGATTAAAATACAATTTTTATTAAAAAATTATCTTTTATTGAATATATAAGTTCAATTTTATTTTTTAAATAATAAAAAGTAAAATTAGCTTAATTATATTAAAATTAATCCAATATAGGTCATTAGAATCAATTACATGTTGAATTTTGATATAAATTTTTTTAAACTTTTGAAAATTTTCTCTTTATAAAACCACTTTTTCATCATGTATATAGGTTTAATAATATTTAACTTAGTATAATATTAAGTATTATGATTAATCATATGTAATGTTTTCAATTTTTAGTCAAAATGAATAATAAGAATAGTAAATATTGATTACCACATTTAAGTTTAAAACGGGTTTACCAGGGGTTGAAATAAAAACATAAGTGATAAATAACCTATAAACTTTTACAACACCAATTTCAATGCCAATTTTCACCCTTATCTCTATAATTTTACAGAATTTCCTATTTTTGAAACTTTTGGCATGTGAAAAACAGAGATATGGTTAATTATATTCAAAACTTCCATGTGTGTCCTGTCCACCACTTATAAAAGGCCACCACACTCCTCTCCTATTCACACATTAAAAAACCTTTGGTTTTGTGAATACCTACCCAAATATATTACTTAATTCCCTCCCCACATCTTAGAAGTCTTATTTTAATTATAAAGTCCTCATAAAAAATCTTTAGGTATAAACCTGAAGAGGTTATTTGAAGATGAGGTAAAATTATTCAACAATGATAATATAATAACAGTAGTATATATCATATATTTATTTCTTATTATGTTATTTTAGTGGCCCAAATCTATAACATATTCCATCAAATGGAAAATTAAGTCATCCATTGTATGTGTGGCGGATTATCGCCTCACGAACTGATGTTATTATTTTTCCATCATTACTTATCATTATTGGATATAATTATGGATTTATCATTTATATATGTTATTTATGATATTATTATACTTTTTAAAATTATAATATCACAGATACCTTTATACTCACCATTCTATTGGAATATGATAACACTGGTCATGTGTACGGTGAAGTACCTCCTTGTGAAGAGTTGTGGTTCGTTTTTTACTGACACTTTACATGGATGGTATTATGTGTGAAATTATTGAATATATATTAATTATATGGCATAAAATGATTCTATAAAATAACATTATTATTTTCCTTTCATTCATTTCATTCATCGTGAAAATACAAATAGTGTTCATGTGTATGTATGACATACCATCTCCATGAATGGTTTAATTAATTATATATATATATATATCATTAATGGATTACTATAAAAACATATATAATGAATTTATATGATACTTATATCATTTTTAACATTATGGAGATGATGGAACCATGATCAAGGAAAATGTACTAAGAATTCAAAACCAAAACATATATGAAAAAAATAGTTGTTACACAAAATGTGATTTTAATAATGAATTGTTAATAAAATGGTAATAATAGGTCATAAATAAATAATATATGATATGATACATATTATTATGGTTTTATAACAAATTTATAAAAACGTTATATTTAATATAAAACATTTATAGACATGTATAATATAAGTCGATACATAAGGTAAGGTATTTTTATCTCAATTCATCTTCTTTGGTCATATGTTATATTGTGCACCTATCTTCCTTTATGAGGTGTATATACAGCCCATTTTACATGTAGTATCAAGAATTTTTTTGTTCTCTTAATATTTTATGTTTTATTTAATGTTATTCTTTCATGGGGATTATGATTCAAAATTAACCGAAGTGGTAAGAGTTTTATGATACAATCTCATCTTTTATCAGGATTTTTTATATTTATGCCTCTAATGATGAAATATTATGACATATACCTCAATAGACTCTTTAATGTTATTATAATTTGGTTACTTATTGAAATCACATATTTTCCTGTCATTTACCTTCTTTTATGTACTCATGAAACCAAAATAATATTTTTAATAGAAAACCAACTTTACTTCTCTCTTCGGCCAAAAAAACTATTTCTTCCATATCCATGTTTTTCTAAAACATTATTACTATAAAATTATTATTTAAATTAATTATTAATCATGTTTTACTTTTTACAAAATGGTTTAAAAGGAATTTTTTTTTTGTTTTTCGAATGAGGTTCTTTTGACTTTTAATAAAAATATGAAAGGAATATTTGTTTTAAATTGCGTACGACATGAAAAGACATTCAATCAATCATGACCAATAATTCTTTTAAATAATAATCTATAAATTTCAAAGGTTTTTTTCAAATAAAATTATTTTGAAAATGTATTTTAAACTATCAATTTCAAAAATTTATTTTCAAACTATGAAGTCTATTTTCCAAAAGAAATGTTCCAAGTGATCTTTCAAAATCATTTTCCTTATAAGATGAAATCCATTGTTTTTACATATGATTTACTAGAGATATGATCTAAGGATATAATTCTTATTCTATCTATAATTTGTTTATTTTTATTAGGAAAATAATTTTATGAAATGTGTTTCTCTTACACAGGTTCTACCATGATATAATGATTTTAAAACCTGCTTCTTTTCCATGGGTTAAGTTATGATGAAATGATTATGAAAAATATTTATTTTCCAAAAGTTATGATATGATGAATTGTTTATGAAACCAATTTCTTTTCATGGGTTATGATATAATTAATTTTATGATATAATGACCCATATATTAATGATTTTCATTTTGTGATGGGTGGGACCTATATCTCCCTCCAATGAATTGGGTAATGATTTATATATCATGAGATAAATAGGACTATAATGGGGAGTGAACGGAGTTCTGTACTATAATTAGACTCCTATGACAATCTTGGGAGTGAACATTGACTATTATTATCATTAAGGGAGTGGACATATTACACTATTATAGTTTTTTAATAAACCTTAACTACCAAGTAAATGATTTTATATGCTTATGTGTATGCCAAATATTTATGACAAATACTTATTTTATGTTATCATGGCTCATTTTCTTTCATTCCATTATGATTCATGTCTTATGAACTACCCAGATTTATTTTCCACATGTTTATGAACTACTTATTTATATATATGAGTTTCTAAAGGAACTGGACCAAAAATGAATCTAGAATGGTTCATTAAGTTATATAATGAATATTTTTATATTAAGATATAGTATATATGTAAGAATATAGTTGGTCACTATACTAAAGCATATATTTTAAATCTAAGGTGCAGTTTTATTTGAACGATGGTGAATAATCAAAATGAAGTAGCTACCCAATGATGTTTTTGAGGATAAAAAGATGATTAAGGTTGATATTATGGTTGATTTATTTATTATTATTTATTCAAGTAAATACTTTTTAGATGATTCACCTTTTATCTTTATGTTCTTTTATTGATTGAATTATTATAAATACATGATTATGAGGAGTTTTGAGTCTCCATGGAGTGTCTTATCTCAATACTGATAAGGTATTCTAATTATTCGATTTTAAATCTCAAGTGACTTTCTATAATGTCCTTTAAATATGTTTCAGGGAATTTCTGGTTTATTTTAATTGTATTTCTTGTTGTTTCAAACATATTACACATCATTATTAAACCTATACTCTATTATTTTTTAGTAACTTTTTCAGGTTATGTGTTTTTTTTCAAATCATATCTCATTCCAAATTAAAAAAAACAACAATTAATGTAATAATGGTAAAATGTACAATGCCATACATCATAATCTTATTAGAAAGGCCTTGTTCCAAGACATCAAACATAAATAGGAAAGTATTATCCTAAAAACCTATTTATTTTTCTCAATAAACTTACCAATAAATAAAGTGGATAAAATGGGCCCCTACTATCACTTAATAATTCCAATGCATTTATCATATGATTGAAATGAATAAAAATTCAATAAATAATCAGCCTAAAAATTCATATTGAAAAACTAGCATAAAAAAGTTTATATTTTCCCCAATAAATAAAAAAACATGATAATAATCCATGTAGATAAGTAAAATGGATGGAATCATTATATTATATCCCCATAAAAGTATAAGATTCATCTATGGGTATTTACATAGATGAAAATACATTTTAAATATCACCAGAACATTTTTTGGAGGAAAATATCATTTTTATTTCGAAATACCTCATCTAAAATCGAAAAATATCAAAAATATTAGGTAAACAATTTATTTGAAGAGAAACATTGAAACTTATGATGTAATCTTAAATTAAAATAATAGTCATGATAGTTGGGAAACTCATTCGTGAAGTAATCGTTAAAACAAATATTTTTTTATAACTTTAGGAAAAAGTACCTCATTCAAAAAACATCTAGAAGATTCCTTTTAAACGTTTTTAAAAAAAATAAAACATGAATAAAAATGTATATAATAAATCATTGGTGAATATTAAAAACATTTTTTAAAAATTTTTAATGAAAATATGGATATATAAGTAAAATATTCCAAATGGAAGATAAAAGAAAAGTTGATATACCTTAAAAAATTCATTCAGACTTTTGAGTACTTTGAGAAATAAAAATTAATTAAAAAAATTAATTTCCAAAAATTATAAGAGAACAATAAAATATATGGTTTTTATTATTAAAATACTATGTAATTCCTCTAATGAAAACTTATACATAAAAAATCTAAAATAATAATGTGATTGTAAAATAAACCCTTAACTCAGGATTGAATTGCTTCATAAGTGATTATAACCTCTTGTATAATAAATTTAAATTTATTGTGCTTATATAATATTACCATATATATACTTATAATATCTTATAAAATACACTTATAACATTTCAATGCATTTTTATTAATAATTATTTATTAAAATATTTATTTTTGTGTGTTAACTGTTTCATTAATTAGTTATGTTTTGGTTCACTGGTTTTGGTACATGAATATTGATCATGGTTCCATTATTGAAAGAGACTTAATAATTTCATAATTATCATATTTAATTATTATATACACTTTTATAACCATTCATATAAAGTGATGATGAAAAATGCATTACAACACTTCATTGAGTTGGAAGTATGGGCGTATACATGAGTGATGATTCCAATTTTCAAAGGATGGATCAAAATAAAGGTAAATAAAAATTTAATTTTAAAAAATAAATCTTATATAAGAAATATCATATATATTTATTAAATATTTTTTTTTATCGTCTATATAAATCATAACTAAAAAAGTAATCACATGGCTTTATAGAGGTGGTAGTCTGCACATATGCATGAGCGGCATTATCATTTCCCAATAGATTTGAAGGTAAGAAGGTTGATAAGATTTTACAATTATAGATTCAAAATTATATAAAAAATTTCATATATGAAAATTATATCCATAATAATAAACATCTATGAAATATGGTTACGAAAAATGATTTGTATTGATGCGTAAAGGTGATAGACCACCTGTATGCCTGAACAGCACTTTCATTTCCTATTTGATGGAAAGGAGGTGGAAAATGGTTATACCATAATAATAATTAAAAGTCATTATATTGATGATAATTTTGTCATTATTTTGTGGTGGATAAAACATATTGATAGTAATTATAAGAACAAACTAGATTTTAAATAGTCAATAAATACAATTACTTCTTCTTTGAGATACCTCATTTAGCTTACACAGTAAGCCTTTTGAAGAAGGTTTTGGGAGAATAAATGAATCTCAATAATTAAGGGAATAATTCCAAGAATGTTTGTGTGTATTTATAGGTTGATATATAGTGCTCAATGTTGATTAATAAGGGAGGATTAGAGGTTACCCTTTATAAGTAAAGGGAGGGATACAAATAGAATTACTTAAAAGATTCAAATAATATAAAATCCTTTTCTTATGAAAGTGTCACTAAAAACCCCTCAAATGGAAGTTAAGACAATTAAAGGTTTAAAGATCTTCAACCAATAATATTTAGACAGTTTAAGTATCATTTTTAACTATATCTCTTACTTTGACTACCCTCCCTCGGTAAACCTACTTTAACCCTAGATGTGCTAACAAATTTTTAGTATTTTCACAATTTATTATGAACAAATATTAAGTTGAAAATATTATGTAATATAAATTATGATGATTAAAAATATGGATTCTATATTAAAAGATTGAATTTCTAAAATTAGAAAAAATTTATTCTAATATAAGTTCACAAAATGCAACAGAACCCATTTTTAGTCAATTTGTTTTAGCATAAAAATGATTTTTATCAAGAAATGAAGTATGATATTGATTAAATTGGAGTTAATTGGATTATATTTAATCAAATAATAATAATTATTTTTCAAAACACACCATGAAATAAAGAAATATTTTATATACTTGAAAAATAGAGAAGAAATAAAAATAGTTTTTATTTGAATAAAAAACATAACTTAGATTTCCAAAATGTTAAGAATATATTTTTTAGTTAAACATTGTAATTTTATATGGTGGTCAAACAGACCCAAATCAATTTTATTTTTTTATTTTTGTTTATATAATCCCCTCTATTATGGGTCATGGGGGAACCCCAACATGACCTATAGGATCAATGGCACAATGTTCATTACCGACCCAAAGGCCCATATCCAAATGCCTAATACATGACCTGAATTTCCAATACCAAAAAACACAATAGCTTCCCCTCCCTAGATTCTATATCAATGAATACCTTTAACTCCCCACCTTGTATGGTTAATCAGCTAGCATTTCCTAATGCAGAGTTTCATGGTGCTTGGTAGCGATGGAAATTTCCACACCCTTTAGTCCTTCTAATCAAGCTAGTTCTACTTTGGTGGATACTACTTGCTCTAAATCATCATCTGGGTACCGGTCCTATGTGATCTATATAGGCTGCTTTTTAATCCTTTTTGTCCTAGAGGGACGGTGGCCCGAAGGCCTTTGGTGGCCCGAAGGCCCTATGACCCAAAGGTTGTTGTGGCCCAAATCCCATGAGACCCATAGTCCCAAAATGGTGACCCGATGTCCCAAATCAGATTAATACTTTTAGATTTCATAGTACCAAACAATACCTTTTATAGTAACAATGCAGTAACCCAAAAATTCACCACCACCAAAATTTGATCATGGGTATTTCATATGCTAAGCAAGAGCCTCTACCACTCAGGTAAAGCCTCATTGGCATTATATGAATTATATAAATTCTTAAAAACATGTTTTTTTGTAACATAGGTTTTAAAAACGTTCATGTTATTCTTATATCATTATAAACTGACTGTTTTTTTCAAAATCAGTATTTTCTACTATTCACCCAAAAATAAACTATTTCTATAAAAATCTCAAAAAATAACTCTAAGGAAAAATTTGGCATGCTGAATTAAAAAATAAATCAATTTTATTAAATTTAATTTATAAAATTTTGGAATTTAGGTTTAAATCTCATTCTTTAATATGTTTATTGTTTCTTTAGAAATATAATCATACTTAATATAATTAAATCTCAGGTGCTATCTAAAACGGACCATATATTTGAGGATGATATGCAGTGATAAAGATCACCCCATAATAAATGTTCTATGATAGTAATGACATGTGTTGGATTTATAATGTTATTAACTAAAAACCAAATTGGTTTATGGCATTTAAATGTTTTGGGTAGTCCGATGATAGAATACATGCTGATGTTTTCCTATTTCTATTCTGGTATGGTTGATCATTATAACATCCCCTTTGACTTATTTCCCTCGAATCTAACTTATTAACATACCAAGTATCGAGATACATACTTGGAAATATCCCTTTTTATGTTGTACTACCCAAAATTATTTTTAGATCTCTATATATCCTCAAACATCCAGGTTGAATAACGAATGATAAATAATGAGCTCCGTCCAATATCACATTCTTCAAGTGTGGTACTGATAGGATACAAACATGGTTCCTAAAACATATTATTTCATTACAGTATAGGTTTAACTCATAAACATTTCTAACATTATTTTATAATTCTTTATCCCCCATATTTTCCTCTTTATTCCTCACATGGATGGATAGTTAAACATTCATCTAAGAAAGATATGATATCACCCCTTTCTCTATGATTTCATGGTCCATCTTATTAAAATATAAAAAAATTATTAGATCACTTTAAATACTTATCATATACATAAAATCATGGTTCTTCTATCTCAAAGATTTATTCGCCTTATTTAACTTCCCATGGTGGTAATGTATTGACCATTCATAATCTTTAATCAACTCTAACCATATCCTTTGGTGCATATTCAACTCTATCTATATGAAATTACCTCAAGATTTTATAGTTGGTATATATATCAAAACATTCACTATATAGATAATTCCTCTATATTTTCATTGAAATTATTTCCACTTCCAACTCTATATCATGATTCGGGTAATATTTCTCATGAATAATTAATTATCATGAGGAATATACTCTTACCATGTCATTCTGTATAATAACACATGCCATTACCTCATTTCATTCATCACTATAAATCACAAACACTTCTCCACTGTAGAATATTTTTAGAGTTGGTGCATTAACCAACCTTCTTTTCATCTCATATAAATTTTACCCATATTTATCAATCTAAGAACATGGAACCCTTCCCTTTAAACTTAGTTATTGAATTAGATACCCATGCTAAATTTCTCAAAAAAACATCGATAGTATCCAAAAAAACCGAAGAAAACAATGGATATTAGTCATAATGGTTGTTCTAGGAAATTAGTCAATAATATCCACTTTTAAAGCATCCACCATATAGTCGTGATTGAGATTTTATGACCAAAGGATGAAACATTCAACATTCAGAATTTATATTTTATAAATTTGGAAAATAGTTTCTCCATCCTAGGGGTATTTAACCAAATCCTCAAATGATATTCATGCTCTTACATTATATTTTAATATATAGTAATATTATCAATAAATACTACTACAAACTGATTGATGTAATCTCTAAATACTATATTTATTATATCGATGAAGATGGTACATGAATTTTTAAGTCTAAATGGAATAACTACAAATTCATAATGTTTGTACCTCAAAAGAAAGGATATATTGAGTTTATATTTTTTCATGAACCTCAACTTATGATATCTAAAATAAAGGTCAATATTTTAAAAGTATGGATATTAGTGTATTTTATCGAACAAGTCATCAATACGAGATATAGAATACATGTTCTAGAAAGTGATCTTGTTAATTTCTTGATAATTAATGAAAAGAAAAATTGAACCTTATTTAATCTTAAAAAAATAACTGGTTCACCTTAGGATGATTAAATTGATCATATGAATCACTTTTATAGATTCTCTTATAGTTTATTTTCAATTATTGTTACTAAGTTGAAGAAAATATATATAGAGTCTTTGAAATATGTGTAACATCATGTATATGTTTTATTTGGAAAATAAACTTCATGATTTGGGGGAATACAAGGATAATATCCAAAAAATATCATGTTATTCACTAAAAATAAGAATATCACCAATGTTGAGTTTCTCCAAAACAATCTGAGATGGATATCCCTCATGAATAGGTGGCAAGACCCAGACAATGAATTTAATTTACATTGGAAGTTCATACTCATCCATACACAAATATATGATGATAGTTTGATTTAAAATATCAAATGTGACTTCACTTACTTGGAAACAGGTATGGGATCTATATAAATAAAACAAATTTTTCCCTAAATAACATCAAATTCAACTGGTGGGAGAATAATAAGATTTTCAGTAATTTCATTCCCACAAACTTCTATCAAAGATATAGAATTAATATTTGGACAACATACCATTAAGATTTTTAACAACTAACTCAACATAAAATCATTAATTTGATGATGTGATACCCATAGAAAATTATTAAAATAAAAAAGAGCATACATATCTAGAATCAAATAATAAATTTGTAGTTAAAGGGTGGTTAGTATGTATACCTTTCTCCAATTCATTCTCATGACCCACTTCAGAAGTTGTGATCACATGAGATTATCCTTTATCTCTTAGATTAATAGGTTGTTGATGTTGACTTTCATTGTTAACTATTGTATTTGTGCACTGACTGGAATAATGTTCATACTCCTTTCAATTATAGAATTATAGTGTGTGTGTTGCATTTAGTTGAACTTTTTTTTTCAAACAATTCATTAGTTATCCTATTCCAAAACAGTTCAATATTATTTTTCTCAATGGGCTTCTTTTCTATAATTATAACATTTTCTTGTCCCTTTATGTAATGATTTCCCATGCATTCATATACACCTTTGACAATAATTAAGATTAATTTTCTTTCATAGATGGGTCTTATTATTATAATTTTTTAAAAAATCTATCTTTCTCGTATTTTCCCCAAAAACATGAGTATAATGTAAGTCTCTGATCTCTATTTCTATTTTAAGACCACATTGAATCATTTATTTATAACTATAAAATATTTTTATAACAAATTAATTTTGGAGACTTGGTTTTAATCCACTGTAGAAATGATCAATTTTTCTATTCGGGTGTATGATAAAACCTGAAGTGTACCTCGAAAGTATGGGAAATTAGCCTCATGGGTACTGATGGATTCATTATCATTCTTCTTTACTTCCCAAAATTCCATTTTAATTCATGTGATATGAGTGAAAGGAATGTAATTACTAAAAAATACCTTCTTATATTATTTTCATGTAATAGAGTCAATTTCCTCCTCTTGCCTCATATTCTTATAAGATTACACTATTTATTAGCTTCACCTTATAAATGATACAATGCCAAAATAATATTTTCATGGACTAAGAAATGAATAATGGATAATATCTTTTCTATATCATTGATCCATTTTTCACTAATAATTATATCATAGGAACATCTTTGTTTAGGTTGATGTTTGTATATAAAATATTCAATGGTAATTTATTCCTTCCTTTGGTTGTTTGGATGTTTTTCATGATTTGTGTTACTATTCATAATTTGATATGGTTATCTAATTATAAACGCAATATTTTCCATCCTAGATGACATTTAATTTGGTTTCACAAGTGGAAATTTGTTTCATTTATAATCACATTCATTTTTCTTATGATTCCTCCTTGTACTATCTATTGACTAAAACCAAAATGATCTATGTGAGTATCAACAAACATTAATCAGGGTGATAAAGCATATGATAATGAAAATAAATCCTAAGATGTCTTTAATTATGAAACCTTCTCGCCAACCCATGACACTTGAGGTTCATTTTATACCACATAGATTTATCATAGTTTTTTATAGGTTATATCCTCTCATTTTTTATAATATTTTATAAAGAAGATGTAAATTAACCAAATAATGTCCCCCATGTGTGTAAATATAAGACTACACTTAGGCCTATTTTTCATGCACTAGGTGAATATCAATTTATTACCCAAATATCCTTTTCATGGTTATTAACCCTTTGTATATTTTTTTAAAATACCACATCCACTTATTTGTATTTAGAAAGGGATTTCATTACTAGGAAAAACACAATCTCTACTTTACTAAAATTGCATGACGTTATCCTATACTTGAACCTATTCCTAGGGTTTTCACCAAAATAATTCTCAGATTTATCAAAAAAAATAACTAAAGCATACTATAATACTAATTGAGGTGAAAAACTAATCTCATGCATAAATATAATTCCATTTTAGATGAATATTCTATAAGTTAGAGTAAGATAAAATTGAAATAGGGGGTGAATTTCGATTAAAAACAGTTTTAAAATGATGTTAAAAAATAAAATTTATTATCATGAATGAAATCAATTTATGTATAAAAAAATCAAGGTAAATTGATCATAGAGGAAATTAAATATTTAAGCACAATAGAAAAATGGATAAATTAAAAGGCACATTTTGATAATGGAGTTCAATAATAGCTCAAGAATGAGTCTCTATGTCTCCTCCCTTAAATAATGCTTTAGAGGGTTATACTAATCCCTTGAATTTAATAGTTGTCAAGAAACCAATGAATAATTAAATCACTTGGTATTAATGGAAACTAAGAAACGAAAGAATAAATCAATCTCATAGTTTCAATGGAAACTATGAAACCAAAAAACCTCATATTGATGGTGGTGAGAACCTAAAGAATAAGATGAATAAGTGAGAAATTTTTTTTGACAAACCCATTACAAAGCACTCAAATCCCTATAGAAGATATAAATAATTTGAAATATGAATATGGGGAGAGATATAGAATATATAATAAGAGAATTATGAAATAAAATCAATGGAGAAAAATGATCAAATGGAAGAGGAAAAAGAAAATTTATTGAAGAATATGAAAACTAGTTTCCATTTAATGATTGAGAATTGATGATCACTTGAAAATTTCTTTCAAATGTTCATCATGGATTGGTTTAGAATAATTTGGGGGAAATTTGTGTTTTTTAGATCAAATCCTCTATTTATTTATATTTATAGCCTACATAAGTGTTGGAGTATCCTTGTGTAAATAAAATACATTAATGAGTCAAGTGAAAGCTTTTAGACCAACAATTAATTCCATTTTAACTATTATGTATCGAACACACCATATTTCTTCCCGATGAAACTGGATAGTCATTGACATTATTATACATAACTTCAGTAAAATATCATATACTATGTAGTATTTGGCTACCACCATGTATCCGGAGATAATTGAAAAACTAGTGGCTCTTACCACACCCATTGCCTGGTTGATGACTCTCCACCAGGTAGTCGGTGGACATCCTACTTTTACAGAGCCTCTTGTTTGATTTATCGAATATATGGTAGTATTATAGTATATTCTTAGTGTTTTTCCCTAGTGATTTTCTTCTAATTTACCTTACACATTTGTTTTTATGCATTTTTTGTCCAAATAAATTATTTTGAAGATGTTCAAATACTTTAAAAAAACCCACTCAAAACAAATATTAGAAATGACTTCAGTGATTTTGATCATAAGAACAAGTTAGAGGTTTAAAAATCTCTACATTTTGATTATAATAAACACGAATTTAAGAATAAAATGAAATATAATATGGTGGTGAATAAGAAAGAGGAAACAATAATATGTAAAAGAGGGAAAAGAAAAAAGATTGAGAAATATTGTTTCTATGAAATAAAATGTCTCCCCATTGAATTAAGATACTTCTATTTTTTGAAACCATTCTATTTTAACGTATATTCTCACCTATTTAATATAACCTTTCCTTTCATGAATCTTACTTCACCTTTGATGGTGAATATTTACTTCCATTTATTGAAACCTTTATCCATTTGAATCAAAAAACTATTTTTTTTGTTTTTCTTTGAAATTTTACTTCCTATATAAATTAGACTTTTATTTCCATTTTTCATTATAAAAAAATACGTATAAACTAAAATGTTTATATATATAATATATATAACATTAATATGATAATAAAATTGATCATAAAAATAATATTTTAAAATTTTAATCAATATGTTTTAGAAACAAGAAAATAAAAGATATTAAAAAACAAAAAATATTTGAAAATATAAATGTGGAAAAGAATATTTAAGTAAAATAAATAGTATAATTATATTCCCAACACACTATTAATAAAATAAAAACATTCTATGGAAATTATTTTTTTGAATATATATTCAAGTTGAGGTTTTCTGCTAATATATTCTAACATGATATCATCTTTTTGAAAGTGGTCTTTTAAAAAGTGATTGTGAATATCATTGTTCTTAGTGTGTGCATGCTGAATAGGATTTATTGAGATTCTTATGGCACTTGAACTATAACTTTAAATTAGAACATCAATAAATCATAGACCAAAATCTATGAGTGTTTGTTTTATCCATATAATTTGGGTGAAAAAACTCGATGGGGCTATATATTGTACTTCATCTATAGAAGAAGAATATAAATTTCTATTTTTACTACTCTAAGATATTGAAGAAAGTAAAGGAAGGTGACAAGTCCTACTTTTACTTTTCCTATCTAGTTGGAATCACCGAGAATCATAAGTATGAAAACTTTAAATATTAAAAGAGGTTATTTTAGGATAAAATAATACATGATTTTTATAAACTTTTAAAAGATAAAAATCCTCTTAAGTGATTTGAACTGAGATTATTTAAGCTTTTCTTGAAAATGAGCTCAAATAAGAACACTAAACATTATCTTTTTATGGGTGATAGTAAAGTAAATAATACTCCCAAAAATAATTCTATAAATCTTTTTTTCAACAAATTTAATGGCTTCATCTAATGTTAGTGTACAATAAATATTTATAAGTGGGTTAATTTACTTATCTTGATCCATTCTAGAACTCTTTAGATGTTTATGTGTGTATTTTATTTACGTTTGAATAGTTTGATCCTCATTTTGAGAGATTTGAAAACCAAGGATGAATTTAAACTCACCCATAAACTCATTTCATAATATTTTCTCATAGTATTTTATATTGTTTCAAAAAGATAATCATTTTTTGATATAAAAATTACATCATCGACAAAGATTTGAACAATTAAAATATCATTTGAATAATTTTTTTTGACAATATATCAAATCCAAATTTCCTATTTTAAAATAATTTGAAAAAAGAATACTTTTTAATCATTCATACCAATCCTTGGGGCTTGTATTAAACCATTTAAATAATTGGTAAAAATTTAAATTTTAATTTGAAAATTTTGTATTTTCAAAACAGGGTGTTTTTATACAAAAACATTTTCACAAATACAACCATTTAGAAAATAATTTTTAATAAACATTTTAAAAAGATTGCAATTAATATGAGTGAAAAATTCCATAAAGATTATAATATATTAAGTCTAAGAAATGGGTGTTAATGTTTCTTTTTAATCAATTCATTCTCCTTGATTATAGACATTTTCTATGAGTATATGTTTTTTGTGTATGATGTTACCTTGATCTTATAATTTATTCCAAAGAACAAATTTGGTACCAATAATGAGATAATAGTTTGGTCTTTTAATAGGAGTCCAAAAATTATTCTATAAGAATTATTTTATCTCTTTTTGTATATCAAATAAAATTAATAATTAATTTAATAATCAAGTTTTTGAGGTGATAGAAAAGAAATAAAATAATGATGACACCCCTTATTTAAGATAGAACTTCTAGTATTAGTAGCAACCTACATATCAACTATAACATTTCCATGATATGGTATTTGGATATTTTTTAATGATTTAACTAAATAAATATAAGTAGAGTCATCCTTGATATGATATTTAGAAGAATTTGGATCATTCAAAGTCAAAGTATCAAGTTTATCCAAAAAATTCAAATTATGTTGAAGGTTTGTAAATATTTTCATAAAATTTGTTGTGAATGGATTATTGAATGGTTTGGTTTTTTTATTGAAGACTAGGTAGGATTTACTTACATTTTATAAACTAAAAAATATTTCATTATTGTATTTTAAATAAAATTTCCCTAGTTTTTATTTAGTGTTGGGAATATAATATTTACATCTAAACCCTTTGAAAAAGACAACTTTTAGAATTTCATTTTTCCAAAGTTTATAAAGGGTATTTTTGAGGATGGGACAAACAAAAACACAATATATGATATAAAAATCCATATTAGCTACCTTTTCCCAAAATTATTAAGGGAGTTTAAATTAATTCAAGTGGGATATTGAGATTTCTTTAAGTGTTTTATTATTTGTTTCAAAAACACAATTTTTTAGGTGTTCTAATAGTGTAAATAGTATGATTACAAACATCTGAAGTAAAATATTCATCAAACTACTTATTAAAAAACTCTCCCATATGATCACTTAAAATGTAAATGATTATTTTCGCTTTTTTATTTTTTACCTTGTTGGTAAATCTTTTAAAGATGTTACAAGCCTCATTTTTTGGTTCTAAGAAAAAATTCACATGTTAATATTATATAATCATCGATGGTCAAAAAGGAATATGATTTTCATTGAATAAATTCAAATTTAGTTGGTCCAAAAAGATAAATATGAATAGGATAAAATTATTTAGAGGTCTATACTTATAGTTTAGGTTTAAAATAATTTATTTGTTTCTTATCAAGTTGTAAAGGTTCACAAACAACATTACCTTTGAAATAAAATTTTTGTAAATCTCATACTAGATGATTTCATTTGGTATTAATGAGTCTGGGTGTGTGTGTGTGTGTGTGATAAAGTGACCAAGTAATCTATTCCAAATCCAAGATGTTGAATCTATAATTCAAAAAAAATACATTTTTAGAAGAAAGTGATTTTAAATTGGTAATATAACATTTTGAAAATGAAAAGTGGTAAACAAAAGTTTTCCTTTGAAATTAAAAGCATTGACAGAATAATTTTCCAAAGTGACTTTAAAAACATTATCACACAATTTAATAATTATTTCAAAATCATATTTTAAACCATCAATGAATAAAACATCTTATATAAGGGAGGAATTTAAAAACCGATTTTACCTATAATTATGATTTTACTTCTTGAATTTTCACTAAACATCACATAACCTTCATTGACTTTGTCATAGTGATTAACATTGGAGGTTTCACCAAACATATTTCAATATAATACATTTTCAAATTACCATTTTTCTTTTTTCGGATTCACTCTTTATATATATTTCTTTAAAAAGTATGAAATTAAGATTTTGGTACCTAGATTTTGGGTCCGTAAAGGTTGGTTGAGAGGGGTGTTGTTAGCTAAATTTGTTTTGAATATGATTTTTGAGATTTGATATGGAATTAAAGATGAGTAATTTTTGGTCTAACACATTTAGAATTTTTTAAATTACACTTACAAATTAGATTCCTAATTTTAAGAAAATAATTATAAAATTTTCATTAAAAACCCCCATTACAAAAGTATTTCTTTTGGAATAACTATATTTATCAAAAAACCAATTCCCAAATTATTATTTTCATTATATTATTATCCCAGTATTTCAATCATAATTGTTTTTTATTTAGTTAATTTCATTATAATGTTTTTGAGATCATCAATTTTTTACTGTGACTCGTGCAGATTTGGTAGATCATTCAATTTTTTCAATAATTCATTTTTTACAATTAATATTTGATTATTTTCTTTAAAAACATTAATATAAATTTTTATGATATTTCTATATTGACTTAAGTTTCAAAAAAACATCTTAAATTTGGTCATAATAATATTTTATATATTTTTATCTTCAGTTATTGGAAGAATAAGAAGAAGATAACGAAGATGAATTTTAGGAGGAAGAATGAGAGAAATTGAAGTTCACTTTTTTACTAACCTCAACTTCAGCCATATGAAACTATGTTCTTTTATCACTTGACATTATTTAGTAGAGGTAATATACTCTTACACTCTATGTTGAATTCTTTAAGGATTTATTGCCTTTATTATTCTTCCCTTTATTTTTCTCTTACATCAAGTGGAATTACGACCTTAATTGTCCCTTCTTTTTGTTTTTGAATCATATTATTTAATGTTTACTTTGATAATCCACCATTTTCAAATGTTGGTAGGGTTTATTTTTTTATATAATTTTGTTATATGTTTTGATAAATTATCTATTTCATAACCATCATAAGAGTCATCATCAGTTTCATTAAAAGCAATTTTCTTTTTCTCCTTTACTTATTTAGATTCCTTATTATCTTTCCTCTTCATTATGAATTCAAAAGTTATGAGAGATCTGATTAGATCCTTGAATGGAATGTTCTTTATATTTTTTTATTCTTATATTTTCATTAATTTAGGTTCCCAATTACTTGGTACTATCGAATGTATTTTCTTCATAAGCATTTATGTAGTAAGTGTATCATCAAGAGAATTTATTCCTTTGTTATATTAATTAAGTGTGTAAACATATTAGTAATAGATTTATTAGGAATCATCCTAAAATATTAAAAATCATTCATAAACATATCAATTATAGTATATTTATCATTATTTATTCATGTATGATTAACTTATAAGAGTTATAATATTTCATGAGTATATTTTCATATATATATATATATATGATTAAACTCATTTGGGTCTAAACCACAAAGTAGTGTGTCAAAGTATTTATAATCTAATTAAAAAGATGTAATATAATGTTGTGCCCATTTTTTATCTTATACACTAGTAGAATTAAAACCATGCTTGATAATTTCCAATATATTTTAACCAATAATTCTCAGAAATTTAAACATATTTTTATTCTAATAAATATAGTTGTAATAATAAAAATAAGGTATAAGACAGATAGATTATTCTTAGGGAACACCATAGGTTTTTGAAATATATTCCGTATTAAAATTATCAAAAATTGAAATAATTCAATAATTATAAAAAGTTATGTTTTAAAATAAAAAAAATGAAAAAAAATTAGAAAAAATAAATAAATATTCCATTGATACCAAATTTAGTTCAGAGTATGATAAAATGTAAAGATGAAGTGAATTTCCATTAATTGTTTTTAAATAATGACATAAAATAAAAGTGATTATCCTGAAACGAATCTATTTAATTATAAAAATATAGATCAAATTATAAATTAAAACTATAATTATATAGTAAAATAAATTACTAAAAATAAAAGGAATATTTTGATAAAGCACTTTGAAAATAGGTTAAGAATAAGTCTATATAGATCCTCCCATGGATAATGTTTTATAGAGTTATATTTCTCCCTTAACTTTAATAGTAGTCAAGAAACAAAATAAAGATGATATCCCTTGGTTTTAATGAAAACCAGTACACCAAAAAAGAAATAAATCCCTATGTTATAATAAAAACCGAGAAACCATAAAACCTCACTCTAATAGCTATGAGAACAAAAACAATATAAATAAGTTAGATTTTTTTTACAACCCCATTAAAAATCACTGAACATTATTTAGAATAAATAAATAATATAATATATGAAGAGAGAGATATAGAGAAGATATAAAGAGAGCCTTATGAAATAAAATCTTGGTAGAAACGAGCTAAATAAGAAGAGGCAAGGGATAAAGGATTAAAGAAGATAAATCTTGTTTTCCTTTTAAGGATTGGGAATTAAATATTACTTTAAAATATATAATGAATTTTCACCACAGATTAATCAAGAATCATTCGTGAGTGATTGGTGTCCATTTTTGAGATCCAAGACTCCCTGGATGTCTAATTATAGGTTTAATACGTGATGGAGGATCTTTGGGTATATTAAATCCATTAAAGAGATAAGATAAATCATTTAGGAAAATAATTTATGCTTTGTTGAATGTACTAGATTGAAGCCATCAGTTTGCCACCTGATTCCATCAACTAGCATTTGACATTTCTGTACACAGATTTATAGTTTCAGCGTCCATTGGGAATATATTGGCTATCACTGGGTAGCCGAAGGTCTACCTACAAAACTAGCGGCTCATTTCACTTCCACTGACTATCTATAGACACTCCACCAAGTACCTGATGGACCTCCTGTAGCTATAGAGCCTCTTGTTTGATCTACTGGCCATATATTAGTCCTCTACTGGATGGATAGTGTTATTTCCAAGTGAGGTTCTTAAAATTTACCCTCCACACTTGTTTTGATGAATTTATTTGGTCTAATAACTTCCTTTGATGATTTTAAAAAACTATAAATCGAAATCACTCAAAGTAAAGTTTATAAATACCTTAATTTGTTGTGATCATAAGAAAACTAATAGTTCAACATATTCAGTACATCTAATAATAATGCACACCCTAGAACAATAAAGGTTTAGTGTATTTTGAGACTAGATAAATAATAAAATTATTTCATAAAAGATCGTCAACATATCCTGAAAATTTTTTCCATGTAGTACCCTTATTAGACATAACCTATTTAAAACCATTCTTCATAACCTAGGAAAATTGAAACATAAGAAAAGGTAAGATAAGATTATTAATAAGGGTAAATAAAGTAGATATTAATAAATTATCATAATATAGAATAAGATCATCATAAGGGTTAAGAAATCCATACCTAATCTATCAAAGATAATCAATCAAGAGTCCTGTAATAAGTTTTTGTTATAAAAAATATACATAATTCATAAGAGTGTAGAATCATCAATAATCAATCACAGGCTATGAGAAGATGTAGTAAGAATAATACATAAGTTTTTTTTATACACATAATCATAAAAAATAATTACCGTATTCAATTATCATCTCTAATACATTTATACTTCACATAGTCCTATAATGGATTGGCTTCATTCCATATTCTGATCACTTCATTAGTCAAAGCTCACTTCTTATAATATCATAGCGGATAGATTCCCTTACTCAAGTAGGTTCACTCCCCATTATAGTTCATATTATCTCATTTAATATCAATATTTACCCAATTAATTATATATATATATATATAATTTTAGGCCCACCCATCAGATAATTAAAACCATATATAATTGTTCTAATAGATCATAAAACAATTATCATAGTGAAGTGCACTGTGTTGCATTTGTTGTCAATGAGGTATGTTGTTGTCAAGGAATGAATGGATGGATGTCAAGGAGTTTCAATATGTGAATAACAAAGGATGTGATAGTGTTAGTGAGGAAAGGATAATGGCGATGGTACTAAGATGCATGTCACTTAGGAGATTCACTAAGTGACATAGGATGTTGTGGTTGAAACATTATCTATGTAAATCAGACGATTGTTGTGCTGTTCTTAAAGTTCAAAGAACTTGTATCAAGTGGATACAATGTTACAACAATGTTAGAAGACCATGAATTGTATTGACAATGCATGAGGAGTTGAAGATGATCCATCCACAATCTCTAAGTGGATGAAGTGGATTAATGAAGTCCATGCACTATCACTTAGTGCATGTGAACATGAAGAAGATCCAACTTGCTCTCTGATTAGATCAATGAAGTTTATTTAAGAATTTATGTGATTCAAGAGTTCGATTGATGAAGTAATCCTTGAGAATTCCATATCCCAAGTGATAAATAGATGTTGAGGATGAATGGAGGAATTCTTAAGAAGAAGATAAGAGAAGAATAGGAAGAGGAAGAATGACTTGGAAGGTGGAACTTGGCATGTTGAGCTTACTTTGTTTCTAAACAAAGTGTTTGTTCAATACTTAAGCAAAAAGAGAGCCACCAAGGAGGCCAGTCGAGGGTCATCACCCAGGGCTCTTGTGGGACTCAAGGTCACCACGCCCGTGGGGAACCCTCAAGGCCAAGGCAGCAACCCTGAGGCAGGGGCGCACCCGCAGGACGCAGCGTAGGCACCAGGGGCACGCCCGGAGGAGCGCATGGTGGGCCCAGAGCGCGCCCGTGTGTGCATAGTGGGCGCCAGTCGCGCGCCCGAGGGGCAGGAGTGGGCGCAGAGCGCGCCCACAGAAGAACTCGGTGCGGGGCGGCACCGAGAGGGGAGGAGATTCAACTGGCTGTCTCTGGGAGCGGCTGGTTGATAAACCGCAGAAATTCCGCGAGGCGATTTGATGTGGGAAAAAAAATTTCGCCGCGGATCAGATCTGAGCCGTCCGTCTCATCGCGCGCTAAAACAGAGGTCGTGCATGCGTTCTAAGTCGCATGCACGTAGAGGAGAAAAATATAGAAGGAGAACCCACGGTGAACCGAGTAGAAAATCAAGATTTGCAAAATCTTGAAATACCCGAAAACTTCGGGGATTCAAATGTTTATCCACGCGGATTGAACAGGGGCCCTCTGCCTATAAAAAGAGAGGCCCCTGCATCGGTGTTGTTTTGCTGATGTGCTGAATTTTTGAAGACCCGTGAGTGCACTCTCTGCCTCGCGAAGAAAGAAGCCCCGTGCAAGGTACTTACGCGGCTGAATTTCCAGAGCCACCCGAGGCTCTGAAGGAGGTCCCTGCCCGCGTACTCGCGCGGCAGAAGGAGCCCTCACTGCCCGTAAGTTTGCGCGGCAGGAGGAGCTTGTGCGGCCAGCTTGTGCCTTGCACTTGCGCGACCCGAGGCCGCATCGCTTGTGCGCCTCGCGGATTGGTACCTTGCGCGGCTGCGGCTAAAGAACTTGCACGGCTGTCCGAGGACTGGCGCGACCCTTGTGCACCTTGAGGACTTGCGCGCGGCATTTGAAGACAGTAGAGGCCACACTCTTGCAACCTTGCATGGAGAAGAAGTGGAGAAGAACCCGAGGGCATACCTTTGTGTGAGCCAAGTGAAGAGAAGAACTATCTACGGGCAGTAGGTGTCCAAAGTGGAAGGCCAAGGCTTATCCCTTGTGTGTGCACCAAGTGAAGACAAACACCTAAGCCTACATGTGTGCAAAAAGAAAACAAAGAGGCCGTAGCCCTTGTGTGTACAAAATGGAGAAACAAGTGTGTGCATAAGTGAAGTGCACACTTTGAAGAAGATTAAAAGAACAAGGAAGTGTGTGTGCTTAGTAAGTGAAGTAGGCCAAGCCTTGTGTTTGCTAATTGATCAAAGGAAGTGTGTGTGAGCAAACAAGAACAAGAAGGCCGAACCTAGTGTGTGCACTAAGTAAAGTGTATACACTTAGAAGAAGTGGAAGAATCTCACACTAAAGTATAACACACATTTATGTGTGTAATCAAAAGGAATTAAGTGTGTGAAGGAAGTGAGAAGGTGTGTGCTAAAACGGATTACACCCTTTGTGGGTTTATTGCACCAAGAGGATAAGAAGGGAAGTGCATGCATGCATGCATGCACATGCACACGTGAACAAAGCCAAATCTGGTTGTGTGCATTTGAGGAGTCCAAGACCAGGAGATCTTGAAGATATTGTGATGCCATGCATTCAGTGCATGAAGTTGATCTGATGTGAGACTGGACCAGACTGAAGTTAAAGATATCAGTTGTCTGAGTATTCAGTAGCTGGAGAGAAGCTAGGTCATCCTTAGAAGAAGGAGATAAATCCTGATCAAGACGAGAAGACTTGATCATCACAAGTGATCAGAGGTACAGAGCAAGGCCAGCAGTCTTTATCACAGACTACTGAAGATACTTGAAGAAGCTTAAAGTGAAGAAGAGCTACTCGTGTGACTCGAGCAGCCAGGAGAAGCCCCCTGTGAGACTCAGGGTGGAAGAAGTCTTCAGTGGGATTCTGGAGCAGTCCAGTGGGACTCTGGTAACACTATGGGACGCAGTATAAAGACCCTCCTATGGGACTCAGGAGAGATACAGTGGGATGTTGTATCGACCATTGTAATTTTAACAGGTTATAATGGAGAAACCATGTTGGGGCGTATAACCAACATGGCAAGGACGTAGGCCTTTGGTGCCGAACCTTGTAAATCCTTATGTCCTGTGCCTTTACATTTACTGCATTACTCGAGGAAAGGCTGAGAGATACAAGAAGAGTGGATCGAGGCTTTAACCATCCATAGAGGTTTAATTGATAAAGAATCAATTAGTAAAAGTTATAAAGGATCACTGATTCACCCCTCCCCCTCTCAGTGATTCACACTGATCTGGGTACTTCAATTGGTATCAGAGCGAGGTTACCTCTAAAAGATCCAAGAGAGTCTAGATGGAGTGAAGATTTGAGGAAATGAAAGAACAGCCTCAAATGGAGATATCTGCCAAGACTCTGAAAAACAGAAAGAAGAAACAGGCTAAGAAGATGAAGAAAGCCTGTCCTAGCTGTGATGAAGTTGGAACAATGAAAGATCTTCAAAGTTCAATTGAATATCTTCAGAAGACAGTCCCCAAGGAAGTGGCAATGTGTATAGCTACAGGCATCCTTGATCTTCAAGAAGAAAAATTACAGCTAGAAGAAGAATCCAATACAATGGAAGATCGGTTGGCTAAAAGGGTTGGCATAACCAACACTCTTAGAAAGATGGTGAAGGATAAAGATGAAACCGTTTCTCTTTGCAATGAAAGATATGAAGACACTGCTGAAGAATTGCAAAGAAGCCTTTCTGAGAAAGAATTCTTTAAGACAATGGTCAAAGAAGTTTTCCATGCACTGGAAAAATTGTATAGAGTATCAATGGTTGTTAAGGATGCTCAACTTGCAGACAAAGTAAAAATGGTGAAGGAGCTTGACAACTCAATGCTTGAAATGAATAAGGTGCATGAAGACCAGATGAAACGGCTGGAAGAGAAATGGGAAGGAAAGCTATGAACTGTTGAGGATGAGAAGAACTCCCTTAACATGAAGTGTTTAGAATTAGAGGTGATATTGAAAAATCAGAAATCACCCAAAGCCAAAGCCTCCCGGACAGCTGGAAGAAGAAATGTTGCCACTCAAGTGAGCTTTGAGAAGGATGATTCTAAAATAAAGACATCCTCTAATGAAAGGGAAACAACTTCTAAAAGGAAGGTACCATCCATCCCATCTTGTACTAATGCTTCTAATTGTGTTTCCACAAAAAGTTCAGGATGGAAGAATGATTCCAAACAAGTATGGATGAAGACAATGAAGAAAGAAAGCTCTCCTGAAGCAGCACAACAATTCAAGACAAGTACCCTACAATCAGAAGGAATCAAAAAGTCAAGATTTGTGGGTCAGTGTTGGTGTTGTAATAAGTATGGGCATTGTGTAAAGGATTGTTGGTACAATCCACTGAATGTCAAAGCACAAAGGAAGCCCATGCCTAGGGGGAGAAAGCCAGAAGAAAAGAAGCAGCATCCACAGGTCCAGAGACATCTGTTTACTGCAAATAGATTTGGATTTCTTGATAACATCTGGGATGTTTGCAAAAGTGGTCAAAAAGATACATGTCAATCTCCAACTGTATCCAGAGCTCAAAAGAAGAAAATATCACAGAACCTGGCTCAGAGAGAATCCTTGGGAAGCAAGATGAAAGTAGAAAATTCTCCCAAGAAGATGTTGAAAAAGGAAGATAAGACCTTGGAGTCTAAATCCAAGAAGGGTGATGCATCCAGAAGGACCACCAAGAAGAAATGCTTCTACTGTGGAAAGAAAGGACATATCATGGATCTTTGTAAAGAAGCCATGAAATTCAATAGAGGCAGACTGGACTCAAACAGACAATCAATCCAGATGAAGCAGAAGGGATTGGTTGAAAACAAGTTGCCTAAGAAAGGTAGCTTGAAAGCATCAAAGGGACCATGTGGAATATCCAGAACTGAGGCCACACTTCCAAGTGACTTACTAGTCATATGGCCAAATCAGTTGCAAATGGCCAAAGATCTGCAAAGAGCTGAAGATGAAGTTCTGGCAATTGCTAAGGCAAAAGGGAAGAAGAATATTTCACATGAAGATGTATTGAGATCCACACCAGCACCAACATCATTGAAGATCAAACGTGCAAGTGTGAAGAATGGTGAAAATGGGACATCTCGGTTGAGAGAATCTTCTCAACCTTGTTGTTAACATTGATGAACCAAGGAGGTTCCATCTTATTCCTTAATCACTTGTATTTACATGTGCTAACATTTCAGGTAATTGAAGATGATGATCATTCTCAACTGGAGAGTGGTTTGGGTAGAATGGAGAGCACCCCTTGAGGGGGAGCCAATCTGGAGAAGATGGTATTCTAAGATTTAATATCATCTTGAGAAAAGTGAAGGTATTCCAATCATACATTCATCCCTTGTTTCTTAATTGTATTCATCATGTCAATTAAAGGGGAGTATGGATTGAAGACAAAATGGATGAAAGGGGGAGCTTTATCTTTGCACTGAACTTTCTAATGAGTTTTGTGAAGATGTGCAGGATTTAGCAAATTCATTGTTATATCTGAAAAATTTCAAACCCCTAAGCATGATCTCACATGTGTAGAGAATTATAGACAGCTTTGAATTCCTTGGTCATATCACTCTTTTTTTCTGCACCGGGTTTTCCCAAGTAGACTTAGAGCTGATTTACTAAAGGTTCATTGCTCAAGTGAACATGTGACATCATCCCTCCCTTGTGATTTTCAAGACAATGCTTTTCAAAGGGAGGAAGTGATTTTTTTTAAGAAAACCACACCACACCTTTGCATTTGATTTCCAATAAGGGGGAGAAATATTGGCACACATATTGACCCATTCATATGTGCTCTATTGTATTGCCAACAAATACAAAGGGGGAGATTGAAGTGCACTGTGTTGCATTTTTTGTCAATGAGGTATGTTGTTGTCAAGGAATTAATGGATGGATGTCAAGGAGTTTCAATATGTGAATAACAAAGGATGTGATAGTGTTGGTGAGGAAAGGAGAATGGCCATGATACTAAGATGCATGTCACTTAGGAGATTCACTAAGTGACATAGGATGTTGTGGTTGAAACATTCTCTATGTAAATTAGACGATTGTTGTGCTGTTCTTAAAGTTCAAAGAACTTGTATCAAGTGGATACAATGTTACAACAATGTTAGAAGACCATGCATTGTATTGACAATGCATGAGGAGTTGAAGATGATCCAACCACAATCTCTAAGTGGATGAAGTGGATTAATGAAGTCCATGCACTATCACTTAGTGCATGTGAACATGAAGAAGATCCAACTTGATCTCTGATTAGATCAATGAAGTTTATTGAAAAATTTATGTGATTCAAGAGTTCGATTGATGAAGTAATCCTTGAGAATTCCATATCCTAAGTGATAAATAGATGTTGAGGATGAATGGAGGAATTCTTAAGAAGAAGATAAGAGAAGAATAGGAAGAGGAAGAATGACTTGGAAGGTGGCACTTGGAATGTTGAGAATACTTTATTTTTAAACAAAGTGTTTGTTCAATACTTAAGCAAAAAGAGAGCCGCCAAGGAGGCCAGCCGAGGGTCATCACCCAGGGCTCTTGTGGGACTCAAGGTCACCACGCCCGTGGGGAACCCTCAAGGCCAAGGCAGCAACCCTGAGGCAGGGGCGCACCCGCAGGACGCAGCGTAGGCACCAGGGGCACGCCCGGAGGAGCGCATGGTGGGCGCAGAGCGTGCCCGTGTGTGCATAGTGGGCGCCAGTCGCGCGCCCGAGGGGCAGGAGTGGGCGCAGAGCGCGCCCGCAGAAGAACTCGGTGCGGGGCGGCACCGAGAGGGGAGGAGATTCAACTGGTCGTCTCTGGGAGCGGCTGGTTGATAAACCGTGGAAATTTCGCGAGGCGATTCGATGTGGGACAAAAAAATTCGCCGCGGATCAGATCTGAGTCGTCCGTCTCATCGCGCGCTAAAACAGAGGCCGTGCATGCATTCTAAGTTGCATGCACGTAGAGGAGAAAAATATAGAAGGAGAACCCGCGGTGAACCGAGTAGAAAATCAAGATTTGCAAAATTTTGAAATACCCGAAAACTTTGGGGATTCAAATGTTTATCCACGCGGATTGAACAGAGGCCCTCTGCCTATAAAAAGAGAGGCCCGTGCATCGGTGTTGTTTTACTGATGTGCTGAATTTTTGAAGACCCGTGAGTGCACTCTCTACCTCGCGAAGAAAGAAGCCCCGTGCAAGGTACTTGCGCGGCTGAAGTTCCAGATCCACCCGAGGCTCTGAAGGAGGTCCCTGCCCGCGTACTCGCGCGGCAGAAGGAGCCCTCACTGCCCGCAAGTTTGTGCAGCAGGAGGAGCTTGTGCGGCCAGCTTGTGCCTTGCACTTGCGCGACCCGAGGTCGCATCGCTTGTGCGCCCCGCGGCTTGGTACCTTGCGCGGCTGCGACTAAAGAACTTGCACGGCTGTCCGACGACTGGCGCGACCCTTGTGCACCTTTAGGACTTGCACACGGCATTTGAAGATAGTAGAGGCCAAACTCTTGCAACCTTGCATGGAGAAGAAGTGGAGAAGAACCCGAGGGCATACCTTTGTGTGAGCCAAGTGAAGAGAAGAACTCTCTATGGGCAGTAGGTGTTCAAAGTGGAAGGCCAAGGCTTAGCCCTTGTGTGTGCACCAAGTGAAGACAAACACCTAAGCCTACATGTGTGCAAAAAGAAAACAAAGAGGCCGTAGCCCTTGTGTGTACAAAATGGAGAACCAAGTGTGTGCATAAGTGAAGTGCACACTTTGAAGAAGATTAAAAGAACAAGGAAGTGTGTGTGCTTAGTAAGTGAAGTAGGCCAAGCCTTGTGTTTGCTAATTGATCAAAGGAAGTGTGTGTGAGCAAACAAGAACAAGAAGGCCGAACCTAGTGTGTGCACTAAGTGAAGTGTATACACTTAGAAGAAGTGGAAGAATCTCACACTAAAGTATAACACACATTTATGTGTGTAATCAAAAGGAATTAAGTGTGTGAAGGAAGTGAGAAGGTGTGTGCTAAAAAGGATTACACCCTTTGTGGGTTTATTGCACCAAGAGGAGAAGAAGGGAAGTGCATGCATGCACATGCACACGTGAACAAAGCCAAATCTGGTTGTGTGCATTTGAGGAGTCCAAGACCAGGAGATCTTGAAGATATTGTGATGCCATGCATTCAGTGCATGAAGTTGATCTGATGTGAGACTGGACCATACTGAAGTTAAAGATATCAGTTGTCTGAGTATTCAGTAGCTCGAGAGAAGCTAGGTCATCCTTAGAAGAAGGAGATAAATCCTGAGCAAGACGAGAAGACCTGATCATCACAAGTGATCAGAGGTACAGAGCAAGGCTAGCAGTCTTTATCCCAGACTGCTGAAGATACTTGAAGAAGCTTAATGTGAAGAAGAGCTACTCGTGTGACTCGAGCAGCCAGGAGAAGCCCCCTGTGAGACTCAGGGTGGAAGAATCTTCAGTGGGATTCTGGAGCAGGCTAGTGGGACTCTGGTAACACTGTGGGACGCAGTATAAAGACCCTCCTGTGGGACTCAGGAGAGATACAGTGGGATGCTGTATCAACCATTGTAATTTTAACAGGTTATAATGGAGAAACCATGTTGGGGCGTATAACCAACATGGCAAGGACGTAGGCCTTTGGTGTCGAACCTTGTAAATCCTTGTGTCATGTGCCTTTACATTTACTGCATTACTCGAGGAAAGGCTGAGAGATACAAGAAGAGTGGATCGAGGCTTTAACCAGCCATAGAGGTTTAATTGATAAAGAATCAATTAGTAAAAAGTTATAAAGGATCACTGATTCACCCCCTCCCCCTCTCAGTGATTCACACTGATCTGGGCACTTTACACAGCATAACCCATTGAAAAGAAATGGGTTTCATAAAGATTTCATCATAACATAATTAACCCATGGGAAATCAATGGGTTACATAAAACCAACTTAAAACCATGATCATAATTATCTATATATTTAAATAAATTAGATTTTATTATAATATCATATCTCCAACAAATTAAAAAAATCCTTAAAGGATGTTTACATCGATGAAAAATCACTTTTATAAAAGCATTTAAAATATGATTTAAAAATAAATAGAAAAAATCCATTTTCAATTGGTAAATTGTAAAATTGAAAATTTCTATAACAATAAAAATATAATTTATTTAAAAAAAATTGAGAACTTATAAATAAATCTTCATAAATAATGAAGTATATAATGGATGGAAAATCCTATTATGTTGTATACATTAAAAGAGAACAATATTTTCACACTTTCATAATAAATAAAAATTGATTCATATAAAACATATTTGAAAATATTTCATTAAATGTTTTTTTGAATAAATTAAAATGTGGTAAAAATAAACTTTCTCAAACATTTAAGTATTTATGAAAACTTTTATAATACTATTTGAACAATATAGGCATGTAAGAGAAATATTCACGACTCAAAAAACCTTTTCTCAATAATTTTGAGTACTAAAGGGAGAAAAATGTAAGTAATACATAATCACTATATAAATAACTATATTGGAAGAAAATATAATTTTTAAATATAAGGATAATATAATTTCTCTCAATGTAAATTTAACAAAGATAATCCTAAAATGAAATAATATGTGAACATATACCTTAAGTCATGTATTTATTTGTATGCATTCAAATAAAAAATACAATAAATTGATATTTATTAAACTTATATTCCAAAAATATATTCATAACTATTTTACTATATACCATTCTCTTATAATTTTCAATTACCATTTTAATAACAATTCTTTATTAAAATCATTATTCACATGAAAACTGGTCCAATTTCTAGGAATGTTTTCGTTCGACTATTCTAGTACATGCACCTTGGTCATTGTTTCATCATATATAGAATCTAAATCATGTCAAAAAAAGTAATATTAATTCATTATAGAAAATTAATCAATTATATTAGGTGGTGATGAAAAATATATTACATAACTTCATAGAGATGGTAGTCTCTATGTACACATAAGTAATGTTTCCATTTTACAATGAATGAAAAAAAAGAAAAATAAATAGTAATTCATCTTTAAAACCCATTATTATATCATAAATATAATGTAAATTTATTAAATTCATCTATATATCCATCTATGATAGAAAGTGTTGAAAAACGAATCTCATCGCTTTGTGGAGTTGGTAGTCCACACATACACATGAGTGATGTTTATATGTCACATATGTTGAAAAAGGATATGAAAAGAGGGTTTGTTGTAAACATAATTAATATTCAGTATATTGGATATGTTTAGGTTATTATACCAGCTTGATTATGATAGGTCTAAAGGAGGTAAAGGAGAAATGAACATGAAAAAAACTCAGTTGATAGTTATACCTCTTCTTTTGAAAACCTCCATTGGCTTACACCTTAATCCATATATATTAGTATATTGTTAAGGATGGGACCTATATTTCATTAAGAGGAAGGATTGAGGGTGTTATATAAGATCTATTTTTTTATCTTAAGGGATAAATTGGTGTGGATAAGTGAGAAGAGGAGATTCCATTTTATAAGTGAGGTGGTTGGAAAACTTATAAATACATGAAAATTTTTTATATAATATATTTCTTACTCAAGTAAAGTAGATAAAAAATGAAAAATAATTATATATAATAAGTTTAAGGTATAAATAAAATTAAATAAAGTTTTTTGTAATATTTTATACCTTATCTCTTAGGTTAACCCTTATTTTAACCCATTTAACCCTTACCATGGAAACATGATTTTTACAATGGTAACAATTCATTATAGACAAAAATTAAGTTTAAATTATTGAATAATATTAATTATTATGATTAAAAAAAAGAAATACATTTTAAAATATCGAATTCTTTGAAATTTATCTAATTAATTTTAATATTCATGCACAGAACACAAAAAAAACATTTTTAGAGAAAATGTATTTTTAATCGTAAAAATGATTTAACTTTTATTTCATAGCTAGTAAAAACTATTAGATGAATATTAATAATTTTAATTGAATATATTATATAATCCTTCAATTAAAATCATTTATGATTTATGATTAATTAAATTTATTATGATAAAATACATTATGCACTTAAAAATAGTTCTGTGAAAAATAATTCTTTTAACCTTAAAATGATTTTATCTTCACTTATAACCAAATTATAGTCAAGATATAAATTATTATTCATCATTATAAAATTAATACGAATATATTTAACCAAAATCCTAGTTTTTTAGTGATAATAATACATAATATATAAAAAAAATATAATATTTTCCATTAATCTTTTAACATAAAATGATATAGTTTGTAACATTTAAAATTGAGTACTTATTTTAAAGGAATTAATAAATAAATTTCCATTAAAGAAATCATTTATACATATTTTTTATAATTTATTAAGTCTAACTTAAACCCACTAATTCAGTGGATATTTTACAATAGTTACATTTAATAATAATATTTCAGTAGTATATCATGATTTATTTAAGCTCAAGGTTGTGTATTAAGAAACCTATGGAACACTTTGAATTTATAAAGAAAAATAATTAATTTAAACTATAAATATGTTATACAGAGTCTCATCCTGCTATTTTTTGAGTCTTGTAATTGGGATAAATATAATGATATCCACTAACCATGGTTGGACCATGTATGAGTGTGGGCCTAATATGGGTAAATAGAGATAATATCCACTAGGGACGATAGTCCTTTAACCAAGAATATTTGTAAAGGCCTATATATTCTGAGGGCTTTATCTTCTATTTTGTATGTATTGGTGGGGTTTAAAGAGAGAGTTTGAATGTGTATTAGAAGTAAATAATTGATTATTATCCTTTCCAAGATCAAAACATAGATTTATTGAAGATTTCGGCATTTTTGTGTTCATTGGTGAGCTATGGGCATAGAGGAAAATAATTTTCAATGGAGTAGATTAGTTTTTTGTATTTTTGGTTTCATCTTAGGATTTTTAGTTATCTTTTTAATAGAGTAAACTATTTTACATAGTGTATTTATTATAGATTCTTTGTGGAATCCATGAATTAAATGAAGAGGGGTGAAATGCATGTTATAGTGTTCATAAAGGCTCTACATCATTCCATTGGGAGATATTTGACATGGCTATTAGAGGATTTTTTGGGATTAAATGATGAATTTTGTTCCCCTAAACTATGGTGGATCTGGATAGTTGTCAGTGTTGATGATTATAATAGTTATCTTGAAGACCACCACACTATAGTGGTAGTCAAACAAGTTTAAAAAAATAGACAAAATGGTTATGATATTCTAATATATATCTATTTAAAATGGATGTATTTTTATATCCTTATTATACTGAGGCTAGAATGGTAATTTTGGACCTCCCCATGATGTGGTAAGGTTATCTGGGTTTTCTCTATAAATATGGATCTATTTATCTATTAGTTTAACTTTATTCATTTCTATCAAACCCTCTCTATCCTCAAGTACATTTTCCCCCTCAATTATCCTATATTGGATACTAACTGTAACATTCTGATATTTTGTGAATTCTTTATTCCAAATTAATTTTACAGTTTTGACATTTTTCATTTTATGCAATAAAGAATATAGATTTTTGTTATATGAAAACACTAAGTTTGATTTGTGTTTCATGAAAATCCAAGTTATTTTTGTGTGACATCAAAAACTTATAGTATCATATGGTATATTAGAAACTATTTTGGCATGTGATACACATAATGCTAAGTTCATTTGATAACTTGTGTTAGATGCAAGGCCAAGTTTTATCAACTGTAATGTGCTATTAATATTATTATTAAAATATTTACCACATAGCCATTGGAATGGAAGTTATAAATAGAATTAATTAAATAATGAAAATATAGTTTAAACATTTATATAATAGGAATTATTTTGTGACCAATTAACTATAAATGAGAATAAAACCCCTTCAAAAATAATGGAAATCTTTTGCTGGAAAACTATATTTATGAAATCAAACAAGTTTTACCAAAATAAATTAATTAAAATCCTTTTTATAAATTATTTTTAGTAAATAGATCTATATTATAATCCTTAAACAATTGAAAATTCATCTTATGTGTTTTCGAGACAAGAGATAAGAATAAACCTAATTTTATGAATAAAAAGGAAGTATTTTTCAAAAAGGTAATTTTACAACCTTTTAATGGTGAAACTATTTTAAATATAATTTTTTACACTTTTATAAGTTTAATTTGAAAAATTTAACTTAATTTTCGAAAAATTAATATCAAAATTTACTTTGGGGGGGTTTCGGGGGTTTTCTGAGAAGATTCATTTTTGGATGAATAGTAAACAACATTGTGTTTTAATTGTAAACTGCTTTTTCATATAATTTATTTATAAAGATAAATTATATTTAAATTGGTTTTAAAGTATAATTAGTTCAATTATAAAATAATAAATAATATTCATGTTATTTTAATAAATTTCACAATGGAATTGGATATAAAAATATTTCAGACTTTTGCACTTTTTACATTAAAAACCCGCTTTCTCGTCACATCTACGAGATTAATTTTAAATTAATTTGTACCAATTCTGTGACTAAAATTTGGATAAATGGATTAAATATTTTGAATAATCATAATTTCTAATTTCTAATAAGGTAAAATTATTTTTAAATAAAAATATTAGTTAGAGTAATTAAAATTAATTGCACTGATTACGGTAAAACAAATATTACTTAGTCGTTAAAATTTCATTTAATGGGCCAAATAACTTAGACACATGTCCAAAATCAATTTTCTTGAAATATGTATACCAATTACCCTCTTTGATATAAAAATTAAAATTATTTTAGGCACTTTATGTAAGGCATTCTTCTTAATAATGTTTACCTTTTTATATTTTTAAGAATGTCACTACTCCTTCATCATAAAAAGGCACTCACCCTCCTCACTTATTCTCACATTTCCATATTTTTTCTTATAAAATCCTTCCAAATAATCTCAAAACATCCATAACTTCATCCTATAGGCCTCACATTGGGCATAATGGAAACTATGTTATTCTTTTAGTGCAAACCAATGGAATTTCCCAAAGAAGATGTAACATCCTTCAACAATCACTTTTATTTTATTTTCATTCTCTACCCCATAAATTATTATTATTCTATTATTATATAAAAAGATTAGTATCATTGATCTACTGAGGTGTTTTTATGGTAATTTTTTCACCTAACACTCCACACACTTCCTTCAAATTTGTAATGAATTTACTGTTTCTGTGTACAAAGGACTATCTCCTTGTTAATTGATGTCATTTTTTTTCATTTACCACCAATCATGGTTGTTAATTTCAATGGGAATACTATTTTTATTCTAAATATAAGATATTTATGATTTATTTATACTTATGTAATTATTATATAAAATATACCTTCATCCTTTCCATTTTGCGCAAATATGATATCATTATTTCTCAACATGTAGACTACCACCTTCTTAAAGAGATACGATTCGTTCACACATTGCATTGATTATATTAAGGATATGTTTAGTAAAATTATTTTATATGTATAAAATAATAATTATAATGTAATTATAATATATATATATATATACCATTTACTTTATTTCATTTAATATAACAAAAAGAACGAAAACAATGTTCATGTGTAGGTACGGCCTACCGTCTCCATGAATGGTGTATTCCATTTCATATTTATATATTTTATATATTATTATAAATATATATATAATGGATATATATTTTATTAATATCATGGTTTTCATTATTTGAATAATTAAATCAAGATATAATTAAGAGTATCACGAATAACAAGTCAAAACATATAAATAACAAAGTGGATATTTCCTGAAACGTAACATTAATAATGAATTATTAATAAAGGGATAACATAACGTCATAATAAAATAATATATTTTATTATATATAATAATATTTTTCATTTCAGACTTATAAAAAACTTATATTTATTGTACAATAATTTTGGACGTTTTGGACGAAATTCAAGATTTAAGATAAGGGTTTTCTCATCTCAATTTTATTTCTATGAGACTTATGACTTATTCACCACTCATTTAATTTGTGTGGTGTATATACATCCCATGAAATTATCCTATGATTTATATTATAAATTTTATTATAATTTTCATATCCATTTTATGATCTTTATTTCATGGGGTTTATGGTTCAATAGTTACCAAATCATTAATGTAATTTTGTCTCAAATTTCTTTCTTTGAGATACATACCATGTTATGCACAAATATTTATATGTGAAGTGTATATACAATCCTTTTACATGTATATCATGCATATAATTATTTTCTTTAAATTATAAGCTTCATTTATTTTTATTTTTTTATGGTGATTATTATTCAAAGTTACCAAATTGGTAATAGTTTATTATTATAATCTAATCATTTATCATGATTTTTTATGAATATACTTCCATTTATGAAATATTAGGAACCATATCCAAATAATTCACATGAATTTTATTCTACTTTGGTTATTCATGATATCATAAATTAATGGTACAATTTTCCACTCTTTGGTACATTAGATAATTAAACAAATATTTTTAATAAAATCTGGCTTTATTTCTATTTTCGGTCAGAAATATGTGTTCTCCCAAAACAATGTTTTATAAAAATGTTTTCATTAATTTTCTTCTATTATCCTATGTTATTTAAAATAAATTTTTACCAATTTTGTACCTTCATAATAAAATGGTTTTTAAAAATTAATCTTATTGCCATTTTCTAACTGAGGCACTTTTCAAAATGTTTTACGATGAAAATGGAATGTTCGGAATGTATGGATTTATCTGTTATCATGACCATCCTTCCTTTAATTCTTCCTCCGAAATTTTACAATATTTATTTTTAGGAAAACCCAAATTCCTAATATTATTTACATTGATTTTTTTAAAATTGTTTTAAAATAGTTTTTTTTCAAAAATATTTCATGTTCAAGAAGAGTTTTAAAAGATTTTCAAAAATTCAATTTTATGTTTTCAAATCTATTTTAAAATAAAATTTTTTATCAAAAATGTTTTTTATTTAAATATTATTTTAAAATATTTTCAAATATTCCATTATATGTTTTCAAAAGGATATATTCAATGAAAATTATTTTGATGATTTAAAATCTTCTTTTGTAAGTTTCAAAAGCTACTTTCAAAGAAAAAAATTCATATTTTTTAAGCTTTAGACAAAGTTTTTCAAATAAAAAGGGATATTTTCCCCAATAAACGTTTTAAATGATTTTTTAGACATAATTTTTAAGTTTTCAATGTGATTTTCAAATAAAAATATTTTGAAAATGTTTTATGTTTTAAAAATTGATTTTTAAAGAAATGTTATTTCCCTTAAGAAATGCTCCTTGTGATCTTTGAAAATATTTCCCCATCTAAGATAAAATTATTTTATATAGTTTATGCTTTACTAGGGATATTATCCAAGGATACCATTAATATTATTTTTCGTAATAATTTATGTTTTGAGGGCATAATATTTATAGAACTCATTTCTTTTCCATGGGTAACAAATGTTTTGAATAGATTGTTATGAAACCCATTTATTTTTCACAATCTAATCACATTTGAATAATATTGACATTAAACTTGTTTCATTTACATGGGTTAATAATGTTAGGAAAGAATAATTGTTTTTATGTGTTTTTCTATTTATATTCAAGATCTTTTTTTCTTTATTCATGTTGTGGTTCATAGATATGGCTTATACAATGGGGGCATAAATAGTGTTGGGTAATACTATTATAGATTATGCAATGGGGTGTCCCAAATAGCATATGGTAAGCCTATTACACCTTATATAATGGGGTGTCTTAGACAGTATTGGGTAATCTCATTACATCTTATATGATGGGGCAGCCTAGATAACACCAGGTGAGCCCTTTATAGATTACATGGCAGGTGGGTCCTATATCTCCCTCTAATTCATTGGGTAAGTATTTATATCATAGAAGATAACGAGGGTAACAAGTATCTGGTATTTATCCACTATGGGAAGAAGGTGTAAATTGATCCACTGTAGGTAAAGGGTTGCAACTTAGTATGGTGGTGTATCCCACCCAATAGTTGTAGTCGCCATGATTATCCCAGATAAGTTTTTGCAATGATCCTCGACTTAGGGAATGTTCTTACATATCAATGTGTCTTACAAAAATATATGTATTATTCCTATGATATTCTCACATGGTTCATGTTATTTATTATCTTATGATTCATGTCTTATGAACTACCAATATTCACATTATGACTCTTTATTACAATCTTTGATATGTTGGGAATGATCTTATAATTTTATGATCATGCTCTTATACCCTTATTCTCATGTTATTATTAAATATCTCCCTTATTTACCCATATTGAGCATTGGAGTTCACCCATTTCTTATTCTTCCTTTCCCTTGGTTATTAATAAAGGGTTTAAGGAGAATTACTAAAAGGGAATATGTTTTTGGGAAATATTTAAGATATTTTTCCAACACAAAATATTTTATTACTAGTTTCCAAGGACACTGAACTATTATAGTCACTATGAAAAAACTTTTGAAATGTGTTGAAATCTCATCTAAATTGATGTAATATCCATGTATGTTAATCATTTGTTTTTATAGTTGGTATCAAAGGATAGGTTCAGTTATCCTTTGGAAACTAGTATGAGAAAACTTTAGTGAGATCCCTATAGATATTTATAATGATATGTTTATAGATTTATATAGGATAATACTATGGTGTAATAGATTTAAAATAAGTTGTCATGATTTAGGTATCCTATAAGTATTCTTTTCATGATTTTTTGGTTTTTTGCTATGGTAATTGTTTCCCGCACAATTCTTTTTGATCTTCTTATATAGCATGAAGTAGAAGGATTGGGGTTAACATTGAATGTTTCATATATGGAAAGTATAGGAATTATAAAAATAAAAGTCCTAAGTGGGAATCTAATGGAAATAATTGGTAATGTGGAACAATTATTTGTTATACTAATGAATATAAAGAGACTATTAATGGCATGTGAAATGTATGGGATGTTCTAACGATATTTTTTACATTAAATATAATAATCCTAATTAAATTTAGATTGAGTAACCTTAAGGAATGATTCATATTTAATATTATATGAATGGGGTATTAAATAATCATATAATAAATCATAATTAATTATTTAATAATAAGTTTGGATGATTGAAGTGTGTATATATATATGAATTCAATAGTCATGCTATATGAATCATTAAGAATATGTTTTTCATTAAGTATTTGTACAAATATATAAAATGGTACTGATTTTCAAGAAAATTTATTTAATTGAAATGTGATATTTTGATTAAGGGAATGTAACCATTAATATGTTCCTAATGTTGATAACATTTTTCCCTTGGATATAGTGATGATTGATATGGATAAAGTAAATTGGATAATGTTTATTACCATGGAACTGATTATTGATTAGTTGAAAAGGTATTCTATTTTATCATGGATGATGTTTACAACTTCTTGAATTTTATGAATATATCATATATTCGTTGTAATAAGGAATCATGCATATTCTCCAAAAGGATTTACGGTAATTTATGATATTAACATGTTCCAAGAGACTATACAGTGAAGGTATTCACATGTTTAGAATGTGACAACCAACATCTATTTTATGAAATATGGGGGATCAATGTTGAACTGATTTTTAGAAATTTAGGGATCTTGTTTTTAATGTTTAGTATTTTTATCTTTCAGAAGGGTTACAAGGTTAACCATTTATGGAAATTTTAATTTAAACGTTGGATGAGGTTTTAGATATTAATGTATTTCCTCTCCATTTGAGGATTTATTCATACTGGATAACATGTGCTCGCAATTTTTATGTGATGATAACTAAATATAGATTGAATGACTTGTCATTATATATAATTATCTCATGATCTACTAGTAATTTAGAAATGAAAAATTAACCTTCATTTCTTGGAGTAAGATATTAAGTGGAAATCATGAAAGGCACAACCAAAGGGTTAGATTTTTCATATGAAAAGTAATCAAATAAGGTAAGTATATTTATTTGTGTTCATAGACAGTAAAATAATTCTTGAACTCTAGGAAAAAGACATAAAAAATATTTATCCTAATACACTCATTTTTATTGAATCGATGTTCTTATAAATCCTCACATATTTATGGTTTTGAGGCCCTTTAATTTCCATTGATCATTCAATTTCTTTTAATTGGTGACATAAATCATGCCCTATGATTATTTTCTCTTTTATTTCACGTACATGTTTTCACTTACCACCTATGTTATCCTATGTGGGAAGCTAGTTACGAGTTACATTGGGTAACCGTTAAGTTTCCAACTTCACTTTTTTAAAGGATGTTTTATTGTTCATTTTTACGATGTGTGATTATATAAATGGAACATTCAATCATTAAACATTTTATGACCTAGGAAAATTTATAAGGAGAAATTAATTTTAATGAGGCTAGAATGTAACACCCGGAGATTTTGTGCATTATTTTTTTTTTGAATTATTTTAATCTTTTTTATATTTTCTATTTCATGCAACACTGAGAATATATTTTGTTATATTAAATAAATAATTTTTCTATTCATTTCATGAAACACCATGTTTTTTTATATATAAAACACTTATATTCTAATTTGGTACATTTAAAAATATGTTTATTTTGTGTTACACGTGAATGGTTATTTTATTCGATAACTTCTGTTACATGCAAGTCCATGTTTTACCAAACTATAATGTGTTGTTAAAATTATTATTAAAATATTTTCCACCAAGAAATTGGAATGGGAGTTATGAATAATATTAATTAAATTATGAATATATGGTTTAAAAATGTATATGAGAGGCATTATTCAATGACCAATTAACTAGAGAGTAAATTAAAACCCATTTATAAATATAAGAAATATTTTGTTGGAAAAATATATTTATAAAATCAAACAAGTTTTACCTTAATAAATTTATTAAAAAAATTATTAATGATTTTAATGAAATATATATATATATATATATATTATAGTTGTTAAATTATTTATTGTTTATATTATGAAATTTTTAGATAAAATATGAGAATAAATAAAATTTTATGAATAAAGATATATTTTTTTAAAAGAAAATTTTACTGAATTTAAATGGAGGAACAATATTGAATCTAATGTTTGATAATTTTTTAGTTTTTATTTGAAAAAATAAAATCCATTTTATAAATTTGAATATCAAAATTCACTTTGGGGTATTTTTTGTGCTTTTCTAATAAGCTTCAATTTTATTGATGCATAGTAAAAAACTCCGAATTTTAATTGAAAATTGATTTTTCCTTTAATTAATTTATATTGATAAATTATATATTAAACTTTTTTTAAAGTATAATTACTTAAATTATAAAAACAATCAAATGTAGGTCACTTTAATAAACATTGAATTGAAATTGGAAATAAAAACATTTCCAACTTTTGAACTTTTTACATTAAAACCCCACTTTCCTGTCGCATACATGGGATTAATTTTAAACTAATTTCTACCAATATTTTAGTTGGAATTTATAAAAATAGATTATATATTTTGAATAATAATAATTTATAATTTATGATATTTTCAGATTATTTTTTGACTAAAAATATTATTGAAAGTAATTCAAATTACTTACAGTTATCAAGGCAAGAACAAGATTACATAGTGGTTAAATTTCATTTAGGGGCCCAAATAACCAAGAAACTTGTCCAAAATCCATTTTATGGACATATATTGGCCAATTAACCTATTCTTGGAAAAAAAAGAAAATTATTTGAGACCCAGGATTTAAGGGATACCTCTCAATACTGTTTACCTTTTTATATTTACAAGAATGTCACTCCTCCTCCACTATATAAAGGCACTCACCCCCTCACTTATCCATGCCTATAAATCCATTAGGCATGTAAAAACCCTAAAAAAATAATTTCCAAACTTCCTTCACTTGATAATATAATCACCACTCTGGTTGTAAACCAGACCATGTTATTCCTTTAGTTCAAACCAAAAGGATTTACCTAAAGAAGATGTAACGTCCTTCAATAAGAATTTTTGTTTTATTTTCTTTCTCCACCCTAAAATTATTCTTATTGAATGAATATATAATATCATAAGTATAAAAAATAAACATATATTTTTTATTTCAAGGGTTTTAACAACATCTACACACACTTCAATCAAATGGGTTTCGAACTTACTATTCGTGTGTACGACAAACTATTGCCTTGCAAAACGATGTCGTTCTTTTTTCCTTTATCAGCTCTCATGGTTGGTAATTATGATGGAAATACAATTTTTATATGATATTTATGATTCCTTTAATATTATTTATTTATTTTATAAGACATACCTTCATTCTATCCTTTTTGTATAAATACGATAACTTCATTTGTGGATGTGTGGAATTCCCCTGCCTCAAAACGATGTGATTCGTTCACACTTTACATTGAATGTATTAAATATAAGTTTAGTAAATTTATATGATATGTATGAAATAATAATTCTACTGGAATGATAATATATATATATATATCATTTTCATTCTCTCTTTCCATATGATTGGAAAATGGAAACAGTGTTTATATATACGTACGTCATACCCTCTCCATGAACGATGTATTCCTTTTCATATTTATATATTTTATAGATTATTATATATTTTTATATGTTGAATATATATGATATTTATATTATGTCCTATAATATGGAAATAATTAAATTGTGATATAAGTAATAGGACAAAGAATAACAAGTCAAAACATATACGAAAAACAAAGAGGATATTACCCTAAACATAACATTAACATGGAATTTTAAATAATGGGTAATATAAAGTCATAATTAAATAATATATGGTATTATATATAATAATATTTTCCCTTGTATGACTTATAATAAAATTATCTTTATTATACAAGAGTTTTTAATATTTAAGAAGAATGTCAAGGCATAAGGTTAGGGTTTTCTCATCTCACTTTTATTTCTATGCGACTTATTCCCTATTCACCACTCATTTTTGTGTGGTGTATATACTACCCATGAATGTAATAAATGATTAATATACCTAAATTTATGGTTATTTTTATATCTAATTTATTATCTTTCTTTCATTGGTTTTATGTTTCAAATGTTACCAAATTGGTAAAGTAATTTTGACTCAATTTTCATTCTTCGATATAAATGCCATTTTATGCACCTATATTTCTCTATGAGGTGCATATATTATCATTTCACATGTTATACCATGCATTTTATTTTTTCATGATATTTTAATATTAAATTAATTTTATTATTTGAGGGGGATTGTGATTCAAAGTTACCAGTGTGGTAATAGTTTATAGGTATAATCTAATCATTTATCGTGATTTTTTATGATTAAGATTCCATTGATGAAATATTATGATCCATATCTCAATAATTCTCATTAATTTTATTATCCTATGGTTATTCTTTATAAATTCGAGTAATGGTATCATTTTTCCACTATTTGGTATGTAATATAATTAAATAAATGTTTTTTAGAAAATCTCACATTAATTATCTTTTCGATCAGAAATCAGGGTTCTTCCAAAAAAATCTTTTTTGAAAAAATAAATAAATAAATTTCTATTATTATCCAATGTTCTTTAAAATAAAGTTTTAACCATGTTTTACATTTTTAACAAAATAGTTTTAAAAAAGTAATCTTCTTATCCTTTTCCAATCAAGGCACTTTTCTAAACTTTTTATGGTAAAAAAGGAATGTTTCACATGTATGGATTTATCCACTATTGTGATCATTCATCCTTTGATTCTTCCTTTACAATTTTATAAGTCTTATTTTAATGAAAAATGTTTTCCAAATATTCTAGAATTTTGTTTTTAGTTTTTTTCAAAGAAATTGGTTTTCAAAAACATCTTTTGGTCAAGAAGTGTTTTAATTTATTTTTAAATTATTCTTAATATGTTTTCAAATATGTTTTCAAAGAAAAAGGTTTTTCAAAAAAATTATGTTTGAAAATTTTATAAAATTATTTTTAAAGACTCCATTATATGTTTTCTGAAGGATATTTTCAAAGTAAAAGATTTCAATGATTTCAATGATTATTTTATAAGATTTCCATGTTATTTTTAATGAAAAAGGTTTTCAGAATGTTTTATGATATATAAATATTTTTCATAGAAAAAATTATATTATCCTTAAGATATGTCTTAAATTATTTTAAAAGCATAATTCATAATTTTTCAATGTGGTTTTCAAATTAAATAATTTTCAAAATGTTTTTTGTTTTAAAAATTTGTTTTCAATGAAATATTATTTCCCTTAAGAAATGATCCATGTGATCATTAAAATCCCTTCTCCATCTGAGATAACAACCTTTGATATAGTTTATGAATTAATATGGATATGATCTAAGGATACAATTCATATTCATTCTCTGAATACTTTTTTTTATTACATAATATTTATGGAACTCATTTCTTATCCATGGGTAAAACATGTTTGAAACAGATTGTTATGAAACTTTTTTCTTTTCTATAGTCTAATCACTTTTCAAGGATATTGAAATGAAACACATTTCATTTTCATGGATTAATCAAGTTATGAAATAATAATTTTTTAATGTTTTTTATGATGATATGCAAGCTATTTGTGATTTATTAGTGTTGTGGTTCATGGACATGGATTATATGATGGGGTGACCTAGATAGCATCAGGTAAGCCCATTAGAAATGATACGATGGGTTGGAACCAATATTATTTGGTAATTATATTATATCTTATATGATGGGGTTTCCCAAATAGTGTTGGGTAAGCTCATTACTTCTTATATGATGGGATGGCCCGGATATCATTGGGTGATCCCATTATAGATTACATGATGGGTGGGACCTATTCACCCTCCAAGGCATTGGGTAAGGATTTATATCATAAAAGATAATTAGAGGAACAAGATGAAAGGCTTGATTTACTAGGGGAAGAATGTGTAACCTGATCCTCAATAAGTAGATGGTTGCATCTGGGGATGGTGGTGTGTCCCCCTAGTAGGTGTAGTCCCTATGAAGTTCCCAAATTGGGTTTGGAAATGATCCTTAGAATAGGAAATGTTCTTAAATTTTTATATATCTACAAAAAATCTTTGTCTTATACCTATGATATGACCACACGGTTCATGTTCTTGATTATATTCTAAATCATGTCTTATGAACTGTCAGTCTACATGCCATGACTCTTGATTATTATTTTTTATATGCAGTGTATGATCTTCTAATGATACAATCATGTTGTCAGATCCTTATGCTCATGTTATTCTTACATATCTCCCTTGTTTACCCTTACTAAGAATCTAATATCCCCCCTTTTTTATGTTTTGTTTCCTTGGGTAATAAATAAATGTTTTAATTAGAAATGCTAAAGGGGGATATCTTTGCAAGAAACATTGAAGATCTTTCACCAAGTTATAAGATTTTGTTCCAAGTTTCCAAATACAATAATCTAATATGGTCCTTGGACATGTACTTTTGTAATGTGATGAATTTGAATCTAAATTAATATAATATTTATGTTTTTTAAGCTTGCATATCTATACAACCCCCTTTATATGAGAAATAAACCCTTTAATTGATCCAGGATTATTTTCTTCACCTCATTCTTATTTATCTTCTAATTTATAGTTCTTCTTCTTCTCATGAGGTTATGGTAGTGCCTTCCTTCATTATTGGATTTAACTTTTTTAAATTCTTAATTAGAGTTTACCAATATTAATTCATATGGTTAATATTTTTAGGTTTGTGGCACTTGTTCCTTGGTTAGTTAATTTTTTTTATGTTTCATAGTTAAATATTCAAAAGTGATATGGAATTCCATACTTCTCTTTATTTAATTATGTGTGAAAATATCATGTTTTTTATAAATCTGGTGTATATTGTGAATTTACCTAAATAAAATAATGATCCATAATAAGGAAATTAAATAGGGTAGGGGTGATTAACTTGTAGTTTTTGTGATTTTACATTATGTCATATTTACTGTTACTTTATGCTTTTTATTAGACACTTTGAAAACATTTCGTACTGCTATTACCATTCCATGATCATGTCTCATAATTCAAAAATTATATAATGGTGTTAATAAACCTATATGAGAGAAATATGGATTTATTATGATGTTGTTTATTCATATGATGATTAACTGATATGAAATTACGATCAAAATGGGGTTTTAGTGTGTCTTGCTACTATTTTTAGTGTTGTTGGATACTATTTTTGTGTTCATTCTTCTATTGTTTGAGTGGTCTTTTATATGGTTTTTAGTGTTAAATTCCATGGATCAAAGTTGGATCATTGATGGGGGGTGTGAGTGAGTGATCAATTTGTATTTTATAGTAAATTTTATTAACATTGGTAAGGAAACTTTTCCTAACCTCAAAAAACACCTTAGAGTTACAACCCAATCAAATATAAATCTCAAAATCTCCTTTAATATGTAAAAAATATAATGAGAGATCAAAATGCAATATTTAAAAGGTTTGGTACAAATACCTGCTCTTTTTTATGATGGTATTCTCCCTAATATGGATTCTTTTAATGAAATTCCTTAAGGATTACAAAGGTATAGGGCTCTACTCGTTCTACACCCCAGTATTCATTCCTCTATTTAACACTAGCTATGTAGCCTAAAAATGAACTCTTCTTACAAGGTTGGTTATACCACAAACTATCCTTCTTGTATCCCCTTTTTTCATAAGTGGTTAACTCCGTGGAAAAAATTCTTTTCAATAATTGGTTCAACACCCCAACTAAAATATCTTTTCTTCTTCATTTCTGATCCACTATAGAAATATCATCTTTTCATCTAAAAGAAAATTATATCACTTTCACCTTTGAACAAACTTCAAGATCTTCAAAAACTATCTCAAGAATTTTTTGGCCTCGAAAATTCCTCTCAATCTTTGGTATATTTGGATGTGATCAATCTGAACATTACAAAAATTTATTTATAAAAATTCCTTAGAAATTTTTGTTCGTTGACTCCATATGGTATCACTCTATCTAGTGTGTCTCTATATTGTAAAACTTGGTTTATTGGTTTTTATAATTTTTTTCTCTTTACCCATCTAGTTAATTTACTTCAAAGGAGTATAAACTCAATTGGAATCTCACTTTTCTTCATCTTCAGCTTATAAAACATACTCTATTATACTTTCTTTAACTAAGTAGAAAATCCATTAGAAACTCACTCTACATTAACTTATTCATTACATCACATCTTGTGCATGTATGAATAATGTTAGTTCATATTGTAAGAACTAACCTTTATATAGATGTGATTCTTAGAATTTTGTGTTGGAACTAAAATATATTTTCCCACTCAACCAAATTCAAAAAATGAATATTCCGCTTGATTGATTTTTTTGGGAATGCTTATAAATTCTTTTTAAACATTCTCAAACTCACTTGAAACATCATAATATTTACCCCTTATTTCAAATATCATTAAAATCAGTTTCACATAAGTTGGTAAAACTTCCATAACCTCAGTAATATAGTTTACATTGAATGATCAACACAACATTTTGACATTGTTAAAGACTTTCCAATGGGTTTGAAATACTGCTTAGAACTACTTTGTCCAGTTTATATCTATCTATTTCCTTAAATAGGATTTCTTTATTTGAAGTACACATTCATCTTCTCCATCCAATAATCTTACATACTTTCATCATCCAATAGACCTCTTTTCAATTTCCCTATATTAGGAAACATATGTCTGATAAGTTCAGCATATGTGTGTCCAGAGATATATTGTATCTCCATCTGGGGGAACAATATGCTACACTAACTATTTTTATTTCATATGAAATCTATATCTAATGATTTTTCATTCTGTAACGTCATGCTTTATATTCTTTTATCTAATGTGCCTCTTAACTCCATCCCAACTTTTTTACACCCAATATAATTGTCCATCTGATGATAACACAAATCTCTATACATTGGTTCTTTTAAGTGTCTCTCTAATTGAACTCTTATCATTATAAATTCATGGAACTCTATGTCTGGTGCTCTAAATAGATTTACAATATAAATTAGCTTTGAAAAAATATCATCCATTTGGTTCTCTTTTACTCTTCCATTATCTGTTTGATGTAGCTTTATAACACTCTTTCCACTGACTAAACTTTCTATGAATTATAAATCTAAATTTTCTTCATCTAATCTCATAATACCCTTATCTAGAACCTTAATATCTTAATATAGGTAAGGAAAATATTTACTTTCCTTTACATAGCCTTTATAACTATATCCTCATATAATTCCCCCACTTTGTACATTGTTTAACATATGGTCTATCTATTTAATATTTTTCATTTCTTTTTATAGCATAAAAATTATCACTATATCTAGTTACCCACTTCTCACTTTTTGTAAAAATTATACAAACTTGTCTGGAATCATGAAAATATTCATCATTTTAGTAACTTCTAAGAGTTTCATATCATTATCTGACTTTGTAAGGAGTGTTTATTAACATTGTTATATAAACTTTCTTAAACTCCATAAGTAAAATTCCCTACATCATATATCACAAACTTCTTCAACTTTCTTAAGTAACTGTATACCACAAACACATGTTGATATATTGATAGCAAAAGAAACCAAAAATCACTATATAAAAACAATCTACCCCTTTTTGTTTTTTTCAATATCTATATAAAATGTAAAACATCATTAAAGGAAATAAGTGTGCTCAAAAATTTCTTAATGATTTTTTTTATATCCCCCTATATTACTTCTCTCCATTATTGAAAATAAAATACAATGGTAACGTAGTGAACATAGAAATACATCTTCCTTAATATAAAAAACATGATAATGTTTATCAAGAGAAAAATTATATCACATTAGTTTCTTAAAAAAGAGGCTTTAACTAAACAACTCTGAATATATGTGGGTGAAATAGATTTAGAAAACAATAGTGTATAATCATGTTAGTCAATGTTTCCCACAAAAAAACTTCTATGTAATACTTTCCTCAAGATCATTCCAACATATTTATATTAGGAGTAATATAAATAAGTTTATTAAGATAAATTTTTTAACCATCTCAACAAACATATAAAAATAGTTCAAATTAAAAAATACAATTTCCCCATCATCTCATCATTATTAACCTCAATTGATACTTTTTAAGAAAAATCATATATCCATGCCTCATATTTATCTTTACTCCCCCATAAGGGTTTCACTCTATTCTGCATCATGGATGGAAAATTTTTTATGATGGATATATTTTCTAATTGTAAAAAACTTATATCACTAAGAAAGACTCCATTATTTTTCTCCATCGATTCTCTATAAGTCAGTATACATAAGAATGTATATTGGTAATTGGTAGAAACCTCAGAGTTCCTTAGAAGTAATGTTTGAACTGAGAATATTCTCTTAGTCTTAACTTCTTCCTCTTCTTATTAATTGATTTTTAATGGGATATGTAACGAACCAAAATTTCATAAATGGAAATCTCTCTTGATCTAATTAAATGTCTCTTTATGTAAAATTTCTATATAAAATGTCAACTTCTTTGGTTTTATATTTTTGGATTTTAAAATACTATTAAGAATTGTGACTGTTGCTAATATAGACGTTGAACAGTGATCGCATGATTAGTATAAATATAGGGTTTTTTACAAATCCAATTTACTCAGAAAAAGCAAGTGATGGTCTCATCCAGTAGACATGCCCCATATGAAGCCCATCTGTCAGAGATTGGAAAGGAGGTTGTGTCTTTGGGATTTCCTATTCATAGATCCCACTCCGAGCTTGAATATGTTATGCTCGAGCGGGACCACCTACGAGAGAAGTGGAAGTTGATAGAGATTACCATCCGAGCAATTTTATCTGAGCCACCCAAAGAGTTTGTCACCATCACACACCTTACTCTGCAGTCTTATGCGGGTGTTATAAGGTGTTATGTGATAAGACCTTATCCATATGGTTATGTACATTATTTTTTTATATAATAATGAATATACTTTCTTTTTATTATTGTTACCTTGTAAATAATTTTTAAAGCACAAATAGTATTTTTAGTTATTGTTCACCTAAGAAATATATTTTGATAAATTAATTTATTATTGAAATAAATAATATTTTAAGAAAATATTATTATTATTATTAAATTAAATTTTTTTAAATATAAATGATTGTATAATTTTATGAATGCAATTGTAATTTTTATTAAGGTTTGAAAGCCATTTTTGTCAAAACCCGTGAATTTTTTATAAATGATAGTTTTTATTTTAAAAGTGAAGATTAACATATTTATAAAATTATTTAGATAAAATTAATATTATTTCTAGAATCTGGACATCGAAATTATCCAATGGTGAATTTTTCATAATTTTCTGAGACATGCAAATTTTTGGGTAAAAATTTAATACCTTTTAAATATATAATGTGTTTTATGCCATCATAATGACCCAATATTGATGTAATAAAATACTATAAACTTTATGTTCGGACAATATATGTTTTACCATTAAAATAATGTGATTTTGGTTATGTTTTTTTTATTTTATAAATCTTTAGTGGACCCTTCAAGACTTATTAAACATTTTGTCATTTTAAATTGTTTTCCTTGGGAGTGTGACTCACCTCCACATAAGTAACCCCGTTATTTTGAGAAGTTAGGACTTTTGGATTATAAAATGTTGTTTTCCACATCCCTTTTCCAAAAACCATGGGTAGAAACCATGGGCTGGTTTGTGGTTTGGATTAGTTTAATGTGAGGTTTCCCAAACCTAATTTATAATGAATTCCCTCATCTTTCCTATATAAACACACCCATGCTCCCACTTCCTCCTTAGTCAAAGCCATTTTAGTTCATCCAACCTCTACACTCCTCTCTCTATAATCCTCCCAAGGTAACCTAAGCTCCCAATAATCCTCTCTCAAGCCTCTCTCAAGCCTTTGGAAGCACAATTCCCAGTAAGGGTTTTTATTCCTTTCTCATTTTTGTCCTATTTTCTTAATGCTATTATGACCATTTAATTTAAATTATAAATTTTGGGGTATGGTTTCTCACCTCCCCCATACATCCCTCTTTATATTTGAATTATTAGAGACCCCTTTCCCTCTTAATAAATTTCTCCCATGTACATATGTTACTATGTCGAAATTCCGAAAGGAATTTATCTCTCCTCACTTACATTCAATCAATTCTTTTGTATTGTGAATCTAAATTCCATTACAATTGTTGGGTAATATATCTATATTACCCCCATTAATTTCCATTTCATGTAAATATGATGAGACACCCCTTTCCCTCTCGTCAACCATTTTTATGAATTCTTACATCACGTCGTTACACTGCTCCAATTGCACTGATTTTCCAAGACAATGTCATTGTGTAGTGAATACCATGCCCATTTCTCTATCAAGGGTATTAACCTTTATGCACATTTACTTATTGATTATAAAGATTCATGTATGAATTCCAAATTCTTTTATCATGGAATAAATGATGATGTTTTATGAATCCATGTTATATGATCAATGTGGCACACTTATGCATGAAATGAAATGTTTAAGAAGGGTGCGCCCTTATAGAGCTTCAATGCATTGGGTAAAGTATAGTATCATGATACGACATGTGTAATGGGTGTTTACTCATGATAATTCAAGTGAAACAAGGTTTTACTTGTGATTCATGTGTAATGAGGGTTTACTCATGCTCCATGTGCAATGACCCTTGGCTCATGCTAATTCCATGTTAAGTGTCATTGCCACATTTCCATGTTATGATTATCATAATTTATCATGCCTTTATGTTTGTGATTCTATTTTTCTCTATTGATATTCATATTGTCTAACTTTTATTGTATTCCTCATTTTATTCCATGATTAATCTCTTACTGGGCTTTATAGCTCCCCCTTTTTTATGCATGTCCTCAGCTTATCCCCTGCAATTCTATGTATGAGGGAATGTAGTGTCATGTAAAAGATGTTTTCAATAAAGATGTTGTTTTTTATGTTTTAAGTTGTTATGTAATGATCCTAATCCACAAACACCCTAGACCTCTCGATCATCTATTTTGTATCGGGTGATGATTTTATGTAATAAATCAGGATTAAGTGTGTAATAAAAAGCAGGGTTGTTATAGTTTGTATCAGAGGATAGGTTTAGTTATTTTGGGGATTAGGATTAAAAAACCCTAGTAAAGATTCAGAGACAAGACTAAGTATAATAAAAACATACCTATGTTTTGGTGAGTATTGAGTAAGTGGTTTATCAAACAAATATGTCCATGTCTGGATACGAGCAGGTAAAGGTGGCTCTGGCACAGATGTATCCTAGGGGTAAAACCCAAAAACACCGCATTGAGCTAGACTCGAATGGGAACTGGTGCACAACAACGGGCCTTGCTGCACACTTTGTTACAACACTCTTGAGGGATATGATTTGGTAAATTTACAAGCTTAGTATGAACCATTATTAAGGGGAAACAAAATTCCTTACGAATATATGTTAGAAAGTTGATCATGGATAACATAGACTGAAACCAATAGATTCATATGTTAAGGAAATAAGAGTTATTTATAAGTCATCTATTTTGTCCTTGTATTGCCCTTTATGTGTCACCCCTAACTTTTCTTTTTTTCCAGCCAATGGTGGGTAATAGGATAACTTGGGATAACAATAGATGTGAAGATCAATGTGATGACTGTACTAATGATATGTCCAATCCAATAGGATTAGTAATCGCAAACTTTGTCACGCTTCTCTCTCACCTAACTCGTGATTTGAATAGAAACATGGTTTAATAGGAATTTTCAACCCCCCCCCCCCCCCAAGAAATAACAAGACATTATTGAGATCTTTATGAGACAAAGGCCTCTTACTTTTAATGGATTATCTGATCCCTCAATCACTGAACAATGGATCAACTCCATTAAAAAGATATTCTCCCTCCTTAAATGTTATGAAAAAGAGAAGGTTCTCTAGGCTGGTTATGATATGGAGGGTGAAGCTGATCAATGGTGGATGCTAATAAAAAATATGAAGCCTAAGGAAGAGATCGAGGCGTTGGAATGGAAGGACTTTTTGAAGATGTTTTTCGATTAGTATTTTCTGCACACCCTCCATCTTAAGATGGAAAAGGACTTCCTTTCCCTCAAGAAAAAAGATGACGAATCTGTTGGAGCATATGATGAAAACTTCACAAGGCATGCACAATATGATTCCAACTTTGTCGTTACCCCTGAATTCATGGTTTACCGCTTCTCTGGTGGTATGAAACCTAGCCTGCAGAAAGCGCTGTTGATCCATGACTTCGACAGCTATGAGGAAATTTTCTGATGTGCCCTCAAGATCGAAACAAAGATCATGGAATCTCAGGGGTATCATGGGGATAAGAAACATAAGGTGGAAATCAATGCTAGTGGTCCTATGGATAAATCCAACGGTGGTAAGAAGATCGAGCACCCCACTTACCAAAGGTGCGGAAAGAATCGCCCTCAAAATTGCCTGAAGGGGGTGAGGGAATGCTTTAGGTGTGGAAGAGAAGGGAACCTAGCTGTTAACTACCAACAAGAAAAACATGTGGCTGCAATAGAGGAGAGGAATGCTCCGTTTGAACCTCAACTCATTGTTCATTGATACAAATATAAAGAACCCAGGCATCTTGAAAATCAGTTCCCTAAGCCAAGGGGTTTCGAAGGAAACCAACAACCTCCAAGGTATCAAGGGTGAGATTTTTCCATCACTACTGCCGAAGTGAACCCTGAAAATGAAGTGGTGATAGGTACGCAAGTTATTCATTCAAGAATAGTAAACATACTTTTTGATTCAGGTTCTATGCATTCTTTTATATCTCGAATGTTTAGTAGAATAATCCCAGCACTACCACAAATCATGGAAGTGAAGATGTCGGTTAGTACGGAAAATGGGGAAATCATTGCACCCCATGAATATAACTCCTCCCCCATCATAATATATGGATTAAACTTTCTGGAGAACCTCTTCATACTCGCTCTGGGGGAATTTGATGCGATTCTTGGCATTGATTAGATTTCCTTATATAGAGCAAACATAAATTATCGGGAGAGAGAAATCACTCTCCATGTGGATAATCAACTCCCGATACTATACAAGTGCAAGGAAGAAGATGAATCTTCTTTAGCACCATCATCTCAAGCATGGATATTACTTCCCTATGAGCACGCGTATCAGGCTCGGATGATTGAGTCCAAGGAAGAATCTATCCTTGAAGAACTGCCTATTGTGAGGTAATTCGCAAAAGTGTTTCCTGAGGAATTTCCTACACTTCCTCCTAAAAGAGATGTTGAATTCTCAATTTATCTTATACCAGTGGCATTTTCAATATACAAGACTCCGTATAGAATGGATCTTGTGGAGCTTGATCAGTTGAAGAAACAACTAGAGAAGAATCTGGATAAAGGGTTTATATGCCCAGGTGCTTCAACATGGGGTGCACCAGTCCTCTTTGTCAATAAGAAGGATGGGTCAATGTGCCTTTGTATCGATTGTCGTGAGCTCAACAAAATCAAAACAAAGAACAAGTATCCTATCCCACAAATTGATAACTTGTTTGATCATCTACGTGGAGAAAAATACTTCTCCATGGTGGATTTGCGGTCAGGATATTATCATGTAAGGGTGAAGAAGGAAGATATCCCCAAGACTACTTTTCGTACAAGATATGGGCACTATAAATTCATATTAATCCCTTTCGGACTCACTAATGCTTCATAAATGTTCATGGAATTGATGAATAGAGTCTTTAGAGATTTCCTCGACATGTTTGTGGTAGTCTTTATAGATTATATTCTGATATACTCCAAAACCAAGGAGGATCATGAGGAGCATCTAAGAACTGTACTAGAGACCTTTCGGAAGGATAAGATCTATGAAAAATACATCAATTGTGAGTTCTGGTAGAAGGAGGTCTCATTCTTGGGCCATATCATCACAAGCAATGGGATATCTGTTGATCCCTATAAAACAGATGCAATTGAGGGATGGTCAAGGCCAACATCGATAACGGATATCTGTAGCTTCTTGGGGTTAGCTGGATATTATTGAAGATTTGTGAGAAATTTATCACGATTTTTCGACCCTCTTACCAAGATAGCTAGAAAGAGAGTAAATTTTTCTTGGAATGTTGAATTCGAAGAAAGCTTCAAGGAGTTGAAAAGGAGGCTTATCACTACGATCGTGCTCACTTTACCCACAAGTGGAGAACTTTTTGTGGTATTCAGTGATGCTTCGAAGAAGTGCATGGGATGTGTGTTGATGCAAAATGAAAAATTCATTGCCTACTCTTTAAGGAAATTGAATGTTCATGAACAGAACTATCCAACACATGACCTCGAGTTGGATGCAGTGATCTTTGTTTTGAAAATTTGGTGGCATTATCTCTTTGGGGAGAAGTGTAAAATATATACGGACCAAAAAATCCTCAAGTATATATCTTCACACAGAAAGAGTTGAACATGAACCAATGAAGATGGTTAGATCTGATCAAAGATTATGACTCATCAATCCATTTTCACCCTGGGAAAGTGAACAAGGTGGCAGATGCCCTAAGCAGAAAGGACCCAATGATTCTATCATTGGTGAGAATTGAAAAGGATCCAATCTTCTTATATTTGATGAAGATGGACAATTGAATCATAAATAAGGGAACATAGTAAATCCTTTCACAAATTCGTGCTCAACTGTCACTTTTGTAAAGGTTAAATGATGCTCAAAAGAATGATGTAGGAATTCAAGAAAAATTGGAAGCTATCAGAAAAGGTAATTCCTCGGAGTTTAATGTTAATGAAGAAATAAATGTGAGATTTGGAAAAAGACATTGTGTTCCATCAAGTCCAGAGCTGAAGAAGGAAATTTTGGATGATGCACATAGTTCAAATTTCTCTATTCACCCAAGAAACAAAAAGATGTATCGAGATCTCCGAGAGCATTATTGGTGGGATAATATAAAGAAGGATATTGTTGAATATACATCAAAGTGCCTGTTGTGTCATCATGTGAAGGCAGAGAGCTATAAGTCTAAGGGGATGATGCAACCATTTCCCATTATAGGATGGAAATGGGAGAACATCACCATGGACATTGTCACTAGAATTCTGAAGACATCCAAAGGCAACAATGCAATCTTGGTTGTTGTGTATTGTCTTACAAAGACTGCACACTTCATTTTTATTTGGGAATATTTCTCATTGGATCAACTGGCTTAGATATATATCAAGGAAGTGGTCAGAATTCATGGATTACCACTATCTATTATGTTTGGTCGAGATCCCAGATTCACCTCTAATTTTTGGAAGAGTCTTCAACATGCTCTGAATAATGAACTGAACTTTAGTACTGCCTATCATCCTCAAATCGAAGGCCAATCTGAAAGGATTATCCAAACACTTGAGGGCATGTTGAGAGCGTGCTCAATGGACTTTAAAGGAGGATGGGATCAACATATTCCCCTTTTTGAGTTCTCTTATAATAACATTTTCCAATTGAGCAACCAAATGGCACCATATGAAGCCCTTTATGGGAAAAGGTGCAGAACACCGGCGTTTTGGGATGAGGTCGGTGAGATTAAACTTCTTGGACCAAAAATGGTTGAAGAAATGGTGGATAAGGTGAAAACTATTCAGCAGCATATCAAGGAATCCCAAATTTGATAGAATAGTTATACAGATAACCATCGATGAAACCTTGAGTTTAAAGTTGGAGCCATGGTATTTCTACGCATATCTATGTGGAAGAAGGTCATGAGGTTTGGAAATAAAGGGAAGTTAAGTCCAAGGTACATTGGCCTCTTCGATATTCTTGATCATGTCAGGGATGTGGCCTATCGACTAGTACTTTCACCTACCATGGCCAGAGTACATGCTATCTTTCATGTATCCCTCCTAAGGAAGTACATAACAGACCCTTCACATGTAATCTCTTCAGAGGTGGTAGAGTTAGAGGCTGATCATTCTTATGAGGAGAAACCAGTGAAGATATTAGATCGTAGAGAAAACTTTCTACAAAATAAGACAATGCCACTCGTCAAGGTGTTGTTGCAAAACCACAAGTTTGAAGAAGAGACATGGGAATCGGAGGAAATGATGAAGCCGAGTTACCCACATCTGTTTTAGTGTGGAAAAAGGAAATTTTGAGGGAGAAATTTCTTAAGGGGGGAAGATTGTAATGACTCAAACTTTCATTAATGGAAATCCCTCTTGATCTATTTAAATGTCTCTTTATGTAAAATGTTTATATAAAATGTCAAATTCTTTGGTTTTATGTTTTTAGATTTTAAAATACTATTAAAAATTGTGACCATTGCTAATATAGAAGTTGAACAGTGATCCCATGATTAGAATAAATATAGGGTTTTAACAAATCCAATTTACTCAGACAAAGGAAGCGATGGCCTCATCCGGTAGACGTGCCCCATACGAAGCCCATCTGTTAGAGCTCGGAAAGGAGGTTGCGTCTTTGAAATTTGGTCTTGACCAATCCCATGCCGATCTTGAATATTTTATGGTCGAGTGGGACCACCTACGAAAGAAGTGGAAGTTGATAGAGATTACCACCCGAGCAATGTTATCTGAGCCACCCCACGAGTCTGTCACCATCACACACCTTAATCTTTGGTCTTATGTATATGTTATAAGGGGTTATGTAATGAGACCTTAGAACTATGGTTATGTACATTATTTTTGTATATAATAATAAATATACTTTTATTTTATTATTGTTACCTTGTAAATAGTTTTTAGAGCACAAATAGTATTTTTAGTTAATGTTCAACTAAGAAATCTATTTTGATGAATTAATGGATTTTTAAATTAAATAATATTTTACGAAAATATTATTATTATTAAATTAATTTTTATTAAATATAAATGATCATATAACTTTATGAATGTAATTGTAATTTTTATTAAGTTTTGAAAGCCATTTTTTTCAAAACCCATTAAATTTCGATAAATGTTGGTTTTTATTTGAAAAGAGAAAATTAACATATTTATAAAGTTATTTAAATAAAATGAATATTATTTACAGAATCTGGATGTCGAAATTATCTAATGGATAATTTTTCATAATTTTTTGAGATAGTCAAATTTTTGGGTAAAAATTAAATATTGTTTAAATATATAATGTGTTTTATGACATCATAATGACCCAATAGTGATGTAATAAAATACTATAAACTTTATGTTCTTCCAATATATGTTTTACAATTAAAATAATGTGGTTTTGGGATTGTTTGATTTATTTTACAAAATTTTAGTGGACCCTTGAAGACTTATTAAACATTTTGTATTTTTAAATTGTTTTCCTTGGGAGTGTGACTCACCTCCACATAATCAACCCCATTATTTTAAGAATTTATGACTTTGGACTTATAAAATATTGTTTTCCACTTTCCTTTTCCAAAAATAATGGGCAAAAATCATGGTCTGGTTTGTGGTTTGGAATAGTTTAATGTGAGGTGTTCAAAACCTAAATAATAAAGAATTTCCTCACCTTTCCTATATACACCCACACAAGCTCCCACTTCCTCCTCAATAAAAGCCTTTTGAGTTCGTCCAACCTCAACCCTCCTATTTCTATAATCCTCCAAAGGTTCCCCAAGTTCCCAATAATTCTCTCTCAAGCCTCTCTAAAGCCTTTGGAAGCACACTTCCAAGTAATGGTTTTCCTTCCATTCACATTTTTGTCCAATTTTCTTCATGTTGTTATATCCTTTTAATTTCAATTATAAATGTTGGGGTATGGATTATCACCTCTCCCATACTTCCCTCTTTATGTTTTAATTATGAGAGACCTATTTCCCTCTCAATAAATGCCTCCCATGTACACCCGTTACTATGCCGAAATTCCGAAAGGAGTTTATCTCTCGTCACTTACATTCAAGAAATTCTTTTGTATCATGAATCTAAATTCCATTACAATTATTGGGACATGTAACTATATGACACCCTTACTGTAAATTTCATGTAAATATTATGAGATACCCAATTCTCTCTCATCAACCATTTTTAGGAATTCGTACATCATGCTGTTATGCTTCCGAAATTGCACCCATTTTCCAAGCCAATGTCATTGTGTAGTGAATACAATGCTCATTTATCTATCAAGGGTATTCACCTTTATGAAAATTTACTTATTGATTATAAAGTTTCATGTATGAATTCCACATTCCTTTATCGTGGAATAAATGATGATGTTTTATGAATCCATGTTATATGATCCATGTGGCACACTTATGCATGAAATGAAATGTTTAAGAAGGGTGTGCCCTTATAGCGCTTCAATGCATTGGGTAAAGTATAATATCATAATACGTCATCTGAAATGGGTGTTTACTCATGATAATTCAAGTGCAGTGAGGGTTTACTTGTGCTTCATGTGCAATGAGGGTTTACCCATGCTCCTTGTGCAATGAGCCTTGGCTCCTACTAATTCCATGTTAAGTGTTGTTGCCACATTTCCATGTTATGATTATCATGATTTATCATGAATTTATGTTTATTCTTATCTTGTGCTCTATTGATATGACTATTTTCTAAAATGTATTGTATTCCTCATTTTATTCCATGATTAATCCCTTACTGGGCTATATATAACACTTTTTTTATGCATGTCCTCAGGTTATCCCATGAAATGCTATGTACGAGGGAATGTAGTGGTCATGTAATGTAAGTTTTCAATAAAGATATTTTTTTCATGTTTTAAGTTGTTATGTAATGATACTAATCCCCAAATACACTATACCTATCTATCTTATATGTTGTATCAAGTGAATATTTTATGTAATAAATCAGGTTTAAGTGTGTAATAAAAAACATCTTTGTTATAGGATATAATTCCTTTATTCTCATCTGTAGAATCCTCATATGAAGTTATCGTCTTTTCTTTAGTTTTTATAAATCCTTTATAACTATATGTTAATATTATCTTCTTCGTGTTTTCATCTTGGGTTGGTAAGATAGATATAAGTTTTTTTAACATTCCCATCTTCCTCATGCCTTTTGAATTTATTCTAAATCATTTAATCTATATCATGGGATAACCTGTTATGATATTTTTTCTCATTTTCAAATTTTTTTTTATTCCCTTTTTCTTTGATATAATTTCGTACCTCGTCTATATTTCAATCAATGAGAATTTGTTCTAGAAAAATAACTATACACTCTTTCTTTCCCTTCTAAGCTTTTGTAAGAAGATCAATATTTTTAAAATTATTTTTTTATTCATATTTATTACTTTTATTATGTGGTTTTTTTGATTCATTAACATTCTTCACCACCTGATCTTTCATCTTTTCCTCACCATACTTTCCTTAGAAGTTTTCTTATCTTTTTCATTATAGATCTCCCTTTACTCATACTTATTTCCTAGTAAACACCTATTGTACCAACATGAGTATGATTTGCGCCCGAAAATGTGACAACACTAGAAATGACCTATGAATCATGATATTTTGGACTTATATTATTACTCTTATAAGGTTTATTATTGTTTTATTTTTAAAAAATTATGGGTGAATGTTTTTAGGGAGAAGCTTTCTTGATGAATTTCACTCATTCTTAGTGGAGGATGATTTCTTGTAAATTGTATATATTTTTAATGCATTATTAGTAGAAGCATATGTACACTATTAATGTTTAGGAAAAGATACAAATTTCTTTTAGGGACATTTATTTTCACCATCTTGATAAGTTTCACAATTAACTTAAACTACTTTGGTGATTTCTTCTATAATATTTCTTAACTCAATTTTTTCTATAAGAAATATTTATTATGTTTCTAGAAACTCTTCTTATTTATTAGCAAAAGTTTATTTATGAAAATTTAGTACCAATTCCAGTTTATAAAACTAAAACATATTCTATTTAATTTTCTTAACAAGTGTAGTTTATACCATGCTGAGATTCTTTTTTCTGAATGATTTTTCTTTAAAAAAATTATTTTTCTCTCAAATTTGATATCTATAATTTTCTAAGATCTAAAAATATTGAGATTTATGTCCCCCTTTTTTATTCACTAACCATTCTCAAAAGGGATATCCTTAAATTATTTCTTTTCATCTTAAGTTGTGTATTTTTCTCAAGTGATCATTAATTTTTTTTTTAAAATCCACTCAATTTTTATTACCTCTTCATCAAAATCATCACCACCTAATGAAGAACATCATTTTCTAGCTTTATATAAGATGTTCACATGAAAATAAAATTCATTTCTGGATGGAGTATCATCCTGCTCTCTTATACTCAACATAAATTTCTTCTTATTTCTAGGAAAGTTTTTTGTTATTTTTCTTGCACTTCTATTTCCAATACTTATTATTTTAATCTACTAAATCATAATATCTATATTTCTTCTGATGAATTTTTTTTCAAATTGTATTTTATCGTTATTATTATAACATTTAATATAATGTTTACCTTTTACATTAAATTTTTTTTATCTTTTGTAAATAATAGAAATGATTATGTTGAGGTAATATTTTTCTTCCTCTATTAATGAATTACTTGATCCATCTAAAACTTCTTTATCATTCAGATTTAATTTTAACAAATATTTGAAATAAATTTCTTCTTAATAATTATTCTTAAAGACTTTTTTTTCTCATCTCATATTACATAAGAATATAATGAAGTTTATCCAAAATAAATATTCTCAGTATTCTATATCTAACACTTTGGAATCAAATCTATCAATAAAATTTTCCATATATTTCATTGTGATAGTAGAATATTCTAGCTTCTCACTGAAACCAACAAAATAGCCGATGATATCATTTACTCTTGTAAGGTATTCATCAATACTCTCTTCATCATCCATCTTAATATATTAAAATTTGATTCTCTAGATTTATATATTAACTTCATTTACATTCTCATTCCTTTCATAACTTCTTGTCAACTTATCCAACAATTTTTTATCCATGGACAACCCCAAAATCTTGGTATAAAAATGTTCTATAAGTTCCATAAATATGTAATTCTAATATTTTCCATTAACATAAATATTTTTATTATAAGTATTTGTCATAGAAGTTTCCTTAATGGGAGGAAATACCACAGTTGCAGTATCTCTAACTTTAAGTCCAAGAAATAAAAGATAGGGTAGCATCTTATTCACTCAATTATGATAGTTTCTTACATAGAATATAGGAACACTCATGTTTTCCACTAAATTAAAAAAAATATTCTTATAGTTTTATATTTCATAGGGTACCTTACCTATGATAAAAAATGAAGTTCACAAGAGCAATGTAGGATAACTAGAAGGGTGGGTGAATCAGTTATTAATTTTTATTTAATAGTAAAGTTTCTTAACATTGGTAAGGAAAATTTTACTAACCTATTAATAAAATTTAGAGTTATACCATAATAAAAAATAAATATCAACCTCAAATTTTTTTGAAAAAAATATAAAGAGAGACTAGAACACAATATTTATATTATTCAGTAAAAAGACAAACTCCTTGTTGTATTTGTTATTTCCCCCAAACTAAATTCTTTTACAAACTTTTTTCTATTTTAAAAAGGGAAGGAAAACAACAGGTTCTACCCCTAGTATTCATTCCTTTTTCTAACTCTGGTTCAACACTCTAGTAATCTACTACTCTACAAGATTTGGTTTTACACCCCAACTTTCCTTCTAATTTTTAATTTCTTTATGGATGGTATACTCCCTTATAACAACCGTTTTCAAAAACTGGTTCTACACCCAAACTACAAGATCATTCTTTATTCTTCTCAGATAGACTATAGAAAGATCTTCACGTACTCCACAAGAATGTTGAAACACCTTCACCAATGTACAATATTTAGGTTTTTTAACAACTCTCTTAATTTAATGTTGGACTTGAAACTTCCTGCTAATCTTTGGTAGACCTGGATATCCTCAATATGAAATTTTTAAAACTTTCTCTAGAAAACCTCCTTAGTAATATTCTTCCAAGGACTCTATCAATTATCCCTCTATCTGTTGGTTCTCTGTCTATTTTATCTCTATCTAATGTTCCTCATATCACTATACTTCAATATAGTAAAATATAGTATGAGGGAACTCATTCTGTTTCTCTTTATCTACCCATTACACATCTTTCTACTGAGAAAAAACTCAGTGAACATCTCACTCCACATCTTCTTCAACTGATAGAACATAGTTCATTGTACATTACTCAATTGAGTAGAACCTCTATTACAAACTCTCTTTATAATAACTTCTTTATCACTTCACCTCCTACACATATATAAATAGTGTTAGTTAATACTGTACAAACTCCCATTTATATAGGTTCACTTATTAGAAGTTTTTTGTGGGAATTAAATTGTATTTTCTTGCTCAAAAAATCCATAAATGAATATCCTACCTAATTTAATTTCATTGGGATGTTTCTCAACTCTTTTGAAACATAATAAAACTCAATTGAAGTTTCTTAAAAGTTACCCCTTCCATTGAACTTACATAATCTCAGTGTTATGGAACTTCAGTGAAATTACTTAACCTTGGAATGATAGTTAATGTTTAATGAACATCTCATCGTCATTAAATTATTAAGGACATACAAATATTTTAAAAATATACTTAAAAGTCCCATTCCTTGGGTATGTCTAACTATTTCCTTAAATAGTACTTATCTTTCAAATGGTATACCTTAAGATTCTCCAACCAATACTCTCATATAATTTTATCATCTGATTAAATTTTTTCCCTATATTAGAAAACCATTGTCTGATAAGATTATAAATTGTTTTTTTGATGATATCTTGTATTTCTATCGGATGGATCATCATACTTCTCTCTATGTAATACCCTTAATATGATATTCATGTCTGATTATTTTTCATTTTGTAACATCATGTATGATTTTCATTCATCTGATGTGCCTCTCAACATCATCTCAGCTTTTTTACACCCAATATAATTCTCCATCTGAAGACATCGCAAATATTCAACTATTATATCCTTTACATGTTCTTCCAATAGAACTATGACTATTAAAATATCATAAACCTCTAAAACACGTCATCTACATGGTTTTACTCTGTATGGTCGATTTGAAAATACATCCTCCATTCAGTGTACTTTGTACACACCCATTCACTTTATGATGTATCTTTATAACATTCCTTCTACCAATCAAACTTTCTCTAATTTATCTATCTGTTCATTCTTCATATGATCTCATACAACCCTTATGTACTACTTTAATGCCTTTATATATATAATGAAAAGAACAATTTACCTTTACATGTCCTTCAGAACATTATCCTCAAAGACTTCTCCCAATTTTTACTTTGTTTAACATAGGGTATGTCCATCCAATATTATTCATAACTTTGTACAGCCTGTAACTTCTCACTTTCACTAAAAACCCACTTATCACTCTTTGTATAATTTGTAAAAAATTGGATTGTACCATGAAAATATTCATGATGTTAGTAACATTGAAGAATAGCATTGAATCATCAAACTTTGTAAGGAAAGTTTTCTAACATAGTTAAGTAAACTTTCTTACTCTCCATAAGTAATGTTCCTTACATTACTTCTCACAAGCATCTCCAAAATTCTTAAGTAAAGATATTCTAAAAACATATTGATATATTAACAAAAAATTAAACCAACCTCATTTTGGAACAACTTGGAGGTTGGTATTGCGGTGGTGGAATAATGTGTCTATAGTGTTGGAGGTTCAGTTGATGATGGGTGTTTATCTTTATGGTGGTAGAAATTCGGTTAATGTGTTAATGGAATTATTTCATCATTTTTGTTGTTTAGATTTCATGGTTTTTGTGGTTTTTTATTTATAGTAGTTTGGAAGATGTTATAGTTTTTAAGAAAAGGTGTGTGTGGTCATGTGGTATTTTCCCAATATTAAGAAATATGGATGTGTTAACAAAATTGAAAATGGGTAGTGGGATTGAAATTGATGAGTAGTGGATTAATTTATGCATTAATATTTATTGGAAGAATGGAATGAATTATGTAATGGTTATATTAAATGTGGTAAATAAAATTATAACCACAAGGAGTTAAAAATGGGTTAAATAAATATAATCTAGTTTATAAATAGTAAATCTAGAATTTATTAAAGATATAATCAAATAGTTAGATGATAAACTTGTGTGTTACTGGTTTGTGGTTTGGAATTGTTGTCTAATAATGTAGTAGTGGATGTCAGTTTAAGGTATTCAAGATGGGGTGGTTAAAGAATGTTGTAGTAATAAATTAAAATAAAGTTATTTATTAACCCTTATGTTCGGATTTTATGGACTATAAAATCATTTATGTTGTCCTGTTATTTCATATGTAGCACAACCCAAGTCAGGTAACATTATCAGTTCACATATAAGGTCATGGGCTCTAGTTTTATTCCCCAACATCCAAGTTATAGAGGTAATGAATGGTTTATTTCTCCCTCTTCCCCACTCTCTATTCTGATGTATTATAGATTTTTTTGGCTTGAGGTTTAAGGTAAATATATATATGCAATAATTGAATTCGGTTATAGTATATAAATTTTGGATGGCATGGTTTTGTGATTTTAATGTAGATACATTGTTAGAAACATATTGAGAATACCTTCCCATTGTCCTTCTCATAGAAAATCATAAGAAGTTGTTCTCAAATCACTCAGTTGAAATAGATCTTTGATGAAACTCTCTAAACATAATGTTCTAAAACACACAAAAAAACAAAGTTCACACAAATCACCGCACTAAGTCAATATAGCTTTATAATTATTCACTCAAAAATTTAATAACATATCCACAAAATGAAATTAAATCTAATTATTAAAAGTATACTTTCGTTTTGTAATGTCCCAACTCGGGTTCCATGTGTTGGTGCCTCGAGCCAATCGGTCACATGACCTCAAGTGTGCCTCCCCATATGCCAGAGGCTACTAACTAGCATTGAGGTTATGATAAGTCAATCATGGGGAGACTACACCGTATTTCTTCAGAGTACACGCTATTGGAAATAACAATAGAAAAAGAATATATAACCACAAACAATTAAAACATCTCAAGATAAATAAATAAGTAAACACAATATCCAACTAAATCATAAAACATGTCATGATAAAGTACATGTCAAGTGTCTAAAATATAAAATCAGAAGAACGATACTGATGACTCCCAAGTCGGTCCCAAACCATGTTTAGTTCCCTCATAAAAACTTCATCCCCAACTCATCCATCTAACACAAGTCCCCTTCCCTCAACTTGTTCTGCAACAATAAAGTCTACTTGGGTACTAATCAAACATCCCGAGTAGGATGTGAGTACAACTCAGTAGGCCACCACCAATGGTGTCTAAAATAAATCTAGCCAATAACAAGTGTATACCACTGTATTAATAAATAATTAAAATTGATAATTAAATAGTTAACACTCTATTAATTAGTCTTTATTAGACCATATAGACCACTCAGTTCCTGAGGACACCCTTACCTTAATACCTACTCTGACTTATGCTGGGTTTGAATCATGCTACTTATTCGTTTCATATTTTATTATATCACATGGTATTATTTTATTCAATTCACTTAAAATTAATTATTACTACCACTTGGAACAATAGTCTAATACAAATTTCTTTGATGTACAACGCCCTGTCTAGAACCACATTATCAACCAACCATGTATATCATGAGCATAGAACATCAGTCTGGCACCCCAATTATCAATCATACATATATTTCATTGTCTTATATCATCATGTCTATCACCCCATTCATCAACCATTCATATATATCATTGAACTAGATCATCATTTCTATAACCCCATTTATCGACCATGCATATATATCATTAGGCTAGATCATTATATCAGTATACCATCACCAATGCTATCTAAAATAAATCTAGCCAATAACAAGTGTATTCCATTTTATTAATAAATAATTGAAATTAATAATTAAAAAGTTATCACTCTATTAACTAGTCTTTTTTATACCATATAGACCACTGGGTTCCTGAGGAAACCCTTAACTTAATCCCTACTCCAACCTATATTGGGTCTGAATCATGCTACTTATTCAATTCATATTTTATTGTATCACATGGGATTAAATTATTCATGTCGCTTCAATTTAATTATTACTACCACTTGGAACCATAGTCCAATACAAATGTCTTAGATGTAGAACGCCCTGTCTAAAACCACATTATCAATCATCCATGTAAATCATAAGCATAGAACATCAGTATTGCACCCTAATTCTCTATCATGATTATATTTCATTGTCCTATATCATCATGTCTATCAACCCATTCTTCAACCATGCATATATATTATTGACATAGATCATCATTTCAAGCACCCCATTTATCAACCATGCTTATATATCATTGGTCGAGGTCATTATATCTAGAACCCCATTTATCAACCATTAATTAATTCATAAAATAATTAATCCTATCCCATTAATTAATTCTACAGTTAATTAATATCACCATTTTCCATTAATCAATTCAACATTTAATTGACCATTTACATACTCAACATATAATAATTAATTCACCAAATAATCATTCACAATTTACAATTCAGCAATTCAATAATTAACTCTACAATTAATTATCCCCGATTTACTAATTCAGTACTTCGATAATTAATTCATCAATTAATTATCCAAATTCCACAATTATATTATTCAATCAAATCCCTAAATCCTCAATTAATTAATTTACCACATTAATTAATACAATTTTGGTATTACAATCACTAAACAAAATCTACAAATTATATCATCACATACACATAATTGATAATAAGACTATCGGATTTGAATAATAGACCACCTACCTCAATTTATTAATGAATGATCACCCAATGAAAATCTTGAAAATTGAGCAGCACAACAACGTAGATCGAGGTCCAAATATCAAAACCCTAAATCCATATCAAAAAATCAAGATCTTTTTTATTCCAAATCTAGATCCAAAATTTTAGATCTTGATTAACCAAATCTAGATCTAGATCTAGCAAAACATAATATTATTTCCCATAAAAAGAACTAGATAATGAAGGAGGATGAATGGGAAAGAAATGTGATTGAATCCACATACTATGAGAGGATAATATCATCGATATGGGCTTTGAATCACAAATAACATAGTTAAGATGTCCTTGGAATCCCTCCAGAAAGCTCTAAAATCATGAAATACCTCCTAGGGTTAAATGGGGTCAAAATAGGTGAGTGTTAGGGGTTTGGAGAATTTTTAAATAAATTTTCAAGCCACATTAAAAATAAAGCAGGGTTTCTTGGGAAGGGGTTCATGGTTTTACCTAATACTGTACCAACAATGAACCTATTGTTTTAGGGGTTCACAGTTTCTATTTTTAGGGGGAACAGTTTGAAAAACCATGCACCAGCTATGCAAACCTCTATTTTCTAGGGTTGCATGATTTTCTAGGCTAGGGAAAACAGTTTTCTCTAACCTTGACCAAACCATGCACAACTATCTTTCCTTTAATTTTCCCAAAACATAAACACAAACACACCCCAAGTTATAAACAAAACAAAAATTACTCAAGTAATGATAATAGAGTTCCTAAAAACAAGCCTAACTAAACTCTAGAAATTGTCAAAATCATACAGTTTATCTTCCTTATAACATATCGTCCTTGAGATGCATTCCCAAGAATCTCTAAGATTACAAGCCAAAAGGATTGGTCCACTAAGCCCACATGTCTACTTCCCATTCCTATGTTTCCTCCTACACACTCCCAGGTCTCCATAATATATGAAATATCATCATAGTATTTCCCAACAACACTTTTTCACTATGATCAAATAGATGTATCAGATTCTCCTCAAAGGACACATCTACCTTAAACTCAACATCATCCACATCGATCACATGAGAAGGTTTGGGGTGATATTGTTGTAGTTTTAATAAATGGAAAACATCATTCATATCACTATATATCTATTTAAGATCCAACTAGTACGCCAGTTTACCTATTCTCTCTACAACCTCAAAAGATCCAACTAACCTGGGCACCAAATTTCCATGTCTATGTATCCTGTGGTGACCCAATCTAGGTGAAACCTGATGAAATACATGATCACACTCTATAAGATCTAGGGTTCATTGATTTCTATCATCATATGACTTATTTCTACTCAGAGTCATAGCCATATGCTTCTGAATTAGTTGTATATGATCGGGTGTCTCCTACATGAGACTCAATCTCAAAAACTATTACTCATGAGCCTCCATCCAGTATAGTTATGACTTGAAAGGCCTTCTATAAAGATCCTTGTATGGTTCCATATGTATATTTTCCTGATAACTATTGTTATAATAAAACTCCACTAAATCTATGTGTTTCTCCCAATACCCACTAAAGTCAAGAACACATGCTCACAACATATCCTCAAGCACTAGTATGGTAAGCTCTGACTTCCGATCTGTCTGTGGGTCGAAATACATAATCAATAATCCCTATGTACCAAGTGCATTTTGTAAGACCTTCCAAAACCATGAAGTGAAACATGAGTCATGGTATAAAAATATAATCTATGGTTCCCCTACTAACAAACTATCTCCAGAACATACAATTCTCCCAACTATTCTATTGAGAAAGTCTATCATATAGGTAATAAATACACAACTTTTGCCGGTAGATCCACAATAACCTAGATATCATCATTCTTCCTTGGAATCTTTAGGAGAACCACCAAAATTTCCATGGTCACTTCATCCCACTTCTATTCTGTAATGGTTAATGGTTTTATTAAACCTCCAGGTCGATGATTCTCTACCTTCACCAGCTAACAAGTGTAGCATCACGTCATGAACCCTGATATCACCTTCTTCTACCTTCACCACCAAATTTTTAATAAATGGAAATCACATACATATAAAATAAATTTATACCCACCATATATTTATAGACATTAACTTCAGGTCTTTCATTTGCAATGAACTTTAAGAAATGGGGGATTCCATCCATTCCACTATTCCAACTATCGATATCCTATTGCAATACTCAACATGAACACTTCCTATGGTAATATAGAAACCTCCACAATAATATTAACACGTGTAATATTTTGGAAAGTCTAAGTTGGACTTCTATAACAATACTACCTTGCACTAAATTCCTCAGAATAACCACATTTTGAACCATACATTTCTGGAAATCTCTTTCTGGAACACAGAACGAAAACACATTCATTTCCACAGCTTCTAAAAATTGAGTATATTTTCAAACCACTCCTTCTAGTCATCATAATTTATTCAATAGAAGTAGAATTCACATATTCCAAAAAATATCCCACTTGAATACTCCTTTATAGAAAACACCACAACATCACCTTCAACTTATGCAAAATATCTTTCCAATTATGATAAAGAGAATGCTTCTCTACCTCATTCCTTTAACCCAATCCCAACTGAGGCTTTATGTTTCCTCAATATATTCAATCCAATTCCATTGGAAAAAATATCTAATAGATTAATTTTCTAGGATGCCTTCCATAACTCCAACTCACCATCTCCCAACAACTTCTAGATATAATGGTACTTCATGTTATTTGGGTTTAGTTATTTAATGAAACATTGGATTCTTATCTGAACAAACCACACTCTGATTATCAGATAATAGTATCCTCTTCCAAAATCTATATCCAAGTTCTTCAATTAAAAATTTATCTATACCATCATATTACCTATTTCTATAATAACCACATAATTTTCTTTCATTGTAGAAAGTGAAATCATCGGTTGTAGTCTGCACATCCAATTGATTGTGGTTCAATGGAAAGTATTAACATATCCAGTTGTGATCTTCCAAGATTCATAATCACCCTAAAAGTATGCATCTATAAACCCAAATAACATATCATCATCTCTCAAACAAATATTTTTAGCTCATGTTTCTTAAAGATATCGAATAATCAACATTACAGCATCCCAATGAACCTTCGCTAGATTTTCCATGAACCGGTTGACCACTCCAACTGCAAGGGAAATGACCAGACATGTACATACTAAGGAATAAATCAAACTTTTTAATATTTGGGCATATTAAAAATTATACATGTACATATTTTCTTCTTTCGTTCATAGTGACTGCTCCTTTGAAAGTTTAAAGTGTCTAATGCGGGGAGTTGAAACCGGTTTATATCTACTCATTCCTAATATCTCAATGAATATCTAGATGTAATTATTATATGATAAAACTAAAATCATTATTTTCCTATCATGTTTATTACCAATTCCCAATATATTTTTATCATAACCAAGATCTTTTATTAAAATCTTTCTGGATAAGTCCTCCTTTAATTTCTAAATTAGCTGAATATTTTGACCTATCTACAGCATATCAACAACATAGAAGAGTAAGATAATGAAATTTTTTTCACTAAATTATTTTTGGTAATAGAAATTATCATAGTTTCCTCACATTAAAACTTTATATTATATAAAGGAATCAAACTTATAGTACCAAAACCTTGGTGTTTTATTAATCTATAAAGACTTATTTTTAGTTTTCACACCAAGACCTAATTCTGATTATCTATAAAACCAAATGGTTTCATCATAAAAATTTATTCCACTAAAAAGCAATGAATAAAATTTGTATTCACATCCATTTTTCAAGATATAGATTTTGGGATGAATCTAAGCTTAAAAAGGTTCTTATGGTAGTATGTTTTACTACTAGAGAGAATATTTAATACAATTCAATACCTTCCTTCTGCCAATACACATTCACAACCAGCCTTTCTTTATTTTTATTCCTTCCATCTACCTCTTCTTTAAATTGAAATACCCACTTGTTTTCAAGTGATTCATTACCAAGTGGTAATTTTGTTATATCCTAGTTGTTATTCACTCGTAGTAATTCCAACTCCTCTTACATTTCTAACTCCTACTACCAAAAAAGCAGTTAGAGTAGCTACTTCATTAAAACTCACTACTTATACTACACTTATTAAAAGTGAAAAATTCATATCATCTTTATACCTATGCACTGGTTATATGATCATTATAGATATTCAATATTTTACCTATGATTCAACTTCTTTCAGAACTATAAATTTCTTATCTTCACCTTCTAAATTTCTTGACTAATCTTCCCCAATTTTTGAGCATTATAATATATATTCTTCTGGTTAAACTTTAAATAAAATTATACACCATATGAAATTATTTATAGAATATTATATATTTTGATATATTTAGATACATATGAAGTTTTTATATCATGTGATCCCCATAACCACAAATCAGATCAACTTGAATTGAAGTTGAGTCTTTATACTCAACCTCATTCTCCTTCAAGTTTTTATATTTCTATAATATTTTCTTATTGAACGGATAATTTTGACTTTTTAAAACATTCTACATTTCATCATCCCAAATCCAAAAAGCAATGTATTCATCTCCATAACCTATGAACAAGCATGCCCAGGATTTTGCTTCAAACTTATATCTTTATTTTTTGTCCAAATGCATATGGGATAAACATGTGAAGACTTTGAGATGAAAAAAATTACAAAATGAACTGAGGACACATTTCTTACAGTAACCATTATCCAACTTGTGACAATGGACTTTCATTAATTAAGTAAGTTTTTTTTCTACTACTTCCTCCCAAAATAACTTAGTCATTTCAAAATGTTGCAACATACTTCTTTTCCTCTCCATAAATGTCTGATTTATTCTCTTTGACACAATATTGTGTTCAAGTGTTACTGGAATAGTATTCTCATGCTGTATTCATTTTTTATAATAATTATTCTAGAAATTCCTTTTATTAAACTCACCACCATTGTTTGAACTCATGAATTTTATCATACTTTTGGCTTCTATTTCCACCATACCCAACTATTGAAAAAGTTTCCAAAAAACATCACTCTTGTATATCAAAAAGTATACCCCTAATTTTCTTGTAACATCATTAAGGAGAGTAACATATTACATATCTCTTCTATAATAATGAAATAATGCAGGTCCCCAAACATTTGTATGAACAAATTACAGCTTCCAACATTTTGGTTTTATTTTATACAAATAGAAGGAAACCTTATAATACCTCATGAGTGTATAACTATCACATATTATAATGTATAATTAACCAAAATTAAGTATGCATATATCTGCTAAAATCTTCATACCTTTCTCAGTGATGTTACTGAAATAATAATACAAAAGTTCTGCACTTCCAGAATATTCCATTCCTGTGAGTGTAGCTCCCACTAACCTTTTGGTAATATATAATGGCCCATACTTTATACCTTTGGATATGTCAAGATAACATCGATTAATATTTGATACACATTCCTCAAGTTTCATTCTAAAACCTAATTTATCTAGTCAACAAGGTAAAATCAAGGTCTTCAAGAGGACTGGTACATGTTGTGCATTCTTCAGAATAAGAAAAATCTCAATCTTCAACTTAACATTCACTTACCCATTTCCCATAATTTTATGATCTTCACTATCAGTAATATTCATTATACCAAATTTTCTAGATACATAATTTGATATACACCCCTTTTCTCTTATGGATTGGAATGAATCCACAGAATCTATGATGTATGATTCCATTTCTGTATAAACATTCACGAGTATGTTTACACTACTCTATGTTTCCACACTCAACTCTTTGAATAAAGTCCTTTTGTAAATTTTCTTCTTTCCATCAAAATATTTCTTGAGGTTCCCTCTCCTTCAACAATTCTAAAAAATTCACTCACTTTTAGGAGAATTTCGTAGGATATTTTCCCTCTATTTCTTCTCCAATTGATTATAATTCCTTTTATGTGGTTAGTTTTCTCATATTATGTATTTAAGAAATACCTAGAATAATCTAAGATCTTTTTCTATTAGAGCTCCTCATTGAGAATCAAGTTCTCAACATCAGTGAAAACTAATTCATTCATTCTGCATGACCTACTCGTATCTTTAACCATATTCTCTAATGATTCTTAAAGAGATGATAATTATAAAATCAACCAAACATAATTTATAAATGTAACCTTCGTAGTATCCATCTAGATCATGTTTAAGTTAAAATCACTCAAGATATCAGATATAGATCTTCCTTATAATAACCTCATGTTGAATAACCTTCTGATAAAGAAACACTTATTTAGTGTTGTCGTTTCCTTGTATATATCTACAAGGGCTTCAATAAACTCCACTATTTCATTCTTATCCTAAATGTTAAAATCCGAATTCCAAACTAAATACATTCATATCAAATCAAGATCCTTCCAATCCATATTTTTTCATTAACATTTTTCTATTTCTTATGTTTTGACACCCTTCAATAGAATCTTCAAATATTTCTAAAAGAGATAATTTTTATCTATATTATCTAAAAACTAAAATATTTCCCATACATTCTTTCAATTTGGACATTTCCATCCTTCGACACTATCCTTATAAAAAATGACTCCCAATATAATTCAAAAAATTTCTAGGAAAAATAAATTAGACTTAACATATTCAAACTTCTGATCCTCCTTTGAAATACCGTTTAATAAAACTTATTGATAATATATTTACACCATAATTATGGTAAACAATCGGAAGAATTTTTTCTAGAATCACCTGGTAGAAAAATATTCAAAATGGAACTCTCCAAACATAATATTTTGGAACTTGGAGGAAGTAAATTTCAGCCAAATCCCCACACTTAGTCAAAGCAACTTTATCCTTGTTCACTCCAACATATAAACAAACATCCATGTAATGAAATTAAATTTATGAAATAAAATAGATTTTTGGTTTTGTGTGTTTTAGACTAAACTTTCTAAATTCATGAGAGAATCATTAAATTATTTCATTTCTATAAAAAATAGAAAAAATTAAAAAAATTTGTTTAATGAGTCACCTAGATTGTTAAATTAAATAATCAAAATTTTCACTAAGTGGAAATCACATACATTCAAGAAAAGGTAACCCCTCCATATATTTATAGAGAGTATCTTATGGTAATCTGGTTGCACTGACCTCTAATAAAAGAAATATTATATATAATCCATTATTCCCACTACTGATATCTTGTTGAAATCCTCAATGTGATCACTTAGAAACCTCCATAGTAAATTTAACACACACCATATTCTGGAAAATACCAACTGAACATTCAAAACAAGACCACCTTGTGATGAACTCATCGAAATAAACTCCTAACAACCCACAAATTTCTAGAAACCTATTTTTGAAACATTAAAGGAAACAGAATAGATGGATCTAATTTAATAAATCAAATATATTCTAGAACCACTTCTTTAATCGAAATACTTTATTAAACTTATGTAGGATTCAAACATTCCTATTAGAAAATACATGGTTGAAAATAAGAATAAAGTTTATGTCCTTAAGGATCATGTTAACATACCATAAAGAGGATTTTATGTGTGGTTATGATGAGTTATATGGTGGTACATACATGGTTTTTTTATGATGTGTTATGTGGCTATAAGTATATATTAATATTGAAGTGATTGAAGTAGAAGATGTATGTTGTTAGGATGTGAAGGAAACCCAATTTGTAGAGAAGTAGTTCTCGGGTACCTTATTGATATATATATATATATATGTATATATATATATAATGATTTTATGTTACTATAAATGCATTCATTATTAGGTGGGTGATTCTTATTGATAATGGGTGTTAATTAACCTAGCATAGGTGAAAAGTTGGTTCAATTATTTATTCACAAAGGCATTAGTATACATTATCAATATTTTCATGAGTGGTTCTTGGGATGATCTTACAGAGTATACATTTATTATCATTCCTTTATATAAATATCTTCCTATCATATTTTCAAGATAGATTCAGTGACTGAGATAGACATTATTAGCTTAGGGATTTTGTGGCTGGTGTTTATGGGTTACTTCCATAAGAGCTCCTTTTTGGTATTTGTGAGTTTCTTTTTTTGTATGACATTACATGAATTATGGGATATTGGTTTTATTTTATATGGATTTGATTGGAATATTCTTTATATTCCTATTATTTTAATGTTAATTCCTCTCATATGTGTGATTTCATACCCACTGTGTTTGTTTCCAACCTGTGGCCTATTAGAGGTAAGTTTCAGGGGTTACCCTCATCTTCCCTACTATACTAGGAGGGGTACCTATGGGGATGGGTCATTATAGAGTGGTATCTGAAATATGGTTGAGAGTTATGATGGATTTTGGATTTTGGCACTTGTGAGGATTGTATGGGTTTGTTCAGGAAATATTATTGATCGAGCTTGAAATTTCATTTTGCAAGGGGAGTGGATGGTACATAGGTGTCCGGGTCCCCTAGTAATCCAATAAAAATTATCAAATATTACTAAATAAGATAAGTAAGATAATGTTTAATATGGTTAATAGTATTAGGTATAGTACATGTATCTTTCAATTTTTACTTCTGATTGAATTGGGATGATTCTGTGAAAATAAAATGAACTTAATCAGAAGAACTTAAATGAGATTACAAATTTTTAGGATTAAGATCCCTAATTTAGTGATTTATAAATATGGTTAATGCGATTAATTTTTATTTCATTCAATAAAGTTGTAACATGAAACTCTTGTTTACCATAGGAGAGTTGACTTGGAAGAGGATTATATGTCTTAGATAAAGATGTTGTATGAGTTCTAACATGAGAACATAGAAAAGTATAAAGGTAATGACTTTAATTTGGATATAGATCGATGGATAGAATTTATCTATATTTTTTTAGTCTAATAAGTTCATATAAGGATCATTATATCCCATTGTCCATTGATAAACTAAGAGTTTCTTCTCATCAGTGGTGATTACTCTTCAATGGTAGTAATGAGGAGTCAGAGATATCATGGGATGATTTCTAAAAGTAGTTCCATGTATTTTTATATCATTATACTAAAGGTGGATATAATGTGGTAGTTTCTCTCCCATTTTAAAGGGATAATGATTATGTGGGAGCTTTTGGTTTACTTTAAGAATCTTATTTGATATTCCCTCGACCAATTTCCAGATGATGAAGATAGAGCGAGACATTTGGAGGAGGTGTTGTGACCCTATATTTAGCATCAAGTAATTTTATTTATGATGCCTATACATTTTTATGTACTATCTAAGGTAGATGAGATTGAAAATATGCATGTATTTTCTAGGTCATCTTGGGAGGGAATGCATAAAAACATCCTGAGGATTATAGAGAGATATAGAAGTTATTGATTTTTAGGGAAGTCAAGGTTTTTGTAGAATGGAGACAATATATGCTCTTTTTAAAATTATTGATAAATGATAGTTCTGAATTTTATATTTGGATATTTATCTAGTAGAATTTTTATAGTAGGGTTTATGGTCATAGTATTTTTAGTGCCCAACCATTTTTAGTGGCTGGCACGACATATGTGGTAAGATTCTAGTGTAGCCTTGTGAAAAAATTCTTTAAAAGTCTAATTAGCAATAGGTATAGTAGAATTTCAGTAAAAAAACTTAAGAAGGAGCATATAGTGGATATACTTGTAATTTACTTTATCCATAGGGGAAGAGGATAAGCATGAATGTGGATTTTGGCATCAATAATATTAATGAGACAAGGGAGAAGGGTGTGGTCAACTATATGCCATGAAGATTTAACCATGAGTAACTTCAAACATCATCTAAGGTACCAAATTATTTTCTTATAAATTTGATTATGTATTTTTTTAATATGGATATTCACACTCCTTCATAGAATCTACCTTAGTCTAGGATCTATGACTCAAGTTATACAGAATTAAAATGTTCCACTAATGATCAAAATCACAAGATGGGTTACAGGTGTTTGAAATCTTTTTTGTCTCAATAGATTTAATTATTATTGATCTTTCTGGAAAAGTAGGTGGGGGTGTTACCATGATTTTTTAAAGATTTTATAGATTTATTCCATGAAGAGTTGTGTTTCTTCCCAATGTCTCTCCAATTTTTTGGATACATATCATATGAAACATTTTTTATAGGATTTTAGGATTTTGATCAACAATAAAATACAAAATGGTTTTATATAGACCAATGTATCACTTTGGGGTGCTCTTATGTTATTTTATAAAAAGGTGGATAGTAAAAGGTTATTCATATAATACCAATGATTAAAACCTTTAAAAGTAATCAATATTTAACCACTTATAAGGAAACATGAACTCTTTAATAAATTTCTATGAGCCAGATAGTTTTTTAATATTGACCTATGGTTTGGAAAACATCATATGGGAGTGAATGATGATTATATCATGAAGAATAATTTTAAGATTAATTACAGACACTTAATGTTTGTGGTTAGTTAATTTGGTGTCTCAAATGAACTAGTTGTTTTAATGGGAATCCAGAACTCTATATTTCTTAAGTTCCCTAATCTATTTATGGTATTGTTCATTGATAATAACCATGTATACTCTAAGTCATATGAGGATTATACTGAGAATCTAAGGATTGTTCTCTATGTCCTTCAGTAACTTAAACTCTGTGTAAATTTGTCCATGTGTAAATTCTAGATGCATGAGGTTATTTTCCTTGTACATTATTTGCCTCAACAATTAGTGGTAGTGGTTCCTTTGAAAATTGAAGTAGTTTTTTTATTGAAATTCACCTAAGAATTTCATAGATTTCCTCATTTTCCTTGGTATTTTTGGATATTAATGGTGATTTGTGTGAGTTTCCTCTAGGATTGTGTCCCCTTTTTAATTTTTGAATGGTATGGAATACACTTTCATATGGATTGATCTGTATTAAGAAGCCTCTAACTACCAAAAGGATAAGTTAATAAATGATCATATCCTTTATTTTATATATGAGAGAGTCATTTCCAATGTTTTCTTTGATTATTATTATCTTTTCTAGGGTTTAATTGTTATTTAGTAGAGGGAAATGATATTATATTGGTCTATATGGTCACATCCCTATTAACATAACCATGGAACCCATGATATAGAGTTTGAAGTTTTTATTTTTTCTATAATGTTGTAGTTGCATTAACACATCATTGAATTATTTATTATCTTCACATATCTTAAGATATTTTGTTATATCTTCTCTCAGTGGGATTTGAATCTATGTCAAAAGAGATGGATGATGTTTTTTCAGGATTATAGCATGAGATTTTCTATACCCTGAGAAAGAAGAATTTAATTTCAAATGAATTTATTATAATTTTTCATGGAGGTGTAGTTCGTGTGTCTAAAGATACATAGAGAGTGTTGGAGGACCTTGAAAAAATATATATTGTTATGGTTGAATCTTATGGTAGAGGATTATTAGATCAGATTAAAATGAAATAATAATTTTTTGTAAGGTGGATGAGTCCTAGTGGGAACATTCTAAGTTAAAGGTGTGGGGACATGGTGATTCTATGGAAATACACCTGATATATTGTTATAGTATGATCAGCATCAGGTGTTGTTTCATAGGAAAGTTCATATTCTGTTGTAAATGTGAGAGGTAGTTCTTTATTAGTTTCATATATCAATTATAGAAATGCATTTTGGTATATTGAATATGTGTCATTCCATGAGGAGTGAGTTCAAGTGGTAGGGGTTGAAGTAGTCAGTGGTGGATTATGTGTCATAGTATTTGGTCTAACTATGGGTGAAGGCAGAGCATCATGTCTCTAGAGGTATGTTGTGGACATTAGATATTCTTGAGTGTAAGTGGGATGACATATATATGGATTTCACCACTTGTTTACCCCAATATGAGAATGGATGTGATTCTATTTGGGTTATTCTGGGTCATTTGAAGAGTCTATATTATTTCTTCATCATTAATGTGTTAAGTGGTGCTGATTATTTAGAAAAAATATATGTGGATGAGATAGTAAAGCTTCATGGGGTTTCAGGATTGACCATCTCTAATCTATATCCTTTGTTTACCCTATGGGTCTTTAGATGTGTTTAGTGTGATTTTATCTCCCATCTGCACATTAGCACTTCCTTTCATCCTCGAAAATATATTCAGACCAAGAAAACCATTCAAATGTTGGAGGGAGTATTTTTTACATATGTTTTATATTTTTTAAAGCTAAGGGTGAAGCAATTTCAAATGGATGAGTTTTATTATAACAATAGTTATCCTTATTCCATTAGTATGGATCAATTATGAGGGTTAAATGTGTGGCCTTATAGATCTACAATCTTATAGAATAAGTCTATAGAGTCATGTGTTTTTGAAATAGGACTAGAAGAGATTATAAAAAATAAGGTTCAAATGATCCATGAAAAAATAACGATGCATCAATACTATTATAAGTTTTATGTTGTTTAGAGAAGATTGATAGAGTTTTATTTTAGAGGTCATGTGTTCTTATAGGATTATTATCACCATTTTTAGTTAAGGTTAGCTCAAGGGATTACTCTTTACCCATATATTATTGTTACATTCATGGTGTTAGAAAACGTAAGTGAGGCGGCATATCAATTATCTCTTCCCTTATGTATATAGAATATCCATGATATATTTCATGTGTCATAGCTCTATCAGTACCTTCATGATTACTCTCATTTATATTACTAGGGAGAGTTGAATTTTTAGGGTGATATAAAGTTCATGGAATGATTGATTGAGGTTTAGGGCCATTGGGAGAAGGTTTGGTTTAGGTGTTCCATTCCTTTTCTTCATGTAAGATCTAGATAGTTTATGGAGTTATCTCAGGCTCATTTACAGGTACACTTTTTTAGTTTTGTTGAGTAGTTTTCATTTGGTTTTTACCTTGGGGCGTTTTTGGGTGAATATTTGAGAATTATGGAAGAAAGAGGGTAGTGCACGGTTGGGGCACAGTTTGGGAAAACCATGTGCCCCCCCCCCAACAAACCATGCAACCCCGGACACTGGGGTTTTCATGGTTAGAATGTGGTTTTTCAAACTGTGCACTCTATTAGGATAAACTATGTACCCCTATAATAGAGGCTCATAGTTAGGTTCATTTTTTGGGAAACTGTGTTCCCCTACCTAGAAACCCATGCGCAGGATTTAAAGTTACCCAAAAAAATTATTTTTTATTACACTAACTCCCTAATTAAACCAAAATCAATAGCCATTCTACCCTAGGATCTCTTTAATGGTTTTGGAGATATCTAGATAGATTCTAGTACTACTCTACCTCCATTATTTACGATTTGAATCCACGATCAAAGATCTAAACCCCTCCCAGTAAGTGGATCTTATCCTGTTTGGTTTCCCATCACATTTCCATCCTTCTCCCATTCAAAAAAGGGGTTGTTCTTCCTATTTTGATTAGATATAGATTTTTTATTATATATTTGTATCCATATTTGAAGGATCTTGATTTATTCAATCTTTATTTAGGGTTATAGAATCAGAACTCGTTCTACGTCGTTGTGATTCTCAAATATATAGGATTTCCATTGGTGAGCATTCATCGTCAAACTTGAGTTATGTGGTATATAATTTAAATCCCAATTTCTTTATTTAAATTACATGTATGTGATCTTAGAATTGATATTAGATATTTAGAAATTGTTTTTATGATTGAATTAATTAATTTTGTGAATTAATTAATTGAGGATATGTGATATTTTGGGGATTTTGGGAATTATAGATTAAGATAATTAATTGTAGAATTAATTATGAGGTATTATGTTTGTTGATTTGGGATAATTAATTAATAGATTAATTATGAGATATTGAGATTTGAGTATGAGATAATTAATTTTGGAATTAATTATGGTATTTGGTGGTTGTGGTTATTAATTAATTAATTAATTAATTAATGGGATTAACGTACTTAATTAATTGGGGGATTAATTAATGGGTTTTTATGTTTAATTAATTTTTGAATTAGTAATGGAATTAATGTGGATAATTAATTATTAAATTAATTATGTGATATGAATGATAAAAAGTTCATTTAGTTGTTAATTAAAGAATGGGAACATGGTCATTCTAATGTGTAAGGTATGAATGGTAACATCGTCATTTAGTTTTGAATTAAATAATGGGAATATTTTAATTCTAATGTGTAAGGTATGAATGGTAACATGGTCATTTAGTTGTGAATTAAATAATGGTAGCATGGTCACTCTATTGTGTAATAGGTGAATGGTAACATGGGAATTCATGTATGAATTAAATAATAGTAACAATGTAATTCTGAGATATGATATCCCTCGGACATACCAGCATGAGTCGAAGAAGATATTAAGGTACGGGTGTCTATGGGGACTCGACGGTTTACGTCCTTAAGTAAATATTGATTAAAAATGTGATAACTATTTACTTATGAATTGTAATTATTTCATTATACAACTGCATAAACTTTTAATTAACCGGATATTGTTTTAGACATCATTGGTGGTGGGATACTGAGTTATAATCACATTCTACTCAGGCTACCTAATTGATACGTGATATAATTTTGGTTTTCTAGATAGATTATGTGTAAAGGATATGTGTTAGATGGATGATATGGGTTGGAGCATGGATGATGGAACTAGACACGATTTGGGAACTTCGTGGGGGAGTAGTCAGTGTCTTTATTTTGGGTTTCATTTTTGAAACTTGACACGTACATTGGCATGGAATATTTTCTAATTTCATTTTGATATTGTATTTCCAATTTTGGTCATATTGTGATACAAGTTATTTTAGGTTATGATTACATGTTATTCAGTTATTGTTTCTTATTTTTCATTAATGTATTTACTATAACAAAAGAGGGTACAGTCTCCCCATGATGGATATATCAGACCCTTGTTTCTAGTTAGGAGCCTCTGGCGTATGGGGAGGCCCGCATGACATCACATATTTGATGGAATTTGGGAACCAATTCATGGAACCCATGCCAGGATGTTACAAAGTGGTATCTGATCCCAGTTTTCTTTTCTTTTTCTTTTTTATTACAATTTTGGAATGTTATAGAAGAGACTATAAAGAGTTGGGACTTGGTTATGAGCTTGTGCATGAGAGTAGCTAACCAATGTATTGGGGGAACCCAAGTACCTAGGGTGGGAATTATTGTTTTTTCTATATCATATCTTAGTTTATTATTATTTAACCTTGGGTGGTGTACCATTATTGTGATGTGATTATTATTTTCAATATTTGTTAATAATTGGCTTGTGGCCCAGTATTGTATGAGAGTTGATTTTTCATGGATCATTCCAGGAAATCATGATTTTTTTATGACAAGCATCATTTTTACACACATATGGGAAAAATGGGTTATGGGTAAGTTATTTAACTTGAACTTTTCTTCATTACTTTTGAAATTGAAATAAAAAAGGTGCCTAACATGAAATTGAGAAAGAATGTAAAATGATGCAAGATGAGAATAAATGGGTCTCTAAAAGATATTCTTGAGTAATGATAATGTTTTTAACCTAGTTAACTAGGACCTAGGTGTCGTATGGTTAAGGGTAGTGATAATGCCTTAGTTTTGACTATGTGACGGGGTTTGGGGGAAATTAATTTTTGTTACTGTTTGTGTTTTCCCTCTTACATAAATGTGTTAATGTTGTGAATATTTTCCTAAGGTGCATTTTTGGAATTGTAGAGATATGCCTCCATGATGAAGCTTGTTAAGATAATGAAAGGAGGCCATGGTTGTAGATGCTCCACTATTAGTGGGACCTAAGGCACCGATAGTGTTGGGTGAGGAAGCAGAAGACCAGTTCTGAGAGAAAATTGCTTGGTTCATGCAATTCATGGGAAGAGACCCAGGGTAGGGTTGTGAAGAGTATGTTTGAAGAGTATGTTTGATCTGACATGGGATTTCCAGTTGCAACACCCTATGAATTTTATAATAGAGGGTGGACTAGAGGGAGATGAGTTCTGGGTAGAGTCCATTGAGACAATATTTGACCATTTAGAGAATCCTATTGAGAGTAGGGTCATGTTGTTTGATTATATGCTATAAGGATCAGTAAAGAAATGGTGGGATGTTTTGGTGCAAACTGGATATGTTGATGGTATGTTTTCAAAGGACTTACTCGAGATGTTTCTAGTGAAATTCTATGTAGAAATACTGAGGCAAGAGAGAGAAGATGAGTTCATGAGTTTGACTCAAGGGAGTATGTACATGATATACTTTTCTAGATTCTTTATATATTTTCAATACTTTGCTCCAGTGTTGGTAGGGGATGAGACAGTTACGACAAGGTGTTTTCAAGATGGGATTAACTATGAGATTAAGTCCTAGGGTAACCTTTTTCAGTTAAAGATGTTAGTTGAGGTGGTGGAATGGGATATCATAGCTTAGAGGAACCTCAAGGAGGCTTATGGTGTAGGATAGGTGGTTCTAGTTTGATTATTAGGAGGTACGCCTCCTGAGAGTATGAAGCTTTGTTACAATAGCATCAACTAGGATAATGGGAAATGGAGTACCCAGATAGAGGGATCAATTACACAGGACCTTAATTGAGTGATATATCACCAGTTTTGTTATTTGGGACACTTACAAAGATAGTTCCCTTGACCATCAGAAGAGTGATAGTCTTAAGGAAATATGGGACATATACAGAGGTTTTTCAAGACCCAGCAATGGACAAGGAGTGATACAGGAAATAGACAGAACCATGGTGCGAGGAGGGGATCTTCTGCACACCATGAGTTTGGAATTTGTAGTTCTACTGGATGAGGAGGTAGAGGTCATGGATGTGGTGCTTATAGGAAAGAGAGCATGTATCAGCGGAGTGGTGTAGCTCATGGGAGTTAGACTATATCATAAGGAATTGGGGAAGGATAGTTGCATGCAGTGTATCCTATACTTCTGGAGAGCAAGGTTGGACCATCGATGGTGAGAGGTATTATTCATGTAGGCTTTACTTTATCTAGTTCCTTATTCGATACCGGTACATCTCATTCCTTTATTTCTACAAAACTTGTGAATGGTTTGAGCCTGGAATTAGAGTTTACGAGTGGGGTGTTGATGATAGACACACCTATGGGAGTACAGTTGAGAGACATTTTCTTATAGAAGGGTGTTCTCTCGAGGTTATAGAGTATCATTTTCTTGGTGATCTCTATATTCTTGACATGATAGGCTTTAGCCTAATTTTGGGTATGGACTGGTTAGTATCATACTAAACCACATTGATTATTATCTCCAGAGGGTGACTTTTACATCTCCTAAGGGTGACAACTACATTCACTGTGGAGAGTCGGATATCCAGGTAGGCTGAGAAGGGAAAATTACTCATCTACTAGGAGATATCACAGCCCATGTTACTACCATATTGATGGATGATGGATGTTTAAAGTGTGATATCTTTTCACCTATAGTGGACCAGTTTTGTGATGTGTTTCTGAAAGGCTTCTCAAAGCTGCCACTGGAGAGAGACATGGAGTTTACTATTGAGCTCATATCAGGGGTTGATCCGGTTTCTATTCTGCCATACATAATGGAACCAATAGAGCTTCAATATATCAAGACTCAGTTTGAGTATTTGGAAGATAAGGGAATTATCCATATGGGTATGTTGCCTTGGGGTTCACCAATTTGGTTTGCTAAGAAGGCGGACGAGACTCTGTGCTTGTGTGTTGATTACCAAAAACTGAACCAGATGAGAGTGAGGAACTGATATCCAATTCTTTTAATCAATAATATTTTTTAGTAGTTGAGAGGGTCTTGTGTCTTTTCCAAGATTTATTTGAGATCTGGGTATCATCGGTTGAGAGTTAAGACTTATGATATATTGAGAACTACTTTTAGAAATAGGTATGGCCTATATGAGTTCTTCGTAATGCTGTTTAGATTAACAAACACACCAGAAGTGCTTATGGCCTTGAGGAACATGTTCTTCGATATGTACCTAGATTAGTTTGTGGTAGTATCTTTGGATGAAATTTTTGTGTACTACAAGACTCATGATGATCATTCCCAACATCTTAACATCGTCGTGGGTATACTGAAAAAGCATAGGCTATAAACAAAGCTATTTAAGTGCCAGTTTTGGATTGATTAGGTACACTTATTAGGTCACATCATCTTAAATGAAGGTGTGTTAGTGGAGTTAGATAAATTTCAGGTAGGTATTAATGAAGGAACTTGGTACATAAGGTCTGTTGAGTACAAATTTCCACACAGATATAGATGGATAGTCAGAGCGTATTATACATGTGCTTGAGGATATGTTATGGGTGTGTGTTCTAGACTTTAGTGGGTCTTGGTAGAAGGACCTAGCTTTAGTAATGCTCTCCTATAACATCAATTATAAGGATATGATATAGATGGAACCAAATGAAAGTATTTTTGGTAGGCCATGCAGATCACCTCTATGATAGATGGAGGCAGTTGAGTTAGAGTTATTGGGACCGAGTCTCATGCAGGAGACATTATAGTAGGTTTAGATGATTCGAAAATGTATCGATATGGATCAGAGTATATATAGTTTTTATGTTGATAGATATATATATCCCTTATAGTTTACAAAGGGAGATCATGTATTCCTTCTGGTGTCTCTTAGGTTGGGTCACTACACAATATGGAGATAAGGAAAGCTGATGCCCATGTTTGTTTGACTGTTTGAGTTAGTGGAGATAATCGGTCTGCTGGAATACCGATTAGATCTTCCACAGAGATACATGCAATGAATGATGTTTTCCATGAGTCAAAAATTCGATAGTATCACCTCAACCCATCTCATGTCATCAATGTGAATTATGTTCATCTTGAGATAGATGTGTCCTTTGTGGAGCATCTGATATGTGTGTTGGATCATAGTGAGAAAGTATTGCAGGGAAAGACCGCACCAATAATTCATATGTTATGAAAACATGGATGTGTTGAAGAGGAAACTTGGGAGAGGGAAGTAGATATGATGTCTTAGTGTATTTATCTTTTTTACTTGTAATCTTATAGATACATGGGAGTGCATCATGAGGACAAGTTGTTATAAGGTGGGGAGATTGTAAGATCCTAATATTTTCTAGAGTTTTCTCATTCTCATATATAGATGCTCGTTTTCTTTATGTTGAGTAATTTTAATTTGGGTTTTACCTTGGGGTTTGTTTGGTTAAAAATTTGAAAATTTGGAAGAAAGAGGGAAGTGTGCGGTTGGCGCACAGTTAGAAAAAATCATGTTCCCCAACCCAGAAAACCATGCAACCCTGGATAGTGGGGTTTTTCATGGTTGGCACACGGTTTTTCAAACTGTGCACCCTCTTATGAGAAACTTTTAAACCCTCTAATAGTGTCACATTATTATGCACATGGTTAGGGGGGACTGTTCTCCCATGCCCAGCAAACTGTGTGTGAGAATTAAAGTTACCCAAAAATTGGATATTTTTTAATTACCCAAACCCCCTAATAAACCCAAAATCAACCACTATTTGGTCCTAGGCTCTCTTTTAGGATTTTGTATCTCCCATGATATATTACAAGACATACCAACCTCCATTATTCAAGATTCAAAGCCTAGATCAAAGATCTTCACCTTCTTAGTAAGTAGATCCTATCCCATTTGGTTTCCCATTCCTTTTGCATTCTTCTCCTATTCAAGAAAGGGGTTGTTCTTACTATTTTAATTACATATAGATCTTGGATTTTATATCTAGATCTAGATTTTAAGGATATTGATTTATTCAATCTTTATTTATGGTTATAGAATCATATCTCTACTTATATCATTTTGCTACTCAGATTTTGGGGATTTCCATTTGCGAGAGCACTTCATCAAGCTTGAGGTAGGTGGTCTATAATTAAAAACCCAATGTCTTTATTTTAATTACATGTATGTAATTATGGAATTTCTATTAGATATTTATTAATTGTTTTTATGATTAAATTATTTGATTTTCTGAATTATTTAATTGAGGAGATGTGAAATTTTTGGGATTTTGGGAATTAAATATTAAGATAATTAATTGTAGGATTAATTAAGAGGTATCAATTTTTTAAATTTGGGATAATTAATTGATTGATTTATTATGAGATATTGAGATTTTAGAATGCGATTATTAACTATGCAATAAATTATGGGATTTGGAGTTTGTGGATATTAATTAATTAATTGATGAATTAATTAATGGGATTAACGTACTTAATTAATTGGGAAATTCATTAAGAGGATTTGTTGTGTTTAATGAATTATTAAATTGGTAATATAATTTATGTGGATAATTAATTATTGAATTAATTATGTTATTTGGTAACATGTTCATTTTTTAATTAAATAATGGGAACATGGTTATTCTAATGTGTAAGGTAAGAATGGTAACATAGTCATTTAGTTGGGAATTAAAAAAATGAGAACATGGTCATTATAATGTATAAGTTAGGAAAGTTAACATGATTATTTAGTTGTGAATTAATGAATTGGAACATGATCATTATAATTTGTAAGGTATGAATGGTAACATGGTCATTTAGTTGTGAATTAAAAATGAGAACTTGGTCATTATATTATGTCATGTGTGCATGGTAACATGGAAATTATAGTATGAATTAAATAATGGTTACAATGGAATTTTGAGATGTGATATCCCTCAGACATACTTTGGGATCTGACATGAGCTGAAGTGGATATTGAGGTACATGTTTCTTTGGGAATCCCTGGTTTTATATGGTTAAATAAAGATTAATTGATTATGTGACAATTGTTTACATATGCATTGTAATTATTTATTTATACAAATTCATAAATGTTCTATTGATTGGATATTGTTTTATAGACATTTTTGGTGGTGGCCTACTGAGTTGTACTCACACCCTCCTCGGTCTTCCAGATCAGTACCTGAATAGATTTTTTGTTTTCTATACAGGTTAAAGGTAAAGGCCCTATGTTAGATGGCTAATATGATATGGTGTGTGGATGAGGGAACTAGACACAATTCCAGACTGGCTTGGGGGATTCATTAGTGTCTTTATTTTGGGTTTCATTTTAGACACTTGACACGTACATTGTCATGGAATATTCATTGCTTTAGTTTTGATATTTCATTTCTAGTTTTTTCCGTCTTGTGATAATGTTTCTTTCCTATTATGATTATATTTTATTCAGTTATTATTTCTTATTTTTTTTCCTTGGTGTATTTACTTTGATAAAAGAGGGTATAGTTTCCCCATGAATGATATATCAAATCCTCACTACTTTTCGGTAACCTCTAGTGCATGGGGAGGCATACCTAAGGATATATAGTAGGGTGGATTATGGAACCAGTGCATAAAACCCAAGCCGATATGTTATAGTTCATGTCTAATAGATTCATTAAGATATGGAGTATTGTATGAGGGATCATGAGTTACAAATTCATGCTTAGTATCATGATCTATTTTATTTTTTATTTTTTTTATAATAGATTGAGATTATAATGCTTATAATGCTATGATTTAGGTCTCTTATATCTTAATATATACTTGATTTTCGATGGTATCAAGGTTATTTTTTGATAGGTATCTCCCTCAGATATTTGAGTTCAATGGTTTCTTATCATTAGTTTGGTTTATTTTTTGATTGTTGAGGATGATGATCATTTTCGAGGTATCTAATATAAATTTTTGGATCTTATTATACCGTTACATTGTGTTTTCTTGAGTTTTACGTGTTAGGAGAGAGATATTTTTGAAGTGGTATGGAGGCGAATAATTGATCATTAACCATGTAGATATTAAAATATTTATTCTAAAAAGGCACATTTAATTTTTGAATTCAGAGGTGATTTGTGATTTTGTTGGATTAGAATTCAGGATAATGTCAAGTGGTTAAAGCTATTTTGGGCATTTTAGTGGTTTTCACCATGGAGTAGTTTGTTTTGGAGGGATAAACACATAGATATTATTATAATAATACCTATGTAAAATTTTTATGGATGAAACTCCCATAATTATGATCATAGAGGCACTATGTCATGGTCTTGGGTGATTTTCATCATTTTCACTAAAGGATGCTTGGTTATAAAGGATGAGGGTGGTTACCCTAATCTATGGTTGTTCTTGGAATGTTTTAGGTTTGAAATCCTTAATAGATCTTTTAATGACCACCACATCATATTATCAGTAAAACCTATTTTTAAAAATATCAAAAATGGTTATTATATTCAATTATATACCTTTTTAAAATGGATAGAGTTTTCGATATCTCTTTGGCCAAGTGTTAAATGGTCATATTGAATCTTGTAACATTGTGATGAAGGTCCTCTGAATTTTCTCTATAAATAGTGGTTAGCCTTTCCTTTTATTTGAATATATTCCATTATCTAAAAACCTTTCCAACCTTAGGTCTTTATTTGGTTATACTCATCCATACCATTTTGGATTCTAACCGCTTTATTAGAGTGTTAAATCCCTTCATTGATCCAAGGAGATTTTCTTCTCCTCTTTCTCATTTATCTTCAAATATGTTGGTTCACTTTCTTCTCATGGGTCTAAAATTATGGATTCCATTAGTCTTGAGTGGTGTTTATACAAATTCTTAATGATATTTTTTTATACTTGGGTCATGTTGTCGATAATTTTGGGTTGGTCATGCTTGATCTTTGGTTTCTTCATCTTTATTTATTGTACCATTGAATCTTCGAATGTGGTAGGAGATATATAATTTCCCATTCTTTAATTATGTGTGAATGTGGAGTAATAATGATTTTATTTTCATTAGGTGGATAGTGTGAAGTATCCTAAAATTGATTAATCCTCCTTTAGGATGTAATTGTTCAATCCAGAGCCATAATGATTGTTCAAATCCACAAAAAAAATGATGCATGAACATGGAAGGATGTCTCTATTCATCCTCACAAAGCTTTATCTTTTATGAAATCATTCTCTGGATCTACGAGTGGATTGAATTATGTGAGAAAACCCACCTCCGATGAGAGATCAGGGGATGATTCTATCATTGTGGTCATGAACCTGGATGCAATAAAGCAATATATGGTTATATGTAAGTTCTCCTTACTGGGTCATACTTCTAATGAAAAATTTTCAAAACCATAGTCTTTTGATAACTTGAAAGAGTGGATATATCATTGTTGTATATTCTCTAGATGGTAGCTAATCCCAATTATAAAGGGTTACTTTCAAGTTATGTTTGATAAGAAATAATATTTTGATATTGCTTGGCATGCTGGGAACCTAAATCTTAAACCTGGATTTTTCCAGCCCTTAGAGTGGGAACAAAACTTCAATCCATTTTAAAAAAATAATTTCGTTTTCCTACATGTTGACTGGGATACATGGGATCCCTTGGGTCTATTGGAACTCCAAAATACTCAATGTTATTTCTTCTGTAATAGGCACCCCCTTGAAGATTTATCAAAGATATATCAATTGGTACATTGGTCTATATACAAGGGTGTTAATTGAGATTAACATAGAATCCCTCCCCCCTCTAGGTAAAATTTCTCTGGTTGAAAATGAACATCACATGGTGGTCAATTTTTAATTTGGAAACCTGACGCCATTTTGTGATCATTGAAAGGTGGTGGGACATGTCTTTAAGTACAATCATATTGTTAAAAAGATTTTCAAACATGTGAGTAATAATAATGTTTGGAAGTAGGTTGGGATGGATAAGAAGAACAGTGTAAGGGATAATGAAAGAATGATAAAAATGAACCAGCTAAAGAAATAAATTGGGAAAATCCTATTGACACTAGAATTTCATGGATTGAATTGGTTGAAGAGGAGGAGCACCCGTAAAACTTTTCAGATGGCACATCCAAAACACTACACAATACAAATGAATAGGGTGATCCAAAACTACCTTTGAGGAATGTCAACTTATGACACTTTTCTCTAATATCTTATCCAAATATCTTGACAATAAAGATGAGAAATTTACAAATGATTTTATCTCTATCAATCTTATTGGGGCTGTAAATTTGTAGATTTCATTGGATGATCCTACAACTGATCCTCTACATGTTATAAAATTAATAAATGGTTAAGTTGAGCACACTAACCAGCACACTGGTTCTACTTCTGTCAAATAATTTTAGGTGCATGGTTCTATTCTGGTTTAGGGACATGTTGATGCTACTCCAGTGGGTCCTCCATAAGCTTTGGAAAAAAGAAACAGCTCAGTTGATCAACTTTCTTAGAATTTTACTGCTAATCCTATCAAGGAATTGAAAATACATGGTTCAATTTAATATCAGGAATACCCTGATGAGGCTTCAAATGGTCAAAAATTGATTCCAAGTATATGAAAGCAAATAATTTGAGTATTTCAAAAAGAGTTCATAAATAGGAGAAAAATAAGGGGGTTCCACCCCCAAGTCAATGTCAAAATGAAGATCCACTTTTGGAAATATCAAGGTCTAGCCAACCCGGGCACAGAGGGTTCCCCCGGGCTCCTAGAAGGTAGGTATAAACCTGATGTCATTGGAATCTTTGAACCTGCTAAAAATTACTCAAGTTAAAATTTCTAGGATACTATGAATGGCTATTAAATTCTCGATATTACACAATTTTCATCCATCCTGGATAAGATTTGGATTCTGTTTAGTAGCAATATCGAAAATCCTACATTGGTTCATGAGAATGGGGAAATCATAACATACAGTTTCCAAAAATCTAGATGGGAAATATTATGTTTAGGGGTATATGACTTTAACAGCTATATAGATAGGAGGTATCTTTGGATGCACATGAAAGATTTTTCCAAAATCATTAGGGATTATGAGGTTACCATTGGATATTTAAACTCTATACTCTATGCTGATGAAAAAATTAGACTGATGTATAGTACTAATTCCATTAATGAGTTCAAATCATATGCTGAAAAGGCCAAATTAACTGAAGGTAACCTATCTGGTTCCAAATTTACCTGGTGTCTAAGATAATTAAGTGGAGTGAGGGAAATTATAATTGATAGGTATTTTTTGAATGATGCAATTATTAGAAATTGGGGATTAACCTCTTATGTCACTTTGGCAAGACATAACTCTAATCATCATCCCATAATGGTGAGTTTTATTGATAATATGGGGAGTCATCCTATCCCTTTCAGATTAGAAAATACTTGTACTACCCTTTCGGAGTGCTCAAATGTTTTCCAAGATACTTGGGTCTTTGAAAAGATAAATGTTTCCCCCTTATATGTGTCTCCAAACTCAAAATGTTAATGATCAAAATGAAGGATTGGAGAAAACAATTTCGCTTACTTGATGATGAAATTGACTCCCTTGAATGTTCTCTTCATGAATTGAAAGAATTGATCACTAGGAACAATTTCTCTAGGGATATTGAACTAGAATCCCAAGTGACATCCAAGTTACAAAATCTCGTCAACCTGAGGGACAACATCCAAAGACACACTTTTGAAATAAATGGATTTCTACGGGAGTTGGAAACACGAAATTATTCAATGCACTCTAAAGGGTTAGAAGAGAGAATAGGAATTTATCTATAATAAAATATGGTGATAATATTCTCCTTAAAAGGCAGGATATTTCCAATCACATTGTCTCCTTCTATATAAATCTATTCAATGGTCCACCAAATAACTCACATCTCAAAGAAGGTATCATCCCCAAGCTGGTCCCTGAAGAGGATAACTCACTTATTAGCTCCATTCCCCTATATTTTTAAATCAATCAGGTAGTATTTTGTCTCAAAAAATAATGTTCCCATGGACTATATGGATTCACAATCCACTTCTTTCAATTTTATTGGGAAGTTATATAGAGGGATTTATGCATTTTGGTTAAGCACTTTTTTAAAGGTGGCTCCTTCACCCAATGATTCAATGCTCAATTTATGTCCTTTAACCAAAAAGTAGATATTGCCATTGACATCACCCAATTAATGCCTATTTATCTTATTAACACTATTCATAAATTGGTCAAAAAAGTACTAGCCAATAGACCTACAAGTATAGCGGACAAAATAATTTCTTAGAACTAGTTTGGTTTTGTTAAAGGCATACAGATACATGTTTTCATGCTCACTACCTCAGAATGTGTCAATATATTCATAAATCCTACCATATTAGGTAATATTTTTCTCATTCCTAATATCAAGAAGGCTTTTCATACAATTTACTTGGATTTTATTTGTGATGTGCTCTGTAGTTTTGGCTTCATCATGATATTTATTCAGTGGATCAAGGAATTATTTTGTTCTGCGAACATCTCTATTCTTATCAATGGGTCCTTGGAAGGATATTTCAAGTGCTCTAGGGGAGTGAGGCAAGGAGATAACCTCTCTTCCATCATCATTTCTATTATAAAAGATTATCTTAGTTGGATTTTCCTTCACATGGTGGACAAGGGTGATATTTCAATCTTCAGGGCAGCAAGAGGTACCTCTACTCCCTCACACCGATTTTTTGCTGATGATATTATTATATTTACACAAGGACTCAATAAGAACATTAGAAACATCAAGAATGATCTTTTTCAATATGAAACCATTTCAATCTAGAAAATAAGCTAGAATAAGTCCTTAATTTTTATTAGCAAACGCATTCGAGATTTAAGAACAATTTCCATCATCAATGATCTAGGAATTAGAGAGGGGTGTAATGAAACAAAATTTTATTAATAGAAATTCCACTTGATATAATTAAATGTCTTATTATGTAAAATTGTTATATAAAACCTATGCACTTCCTTGGCTTTATTATTATTATTATTTTTCAAAATACAATTAAGAATTGTTACCGTTTATAATATATTAGTTGAACAGTGATCACATGATTAGTATAAATATTAGGCTTTAACAAATCCATTTTACTCAAAAAAAGGAAGTGATGGCCTCATCCAGTAGAATTTCTCCATACAAATCCCATGTTTCGGAGCTCGGAAAGGAGGTGGCTTCACTGGGCTTCGCACTTTACCATGCCCAAACTGAGCTTCAACATGTTAAGCTTGAAAGGAACAGCCTTCAGGATAAGTGGAGGTTAATAGAGATTACCACCTAAAAATGTTATCTTAGCCACCCCAAGAGTATGTCACCATCATACATATAAGGCCCCATATTAAACCTTACATAATCTTTAGTTATTTCAAGATTATACATTGAGGATCTTTTCGGGTTTAGAGTTTTAGAGAATTTGATCATAAAACTTGCATTACATTCCACATATAAACAAAGTGGTTACATAAAGATAGTATTCTTTTTTCCCATCAATGGAAACATATTTAAAATAAAACATGGATTCATTCTTGACACTTCCTTGACACTATCATCATTTCATGTACCTTTCCCTTGACCTGTGAAAAACATTTCAAAAAAAACTTGGGATGAGCATAAAAAGCTCAGTTTGGGTTATAAAAATATGGAAAGGAAACATGAGTTCATATATACATAAGAATGAAATCATACTTCACCCATAAAACATAATCACTTTAACATACCTCATCATATCATGAATAAATCATAGAAATCATAAGACATAAAGGTAACTTGAGGCATTCATAACATTCTTACGTAGGGAGTAACCCTCTTGGTTACATTTGGAATACCCATCACAGTATATTCCCTAAATCTCTTCGAATAAACCTTAAAGTTTCACTCCTTCGCGTTACCCAATTCATTGGAGAGCTATATCGGGCTCACCCTCCCTTAGTTTATCACGGAACAACCCATCTTCATAATAATGCCCAAGAACCTCAACATAATTGTATCACATAAAACATGCATAAAGGAAACATAACATTTCCACCTTTCAATCACAAGATATCAATACAACACAATGATATAAAAACATTATGAAAACCATTTTCAATACCAAAATAAAATAAAATTAAAACATGGTATTTATTTTTCTTTTAAAAAAAGGTATGGCGTGTAGAGGAAGTCGAAACTCAAATAATGGTCATGACGGCGGAGAAGTCGTTGTCGCTGCATACGTACGAAAAAAACATTTCCTTTTGTCGTTTAGTAAACACTTCGTATAAAAAATATTCATTTTGAATAAACGTAAAATTCAAAGGGGTTTATACACCGTATAAAAGAAGGTTGTGTATAAAACAAAATATGCCTCAATGAAAGGAGATTGAGACGAAGTCCCATACCTCGGGTCCGACTTGACCCGGTCGTTCTTTAATCTCCTGAATAATAAACTAGAGTTAATTTATACTTGTTTAAGAACCTTTTTCAAGTTCATTATTCCTTTTATATCACTTATTTCCATGACATGAACACTATGTAATTATTTAAGTTAATAACGGTCGTTTTAACGATCATTGGTACTTGAGTAAAAAAATAAACCCTTTATAATTACAAGTTGTTAATGTACCCATTATATCCAGAATGGTATGCATGATGTAGATATCATATATGTCATATATATCCAGTACATTCATGCATTTATAATATTACATAATCATTTAGAGGTAATAAATGAAATGCACCGTTCATGGAGACGGTAAGCCGTACGTACGCATGAACGCTACTTTCATTTCTATTTCGTATTTTATAGAATGAAACCATAATTATATAAATGTATATTATAATTACAGTGTAATATCATATATAATATCATAACTCCATCCTTTATACGTCCCACATATGGTATTAATGAATCAAATCACTTTGAGGGGGCGGTAGTCCGCACTTCCTTAAATGAAGATATCGCGTTTACCCATAATGGAAACCATAAATGTATGCCCAAAATGAAAAATACAGAAGCTTAAGGAAAACATAAACATATTATATATCATATATAAATATAGTTTCATCTTAATGGCCACCTTTTAAGGTGTTAAAAGAATGTTGAACAATCATCATTTCGGGAGGCATAAATTCACCATCCACGGAAACAGTATGTTCTTTAACCATTAGATGTAGGTGTGTGTAAGTGTAGCTAGAATCCTTCTTATAACAACATTCTAGTATATTTAAGATACTATATTTGTTACAAAAGAAATTAATAAAATGATTTTAGGGGTTGGAGAAGAAAAATAAAACAAAAGGACTCAAGTGAAGACATTACCTTAAAATCGGGTAACTCCCTTTGGTTTGAGCTCAAAGGCTTCCTTGGGAAGATTTCTACCCAAAGTGAGGCTTAAATAAGTAAGAAAGGGAATTGGAGAGACAAAATGGGCAGGGGTTGGCCTATCCAAAGGCTTTGGATGTGTGGGTAAGGTGGTAGAGGTGGGGGCCTTTTATAAGAGGAGAGGAGGGGCACTCTTGGAAAGTAAAGAAATGATACTTTATTTTAAAATGTTTTTCGGATTAAAAAGGTCCCACATTGATATAATTCGAGGCTAAGGGGATAAGGGTTTGAAATATACCCATCAAATAGGTTTTGGACATGTTTAGGTCATATTTTTTACATTATCTTTTCATTTTATTTAAATCCTTTATTAATGAGGTAATCACTGCATCATCCTGATGTCATAAATAATTTAATATATTTAATGTCTAAAAATTAAAAAAAATATCATGATGTAGGAAATATTTTTATCTTTCTAATGAATATTTATATTCAAAAATCTGACTTGTATAACCCCATGTAAAAATTATTTTAGTAAAATAACTCATGTTTGTGTCATTGTTACTTTAACATTAAATAAAAACATCTTAATGTCCTTTTCCTACCAAAGTGGCTCCATGGGGTCCCCAAGTTGACCCATGGATTTTCTTGGTCAGCCATGACACATCAAATAAGGGTAGGACATGTTTCAAGCTCATCTCATATTATTAAAACATTATTTTTACCTTAAACTACACTAATTACCTCTAATCGCGATTAAAAACATAAAAGTTACTATTCACCAAAAAATTATTTTAATCTCATTGAACCACATTTTACTTATTAATGACAACCATGTATGTCGGTTTTTTGAAATTCAAATCATAGAGGTGGTAAAATTTCATTTAAACAAAAAATCAGTTTTTTAAGTACCACATAGTGGTTTCACTATTCATCAAAAATTGAAGTTTTTCAGAAAAATACCAAAACTTCACCCTAAGCTATATTTGATATTTTGAATTCAAAAATGATGTCTATTTTACAAAATTCAAATCATATATGTTACATTAATTACTTTAATAATTAATTCCCGTTGTCATGACAAATAACGTGTTTTTATGAAACAATAAGTATCAAAAGATTGACATCAGTTTAAGTCCAATTTCTAAGTGAAATTGATTCCACTGACCACCATTGGATTAAATGGTAAAAATATATTCTAATTTCACTTCAAAACCAAATCAAAAGATAATCTAATCATATAAATAAATTATATTAAAAAGTGGGTTTGAATTAAAATACAACATTTTCACAATTCATTTAAAAAGTGAACTTTATCGGAAAAATACCAAAAATTCACACAAAGTAAATTTTCATGTCCCAATAATAAAGAATATGTTTATTTTGACAAAAATAGCTTATAAAATTGTCAAAAGATAGATTTATAAATGGATTTCCATCAAAAGGCAGTAAAACAATCTTTTAAAAATGTTAGTGTATTCCATGCTTAAGATTGGATTTATTTTCATTTTAAGCCTCTAAAACACTATCTAATTCATTAATAGACATAGATAAAAATATCTATTATTAATTACTTACTTGGGATGTTACATCCTTCCCCCATTTAGAAAATTGTGTCCCCCGCAATTTATTTACTTATCGAATAAATGGGGGTACTTATCCCTCATTTCATTTTCAGATTCCCATGTTGTCTCTTCCATCATGTGGTTTTTCCACAAAACCTTTACCTGATTAATCAAATTATTCCGTAACACTTGCTCCCTGTGGTCAAGAATCTGGACCAGTTGTTCCTCATAAGATAGGTTCTTTTCCAGCTGAACTACCTCTGGACTCAAAACATGAGATGGATATGGAATGTACTTTCTCAGCATCGAAACATGAAAAACATTGTGTACCAAAGATAAACTCGGAGGTAAATCCACTCGGTAAACAACTGAGCCAACTCTCTCTAGAATTTCATATGGTCCAATGATCCTTGGACTCAACTTTCCTTTCTTACCAAATCGCATCACACTTTTCCATGGTGATACTTTGAGAAAAACATGATCACCTACCTCAAAATATAGATCATTCCTCCTGTTGTCTGCATAACTCTTCTGCCTGCTCTGAGCAGTTCTCATCTGTTTCTGTATCAGGTGAACTTTTTCTGCCAACTCTTCTACCAATTCTGGTCCCATCAACTTCTTTTCACCCACTTCATCCCAGAAAGCTAGAGTTCGACACTGCTTCCCGTATAATGCCTCAAATGGTGCCATCTGTATACTGGAATGAAAACCGTTATTATAAGAAAACTCAACCAAAGAAAGATTTTGGTCCCAACTTCCCTGATAATCCATCGAACAAGCACGTAGCATATCTTTCAAATTCTGAATTGTTCGTTCTGACTGCCCATCTGATTGAGGATGAAAAGATGTACTAAAATTTAATTCAGTACCTGATTAGTCACTGAAAGTGGCTAATATTCATTGTTAAGATCTTAATATTAATGTTTTTAAAAGTTCATAAACATCAATTTTAGTCCAATTCAGAAATTGAACTTCATTTCCCATCATTGTGCAATTCATGCTTAAAATGTCAATTTGGGCGCAACCAAATTTTGGCGTCGTTGCCGGGGACCCAAGTAAGTTTTCCTAGACACCCACCTTCTTCTCTTTTCTCACCTATATTTCTATTTTCTTTTCCCCTTTCTATTTTCGTGTGCCCAAAAAAATCCAAATCCAAATTTCATTCAACTCCAATAGAGTATCATCAACAATATCCCTTCACAAACTCAGGATGGAATCAGTTTGAAAATCCATATTGGGAATCACCAACCTTTGTTAATCAACCTTTGAATGAATACCACATACCTGATAACATGAATGAAATTTTTAACGATGAAGGTTTAAAAGATCAATTTCCATACCTATCAAGAATGATTGAAAAGATGAATAATGAGGAAGTCCATGATGTCAAAACATCTATCAATACTAATCCTGAAACAATTCTTCAAAAATTGTGTGAACAAATGGAAAAAATGAATTCAGAGGTATCAAGTTTTAGACAAGAACTACAAAGCATTGAGACTTATGAAGAACCCATTCCCACTCAGGATGTCCTTTCCACTTCACTTATAGAAGAATCTTGTTTCTCACATAACTCATGTGAATTTAGTAAACAACCCACTTTAAAATCTTGGAATAAAGAGTTGGATAATGAAGAGATTTGGTCAGGTAATGTTGAAATTCAAGATAAAGAACATGAAGGAATTTTTAATGAGTATTTAAATCAGGATGAAATTGATTTCATGAATTCACAAGAGGGAAATTATTCTTCAAGGATTGAATGTCCAGAATATTACACCAAAAATGATTTTTTAGAATCACCAATCACTAAAAAATTGGGAGAAATACCAAACATTGAGCCCATACACACTCCTGAAATTCAACTAGACACTTTTGGGGATGAATCATATTTTCAAACGGAACCAATTCTTTCAAAAAAAATTGGGGAAGAAACCCACTTTCATTCAAATTGCCAATCTTCATTAGGAAATTGCAATCAACCAAAACTGAAAATTATCATCCTTCATTCCCCAAACAAGAATTACATCATAGGTGATACCCATGACCATAATTTATTCATTCATTCTTCTCATGAAATAAATAATGTTAGATTGAACCTTGACATCTTAGGCAAGACAAAAAATGCAACTAGATCAACCATTTCTAACATTCCTTGTATCTTCAGATTTATTTTAGAACATGGATTTATACAAGGAAAAGATTCTAAAAAAACAATCAATCTCAATCAAGTTGAAGTGGAGAAAGATGGGTTAATTAAAATGCTGAAAGTTGGAATTGGATAAGTTGGGGGGTAAAAGTCGAGCCAACGACGTTAAACAAAAGCGCTGCATGGGAGGCAACCCATGGTTTTCATGTTTTCTAATCATTTTGAATCATTTTCTTTTTCATATAATAAATTACCATAGACTGTTGACTTGTTCTTCTTTTATGAGTAAGGATGGGTATGAAAGGGGAGCGGCATATTCATCCGTGTCACGTGGCGTAATCTCTGAGTAATACTTTACCCAGAAAATATAAAGATGACAATGTATCATCAGTTTATTTTGTTTTGTTTTATTTTTTTTATAGGTTAAAAAAAATAAAAGGACATGTTGAAATCCATAAGGAAAATCCATTCACCACCATCCAAGCCACTGAGACTCAAATCCAGGATTGAAGGGAGACTATGGCATGCGCTATCATCATCAACCACCAGGTGACTTCATTCCATGATTTTCATTTTAAATTTCTTCATTGAACTCCTCTCCTACCCCCTTCTAACTTTTCTTTTCTTTAAACACTGGGAACAGTGTTATTCTATGTTGGGGGGGGATAAAAAATGAATTTTTTTTAATAAAAACATGCATGAAAAGAAAAATTCCATTAACCTTGAACATGATAACACACATTGCAAACTCAAAAATTGGATATCAAATAAATTTTGCATGCCTTGATTCTTATTTTAATGCAAGTTTAAGTTCATGAGCATAGTTTTTGGAAAGTGCGGTTGTCTGATGTGATTTTTCAATGCTTACAATTTCATCCTATTAATAAAAATGCCACAATGCACGTCTACTGGACCGTGGGTGTAAATTTGAGTTCTTGTGTCCCTTTCATTATAGAATAGGGTTCTGGGGTCACTTTTAGTTTAATTTGAGTATCCAAAAAAAACAAAACAAAAACAAAACACAAAAAACAAAAAAAAATTGAAAAAAATAATAATGACCACATAGAGAAATGTTTTGTCCAAATGCGTGGCGTCCGGCACTTGGGGATCGTGACTCCATAGTTGTCTTGCCCAGAGTTAGGCTTTATATCTCTATTGTAGAGCATGAAATTGACAAAATGCGTGGCGTCCGGCACTTGGGGATCGTGACTCCATAGTTGTCTTGCCCAGAGTTAGTCTTTTCATATCTATTGTAGTTAAAAAAATTAAAAAATTAAAAAAATGGATACTCATATTAAGGTTTAATGTGATTCCCACCTAGCGCTTCCATTTTTTCCCCTTGAACAATAAAATGGGCCCCATATCTTTTATGATGCACAACACTTTATCATGCTTAATTGGAATTGGATGAAATGTGGCGATGAATTTGAACAAAGGAATGGGCTTGGGCTTGGGATATGCTTATGGACCTAGCTTGTTTTAAATGATTTTGATGGGTTTTCATAATTTTTTTGGTATTAGATATTTGGGTGAGTAATGTGTATTTAAATGTTTTTGGAAAAGGGGATTTGGATTTCATATTTGTAATTTATTTTGCTCGGGACTAGCAAAACTCAAGTTGGGGGGTGTGATTAGTCACTGAAAGTGGCTAATATTCATTGTTAAGATCTTAATATTAATGTTTTTAAAAGTTCATAAACATCAATTTTAGTCCAATTCATAAATTGAACTTCATTTCCCATTATTGTGCAATTCATGCTTAAAATGTCAATTTGGGAGCAACCAGTACCCAACGACGTCTGAAGGCCTTTCCAAAATTTAGAAGTGAACCTGGGATCACGGTCAGATACAATGGAGAGAGGAACTCCATGTAACCTGACTATCTCTTTAAGATACAAATGGGAAAGTTGATCTAGGGAAATATTATCTCATATAGCAAGGAAATGAGCAGATTTAGTCAAGAGATCAACAATAACCCAGATTGCATTATTACCTCGAGGGGTCTTCGGAAATCCCACAACGAAGTCCAGGATAATTTCTCCCATTTCCACTCTGGCACTGGTAAAGGCTGAAGCAACCCTTTCGGTAACTGCCACTCTGCTTTAACCTGTTGACATGTCAAACACTTCACAGTGAAGTCGGCAATATCTCTTTTCATTCCATCCCACCAGTAATACTCCCGCAGATCTCTTTACATCTTAGTACTGCCAGGATGAACTGAAAATGGGGAACTATGAGCTTCACATAACAACTCTCCCTTCAACTGTGAATCACAAGGCACACACAGTCTCTTCCCAAATCTCAAAACACAATCATTATCAATGTTGAATTCAGGCAACTTATCTTTCTGAACCAGTTCTACCTTTTTCTGAAACTCACTGTCTTGCTTCTGTTCTTGCTTGATTCTATCTGATAGAGAATATTTCACTGATACCTGAAACAAAATAGAAGAAAATCATGCACCAATAACTTCTATGCCAAAGTTCATCAAATCCTTAACCAAAGGATCACATTCCAAACACAAAATTTCTAATGAAGCATTACTTTTTCGACTCAAAGCATCATCCACTTTATTTTCTTTTCCTGGATGGTAATGAATTGTACAGTAATAATCCTTGATTAATTCCATCCATCTCCTCTGTCTCATGTTTAACTCTTTCTGAGTGAATATATACTTCAAACTTTTGTGATCAGTATATATTTCACACTTTACTCTATACAAATGATCCCCCCAAATTTTTAAAGCGAAAACAACAGCAGCTAATTCTAAATCATGTGTAGGGTAATTTACCGCATGAGTTTTCAACTGTCGTGAAGCATAAGAAATTACCTGATCATTCTGCATTAGGATTCAACCAAGTCCTTTCAATGAAGCATCACTGTATATAACAAACTCACCATTCCTGGAAGGAAGTACCAAAACTGGATCATTCACCAATCTTCTTTTCAATTCCTGAAAACAATCATCACATTATTTTGTCCAGATAAACTTAACACCCTTTCGAGTTAGCTTAGTCATTGGACTAGATAACCGTGAAAAATTTCTAACAAACCTTCAGAAATAGCCTGCCAAACCAAGTAAACTACGAATCTCTGTTACATTTTTGGGTCTTGGACATTCTTCAACAACCTTTGTTTTTGTAGGATCAACAGTTATCGCATCTTTAGAAACAATATGACCAAGGAAATAAATTTGTTGCAACCAAAACTCACACTTTCTGAATTTCCCATAAAATTTCTTTTCTTTTAAGGTTTTCAAAATAACCCTTAAATGTCTTTCATGCTCCTCTTTACTTTTAGAAAACACCAAAATATCATCAATGAAAACCACCACAAAATTATCCAAGATCTCATGGAAAATTCTATTCATTAAGTCCATGAATACAGCAGGTGCATTGGTTATCCAAAAAGGCATTACTACAAATTCATAATGGCCATATCTTGTACGAAATGCAGTCTTCGTAACATCTGCTTCCTTTACCTTCAGCTGATGGTACCCCGATCTCAGGTCAATCTTTGAAAAAAACTGAGCTCCCTGGAGCTGATCAATCAAATCATCGATATGAGGCAAAGGATATTTGTTCTTAACAGTGATGTTATTCAAGGATCTTTAATCAATGCAAAGTCTCATAGAACCATCTTCCTTTTTAAAAAATAAAACAGGAGCACCCCATGGTGATGTGCTAGGTCAAATGAAACCTTTCTCTAATAAATCTTGCAATTGCTCCTTCAACTCTAAAAGTTCAATTTGAGCCATTCGATAAGGGGGTTTTGAAATTGGCTTAGCATCAGGAACTATGTCGACAGTAAACTCAACTTCCCAATCTGGAATTATTCCAGAAAACTCATCAGGAAAAATATCAGGATACTCATTTACCACTGGCACATCATTAATCTGAACAGTTCCTTTATTTTCAACGATGTGTGCATGGTAACATTCATTTCCATCTTTTACAAGTTTCTCGGCCTCTTGATATGTTATCAATATTAAGGGTTCATTCTTGTACACAAACTGAAAGTCTTTCTGAAAAGAAACTTCTTTAGCTCTACAGTCAATCTTAGCATGGTAAATAGAGAGCCAATCCATACTCAGAATAACATCAAACTCCACTAGAGGTAGAACAATAAGGTTTGCAAGTAGGTTCATTCCATAGATAAGGATAGCAAGATTCTTATAAATTCTTTTTTCCTCAACATTTCCCCCAGGTGTTTTTACCAAAAGTTTAGGAGTCATTTCTTGAGATGGTATTCCAATTTTAATAGAAAAGTTTTCAGAGATGAAAGAATGTGTAGACCCTGAATCAGACAACACACTGGCATAATCTGAAAAAACAAACAAAGTACCTAATACAACTTCATTTGATGGCCCGAAATTTGCTGAAGTAGTTGCAAAGAATTTCACCACCCCTTTCTTCTTGTAGTCTAACTTCTTCCCATCACTCAATATCTTTGTCGGACACTCGTTTTCATAGTGACTAATCTCATTGCACTTAAAACATTTCACTAACTGTAAATCAAATTTGAACTTACCATCACCTTGATCTTTTTCAGTGCAATCATGAGCCTTATGTCCCATCTTACCACATCGTTAGCACTTTCCAAAATTCAGAAGACATTCCCCAGCATGCCTTTTACCACATTTATCACAAACTGGAAACTTAGTTTTCTTACCATCAAACTTTTTTGAAGAATTCTTCCCTTTCTCCTGCCACCTTGGTCTCTTATTCTGCTGGTTGTTATAGAACACTTGATCATCGGAAAACTCCATTTCCACCTTATCAGGACATCGAACAAGATTTTCATAACTTTTAAACTCACGAGAAGCTAATGCCCTTCGATATTTTGTCTTTAATCATGAGTAAAAACGATTGATTTTACTATCAAGGTCTCGGATAAAATTTGGAGCATACCTTGCCAATCGAGTGAACGTTTCTTCATAGGAAACCACTGAGTCTTCCTCTTGCCTAAATTCCAAGAATTTCTTTTCCATCCTAAGTCGAAGAGCCTTAGGAAAATACTTCTCAAGAAAAATACCTTTAAATTCATCTCAGTCAAGAGCATCAATCTCATCGGCGTCCCTAATATTTTTAACCATCGACCACCACTGATCTGCTTCACCCTCCAAACGGTAAATAGCAAGACTAACCTTTTGATTGTATAAACACCCCATGACATCGAAAATCTTCTTCAGTGCTTTAATCCACCCTTCAGCTAACACAGGGTCAGATGATCCTCTGAATGATGGGGGATGTTGCCTCATGAAATGTTCCACCACTGACATGTTCCTCTGCGGTTGATCTGGCTGATCTCGTGCATAGATACCACCACCATTTATCGCTTGAGTCAACTACGCCATTACTGCAACAAACTGTTCAGTTATAATTCCGACCATCTTAGGATGCTGATTCGGAAGGTTATTTCCTTCTGTATTCCTTCCTAGCACTGCTTCCCTGTTTCCTCTGTGGAAAACCATTCTAAACAAACATGTCTTAGATGAAGCAACATGGTAATCTTCAAATGCTATATCATTTCAATTTGACCAGAAATTTTTTTTTTTGGATAATCATTTAATAGAATTCTATCTACTAAAGTTATCTAAACCGACCTCTGATACCAACTATAAGGCCCCATCCTTAAACCTTACATAATCTTTAGTTATTGCAAGATTACACATTGAGGATCTTTTCGGGTTTAGAGTTTTAGATAATTTGATCATAAAACTTGCATTACATTCCACATATAAACAAAGTGGTTACATAAAGATAGTATTCTTTTTTCCCATCAATGGAAACATATTTAAAATAAAACATGGATTCATTCTTGACACTTCCTTGACACTATCATCATTTCATGTACCTTTCCCTTGACCTGTGAAAGACATTTCAAAAAAAACTTGGGATGAGCATAAAAAGCTCAGTATGGGTTATAAAAATATGGAAAGGAAACATGAGTTCATATATACATAAGAATGAAATCATACTTTACCCATAAAACATAATCACTTTAACATACCTCATCAGATCATGAATAAATCATAGAAATCATAAGACATAAAGGTAACTTTAGGCATTCATAACATTCTTACGTATGGAGTAACCCTCTTGGTTACGTTTGGAATACCCATCACAGTATATTCCCTAAATCTCTTCGAATAAACCTTAAAGTTCCACTCCTTCGCGTTACCCAATGCATTGGAGAGCTATATCGGGCTCACCCGCCCTTAGTTTATCACGGAACAACCCATCTTCATAATAATTCCCAAGAACCTCAACATAATCGTATCACATAAAACATGCATAAAGAAACATAACATTTCCACCTTTCAATCACAAGATATCAATACAACACATTGATATAAAAACATTATGAAAACCATTTTCAATACCAAAATAAAATAAAATTAAAACATGGTATTTATTTTTCTTTTAAAAAAAGGTATGGCCTGTGAGGAAGCCGAAACTCAAATAATGGTCACGGCGGCGGAGAAGTCGTTGTCGCTGCATACGTACGACAAAAACATTCCCTTTTGTCATTTAGTAAACGCTTCGTTTAAAAAATATTCCTTTTGAATAAACGTAAAATTCAAAGGGGTTTATACACCGTATAAAAGAAGGTTGTGTATAAAACAAAATATGCCTCAATGAAAGGAGATTGAGACGAAGTCCCATACCTCGGGTCCGACTTGACTCGGTCGTTCTTTAATCTCCTGAATAATAAACTTGAGTTAATTTATACTTGTCTAAGAACCATTTTCAGGTTCATTATTCCTTTTATATCACTTATTTCTATGTCATGAACACTATGTAATTATTTAAGTTAATAACGGTCGTTTTAACGATCATTGGTACTTGAGTAAAAAAATAAACCCTTTATAATTACAAGTTGTTAATGTACCCATTATATCCAGAATGGTATTCATGATTTAGATATAATATATTTCATATATATCCAGTACATTCATGCATTTATAATATTACATAATCATTTAGAGGTAAGAAATGAAATGCACCGTTCATGGAGACGGTAAGCCGTACGTACGCATGAACGCTACTTTCATTTCTATTTCGTATTTTATAGAATGGAACCATAATGATATAAATGTATATTATAATTCCAGTGTAATATCATATATAATATCATAACTCCATCCTTTATACGTCCCACATATGGTATTAACGAATCAAATCACTTTGAGGGGGCGGTAGTCCGCACTTCCTTAAATGAAGATATCGCGTTTACCCATAATGGAAACCCTAAAGGTATGCCCAAAATTAAAAATACAGAAGCTTAAGGAAAACATAAACATATTATATATCATATATAAATATAGTTTCATCTTAATGGCCACCTTTGAAGGTGTTAAAATAATGTTGAACAATCATCGTTTCGGGAGGCATAAATTCACCATCCACAGAAACAGTATGTTCTTTAACTATTAGATGTAGGTGTGTGTAAGTGTAGCTCGAATCCTTCTTATAACAACATTCTATTATATTTAAGATACTATATTTGTTACAAAAGAAATGAATAAAAAGAGTTTAGGGGGTTGGAGAAGCAAAATAAAACAAAACGACTCAAGTGAAGACATTACCTTAAAATCGGGTAACTCCCTTTGGTTTGAGCTCAAAGGCTTCCTTGGGAAGATTTCTGCCCAAAGTGAGGCTTAAAAAAGTAAGAGATGGAATTGGAGAGACAAAATGGGCAGGGGTTGGCCGAGCCAAAGGCTTTGGAAGTGTGGGTAAGGAGGTAGAGGTGGGGGCCTTTTATAAGAGGAGAGGAGGGGCACTCTTGGAAAGTAAAGAAATGTTACTTTATTTTAAAATGAGTTTCGGATTAAAAAGGTCCCACATTGATATAATTCGAGTCTAAGGTGATAAGGGTTTGAAATATACCCATCCAATATGTTTTGGACATGTGTAGGTCATATATTTTACATTATCGTTTCATTTTATTTAAATCCTTTATTAATGAGGTAATCGCTGCATCATCATGATGTCATATATAATTTAATATATTTAATGTATAAAAATTATAAAACAACTATCATGATGTAGGAAATATTATTATCTTTCTAATGAATATTTATAGTCAAAAATATGACTTGTATAACCCCATGTAAAAATTGTTTTAGTAAAATAACTCATGTTTGTGTCATTTTTACTTTAACATTAAATAAAAAGATATTAATGTCATTTTCCTAAAAAAGTGGCTCCATGGGGTCCCCAAGTTTACCCATGGATTGTCTTGGTCGGACATGACACATCCAATAAGGGTAGGACATGTGTCAAGCTCATCTCATATTATTAAAACATTATTTATACCTTAAACTACACTAATTACCTCTAATCGCAATTAAAAACATAAAAGTTACTATTCACCAAAAAATTATTTTAATCCCATTGAACCACATTTTACTTCTTAATGATAACCATGTATGTAGGATTTTTGAAATTCAAAACACAGAGGTGGTAAAAATTCATTTAAACGAAAAATCAGTTTTTTAAGTACCACTTAGTGGTTTCACTATTCATCAAAAATTGAAGTTTTTCAGAAAAATACCAAAACATCACCCTAAGCTATATTTGATATTCTGAATTCAAAAATGATGTCTACTTTACAAAATTTAAATCTATAAGTTACATTAATTAATTTAATAATTAATTCCTGTTGTCATGACAAATAACGTGTTTTTATGAAACAATAAGTATCAAAAGATTGACACAAGTTTATGTCCAATTTCTAGGTGAAATTGATTCCAATTACCACCATTGTATTAAATGGTAAAAATATATTCTAATTTCACTTCAAAACCAATTCAAAAGAAAATCTGATCATATAAATAAATTAGATTAAAAAGAGGTTTTGAATTAAAATACAACATTTTCACTATTCATTAAAAAAATGAACTTTATCGGAAAAATACCAAAAATTCATACAAAATAAATTTTGATGTCCCAATCATAAAGAATAAGTTTATTTTGAAAAAAATAGCTTATAAAATTGTCAAAATATAGATTTAAAAATGGTTTTCTATCAAAAGGAAGTAAAATAATCTTTTAAAAATATTAGTGTATTCCATGCTTAAGATTGGATTTATTGTTATTTTAAGCCTCTAAAACACTATCTAATTCATTAATAGACATAGATAAAAATATATATTATTCATTAATTACTTGGGATGTTACAATACACCTTACCCTTAGGTCTTATACAGGTGTTATAAGGGGATATGTAACAATACCCTACCACCATGATTTTGTGATTTATTTCTGTATAAAAATTATACATTTATTTTATTGTTACTTTGTAAATGGTTTTTTAAAGAACAAATAATATTTTTAGTTAATTTTAAATATATGAATTAATATATTTTTGAATTAAATAAAATTTTAAAAAAATATTTTTACTAAATCACTTTTTATTATATATAAATGATCATATAATTTTTATGAAAATATTTGTATTTTTATTAAGGCTTGAAAGCTGTTTTTGTCACAACCCATGAATTTTCAATAAATGTTCATTTTTATTTTAAAAGAAGAAATTAAAATATTTAGAAAGTTATTTATATAAAATGAGTATCATTTTTGGAATTAGGATGTTGAAGTTATCCAATGGTGAACTTTTCATAATTTTCTGAGACAGTCGAATTTGTAAGTAAAAATTAAATACTGTTTAAATATATAATGTGTTTTATGACCTCATAATGACCCAATAGTGTTGTAATAAAATACTATAAATGTGATTTTTGGCCAATATATGTTTTAACTTTAGAATGATTTTATTTTAGGTTTTTTTTATTTATTTTACAAAGCCTTAGTGTCTCTTCCAAGACTTATAAAACATTTTAACGTTTTAAAATGTATTCTTTGAGAGTGTGACTCACCTCCACATAAGCAGTCCAAATATTTTAAGAAGTTGTCCATTGGCCTTATAAAATAATTTTTTACACTCCCCTTTGATGAAACTATTTTCAAAATCCATGGGGTTTTTTGTGGTTTTCAATATTTAATTATATAGATTCAAAAAACTATGTTTGTGAAATATTAAAGAATTCCCCTCTCTTTTCCTGTGTAACACCACCCAAGATCCCACCTATCTTAACTCAAACCCCATGTAGAATATACCTAATTTTACTTCCTCTCTCTGGAATCCTCCCAAGTCACCCCAAACTCCCAATAATCCTCTCTCAATCCTCTCCCAATCCTTTGGGATCACACTTCCAAGTAAGGGATTTCTTCCTTTTACATTTTTGTCCAATTTTCTTTATATTGTTATACCATTTTATTTTCAATTAAAAAATTTGGGGTATGATTTTTCGCCACCCCCATACTTCTCTCCTTATGTTTGAATGATGAGATACCTCTTTCTCTCTCATTAATTCCTCCCATGTACACGCGTTACCATGCCGAAATTCTGAAAGGGATTTATCTCTCCTCATTTACATTCATGAAATTATTTTGTATTATGAATCTAAAATCCATTAAATATGTTGGTACATGTATCTCTATGACCCCCTTAATTTTTATTTCATTTAAGTATTATTAGACACCCCTTTCTCTCTCATTAACCATTTTTATGAATTCTTATGTCACGTTGTTATGTTGCCGAAATTGCACCACGATTTTCCAAACCAAAGTCATTGTGTAGTGAATACCATGACCATTTCCCTATCAGGGGTATTCATATTTATGAACATTTTATTATTGATTATATAGTTTCATGTATGAATTCCACATTTCTTTATCATGGAATAAATTATGATTTTTAATGAATCCATGATATATGATCCATGTGGAACACTTATGAATGAAATGAAATGATTAAGAAGGGTTCCCCCTAATAGTCTTCCAATGCATTGGGTAAAGATTAGTATCATGGTACATATAGTACAATGAGGTATTACTCATGATAATTCATGTGCAATGAGGTTTTATTCACGCTCCATGTGAAATGAGCCTTGGATCATGCTAATATCATGTTAAATGTTGTTGCGACATTTCCATGTTATTATAATCATGCAATATCATGTCGTTATGTTCATGTTTCTCTTGTGCTCCATTGATTTGACTATTTCCTAACATGTACTATATTATTCATGTTACTCTTTGTTTACTCCCTTACTGGTATTTATATCTCTCCATTTTCTTATGCATTTTCTCATGTTATCCCATGCAATGCTATGTACGAAGGAATTTTGTGGTCATGTAAAAGAATTTTTCAATAAAGATGTCGTGTTTTATGTACTAAGGTATTATGTAATGTTTATAAGCCCAAAAACACTATAAATATCAATATTCTTTATTGTTACAAGTGAAAATTTTATGTAATAAATTATGTTTATGTGTTAAATAAAGAGTAGGGTTGTTATAGTCGGTAATAGAGGATTAGTTTAGTAACTTTGGCGATTAGGATTAGAAAACCCTAGTGAAAGCCTTAGAGATAAGACTAAGTATAATAAAAACATCCCTAAAATTTGGCCAGAATTTAGTGAGTGGTTTATCAAGAAAATACATCTCAGTCTTGATACGAACAAGTAGAGGTGGCTATGGAACATATGTATCTAAGGGTAAAACCCAAAAACACCACTTTGATCTTGACTCGAATGGGAACTAGTGTATGACAATGGGTCTTGTTGCACTCTTGGTTACAACAGTCCTGAGGGATATGCTTTGGTAAATTCATAAGCTTAGTATGAACCATTGTTAATGGAATAAAAAAATACCCCTTCGAATATATGTTGAGAAGTAGATCTTGAATAACATAGATTGAATCCTGTAAATTCATATGTTACGAAAATAAAATTAATTTATAAGTTATCCCTTTTTGTCTTTGGATTTCCCTTTTATGTGTTACCCCTAACATTCCTTTTATGTCAACCAATGGTCGGTAATATGAGGACTCGGGATAACAACCGATACAAAGATCAATGTGAAGAATGTTCTAATGAGATTCCCAATCCGATCAGAGTGGGAATTGCAAACTTTTTCATGATAATCTCATAGTTAACTAGAGTTTTGAATAGAAACATGGGTCATGAGGAACGTTCAACCCCCCCCCCCCCCCAAGAAAGAACAAGTCTCAATTTAGAGATTCATAAGACAAAGGCCTCCTACATTTAATTGGTCATCTGATCCATTAATAACTGAACAATGGATCAACTCCATTGAAAAGATCTTCATCATCCTACAATGTTCCGAACAAGAGAAGGTTCTTCTTACTGCTTATTTTATGGAGGGTGAAGCTGATCAATGGTGGAAATTGATCAAAAATATGAAGCCAGAGGAGGAAATCAAGGTGTTGGAATGGAAGTATTTCTAGAAAATGTTTTTTGATAAATATTTTCCTCATACCCTATGATTTAATATGGAAATGGACTTCCTTTCCCTTAAGAAAAAAAGATGACGAATCCATCAGAGTTTTCAAGGAAAAATTCATAAGTATTGCATGATATGCCTTCGGTTGTGCTGTTACCCCTGAATGCAAGCCTGACTGCTTATTTGGTGGGATAAAACATAGCCTATGTAAATCCCTAGATATCCGTGACTTAGAGAGCTATGAGGAAATTGTCTGATGTGCCCTCAAAGTATAAACGGAGATCAGTGAATATCATGGGTATCATGGGGATAAGAAGCATAAGTTGGACTTTAATTCTGGTAGTCCGACGAATAAATCCAATAGTGCTAAGAAATTTTGGCACACCACTTTCCAAAGGTAAGGAAAGAACCACCTGAGAAATTTCCTAAAGGTGACGAGGAAATGCTTTCGGTGTGGAAGAGATGGTCACCTAGCCATTAACTATCAACAAGAAAAACCTTCTACTGCGACTGAGGAGAGGAACTCTTTGTTTGAATCTCAAATAATTTTTCATTTCTTCAATTGCAATGAACCAGGGCACTTTTAAAACTAGTTCCCTGAGACAAGGGTTTTAGAAGGAAACCAACAACCTCCAAGGCAGCAAGGGTGAGCTTTTTCCATCACTATCATCGAAACAATCCCTGAAAATGAAGCAGTGACGAGTACACTAGTTATTCATTCAAGAATAACGAATTTACTTTTTGATTCTAGTTCTACGCATTCTTTTATATCCCTAACGTTTAGTTGAACAATCCCAACATCACTACAAATCATGGAAGTAGTGATGTCAGTGAGAACGGAAATGGGGGAATCATTGCAACCCATGAATATAGCTCCTCCCCTATCACAATTTTTGGTTTGATCTTCTCAACGAGCCTTAGCATACCCCCTCTGGTGGAATTTGATGCAATTCTTGGCATGGACTAGATTTCTCTATATAGAGCCAACATAAATTGTCATGAGAGGGTAGTCACTCTCCATATGGCGAGTCGACCCCAGATTCTATACATGTACAAGGAGGAGGATGAATCTTATTTAGCACCATCATTTCAATCATGTATATTACTTCCCTATGAGTATGTGTATCTTTCTCAGATGATTGAGTCTAAGGAAGCAACCATCCTTGAAGACATGCCTATTGTGAGGGAATTTGATGAAGTGTTTCACGAGGAATTGTTTGGTCTTCCTCCTATAAGAGATGTTGAATAATCGATTGAACTTATACTTGGGGCATTTCAAATATCCAAGACTCCACATAGAATGGATGTTTTGGAGCTTGAGGAGCTAAAGAAACAACTAGAGGAGAATCTGGATAAAGGTTTTATACGCCCAAGTGCTTCACCATGGGGTGCATTGGTCCTCTTCATCAAGAAGAAGGATGGTTCCATGCACCATTTCATTGATTATCGTGAACTCAACAAAATCATGATAAAGAACAAGTATCATCTTCCCCGAATTGATGACTTGTTAGATCAGCTACGTGGATCACAATACTTCTCCAAGGTAGATTTGTAGTCAAGATATTTCAAATTAAGGGTGATGAAGGAGGATATCCCCAAGACTACTTTTCGTACAAGATATGGGCACTATGAATTCATAGTTATGCCTTTTTGAATCACTAATTCTCTAGAAATATTTATTGACTTGATAAATAGAGTCTTTAGATATTACCTAAAAATATTTGTGGTAGTCTTTATAGTTGATATTCTAATATACTCCAAAACCAAGGAGAAGCATGAGGAGCATCTAAGAACTGTACTAGAGACATTCCGAAATGAGAATCTATATGGAATGTATATCAACTGTGAGTTTTGGTTGAAGGAAGTCTAATTCTTGGGTCATATCATCACAAGCAATGGGATATCTATAGATCCCTCCAAGACAACTGCAATCGAGGGATAGTTGAGGCTAACATAGGGGAAGGATATCCGTAGATTCCTTGGGTTAGCTGGATATTAACGCTGATTTGTGAGAAATTTCTCATAATTATCAAACCCTATTAACAAGCTAACTCAGAAGGGAGTCAAGTTTTATTGGAGTGATAAATGAGAATAGAGCGTCAAGGAGTAAAAAAGGAGGCTTATCACTGTGCTCGTGCTCACACTACCCACAAGTGGATAACGTTTTGTGGTATTTAGTGATGCTTCAAAGAAGGGCATGGGCTATGTGTTGATTCAAAATTCTAAAGTCATTACCAATGCTTCAAGATAATTGAAAGTTCATGAGTAAAACTATTCAACACATGATTTGGAGTTGGCTGTTGTGATCTTCGCTTTAAAATTTTGGTGACATTGCCTCTTTGGGGAGAAGTGTTAAATATACACGTATCACAAAAGCCTCAAGTACATATTCACACAAAAAGAGTTGAATATGCACTAAAAATGACTTATAGAGCTGATCAAAGACTATGACTACTCAATCCATTACCACCCTAAGAAAGTGAACAAGGTGGTAGATGCTCTAAGTAGAAAGTAGCTAATAATTCTATCATTGATGATAATTTAAAAGGATTCAATATTCTTTTATTTTATGAAGATGAGAATGGGAATCATAAATAAGGGAACATCATCAATTATTTCACAAATGATTATTGAATCGTCTCTTTTGGAAATGTTAAAGGATGCTCAAAAGGATGATGTAGAAATTCAGAAGAAAGTGGAAACTATCAGAAAAGGGAAATCCTCAGATTTCAATGTTAATGAAGAAGGAATTTTGATATTTGGGCCAAGACTATGTGTTCCATCAAATCTAGAGTTAAAGAAAGAACTTTTGGATGATGCACATAGTTCAAATTTCTCCATTAACCCAGGAAACACAAAGATGTATTAAGATCTCTGATAGCATTATTGTTGGGATAACATTAAGAAGGATATCACTGAGTATACAAAAAATTATCGAGTATGTAAGAAAGTGAAAGTTGAGAGGAATAATTCTAAGGGGATGATGCAACCATTACCCATACTAGCATGAAAATGGTATAACATCACTATGGACTTGGTCACTAGACTTCGGAAGACATCCAAAGGAAACAATGTTATCTGGGTTGTTATGGATCATCTAATAAAGACTTCACACTTCATTGAAATTCAACAGTATTTCTCATTAGATAAACTGGCATGAAAATATATCAGAGAAGTGGTAAGGCTAAATGGAGTACCACTATATATTGTATCCGATCAAGATCCAAGATTCCCCTATAAGTTCTGGAAGAGTCTTTATCCTGCTCTATATACTGAGATAAACTTCAGTACGGCTTATCATCCTCAAACTAGTGGTCAATCTGAGTAGACTATGCAAACAATTGAGGACATGTTGAGACCATGCTCAATAGACTTCAAAGGAGGATGGGATCAACGTCTTCCTCTGGTTGAGTTCTCTTACAATAAAAGTTTCCACTCAAGCATCCAAATGGCTCCTTATGAATCCCTTTATCAGAATAGGTTCAAAACACCAGCATGTTGGGATGATGTTGGGGGGTGAAAACATCTAGCTCCATAAATGGTTGAAGAAATGGTGGATAAGTTTAAGACCATCCAACAACACATTAAATCTGTCCAGAGTAGACAAAAGAGCTATGATTATAATCTTCGATGGGACCTAGAGTTTGATATTGGATACATGGTATTCCTCTACATATCACCATGGAAGTGAGTTATGAGATTTGGGAAGAAGGGAAATCTTAGTGCAAGGTACATCGGCCCTTTTGAGATCCTTAATCGCATTGGAGGAGTGGCCTATAGACTAGCACTCAAACTGAACTCATCTCAAGTACATAATGTATTCCATGTATCGCTCTTAAGGAAGTACATACCTGATCCATCGCATGTACTCAATCCAGAGGTGGTACCATTGGAGAATGACCTCTTCTATGAAGAGAAGTCGATGAAGATCTTAGATCATAGGGGAATATTTCTATGAAATAAGACAATGCCCCTCGTCAAGGTGTTATGGTGAAACCACAAGTTTGAAGAAGGAATGTGGGAATCAGAGGAGGTGATGAAGAAGAGTCACCCTCATTTATTCTAGTGTGGTAAAAGGAAATTTTGAGGGAGAAATTTCTAAAGGGGGTATATTGTAATGACCCAAACTTTTATTAATGAAAATTCATGTTGATCTAATTAAATTCCTTATTATATAAAATGGTTATATAAAACTTACGCACTTATTTGGTTTTATGTTTTTGTATTTCAAAATACCGTTAAGAATTATTACAATTTTTAATATAGCCATTGAATAGTGATCACATGATTGGTATAAATGTAGGGCTTTAACAAATCCAATTTACTAAGAAAAAGGAAGTGATGACCTCATGCAGTAGAATTACTCTGTACGAGGCCCATTTTTCAGAGCTTGTAAAGGATTTGGCATCACTGGTCTTTGCTCTCGACCAATCCCAATTTGATCTTTGACACGTAAAGCTTGAACGAAACCACCTATGGGAGAAGTGGAAGTTAATAGAGATTATCATCCGAGCAATGTAATCTGAGCCACCCCAAGAGTCTGTAACCATCACACACCTTACCCTTAGGTCTTATGTGGGAGTTGTAAGTGGATATGTAACAAGACCCTAGAACCATGATTGTGTGCTTTATTTCTATATAAAGAATATACATTTATTTTATTGTTACTTTGCAAATGGTTTTTTAAAGCACCAATAATATTTTTAGTTAATTTTCATTCTATGAATTAATGGATTTTTTAATTAAGAAATATTTTAATAAAATATTGTTACTAAATCACTTTTTATTAAATATAAATGATTGTAAAATTTTTATGAAAACAATTGTAATTTTATTAATGGTTTAAAGTTGTTTTTTGTCAAAACCTATGAATTTTCGATAAATGTCGGTTTTTATTTCAAAAGTAACAATTTAAATTTTTAGAAAATTATTTAGATAAAATGAGTATCATTTTTGGAATCATTATGTAAAAATTATCCAATAGTTAATTTTTCATAATTTTCTGAGAGTCGAATTTTTGGGTGAAAATAAAATATTGTTTAAATATATAATGTGTTTTATGACATCATATTGGCCTAATAGTGATGTAATAAAATACTATAAATTGGATGTTCAGCCAATATATGTTTTACCTTTACAATAATGTGATTTTAGGTTTGTTTGATTTATTTTTCAAATCCTTAGTGGACCCTCCAAGACTTATAAAACATTTTAACATTTTAAAATTATTTCCTTGAGAGTGTGACTCACCTCTACATAAGCTAGCCTAATATTTTAAGAAGTTTGGCCATTGGCCTTATAAAATAATATTTTCCATTCCTATTTGGAAAAAACTAAGGGAAAATCCCATTTTTTGTTTTTTATTTTAAATATTTATTTATATAGATTCCAATACCTAATTTTGTGAAATATTAAAAAATTCACCTCTCTTTTCCTTTATAAACCCACCCAAGATCCCACTTGTCTTCACTCAAAACCCTTGGATCATGTCCCTAATCTTCCCTCATCTCTCTATAATCCTAAAAAGGTTCACCAAGCTCCCAATAATAATATATCAAGCCTCTCCCAATCCATTGGGATCACAATGCCAAGTAAGTGATTTATTCCCTTCTAATTTTGGTCCAAATTTCTTTATATTTTTATACCATTTTTATCAATTAAAAATGTTGGGGTATGATTTAAAACCTCCCCCATACTTCCCTAATTATGTTTTAATGATTATAGTCCCCTTTCCCTTTCATTAATTCCTCCCATTTAGACCCATTACAATGCCTAAATTCCGTAAGGGATTTCTCTCTCCTCATTAACATTCAAGAAATTATTTTGTATTATGAATCTAAATTCCATTACATATGTGGGGAAATGTATCTATATGACCCCATTACTGTCCATTTAATGTAAATATGATGAGACTCCTCCTTCTCTATCATCAACCATTTTAATTAATTCTTATGTCACATTGTTATGCTTCTGAAATTGCACTGTGATTTTCCAAGCCAAAGTCATTATGTAGTGAATACCATGCCCATTTCACTATCAAGGGTACTCGCCTTTATGAATGTTTAATTATTTATTATATATTTTAATGTATGAATTACACATTCCTTTATCATGTAATAAATGATGATGTTTAATGAATCCAGGTTATATGATCCATGTGGCACACTTATGCATGAAATGAAATGATTAAGAAGGGTGCACTATGATAGCACTCCAATGACTTGGGTAAAGATCAATATCATGATACATCAAGTGAAATGATTGTTTAGTCATGCTAATTCAAGTTAAATGAGGTTTTACTCATGCTCCATGTGCAATGAGCCATGGATAATTCAAATATCATGTTAATTGTTGTTGCCACATTTCCATGTTATGATAATCATGTTATATCATGTCTTTATGTTCATGTTTCTCTTGTGCTACATTGATATGCCAATTTTCTAACATGCACTATATTATTCATGTTACTACTTATTTACTCCATTACTCAGCTTTATAGATCACCCTTTTCTTATGCATGTCCTATGGTTATCCCATGCAATGCTAAGTATGAAAGAATGTTGTGGTCATGTAAAAGAAGATTTCAATAAAGATGTTGTGTTTTATGTTATAAGTTGTTATGTAAGGTTCCTAATCCCAAAATATGCCAGAACTCTCAATCTTCTATGTTTTATCAAGTGAAAATTTTATGTAATAAATTATGTTTAAGTGTGAAATAAATAGAAGGGTTGTTATAAGGGGTCTCTCTCATTTACCTATCTTGGAGTCCCCGTATTTTGGGGAAATCCTCAAGCCTCTCTTTTAACTGATCTTTTGAGCCAAATACTAAGAACCCTTTCATCTAGGAAGGGAATTTATTTATCAATAGTAGGAAGATTTTTCCTTGTGAATCATATTGTGGTCTCAATGATGTTCTATTAAATTATGGTCTATTCTTGGATTGCTTCTATGATTAAAAACATCAACTCGATGATAAGAAAATTTGTCTGGAGCAGGAGTATCTTGGAAAGGAAATTCATTATAGCCCCTTATAAAAAGTTCCTCTTGCCCAATTTTTTTTAATGGTATAAGCATAAAAAATATGGATTTTTCTAATTAGGCCCTCCTTGCTGAGTTTCTGTGGATGTTGATCAGTAATCATTCATAGTCACTTGGGTTCTTGAGATCTAGATTTATTATAAATATACTTGAAAGAAATATGAGTTACATAGAGTCCTCCATTTTTCCTGGTCTAAAGAAAGTCGTTAAAAAAATTCACAATCATTCTCATTGGATTTCTAATAAAAAATTCAACTTGAGATTATATCATGATAATTTGATGGGGTCCCCATTTATTGAGCAAGTTAATTCCCATGAATAGAAGATTAACCGAATCATTCCAATCAAGGAACTGATGGATAAAATGGAAACTATGCCAGATGATATTTCTATAGTGATCTCCAGTTATGATTTCTTGAATCAAGATGATGTGATAATCTGGGATCCGAACCCTAATGGAATTTTGGACTCTAGGAACTTATATATGCATTTGGTAAATGGAAGTAGGAAATGGATTTGAAACTTCAACAAACAGAAGATTCTTCCATCAATAATCACACTACATTGGAGAATTTCTATCAACAAGGTACTAGTGTATACTAATCTATAGATTATTGGAATTTATTTATGCTCAAGATTTTTTCTATGTCACCAACATAGGGATTATGTTAACCTTCTGTTTTGTTTTCTGCACCATCGCATCCTTCCTATGGAAAACCATGTTTGAAATCCTCAAAATTTGTCCCCTGAACACTTCCTCCCTATAAGATTTGTTGTGTGATATACTCGACCTGTAGTTCTATACATAGATCACATTGTTCTTTTGGAATTTCTCTGCCAAGTTTCTTTATATCATTTGGAGGGGTCAGAATAAGGCGATTCAGGAATAGAAAAAAATTTGATGTCAAGATTTCTTATATTGATCTCATGGATGCTACTCAAATTGTAAATATATTTCACACTGCACATTGTATCAACACAGTGCAGGATCACTGTGTTCTAAAAAGACTAAAAATGCAATGGAATTTTCCCAAGACACATAGTAAACTTAAAGTTATTTGGTCTCCTCCCTTCTATGTCTGGAAAAATGTAATATTGATGGGGAATCAAGGGGAAATCAAGGACCTACTGGATATGGATTCATTTTTAGAGACCACAATGGTGGTGTGTTGGAAGCCCTTCATGGCCCCTGTGATCATGCTAATTCCCTTAAATCTGAAATGATTTGATTAATACCCGTTATTTAATTTTCACAACTATGGAATTGGAACAATATATTGTTTGAGTGAGACTCTACCACCAATGTCCAAATAGATTGGATGAGAGTCGTTCATCTTTCATGGAAGATAATAACAGGGTGGGTGAACTATCTGGATATGATCTCCTCCATGAATTTCATTATCATGCACACCATTCATGAAGTTAATTACCTCGTGGATGGTCTTTCCAATAGAGGAGTGAATGATAGAGTATTTCATCACTCTATCTCTATTACTAGTGAAATTATTTACATCTTTCATTTAGAAATATGTAAAATAACCTCTTTCATATTCTTTTAATGATTTTATTCTATTATCAATGATCTTATGTGCTCACTTTTCTCAAAAACCCTAAATAATATAATGATCTAGATTACATAAATTAAATGTGTAAGAGTGATTCACATGTAAGTTATGAGTTCTTATGGTACTATATACATGTTTTTTATTCTTGATTGTTATTAGCTTCTATAAAATGATTTCTTTTTATTTTTTATTGTTATGATCACTTATCATAATTTTCTAATTAATTATATATGTTAATGAACTAGTTTCATAGAAATATAAAATTATGATGATGTTTTTTATGATTTTGGTTCATAACTAATATGAAAGTATAATTAAAAGATATGTTTATGGTTCTTTATTGTTATGTTTATTATTTTTGGATATTGTTTTTTATTTTATTTCTTATTATGGTTTTAGTGGTCTTGGTTGTGGTTTTTGGTGATTGGTACTGGAGTGGTGGTATGATGTGGTTATGGTGGTGAAGGTTTTATTGATCATTTATGCTTATAATTATGGTATTGGTAGGTTTGGTAAATACAGTAAAGGGATGGTTTCAAGGTTATTGGGGTTGGGATTGAAAGGTTGTGGTGTGTTTTAGTTTGTAGAAGTGCGGAAATTGTTATAGTGTTGATGAAAGGTTGTGTTTGTTTATGTCATAGTTTCTCGATAACGTGGAATATGGTTGTGTTTTAGTAATTGATAACTATTAAAGGGATAGAAATTTATGAGTAGTGGGTTAATTTAGAATTAATATGTAAGGTATGAATGGAATGAAACATAAAATAGCTATATTAAATGAGGTAAATTAAATTGTAGCTCTATGAGAGTAAAAAGTTGTTAAATGAATGTAATGTGTTTGGTAAATTGTAAATCTGGAATTTTATAATGTTGTGATCAAATAGGAAGTTGATAAAGTTTTGTGTGGATATTTTTTGGCTAGGTATGGTTTTTTAATAGTATGTAAATGTAAAATGGTGTAAGGTAGTTGAGATGGTGGGGTTAAATAAAGTTATAGTAATAAATGAAAATCTATTTGTGATTTAACCCTCATATTGGGCTTGTGTGTATTATTATATCATTTTTATTTTTTGGTCATTTAATTTTCACCACCACCCAATTTAGGTGACTATATTGGAACATATATGAGGAAATATGTTTTAGGTTTCTTCTCTGGCATCCAAGTTCTAGAGAGAAATGATGGTTAACATCTCCCCATCCCCACTCTCCCTTCAGATATAGTATTTTATATGATACCTTCAGGTTTTAGTTATATATATATATATATATGTGTGTGGGTTGTAATAGATTGAGGTTATATTATATATTTTTTGGTTGATCTGGCATTTCGGTTGTGATTTGGATACATGGTGGGGTACATGCATGGAAGGAGGAGGGAACAAGGTCGATGTACTTCAAGTTCACATTACAATACAATGAGGATGATGTGGTTTTGTGGTTTTTATCTGGTATAAGTTGGTTTATATCTACTTATAGATAGGATTTTGTATAAGAAAATTTATATATATTGATATAAGAGGGATTAAAGCAGGGTACATAATTTTTTGGGGAATTAGAGAGGCCAAATCGGTGGGGAAGTGGTTGCGGGTAACCTTATTGATATATATATATATATATATATATCTATTCATTTGATATTATGTTACAATACATGGAAGAATTACTGGGAGATTTTTCTTTAGTGAGAATGTATGTAATTTTACATAAAATAGCTTATTAATTAATTATTTTATTTATTCAATTAGACATTAGTATGCTTATTATACATTTTCACGAATGGTTTTGGGGATCATCATATTAAGTATATGTTCATGATCACCCCTTTATATTATATATATATAGGTTTTTTATATTTTCAAGAGATGTTTAATAACTATATGGGAAATTACTAGCTCTTTCAGTTCATGGTTGGTGTTTATGAGTCGTTGTTGTAGGAGTTTATTTTTTTATTTTGGATTTTATTTTGATGTACGAAACTATATGAATTTTGGTATATAGGTTTTATTTATATGGTGTTACTTAGTGATTTTTTTATTCTTAATATTATATGGTTATTAAAAAATGTCTCCTATATGTTGGATTTTATACCCTCTATGCTTATCTCCAACCCATAGCCTCTTCAGCCTAGCCTTGGGGGTCACTCTCATATTCACTGCCAAATAAAGAGGGGTGCTAGTGGGTTTGGGTCATGATAGTGGTACATGTCCTAGGTTCATAACTATATACCCAAGGCATTTTACATTAAGTTTAATTAATCAAAGTTTCAATGTAAACCAAATTCTAAACATTAATACAACCATTTTAACAACATTTATAATTTATCAAATAGGTAATTCCATGTAAAAGAACATTATAATTTATAGAGATCAAGAGTATAAAGAGTATTTCATATAGTGATCCTGATCATTTAATGTTATCAAATGTCACTTAAAATATTTAAAACATGAGAATATTTTATAATAAACCATTTTCAAACCATTATACTTAATAAGTAAATAGTACATGAAAAATATCCAATTAATTCCATGAAAAATAGGCTGGGAATTATCAAAAAATACGAGTGGGTATCAAAATAACCAAAATTTCCTTATGATTTTAGGTATACTAGTAAAATATCTACTCAACACACCATAAGAGGGGGTATGTTATGGTGTGAATTTAATTTTAATTTTTTTGATATTTACCTCATGTTTATAAGAAAATAAAAAATATGTTAGTCTTAACATGCCTTCAATATATCAAAATGCAAGAAAATAATGGTAAAGACACTAGGTTTTTACTTAGTTCACAGCTAAGGCATAATACAAGGGGCATACTTTGATGGTGTCTTGACGTAATAAGAGTTATTAATTATCACTCTAGTTATTGAAAATATTTAGGAAAGGTTCGATGTTGATCCTAATGTCACATCCTCTTTCATACTATTTTTACAGTGATTCACTCAAAGATTATAAACAGAGTTGTAACATGCAAGTCTCTAACAGTAATTATTTATAAACATAATTGGAATAAAAAATCTAGTGATGATGCCTTATTTATCCTTCAATTCCTTATATGACAATAGATCTTCAATATAATAACTATTCAGTAGTCTTCTCCTTCACTCATTTAACTAGTTGGAGTAGAAATAATTTTTGTTCTTCTTATCTTTTTTAAGATAACATAATATTCACCCAAAATATATTCATATTTTTAATATTGATGTTCTATGAAATCAGTACTAAGAATTTATCCTTAAAAATTCCTCATCTGAATCTCATGAATTAATTCAATAATTCATGACTCTTTTATTTCTCAATAACTACACATTATTCCCAAACTATCTTCAATATGATCTACCTTTTATATCATGTTCTTCAATACTCTAAAAAAATTGACAATATTATATAACCATTTTTTAATGAATTATCAGTAATATATTATGATTTATAATGCACATTATAATCCAAGTGTATTATTGATGCGAAGGATTTTGTGGGCCTTATAGTCAAAAAAATTAAAAATCATGGAATGATGCCTAGTGGAAGAACAGGTTTGTCCCAAGTTGAATGGAAACCTCACTCATGAATTATCCTATTAATATTTAAATTTCAAATAAATGGGTACAAAGGATGAGAAACAATGTGTTCATGAGAGGTTTTGCAAGATAAGTGAAACAAAAGAAGACTATACATGGAAGAACTCAAATAATTCTCCCTACCACTCTATCACACAATATCATAAAATAAATTCACTCCCCTATTCAATATCAATAATAAATTCAATATCTTTAACAAAACATTGTCTCTCGCGTGTTTGTCTAGGCAGTGTAAACAACAATCAATAAAGAACTAATTTCACCTACCCCTATGGATTAATAATACTCAATCACTCCTAGACTAATCCTCACACCCCACCACCATGGGATAAAATGAGAGAAATAAATGTGGGAGGATGTGAAAATAAGATTTAATGATGAGACAAAGATAAAATGTGAAGTTTTAGTGATGATCATAAATTATTCTTGTGCAGACACTTTTCTCTCCTAAAAATTAGCATTAGTGAGATGAAAATTGAAATTCATTGAAATTCATGAGTATATGTATTACATAATCTTATTATTCCATCTCTTTGGTTTCAGTGTAGTGAGTGAAAGTTATTTTTCTTCCTCAAATGGATTCCACATGTACAACATGATGGTCATGATTGTTAAAGTCGGGATCCTATTGGATCTTCTAGGTGATCATCATTCATCCCATGATCACTATATTCTTCTTCGAGTTAATGATCACCACATGGATTATCTTTTAGACCTCTCCTCAATTTGGTCACACCAAAGAATGAAATTTTGTTTTGATTTTAGGTCGATCATGAAATTTTTGATAAATTCAATATTAATCTTCCATGCAGCATGAGAATGAATTTTATTCAACCTTTTCTCTATATAATTAACCCACACATAGTAGCACTATTTATGAGGATAATTTATCATATATTTGGAACGCACCAGTTCCTTTATATAGAAATCATGTTACCTTGATGCAGAAAAGGGGTTGCAAGGATACATTTATATAGATCATGGAATGAGCCTGTTACCTTGACACAATGTGGTTTGATTGAGAATTACTTTTATAAATCTTTTTTACTACCCTTTAAATGATCTCATTATCATGGGGGTACCATAATACAGAACCTCAAAATGTAGGTCTTACCCTTACCTATCTCTTTAGAAGTGTGGGCAACCTTTTATAGCTTTCACTTTACCCTCATGTAGATTAGTTGTGTTTGATTATAAATTTACAAAGATATTGAACTTTTTTAATGACCTTGACACAACATTGGATTGTTGGATAATTTTGGCATGTCTCTTCTTATTTGTGGTTTAACTTTACATTGTGGAAACCACCTTGATGTGGTTATAATTCCTTTATGTGAGCTTAAATATAGTCATAGGGATGCCTTTATTCCATGGAAATGAGGAGACTCATGCTAAAGTCATATGATGATACTCATCCAAATTCATATGATCTAGTTGAGATAAATTCATATGATGATTCTTAAATTCGGATGCTCGATTAAAGTCATAGGATCCTACCTTTTTCATTTTGAGAGCTATAAGATTGAAAATAGAGAGGTGTAGTCTTTGTCCAAAATATAACATAATTATTTAAACAATGAAAATAGGAATTTAAAATCAATGAATAATTACATTACAAAATTCAAATATCAATGTATAGAGTGTTCATTAAATTCAAAAAAAATAATAAAATAACGAGAAATAAAGTTTTTATCCATCTATAATTTTAATTATATTTTATAAAAAGAAACAAAAATTAATTAATTACCATGTTTTTATCTATATTTGGGGTTAATTATTATTAAAAAAATACTAATCAATTGGGGAATATTGGCTCTAATAAATACCCCACAACTAAACTATTTCACTCCTAAGAAATACAAAGAAATTAACTTTTTTTAAAACTAACTTTCCTAGTTTTGAATATATACACCAGAAATGATTGAATAAAAAAATTTCAGGAAATTTTGATGCCTCATATATGATTTAATCAAACTATTACACTTTAATCCAAGATAAAGTTATAGTTCCAAGAGTTAAAGAGTTTATATTTTAGTGAAGTTAAAATTTAAATAAGGGGAACTTTCAAAAATCAATCTCCACTAATTTACATATACCAAATATACACTATCCACTTATTTGATACAAATATAATGATATTATTATAAGTCAATTTTTCCCTGATTCATTTGGTTTAAATATTCCTCCCACATTAATTAATTTATTTTTTATAATTATCCACTTTCTTGAATTTTTCGTAAACATGTTTTGTGTAAAGCACGTATTAAAAGAATAATGGAATTTATTACTCACACACGTAGTGGATAAATATTTTAGAAATTAATTATGGGATCCTAATTACCCATTTTAATTAAATTTAAAATTAATAATATGACTATATTTTGAGTTGGATCCCTATGTTTTTCTTTTACATATATGCCAAATTACCTAGGTTAAAGTTCAAAAATATAGTTTCTTCATGTTATGATTCCAATTACACTTCAACATTTTCAATCACACTCCTTTTCCTAGCTCGACAAAATAATTTCAATGAACATATTATAAAAAATCACTTAGTATTCATGTAAACCTTGTATTTTTAGAATTAATGAAACCCTTATAATTGTAATTAAATCTTCAACTTGGGAGTACAATGATGAAATATCAATTTTCCTAACATGAAAACACACTAAAATGATAAAATCAAAAAGAAATATAAAAAGAATAATTTTATTTACAAATTCTAAGAACATATCCTAAAAATATTATAAACTAACTCTAAATAGTATTTAATCACATCTCCCATACATTTCCATCACTGATCACTTAAATCCAATCCAAATACAAAAATAATTACTATGAATAAACAATTTTGGGTAGATAAAAAACACCTAGTTTTATTGTTCCATTAGTTTGTAGTTAAGAACCAACTTAGTTCCTTGTAAATAGTTTTTAGGTAGCCTCATAGGTGATATGTAATTAGGGAAAACAATATAAAATAGAAAATAATTAAGAAATTTTATTGTAAACAAAAGAAAATGAAAAAAAAAAGAAAATAGGGAAAGAGTCTTAGGTTATCTTTTTCCATAGGGGAGGTATTTTGGCTTTCCACAGTTGACAATTCCTATGATTATCCGCAATCAACCAATAGATTTAATTTTGGGATGAAAATAACTACAACCTCTTCCTTTCAAATTAATTCAACTTCATTTCCATTTGTATTTCCCCTTTTAGAGAGTGCTTTATACCAACTCTCTGATCAATATAGTGTATCCTAAAAAGTGTGAGTAGAAGTATGATATATGGGTCCTATTAATCCATGGATCTTATGTATTCCTTTTACTATGGATAATACAATGATTTTGTTTGTACATGTTCAACCAAGGGAGGCTAATTAAATAATTAAAACTGAATAAAATTAAAATAATTTGATTTTAGGTTAAAATTATCTCACTCACATGTAGTAGTCAGTAATTCTGTTTCTTCATGAGAAACCACTAGAAACTCTACCTCCAATATTTCTGCCTCTATATATTCTTCTAATTTTTATTTGGGGTCTACTTCATAAGAATAATCCACAAGTTATTCTACTTTTATCTCCACCGCCACTTTATCAACCTTTCCTAAGGAATATTCTTCATATTTGTTTATCTGATTATCAAAAAAACATCATATATCACATTTCCTACTTTTAGGGTATCAGTTTATTCAATTTACATATCTAGTTTCTCTTTAAAGGTGTATTCTTATTTTTCTTCATCAGTTCCATCCACCTTAATTTTGGAATAATCTAAAAAGTCCTCTAGGTCCTATGAAGGTGAGTCTAGTTCTAAAAGTATAAAATAAAGGAAGTTATACTGAAATTAGGATTCTATAAAATCAACTAATGAACTAACAATATGACCATCTCCCTCTATTAAATCATATTTAAGATTTTTTTCCATGCACAAGGCTCCTATGAAGTCATTTAAAATGCCTAAAGGATGGTTTTCATCAAGTATATCCTCCAAAAAATCCAATCAACTTGACTTCCTCGTTTTCCAAGATGAGAATCAATTGAAATGAATATATACAATTAAAACCTAATAGATTGATGGATACTTCATTTTTTATAATATTAGAATTAAATTAGTCTGGTTAAATGGTATCCCCCTATTCATTTTTACTATATAGTCTATCCTATATGTGAAATTCTTCTTTGAATTATTCTTGTGTAGATGGAAGAAATATTTCAAATTCAAACTTTTCATTAAATTTAGCTCATCCATTCCATATTTGTCTTCATCATCTAGGGATTTCAAGAATCCTTCTGATACTTCAATTTCAATATAAGGGGGATCAGATAATGGTTGAGTTTTAGAAAAAATAAATAAATAAAAATTTACTACAAATGAGTCTCCCTCAATGATATCGGCCTTTAATTCCTATTCAAAGTTTATATCCACTATGAAAATATTATTTATAGTATATATTGGTGGGTTCTCTTCTTAAATATTATCTTCTACTATCTCTAATAAGATAATGAGATATTCTAGTTTTGGATCATTCTCTTATACTTAGCTTTTGGTCTTCTTATTGATCAATTAGAAGTTGAAGTTTGTATGTGACTTGATTTAGAATATTCTTATATTCATCCATGTTAAGTGGTTTTTTATCTTTTTCTTCCTGAACTTGGTGGTGGAAGTGTTAGACATAATGGATGTTATTAAGCAGATGGTTAACCATGGCTTCAATCTCATCATCTTCTTCAAAGTAGGAATTGGAATTGTAATCCATTATGAAATTAATGGACTAGAATTTTTTATCAACCCAGATATGAAAGTAAAATATAATAGAAAAGTTGATGAAAAAATAAGAGGAAAATCAATGCACAGGATGTGAAAAACATGAAATGAGGTACCGATGCTCCCCTACAATAGTTCCAGTGATATAAAGGTTATCTTGGGACTTGCATTAAATTTTATTTTTAAAAATAATATATTATAACCTAGCAGCTAACAAGGGTATTTATGAGAGGAATGTAAGCCTCACTCATGATCCTCACACTAATATTATCCTATTACTATTTACATTTAAAAAAAGGGAGAAGGGTGAGAAATTGTGAGTGCATGAGAGGTATGCAATATAAGTAAAAAATATCAACACTATCCATAAAATACCTTGGATAATTATCTCTTTCACTACATCATAATGTTTTATAAAATAAATTCCCTCCCCTACTAAATCTAAATAAGCAATATAAAATCTTGATCTACTCAATCTCCCTCAACTGTTCGACTAGAAAATGAAAACAATAATAACTATTACACTACATTAACCTACCCATATTTATTAAGAATACTCAATCACTCCTTGAATAATCCTCACTTCTCTCCACCATATGATAAAATGACATAAAATCTATGTGGGAGCATGTGAAAACCATATTAAGAGAAGTGAAAGTGATGAAATGTACATTTAAAATAATAATCAACTATTATTCTTATATAGGATCTCACCTCTAATGAAAATTATCATAGGTGAAATGAAAATTGAAATTAATTGAAATTAAAGAGTAGTTAAGGGGTAATTTCTCATCATCCAGGACACAATGGCCTATAGTACTATTACTAGAACAATATAATAAAATAGTAATGAAAAAATCTAATCATAGAAAAGATGAATTCTACATTCATAAACATTTAAAAATAGATAAGTGGAATAAATTTATAGTCATCATCGATTATTTTCATTCCTTCCCCCTGGTTTTAGTGCAGTGAGTGTATGTTATTTCTCCTTGGATGGATTCCACGTGTACATATCAATGGCCATGATTAGTGAATCTAATCTCCTCTTGAATCTTTCATCTTCACGACATTCCTTCCATGATCTCAATATTTTTCTTCAACTTTATGATCTCCTTGTATATAATCTATTATAGAACTCCTCAATTTGGATAAACTATAGAATGAAATGTTATTTTGATTTTAGTTACTCAACCTTTTAAAAAATTCAATCTCAATCTTCTACATAGTATGATAATGAACTTTAGGCGGCATTTTCTTTATATAATTGACGTTGTATAGAATCATTGATCAGAAGGATACCTTTTCGTAGCTCTAGAATGTGATGGATACCTTTATGTAGCTAGATTAATACGATGAAATATCTTAGGGGTGAGGAAGCCATTATGTATCTAGTGTAATGTTCCTATTACCTTGACACAGTATAGTTTTATTGGTAAATACCATTATACAATGTGTTGGCTACACTTACGTAGCTCTCAAAACCGTGGGGGTACCTTGACATAATAGTTGAAGCAATGTGTTCTTCCCTTATGTAGGTCTTTAAAATCATGGACTGCATCAATGAATCTTACAAATTACCCACATATGTATTCCTTATACCTATATGTACCTTTATCTAACTGATAAACTTTGGTAATAACCTTAAGGAAATGATATAGCACTAGATCACCATTACGTGGCTCTTATTCTCCATGGGTTGCCTTTATTTCATGGAAATCATATGATAACCCATATATTTTATACACATTATTTCATTATTTATTACAAAAATACACACTTAATATAATCACAAAATATTGAGTGTCCATGTGACATTGGGTAATAGGATACACAACACAATAACATGAAACAATGATATAACAACATAATTTAAAAACTCCATAACATTCCATTAAAATCCATTAATATTATAATACTACATGACATAACATAGGGACATACATAAGAATGAAGTGAGTTATAAATCCCAGTAATGGAACACAAAAAGTATAACATGTTGAAAGTAATATAATTGAGTCAAGAGGCATATCAAGGTGGGATAAAAAGGGTGAGAATCATAAACATGAACATAAAAATATGATATAATATGTTAACAACAAGGAAATATAGTAATTTTTAAATAATATAAACCATGGAATCATAATAATAAGTCAAGGGTAACTATGAAGACATCATAATATAGTGTGCACTGGATAACCTCCCATACATCATACATGGTATATCATGAGATAAAAACATTAACTAATGCATTGGAGGGATATTTAATTTAAGTCTCATACATAACACACATATCATGTACATGAATTTATATAATACAATATAAAAATGTATTTCATCACTTTCAATCCCATGATTTGCAATAAAAAGGTTGATCATGGAAAATCCTACAATAAATTTAGCAGCATAGCGGGTGTACAAAAACATTCCTGGAATAGGTTAATGAGAGTGAAATGTGGTCTATAATTACTTTGGAATCATAATTATAGTAAAGGTATGTGTAAAAACAAAATGCAACATGAATAATTATAAATATAAAAGTCTTAATAAAAAAAATACTTCAATAAATTGAAGGGGAATATAATCAATTACCTTGATAGGGAACATATAAAAACTTGAGAGGATATTCTTAAGAGTTGGGAACACATTAGGAGGTATTTATAGTGGGATATTAACTTCATAAATTGAAGAGGAATGGGAGGTTGGGTGGTTATTTATATAAAAATAAATGGGATTTCTTTATTAATTTTTAAACATAGGTATTGGACTCAATATAACAAAATATTAAAAACCACAAACCTCACATTGGTTTTTCCCACTATTTTTACCAAGGTGGAGTGATTTTTAAAATTTCATAATTCCAAGAACCAAACATATTAAAATAATACCATTGGTGATGTGGAAGTGAGTCATGTTTATAAATAATTTATTTTAAAACCTTAAAATATAATATAGCATTTTGGGGATTCATTAATAGGTTATAAAATTAATCATAGAACATTAAAAAAGCATCATTTTGAATGGGAAATAAATATATGGTTCTGGATGGATTTTATAGAATTTATTACATCACTTTTAGGCTATTATGATGTTATAATATAGTCCATATATTTCGACAATATATTTAGACTATATATTTAGATCATATTTAATTTTTTCCCAAAACATTGATTATGTTATAAAATTAAGAAAAAATCACCATTGGATAAATTTGACACGATGGTTTCAAAAACAATATTTATTTTACCAAAATAATTTTTTAAATAGGATAATTTTAACTTTAAAATAAAAATACTTATTTATTAAATAAAACTGAATATTACGACACTAACTACTTTCTAAATCTTATAAAACTTTTACTAGATTTAATTAAATTATATTATCATTTTTATTTAAATTAATATTATTTAATAATAATTTTTTATTAAAAAAACATTTATTAAAAAAATCATGAATTTATCAAACAATTTGTCTTAATGGAAACTATATTGTTTCCAAAAATATGATTTTTTTCCTCATATGAAAATAATTTTTTTATCAAACTCGTTATATAATTTTTTATAAAGTCATAGTAAAAATGGATAAATATATACATTATTTTGTTTTAAAATAAAATATAAAAATTCATACAACTAGGGTCTAGATGCATGAACCCTTATTAAACCATCATATTCCCTATGGGTAATATGTTTTACAATGGTATTTTCTTTGTATAGTTCAATTAACATGGTATAGGTCATGATCTTGAGAAGATTAAAATTCTCCCACAAACTATTTTATTGGGCATTAGTTTTTTAATCTTAGCTTAGAATTTTTCAAGGGAAAATATTAGTGATTATATATCCCTCAAAAGCTATGATAAAAAGGATTCGTAAGGTATGATCCTACTGGTCGATATCATTGATTATTTTTTCTATATCAATTATACTTCATCATAACCCGTAATATATACTAATCAATAAAATAGTTGTAAAAAGGAAATAATATCAATGTCTAGGATGACTAATGGTCTCTTAATTCGATAAGATATAATTTATAATGATCCTAAATATCCAAAGTTGTGTATGTGTTTTTTATAACTACATTTCTCAAAAAGGAATTTATTCATTAAAAGGTGAAATACATTTATAAAAGTTCAGGTCATTACATTATTACCCTATTTAGATAATTATCCCTTGGAATTTTATTTCATGCACTATAATAGATGAGGGTAATTATATTTCATATCTTTGTCTTGTTCCCATGTTACATCCTAAAACTTGTGGTTCCTCTAAAATACTTTGACTTGGTGAGTTTTCTTGTTTCGTAGAACTTTGAGCTTACAATATAAGATATTCACCATCTTCTCCTCAAATGAAATGTCATTTTATAAAGGTATCACCTCTGGATTCAGTACATTTGAGGGTTCTAGTATGTACTTCCTCAATTGAGATATGTTGAACACATCATATATTGGTATAGGTATGCTAGTAATGATAGTCAATAGTCCATAGATCCTGATGATATCAAGGATCTCAATGGGGTTGATATATATTGGAATAAAATTTCCCTAATTCCAAAACCTTATGACTTTATTCCATGATATTATATGAAGGAACACTTTATATCTGACCTCAAACTCTACATCCAATTGAGGATTGTATGCATAGCTTTTCAATCAACTTTTTGCGGATTTCATATGAAATTAAAAGGTTTGAACCTTATTTGTCATTTCATTGATAAGATCAAATCCCATAATCTCCCAATCTATAATTGTTTACCAACATGTTAGATTTTAACACTTCTTCCCATACATAGCCTCATATAGTTCCAATTTAATGATAGAAGGGAAATTATTGTTATATGATAACTCTGCTACGGGGGGTTTTTTATTCCAATATACTTTTAAATTCATTGAAAGTGATCTCAAAATATCCTCTAGAGTTTGAATGGTTCTCAAATACTGACCATAAAAATGAGGGAAACAATCAGTATTAAAATTCTGCTCTGTATCCAATGCTTACTGAAGGCTTCTCCAAAACATAGAGGTAAACCTCGGATCTTTATCAGATACAATGGAGAGTGGAACACCATGTTATCTTAAAACATCCCTTATGTATATCTTAGAGATTTTTTCTAGAGATAAATATTCCTTGATATAAATGAAATGTGATAACTTTATAAGGTGGTCAACTAGCACCCAGATGGCATTATTGCCTTTCAATGTCCTGGGGATTCCTATGACAAAACTCATGGTAATTTTTTACCATTTCGATATTAGTATGGGAATTGTTTTCATCAGAACCATTGATTTATATCCTTTATCCTTGACCTATAGTCATGCCAAGCATCGGGATATAAATTATATAATCTCCCTCTTCATTTTATCCAACTATAAGTTCTTCTTCAGATATATATACATCCTAGTTTTTGTGAATGAATATAGAAGGATAAACTATACACATCATCCATAATTTCCATCTTTAATTGTAGTTCTAATTAGGCACATATTCGGGTTCAAAACCTTATAACTCAGTCATTATCGAAGATAAAATCTAGAATATTCACTACCACTCCTTGTAGATCATGATATTCTTTTTCGGCCTCCTTAATCCTCTCATGAATGGATGGTTGAGAAATTATTTGAAAAATGTAGGATATATTTTTGTTTATGATTCCTGTGTCTATACTTTAAATGTCCAAGAATATTGGATCCCTTTAAATTCCCATCATGGATATGGATGTGGGAGACTTTCTACTTAGTGCATCTATCACTTTGTTCACTTTATTTTAATGGTAATTGATTGAAAAATCATAATACATCCTTAGCACTAACCACCTTCATTGGAACATGTTGAGGTCATTTTTTGTGAATATATACTCCAGGATTTTGTCTTCCATAAATATTTCACACTTATCCACATAGAGATAATGTGTCCGAATATTCAATTTGACGATCACTATGACCAATATTAGATCATGCATTGGGTGATTCTTGTTGTAGATATTTTATTAGAAAAAAGGCATAGGATATCACCATATCATCCTGCATGAGTACACAACCTAATCATTTTCTGGACACATCACTACATATCAAAAATATTTTCCTAATGGTGGATAATTTGAGTATAGGTCGAGTTATTATCCACTTTTTTAACTCTTTGAATATCTCTTCACATTCATCAGTCCATAATAAATTCACTCCATTATGAGTTAACTAGGTTAGTGGACTTGAAAATAAAGATAATTTTGTCACAAATAAATGATGATAACTAGATAATCCAAGGAAACTATGGATCTCCATCACAAATATTGGTCTGATTCATCCTTAAATTGCATATATTTCTAAAAGATCTATAGATATCCCTTTCCAAGTGATTTCCCCAAGAAATTATTTCCTCCATCTAAAACTCACATATAATACTATTTGGTTATAAATTTTCCTTTCATATACTCTTTGGTACATCATTAAAATAGCCCTCATATTCCTACTATATTTTAGAGTAGATGGGAATGTCATCTATAAATACTACCAAACATTTATCAAGGTAGTCCTGAATGAATATATCTATTAAGTCCATGAAGATAGCTGGAGTATTATTGAATCCAAATGGAATCACTACGATCTTGTAGTGACCACACCTTTTAAGAAGATCATTCTTAGGGATATCCTCATTCATCACCTTTGCTTGATAATATCTGAACTAAAGATACAACTTATAAAAGTAATGGTATCCACATATCTAATCAAACAAGTCCTCAATCTATAGTATAGGATAATTTTTCTTTATCATTATCTTGTTAAACTCATGATAAAACAATTAAAAGGCACATTGATCCTTCCTTTTTCTGTATAAAAAAGACCAGTGCAGCTCACTGTGAAGCACATGGTCATATAAACCCTTTATCAATATTCTCTTATAGTTGATTCTGTATCTCTTCAAGTTCAAAAGTGGTAATTCTATTTGAAATCATGGATATTTTTAAATATCTATGTATAATTTCGACCAATAACTCTACCTCCCTTCTAGGAGGAAATCAAAAACATTTCTTCAAAAAAACACGTTATTGTATTCCCTCATAATGGTCAAGTATTCAAGGATGATCTTTTACATAGTATCTATATTTTGAGAAATATATTATTTCTCACAGGGCAACAAAATCCATTCTTGATATGATGATTCCAAAGGCGAATCATCCTCATCCTTTCACTTGTATAGAATCATAGGATGTTTTGTGATACAGAGGGTGATTTCTTTCTCTTAGTAATTTATGTTGTCTCTAAACATGGAAGGTCAATATATACCAAAAATTTCATCAAATTATACAAAAGGGAGTTGATACAGCAAAATTATGAGCATATTTTTAATCCAATAATGATGAATTGTTAATTTTTTTCAATGATAAAACCCATGTATTTAATTGTTTTATAAAAATAATCGGTGATTTGAATTTTAGAATTAAAATGGTCTAAATTGTGGAAAGTGCTTAATTCTGTATTTTTGACATATTTTTACATCAAGGGTAGTTTGGTCATTTCCTGAACAATATAATTCCAAATTGAGTGATTATTTTTTTCTAATCATTTTTTTATTTCCTTCATTTTTATATTCTAGACCAGGGCTGAATCGATCATCTAGAGGTTGTAAAAAAAATCAATGAAGTTAAAGATTTGTCTGGACGGACAACATGGACTCCACCACCATAACGAACATCCAAGTCATCCTACACACCTTCATATTAGTTTATTACACTTGGGGATGAAAGAGGAATAAAATAGGTATTCACACAATAAATTAAATGGAGGTTCGAATCCCTTAAGGCGGCCATTGAATGACATATATTTGAAGGAAGTTGTATGGATCCTTCGTCTAGAAACAGAAACCTATAATGAAAAATTCATAACTCGTACAAAAGGTGGACAAATGAGCCGAAATTTTGAGGGTGAACATACAAAATATTAATGAACAACCTGTATGAAGGGGTCCACATGTTATTCGGCCAATTAATGAGTCAACAATGCGACAACTTATGGGGGATAGAAATCTGCCTATAAAAGAAGAGGAGCATATACCTCTCAAATCATTCCAATCCTTCCCAACACCATCTGGGGCACCAAGTAGAGGGGGAAAAGGGCCATTGAGAATTTTATTTAGTTATTTTCCTTTTATTTTTACTTTTTTTCCTCATGTAATTCATTCATATTTTAATTAATGTTTTTTCAACTTATTTTCCACAATCTTTCTTTTCCCACATTAATCTAATTTCAATCTCTCTTCAATCATTCCATCATGATCTAAATGCACATCGCAATGGAAACTGACTAACGTTATTATTGGTCTAGAGGGAGGTTTCATGGTTTTCTTCGTTATTTAGCTTCAATTCTATATTTTTTAAATTTATTTGTGGTGGATGGAAGAGTATTGCACGGGTGTGGTGATCATCCACCACGGCACTATTTCCAAAAATCCATTGATTTCTGTTGATTTATTCTTTATTCATACCTTATATTAGGAAAACCATTCATACGCTATAGTTGGGGTTGTCATAATGGATGAAACTTCATATGGTAGAGCCGGGTCTTTTTGGGATAGTATTCTCATTTGAGGTGTTATCCTAGTTGACTATTGGAGGAGATGTGGTTTGGTGTGCTAGAGGCAATATAAAATCACACACTGTTTAAATCAAAGGAAAGTAATTCTTTAACAAGTTTCATAAAATGAATTATCAAAATGAATTTTAAAAATAAATAAATAATGAATGAACCCGTTTTATTTAACCCTAGGACCAAGACCTTTATTTCTAATTTTCATTTTGTCTGCATCTACAGTTAGATTTCAATTCTGCATTGAATTATTTTAATTTCACTATTATCAAAAACCCCCAAAACAACTATTTTCAATAAATATTAAAAACCACAAAAATATTAAGATTAGGGGAATTAGAAATTACATATTGAACCAACTGAGTCTCTCCTCAAGTGAGACGACCCTGGTCAGCCATTGTGCTATGTTAAGAATATAAATTTGCTTTTGGTACGCCCTACGATAGGTGTGTGTTAGGAGTATAACAAGGTTATATAGTAATTTAACCCCATTAATATGGATAGGAGAGAAGTCTTATACCTAAGATGTAATAAATTATCTATTTTTTGTTTTCACCTATAGTATTACTTTCATGTTTTGAGGTGGTGTTTGAATAGTTCTACTAAAATTTCATGATATGAAAGAATTCATAGAACCAGAAAAAATAGTATTTTTAGTATCCTTGTATGAATAACTATCATACCTATCATCCCTTCATTGTTAGGATCCACCTCCGAAGTTGTGACGGGGTAATCCCACCCTTTATCCCTCTTTCTTTGGAGGTTGTTTTCTTCATTTATCATCAACAATCCATTGATTAATTCATTGATTTTAATAGTTTTCATGTTCCTCAAATTTGAAATATTGGAAACAAATTGAGGGTTGGTTGAAGCCTTCCTTTCTTCCATCACATTAGACAATTTCTCCCATCAAAATTCACAATCTTGGTGGACTTCCTTCACACACCTAAATCATTTCATTTTCCCCTAAAGAAATTTTCTAGATGATTCTTCAAGAAAATTAAATAAGTGGGATGTTGTACATTCTTTCCACCTTGATATTTCTCCATCACTCTGCTAGAATTGAAATCCATTATCCACATCCTATCTCATTATCCATGATACCACTAAGATTCTCCAATCTCCATTTTGACTTTGAGATCATGCAGACAATTTCCACATTGTTTTCATATTCTTGAGTCTCTAAAGCCTTCTATATATTCTTCTTTATCCCACTAATTAAGTGTTCAACTTTACTTTATGGATCAATGATAGAGCTAGAGGCATATCTTATAAGTAATGGTAATTTTTTCTGCTATTTCATGATGGATTTGTTATCCTTTTGATTTTGGCCAACAAAAACCCCTACATTTTAAGTCAAAGAGTGAAAATCAAAAAATATTTTTCAGAATTCATTCCACTCCATCTCTTTAACCCCCTTTTATGGTGTCGTATTGTTGATCAACACCCTTCATTGATCATATTCTACCTCCATAGGATAAACAGTCATAATGAGATACTTTTTCTCAGAGAATTAAAACATAGAGAATATCATTTAAATTCACTTGATCTATTGTTAAGTGATTATGGTATCAGAATGTACAATGAAATTTAGAGGCCTTTGTGTCATAAAGGTCTCAATTTAAACTTGATCCTTCTAAGGGGGATGTGGGTTTTCCCCCAAATTCATTTTTTGGTTAAAACCATGAGTTACTTGATAAAGTTTTATTATAATGTTCTCAACTCTTACTCTCATAATGTTGGGCATCTCATTTAGGAATTCATCACATTACCCATCACATTATTTGTTGACTTGGTTCCTCTGATTTCCATCCATTGACTGAATTAAATGGAAAATTAGAGATGTTAACTTTAAAAATATTTTACTCAAAAAAGGGAAACAATGAACATTTAAGGGATAACTGATAAATGACATACATTACTTTACCTATGAATTTCTAGGATTCAATCTAAGTTATCCATTAAATATTTCCTACTATAAAATTTTATGTTCATTATTTATTCCCTTCATTATGGTTCGTAAGGATCTTGTGAATTTTTTAAATTTTATTAATTGGGATTTTCAATCTGGGTTCTCTGTAAACCATCTTTTTGATAAACCAAGTGAAGATAAAGTTAATTCCTAGGGTTTCCTTTTCGGGATTATTACCCATAGGTACAACTCTACTAGATCCACATCTACTTGTAGTATCATAATATATTTTTATTTCTTGGAAACCACTTACTCTATACTTTACCAAAATTTTGGAATATTCTCTTATGTTAATTCTTATATCTAAGGATTTTACTAATAAATTTTAATCTTAATCCTCAAAAATAACTAAACCTTCCTTTGATACCAATTATGAAAACACACATCTTTTATATACTTTATTTTATGATTTATTATATAAAGACGCACGTAATGAAATCCATAAAGATTGACAGGCCTTGTGTATTTGGTTAATTAGATTCACATCACAATAACATGAAATAGGGATACAACGACATTATTTAAAAACTCTACAGCATTCCCATAAAATTCATTGATCTTCTAATACTGCATCAGATAACTTGGGGACATTAAAAAGAAAGGTGTGTGCTATAAATCCTAGTAAGGGAATAAACAAATCATAACATGACGGAAGTAATAAATTTGAATCAATAGGCATATCAAGCTGACATAAAATGGGTGATATTCATAAACATGAACATATGAGCATGATATATTTTTTTTAACACCAAGTCAAAATTGGAATGTGGAATCAACATAAAACATGACATCATAATAATAAGTTAAGGAGGACCACCAAGACATCATAACATAGTGTCCTTTGTATAACCACCCATTAACCATGTATGGTATCTCATGAGATAAAAACATTACCCAATGCCTCATAGGGTTATATAATTCGGATCCCATCCATCATATTCTTATTAGGTATATGTATTTGTGTGGAACATAGATCATACAAAAAAATAATATATTTCATCACTTTTAATCTGATGATTAAGAAGTGTTGGTTACATACATAGAGGACCCAGATCAATTAAGGATAGTCAAATCTAGGTTAATACCCATGATTTGAAATGGGTATGGGTATATATAATAAAAAGTTTGGGAATGGAAAAATATAGAAAAATATTATTAGGATAATGGCCATACATAAAGTTTCATGGAATGGGTTAACGAGAGTGAAATATAGTATATAATTACTTGGGAATCATAAATACATTAAAGGGATGTAAAAAATACATTAAAATAAGAATAATTTGAAATCAAAAGGTTTTAGTATGAATAAAGTACTCAAATAATATAAAGAGGAAGAGAATCACTTATCATGATAGGGTTCTTCTAAAAGATGGTTGGATCTTCTTAAGACCTTGGGAACACCTTGGGAGGGATTTAGAGAAGGAATGGGAGAAGAAATTAGTGATAAATGTGTTTTTATTGAATATTAATGGGAGGTTGAGTGGTTATTTATAGTAAAAGAGAAGGGGATTCTTTATTAATTTCTAAACATATGTTTTGGACTCTATATGATAAAATAATCAAAACCAAAAACATTCTTATGGTTTTTTCCTACAACTAAAGAGGATTGGTTTACAATATTTTTTAAGGATAAGAACTGACCATGTTAAACTAATACCATTAATGATGTATAAGTGATTCATGTTCATAAATAATTAATTTTAAAACAATAAAATATAATATATGTTTTAGAGGATTCATTAAAGGATTATAATATTAAAAAATAACTTCAAAAACATCTTATTTTAAAAGGGATATATATATTTTTTTGTGGATTCATTTTATATCATTTATTACAAAACCTTTGGGATATTATGATGGTATAATACAGATTGTATATTTATACCATATTTAATTTTTACCCAAACATTAGATTATATTAGAAAATTATGGAAAATTATCCATTGGATAATTTTGACATTCTCATTTCAAGAATAATATTAATTTTACCAAAATAATATTTAAAATTTTTTAATTTTTTATTTTAAATAAAAATACTTATTTAATTAAAAATAATATTTTTTATGACACAAAATTTCAAACCAGTATAAAAATTGCATTGGTATTAATGAAATTATATTATAATTTATATTTAAAAAAAATATTATTTAATAATAAAAGTTCATGAATTTATTAAAAGGTTCGCCTTAATGGAAACTGTATATTTCCTAAAAAATCTTAGTATCAAAATATACTTTTTATCAAAAAAAATTGTAATCAATTATAAATTAATTATAAAATTGGATAAATATAATAATTATTCTATTTAAAAAGAATATATTCAAATTCATACTATTGGGGTCTTGATACAGAACCCCATATTACACCATCATGCTCCCTAAGGGTATGGTTTCTGATGGAGGTACTTTCTTAAGGTGGTTCGATGAAGATGGTTTGGTCCATGATCTCAATAAAATTAAACTTCTTCCATAAACAATCATTAGTTTTTGAATCTTGGCTTGGGATTAGTCAAGGGAAAATCATAGAGATTATACCACCCTCAAAAACTCTAATAAATGGTCTTTATAGGGTACAATCCTACTACTCTAATCCATCACTTCTTTCATTTGTGTCAATTTGACTTTATCAAAACCCTTAATATATACTAAACATAATGATCACTATACAGTGACCATATTTTCAAAGGTTATAATTCTAAATAGACTTTTAATTTTGACAAGATTTTATTTATAATATTCCAAAACAACTAATATAGTGAATGTATCTTATATAACTACATTTCTTACTAAATAATTTATTCATTTCAAAGGGAATTTAGTTTATAAAATTTCTGGTCATTAAATTATTCTCCCTTCTAAAATTTCACACTTGAAATTTTATTTCATATACTAAATAGATGAGGGTACTTTTTTTTATCACTTCTTTCAGTTCCCAATGTACTTCCTCAAACTTTTGGGCCCACTAAATTACTTTATCAAGGTGAGTTGTCTTATTTTTTATAACATTGCCTCTATGATAAAATATCTTCACCAGATTCTCCATATATGAAATATAATTCTTAAAGGGTATCTCTTCTATATTTAGTATATTTTAGGGATCTAGTATGTAATTATTCAAAAGGGATACATGGAACACATCATTTTATTGTAATAGTTAAGGTGGTAGCTCTTATTGATAGGCTACAACTCCAATGTGATCTAGTATCTAAAAGGGTTCTTTGTATCTTGGACCAAGCTTAATCTTATTCCCAAACCTCATAATTTTCTTCCATGATAATATACAAATAAATACCTTATCTCGAACCTCAAAGTTTAAGTCACATAAATAACTATCTTCAAAGGTTTTCTACTGGCATTGTGTGGATTTCATATGACATTGAATAGTTTGGAGCTTTTATGTCATCTCATTGATAGGATTATATCCCATAATCTTCCTCTCTCCAACTTCATCCCAACATGATAGAGTCTGACACCTCTTCTCATGTAGAGCCTCATAAGGTACCATTTGAATTATATAAAGGAGATTATTGTTATATGGGAACTCTATTAGGGGAAGTTATTAATAAAAATATATCTAGAAATCTATTGAACATAATATCGTTAAATACTCTAGAGTTTTAATGGTTCTATAAGACTAACCATCCATATAAGGGTGATAACTAGTACTAAAACTCATATCTATATCAAATTATTGATGAAGTATTCTCCACAACATTGAAATAAACCTCAGATCCCAATCAGATACAATGGTGAGTGGTATTTCATGTAGTCTAACCACTTCCCTTATGTATATCGTAGTGAGTTTTTCAAGATATAAATCTTCCATGATAATAATGAAATGCACTAACTTTGTAAGGTGCTTGAATTCCACCTATATGGTGTTATTTACTTTATATGTCTTGGGGATTCCTAAGATGAAATCCATGGTTATGTTTTATCATTCACATACTATCACAGGAAATAATGGTATCATACCCTTAAAAAGTTTTTGTTTATCCTCGACTTATTAGAATATCAAGCATTGAGATAAAAATTATATAATCTTCCTCTTTACGTTTTCCCACCATAAGTTTTTCTTTAGATATCTATTCATATTATTTATTTCTAGATGAATAGAAAAGGATGAGCTATCTGCATCATCCCTAACTTCCCTCTTTAGTTATGGTTTAAATGGGACTCATATTTGGGTTACAGTCCATATAACTGCATGTTTATAAAAGTTTAACTACAAAATATTCACTACCTTTCTCAGTAGATCCACATTATTTTTGTGGGCCTCTTTGACTCTCATAATAATGAATGGTTGAGAACTTATTTGAGTTGGGTATGATGAATTTCCTTTTATAATTCTCATGTCCATCCTCTGCATGTTCAATAATATTGGATCCCTTTCAATCATCATCAGGGATATGGTTGTGGGGTCCTTTATACTTAGAGAATCTACCACTTTGTTTACCTTCCCAATATGGTAATGGATTGAACCATAATGATCATTCATTACCCCTAACCACTTTCATTGGTATATATTGATCACCTTTTGTGAAAATATATACTTGATTATTTTTCGCTATATATCTATCACACTTCTCCCTATAGATATATTGTCACCAAATATTCAATATGAAAATAACTAAATCTAGTTCTAAATAATGTTTTGGGTAATTCTACTCAGGGATATTTAATTGGAAACAGGAATAGCCTATCACCTTTTTATATTGAATTAGTACACTGACCATACATTTTTTTGATGTGTCACTGTAGATCAAAAATCCTTCACCATTAGTGAGTAATGTGAGTATTGGTGTTTTGATTGGCCTCTTCTTTAACTATTTAAATCTCCCCTTGAATTCATCAGTCCACAAAAACATCACTCCCTTATGAGTTAGCTTGGTTAGGGCCTTGGTAATCCTGATAATTTTCTCACAAATCGAAGATAGTACCCAGATGATCCATGGAAACTATAGATATTTATCATAGATGTTGGCCTAGGGTATCCTTAAATTTCTTATGTTTTTTAAGGATCCACATATATCCCTTTATTGGTGATATAATTCCCTAGGAATTATACTTCATCCAACACTCTCATTTAATATAATTTGTATATAAATTTTCATTTCCCAAGGTCTTTATTATATAATTCAAATGATCCTCATGTTCCTCCACGATTTTGGAATAGATAATAATATCATATATAAATACTATCACAAATTTTTCAAGGTAATCCCTAATTTTTGTATTCATTTAGTCTATAAAGATAGTTGGAGCATTAGTGACTCCAAATGGAATCACTATAAACTCTTAGTGCATTTACATTGTACGAAAAGTAGTCTTTTGGATATACTCATTCTTCAACTTTTCTTGATAATATCCAAAACAAGTATCCACATTAGAGAAGTATTAGGATCCATAAATATATTTGAACAAGTCATCAATCCACAGTAGAGGATACTTGTTCTTAATCCTGATCTTTATAAGCTCATGACAATCAATATAGAGGTACATTAACCCATCATTTTTCTTGAAAAAAATGATCAGTGAACCCCAAGTGAAGCACTTGTCCAAATAAACCCTTTTACTAGATTCTCCTATAGTTTCATCTTCATCACTCCATTTTCAACAATGGTCATTCTATATGGAGTCTTGAATATTGGAAAAGATCATGGTATAATTTTTATCGAGAAATCAAACTCTTAGCTATGAGGAACACCATGAAATTATTTTAGACACACATCAATGTATTCTCTCACAATAGACATGTATTCAAGGATTATCCTTTCCATAGTCTCAATAATTTCAGTATGATATGTTTTCCCATAAGAAAATAATAACTATGGTTGATATGATGATTCCATTAGAGATTCATCCACCTCTTTTCCTTATATAGAATCTGAGTTCGATTCATGATATGTAGGGGGTTTTACTTATCTTAGGAATTTATATTGGATATATACCTAGAAATCCAATCCATACTCACAATTTCATCAAATTCCACTAAAGGGAGTATCACATGGTTTTCAGTGAAGTTAACCCTAAAAATATGGATAGTGGAGAAGTTATAAACTTGTGATGCAATTATTGAACCATTTTTCATTTTCACTAATATCTCCAGTTATATGTTTTGAGTTGGTGTTTGAATAGTTCTACTAAACTAGGTTGATATGAAATAATTCATAGAACTAGAATCATATAGTGAATTCTCTATCCTTAAATGAAAAACGAGATTAGTTTTCACCACTTCATTATTAGGATCCACCTATGTAGATTTGATGAAATAATATATCCCTTTCTCACTATGCCTTGAAGGTTGTTGTCATCAGTTATCATCAAAAAAATTCACTTAGATCATTTATTTTCATAGTTTACTTGTTCTATATGGGTGAAACATTGGAATGTAGGTTGGGAGTTTACTAGAGAATTTGTTTCTTCTATACCATTGGTGGGTTTCTCCCTTTGGGATTCACTAGCTAGGTGCCACTCCTTCCCACACCGAAAGCATTTCCTTGTCCCCTTCTATAAATTTTTAGGATGCTTCATCCTACACTTTTGACAAGTGGGATGTTAGACTTTCTTACCATCATGGGATTTATCCATAGTTCCTACATAATTATATTCCATTCTCTACTTCATATCTCCTAACTCATGAGACCCTTGATATTTACTTATCTCCATTTTGAATTTTAGGGAACATTAGACAATTTCCTCATAATTTTCAATGTATTTAATCTTAAAATCCTTCCATATATTCTGATTTATCTTACTAATTAAGCGTTTAACTTTAATTTTAGGGTTAATGAAAAATTCAAAGGTGTATCGAACAAGTATTTTTATGTTTTCATCATGATCTAAAATGGATCTATTATCCATTTTCTTGAATCTAAGGATGTCATTATACATTTTATATTAGAGAGTGTGAGGAAAATATTTATCCAAAAATCTTTTCCAAAATTATTTCCACTCTATCTCCTTGATATCCTCCTTGGGATTCATATTTTTTATAAATATCCACCATTGATCAGCTTCTCCCTTTATATGATAAATATCCATCATGAACATATCTTGTTCAGAACATTAATGGATATAGAATATCATTTCAATGAAGTTTATCTATTGTTCCATGATTAAGAGGTCAAAATATCCATTGAAATTTAGATCCCTTTGTCACATAAAGGTATCAATTGTAAATTGATCCATCTTAGGGGGGATATGGGTGTTACCCCTGATTAAAGTTTCTATTTAAAAAATTGGTTAATTGGGTATGTATTATCTTGAAGTTCTTGACTCCTTCTCCCATAAATTGGGGCATATAATTTGGGTATTCATCACTCTTCCAATCACATTGGTTGTTGAATTAGTTTATTGCATCTTCATCCATTTACTAAAATAAAGATAGATTTAGGGATGAGAACATTCAAAAAATTAAACAAAAAATGGAAACTTTTAACCTCAAATGGATAAGTCATAAATGAAAAAAAATCCTTAACCTATTAATTTCTAGGTTTCAATCTATGTTATCCATAGTCAATTTTCTAACATAACAATTTGTGGGCATCCTCTGTTCTCTTTATAATTGTTTCTAAGAAGCTTGTAAATTTACCAAAGAATATACTCCAAGAGATTCAAACCAATTGTTTAGTAAGGCCTCTTTTTTTTCACCAATCAAAGATCAAGTTACAACCCCTTGTGACTTTTTTAGTGTTATTACCCTTAATTACAACTGTGTCGGAGCCCCATCCACTAGTAGTATCCAGACAAGGATTTTTATACACTAAAATCACTTACTCTATAGTTTTCCAAAATGTAGGGATATTTTACTATGTTTAGTCTAATCCATAATATATTCACTAAGTTCTTCTAATCATAATCCCAAAAAATAACTAAACATTCCTTTAATACCAAATTTGAAAACTCATATCTTTTATATAATTTATTTCATTATTTATTACATAAATACACATTTAATAAAATCCCAAAATATCAATAGGCCTCATGTATTTAGTTAATTAGATACATAAAAAATAACATGAAGTGGGAATACAAAATAATTGTTTAAAAACTAAACAATGATCCCTTAAAATCCATTGATCTTTTAATAATATACGAGATAACCTAGGGACATACACTAGAAAGGGGTGAGATATAATGCTTCTTAAAGGGATAAGAAAATAATCACATGATGAAAGAAATACATGTGAGTTAAGAGGATTATCAAGGTAACATAAATGGGGTGAGAATCATAAACATGAACATGAATTCATGATATAAAATGAAAACACCAAGGCAATATAGGAATGTAGCATCAACATAAAACAAGTCATCATAAGCATAAGTCAAGGAAAACTTCCAAGGCATCATAAAAGTGTATTCTTAGGATAACCTCTCATTCACCATACATGGTATCTTATGAGATAAAAACATTACCCAATTCATTATAGTTTTATATAATTTTGGTTCCACCCATCACACTCATATCATGTACATGCATTTGTGTGCCATATAGATTAAACAACATAAGAATGTATTTCATCACTTTTAATACCATAATTAAAGTGTGTGGATTATAAAATTGGAATTACAGAATCAATGAAGGATATTTATATCTATTTTAATACCATTGAGTTGAAATATGGATGGGTATTAAGAGTAAAAAAGATTTGGCATGGAAAATCACAGGGTATTTTCAATAGTATAATGGGTGTACAAAAAGGTTCATGTAATGGGTTAATGAGAGTTAAAGGTGGTATATCATTACTTTAGAATCATAAGGATAGTAATGGGATGTTTAAAAAATTACATCATGGATAATTGGAAATAATTTGGCTTAATACAAAGAAAGTTCTAGGATAAAATAAAGAAGAAGAGAATCTCTTACCTTGAGAGAGCACTTATAAAAGCTTCGAAGAAGATTATTAAAATCTTGGAAACAAACTTTTAGGGATTTATAGAAGGTATAAAGAGATTAATTAATTATAAAGGAGTTTTTAGTGAAGATTAATGGGAGTTTCGGTGGGTATTTATAGAAAAAGAGGGGTTAATTCTTTAGTAATTTCTACACGTAGATTTTAGGCTCTATATAATAATATAATAAAAACCACAAATAATCCATTTTTTCCCATTGTTTCTACCAAAGAGTATTTTTTAAAATATTTTATAAGTATGTTAACTTTAAATATTAAAATAATACCATTGGTGATGTTTAAGTGAGTCATGTTCATAAATAATTGATTTTAAAACGTTAATATATAATATAGGTTTGGGAGGATTCATTAAAGGATTATAAAATTACTAAAAATAACTTTAAAAATAAATTATTTAAAAGGGTAAATATATATTTGGTCATGGATACCGTTTATAACATTTAATAAAACACTATTGGGCTTATATGATGTCACAATACAGACCATATATTTATATCATAGTTAATTTTTACCCAAAAATTAGACAGTCTAAGGAAATTATTAAAAATTAACCATTGGATAATTTTGACGTACTAATTTCAAAAAAAATTATTTTACCAAATTAATTTTCTAAATATGATAAATTTCACTTTCAAATAAAAATATGTATTTACTGAGAAATACTAGTTTTTATAACACTAACAACTTTCTGACCATTATAAAAATTACATTGGAATTCATTAAATCATTTTATAATTTATATATTAAGAAATATTACATAATTAAAATATTTTAATAAAATAACTTTTATTTTAAAAAAATATTGAATTTATCAAAAGGAGTATCTTAATGAAGACTATATATTTTCCATGAATAAAATTTTTATTTATTTGTATCAAAACCTAATTTTTATCAATCTCATTATATAATAATTTATAAAGTAATAAAAAAGGATAAATATAATAATTATTTTATTTGAAAATAAAATATTAAAATTTATAATACTAGGGTCTAGATATAGAATCACTTACTACACCAGTGTGATTCCTAAGGGTAAGGTTTGTGTTGGTGGTACTTTCTTGGGGTGTTTCAGTGAACATGGTTTGTGTCATGATATCGAAAAACATGAACTTCTACCATAAATTGTTTTACTCAATATTTATCTTTTTAATATTGTCTTGTTCTTGGTCAAGGTCAGATGCCAATGATTCCATATCCCTTGTAAGCTTGGATAAATGGGCTTCATAGGGTATAATCCTACTACTTAAGTTCATCGCTTCTTTCATCTGTGTCAACTTAACTCTATCATAACCCTTAAAAAATATTATTCTTAATGTTAATTGTACAATAACTATATTATCAATAGTTTTTATGCTTAATGGTATTTTAAATCTCTTAAGATATAATTTATAATGATCCAAGATAAACAAATTACTCTATGTGTTTCTTGTAACTACATTTCCTAATAATGCATTTATTCATTAAAAAGCGAAATTCATTTATAAAATTCAAGTCATTTCAAACCACCTTGAAACAATGGTTGTAATACCTTTAGTCATTCATGAATATTACAACATGGATACCTTTATTCCATGGAAATAATAACTCTTGGGGAAAATTCATTTAATTTTTCCTATTTAAATTTATACAATTTGGATGAGACAATTTCATACAATACCATCCTAAAGACTGATGCTCAACTAAAGTCATATTATCATTTGTTTTTCATTTTGAGACATAGAATAGTTAAAATAAAGAGATTTTTTCATTAATTTTTCCAAGATATATCAAAAAATTGTAAACAATAAAAATAAGAATTGAAATTCATTAAAAATTTAAATTAAAAAAACTAAAAAACAATGTATCAATTATTCATTTAATTACAAAAATGAATAAAACAACTAAAAATAAAGTTTAATGTTACTTGTAAATTTTAATACAAATTTAAAAATATAACAAAAATAATTTAATTTCTAGGTCTTATCTATGTTTGGGGGTTAATTATCATCAAAAATAACATAAAATTAGGAAATATTTTCTCTCATCACTTACTAAAATCCTACTTTCATGAATGGATACAAATTTGGTGTGAAGTCTCAAGATACAACATGACTTACTCTTATTCCTAAATTATAAAAGGATAAAACATTACATTCCACCTATAAAATGTTACATACTACCATTAATGAACTTACCTGTTGCATAATTTTTTAACCTTCTCAGTATTTTTCCTCTCTTCATATTTTCATATATATCTCCAATAAAAAAATTACACATGACCCCAGATATCTTACGTATAGGGAGAAGAATATTAGGTACTGCATTCCTTTACCATTTTACTAAGAACTCTAAAATAAAAGATCTTACATATACAAATATTGTTTTCTTTTTTGAATTCTATGTAATTTAGAAAATACATTATACATCATCCCTAGAATATTATCTATACAGGGAAACATTTGGGACATAATAAAATATATGCCTTCTTAAAATTTTAAGCACCTCATAATATCTTACACATAGAAATTGAACCACATGAATGTTGATCGTTCAATAATTTAATAAAATATTATGTATCATCCAAATATGTAACACAAATCTTAATATCTTACACATATAGGTCAAATTTATTATGTAACACTTAAAATATGTTATGTATCATCTTGAACCCTGATAAATTTTCATTTATACTTCATCTATATATATTACTCAATCAGGGAATCATCAAGACATTGATTATTCCATATCTCTTTAGTTTTACCTATAGTATTCTCTTCTAGTCTAGAATTTTAGTGATTTAAATAGAAAACAAATTCTTCCAATTGAAAAAAATCCAATAATATAAGCTATGGTTTCAGTACCACCTGTATTTTTCAATAAATTCCCTATTGTATTGTCCAGTCAATCATAATCTCCTTCATAGTTCTATTTATGTTCCCCCTTTATTTATACTCTCCCCTTTTATTTATTCTCCCCCATTGAAAGTAAAATTCAAGGGGTTTGATATTGCATACCCAATCTCAAATAAACCTCAAGAACTATCATTATGATAAAAATTAGGAAATGATCCATCAATAAAATTTATCATCTTAAATGAGTTAATGATCTTAATAGGAAACAATAAATATATATTAATGTCTACAATGTTGTCCCTCTCTTTCAGTCAATTATCTTATTTCTCCCAAGTCCACATAGAATGAGTCTCTTACTTCTTAATTACCCAATATAGAATATAACCACCAGTAATAAAATAGAACGACATCCAAATAAATACATTATGTATAATGGGGAGAGGGTAAATTCCAAACCAACATTGGTTGAATGTGGTTGTTAAAATCCATGTTTCAAAAGGTGCTTCTCAAATTCTGGAATGGAAAACGGTTCATTTGTATTGTCTATCACTTGTTGAACAGTTCAAGCATACTCCTTTCAAATTAGTAATTACTCTAATTTTTAAATTACAAAGTGACACTATATTTCAATATGTTTGGTATGATATTTTTTCACTGAATTCTTATGGAGTCAATAGTACTCTTTTTTTCATAGAAGACTACCATATGAAGAATTAATTTTTCTCTCCTCAATAACTTCTTTAATTTTATAAATGACAACAATATGGGATGTGGTAAAGTAGGATAAAACTTTCCAAAAACACTAACAACCTAGTAACCAGTGAAAACAACGATTTGAAATTTCAAATTTCAAAATTTTAAATAAAAGAGTTAGGGAGCTAGTGAGCACATGGGTCTGCCCCAAGCTGGTCACCTGAAAGTAGCCTAACCCTCAAGTCTAAAACCTCCATGATGATTTCCACATTTGAATTTCATACCACATTGCATCATTGATACTGCCAAAAGACAAAACCATTTTGTGACTAGTTTATAAAACCACTACTTGTTGTAAGACCATAATCATATGAACCACGCTACAAATATCCATCACTGACCAGTGTAGAAAACCCACAAAAATGAACACTATATAAGCACAACACAATCATAACTAAATATGGTAATGAAACCAAACCATAATGTCCAATCAATGACACTTCCATGTCGAATCCCCAAAAATCACCACTACAATTGCTCCTTTACAGAACAACCACTATAAAATAGAAAACCCTCAGTCGTTGATACCACAAAATGGAAACCCCTATAAATCCATCACAGTACTACATTCACCCTACACCCAAATACCATCACAAAACATCAAATCCAAAAACAAATTCCACAAAACACCACCTCTATCAAAGAAAATAAACACAACATAATGAAAGTAGCTTCCCTACAATAAGAAAACCAAGGGAAAAATCCTAGGCCACCTCAGACCGAATCTGATTCCAACAACACAAAAAATGGAACACATCACAAATTTGACTATGGAACCAATGAAATGTCTTATTATTGAAATAAATATATTAGGAACAAGTTACACTAGTCCACACCACTATAGTCTAGAAGACCTATTGTTGAGAACAAGATATATCACTACCACCAAGACCTGGGATGAGATTGAATCAAAAATTACACTTTGTATTAGGAACCAAATAATATTCCGCACCACGATATATCTATCATCGTTGGTCAAGATTCAGCAAGAAAATCAGGGAAGAATATTCACTTTATGGAAGACCAAATAAATAAATCTAAAGGTGTGAATGGTTGGTGAAGAACAACCACAACTATCGAATGCAAATGACATGATGACATTGATGTGAAAACCATAACAGCTCTACTTTTCCACTAATATACTCCAATTTCATATTTATCCACCAAATAATGGTACATAATTTAGTTACTAAAATATAATTATACTCTATTGTTCTGAGAGATGATACTTCATGTTTTTTCCCAACCAACACACACATTTGCATCCTAAGAAAAATATACCACCACTTGTGGACTTATGGTCCACCTCAACACTTGCACAAAAATAATCAAAAAAGTCAAATAGTTCATGATCCATTATTACTTAAAATGAAAATATTAATTTGATAGATCTTCAAACATACCTCATAATTAAGTTCACTACTATTATATTTTTCTCCTTCAGACTACTCTGAAAATGATCTACTAAGAAAGTCACAGAAGTTATTTATAAGTAAGTTTTTTTGGTAAAAAAACTCCTTTTGGTTATTATATATAAGGTTGGATACATATACTACCCATAATAATTATTCCAATGTTTGGTTCCAACTATAATCCGAGTTGACATGGGTTTTGAATCATAGATGTCAAACATATTCAACATGTTTCTTACATATTTTCTTGTGAAATGAAAGTGTACCCTCCTATTTGAATCACTTGTTACCCATAAAATAAGTAAGCTTTAATATAATTTAAATCTCATATTCTAATATAATTATATTAGAAAACATACCCACTAATTTCATCATGCTTCCACCAAATATTATATCATCTATATAGACAATCACTAAAAAATGTTATTCCTTGAATACCTTTGCAAAAAATATGTGATCATGACTACCTCTTCTAAATTCCTTCTTCTTAAGTATGTTTCAATTCAATCATATCATGCATATGGATCCTTTTTTAGGCCATATAAGTCATTATTTAGTCTTCACACCTTTTTCATCATTTTCGATTATGAAACCCACTGGTTGTTTAATATAAACTTACTACTTGAGTAAACCATTCAAAAAGTTTATTGGTACATCCTTTAGAAAGATCTTTAACCCTAATTCTATTTCCCTTATTTATAGCCACTCATAAAAAACTCTCCTGAACATCAATTCCTTTAATCTATGTTTAACCTATACACACCAACCTTTCTTTATTACAAATCCAAATTTCATTCTCATTGAGTTTATTTTTAAAGACCCACATGGTTAAAACCAAATTGTGATGGTTTGGTATTGAATTGATATTCAATGTTTGTTTCTTTTCAATATAATCCATATACTCATTCATTTAACTAACCCAAGATTGGTCATTCATGGATTCTTCAAACAATTTTTTCCGTATGGTTTATATAAGAGTAGTATCTTCTATAGCCTTCATTCTTTTAGTATTAGTTGGTGAAGATTTGTCTCCAATTATATAGGAGACATCATACTGTATTATTTTATTTCTTTTCTAGGGTGTAGGTTTCTTTCATTAAAAAAGATTTTCCTCGTGTAAAAAATCATTAGAGTCTTCAACATTTTGGAAACAATGTACAACCTCTAAATTTGTATCAACTTCGCCTTCTACTTTACATAATTTATCCATGATTATACTTCCAGATTTATTACCTTTTATTTCCTAAATAATCTTAACATCATTTCTCTCCGAAATAATTTTTATCCTTTTATTCAAGCATTTTTAAGCATTACTCTTTATTTAGTAGACTAAAAATACTATTTTATCTAATTCACATCTATACTTCCCTTGACTACCATCTATATTCTAGATGTATCATCTGATAACAAATACTTTGAAGTGTTTCAATGATGGATTCATTCCATGGCACATATAATGTGGTGTTCTTTCTTCTTTGGGGCATAACAATGCCATATTTTGATTTTACACTGATACTTACACTATCTCCTTCCAATAATGGTGAGAGACTCCTCTCTAGAAAAGAAGTATTTTGGTAATATTATTCACCATATAGTTTCATCATATTGAAACCCCACTCTATTGTGGGGTCTTTAACAAGGATACATTATGTTTGATCCCATGTTTCTCAACATATTTTTCCATTTCAATGGATGTTTACTCTATTACATTTTCAGATCATGGTATTTTGATAGAGAATCTAATCGCATTCTCAACTCTTCATTGATACATTTTCATTCACTCCATAACTTCACTCTTTATTTTCATGAACATAATGAAATCCATTCCAATATGATAATCTATGAAGATAATTATTATCTTTTTCAACATATTTTTTGTTGACTCATTGGACCATACACCTCATTGTGAACTTGATCTAGTAAGTTGGATGTCCTTTTCTTCTTTTACCGACAATGGTTATATACCATATTACACTATATTTATGAATCACACATTATTTATTGTTCATGATTCAAATTAGCATTATCCACTATAGACCTTGGGTTATATATAGTTTTCATGATTTATTGGTTATTGATTCATAACCTTCTATGGAACTAGTTATTTTTCACCTCTATTGTGATATGGAACATGTTCTCCTTATTATCCTCCCCATAGAGATTATCATTTGTCCACCAATGTCTCAAGAGTGAGTCCTAAACTACTCATCTAATTAATAATACCTTATATTAAAATGTAACCTCAATTACAGAGTCCCAAATCTAGATTACACATAGGATATTATGTTGCAAATTATCCACATAAAGAACATATATATTCTTCAACTCATCACCTTCCTAATGATACTTACCAATAAATTTTATTTTTAAAGCTCCATCATTTCCAAAAAAAATTATTCCATCAACTCTTTCCTTAATATTTTTTCAATAGTTTCTTATTCTTGTTCATGTGTGTGTAACAACCACAATCAAGGATCCAAGTGTTGTTTCTATTTTTAGATTTGTGTGTGATTTTAGCTAGGATTTTCTTCTTTCTCTTCTTTCTTTACATCTATGATATTCATATATGAATAGAGATATTAGATTGTACCTCCTCTCTTTCTTCACCATCAAACGTATAGTCATACTCACCTTCTTCTTTCAATATAGAAAATATATTCCCTAATGGAATTTCACCAAGTTTTCTAACATCCATCAATTTATAACATCTATGATTGTGACATCCACTTCTTCTCTACCTATAATCAATATATTTATAACTTAAATTAGAATTTTGAAAATAATATCCATAAAAGGAGTTTATCCTCTATATTTAATCATATGGCCTCATTCTTCATTGTTTGCTTCTAAATTTTTCTCCCTTGGAATAAATCATTTCATCTTCATAGTACGACATGGTCTGACCAAGGTAGCCACAAAACTGGCACTTCATAAGGAGGAATATATTTCCACCTTCATATCTTCATGTTTTTCAGCTTCTAAGAAACTTTTTTAGGTGTCGATTATTCCTCAAATACCTAGGACTATATTCTATTATTCTATTACCATTGTGATGAACTATTTGAGGGTTTTCTTTTGAGGTTTTGGAATAATAATTAGATCCACTATTATTTATGTTCTTGGATATTTGATCATTCCAAATTCTTCTAGCACCTTATGTTCTTTATTTCTCCCTTTCCAATAGTTTTACATATTAAAAATTCCCAATTATACTTTTCTATTTGGTTCAATTGAATTTATTTCATCATCTAGTTTACTTCTCAAGGTAAACATTTCTTCTTCAAGTACATCAACGCTATTAGTTAATACATATAAATTGGAATTAAGGTCTTCAGTCACCTTATCTTTCTATTCAATCCTCTATTTGAAACCTGATACTTCATCTAAACTCTCATGACTAACCAGTTGTTCTTTCAAACCTTTTTCTTACTAATCGATCACAGATTCAAGATGATCCATATATAATCTTCATCAACTTTCTCTTCTTTGCTTACTAGGATCAATCTTTGAAACTTTATATTGGATGAACTACGTGATTTAAGATCTCTTTTAGGAAGAAATTTTCCCTATGGCTTCTAAATAGCTTCTACTTATCCTTCTTCATCAAATATTTTGGGATGCCTCACTGCAATGTGCCCTACTTTACAAAATCAAAATAATACTAGGGGTATCTTTCCTTAAAATCCGCCCTTAAATCTCTTAAAATTTATTTCCATAATGGGAAAGAAGTCGTCAATAACCCCTTCTTACTCTTCTCCTTCTCTATTGATGCCATGATTCTCCATGGCTTTAATTATCATCTCTAAACTTGAGAGACCTGAGGTTCCTTTAGGATTAACACATATTTACTAGGAAACCAAACTATTATGAAAATCATCCAATGAAATTTCTACCAAATTTATATCTTCTAGAGCTAATACTTTTCTATTATGGAGAGGTGGAAGCCTTTATAATATCTTATTCACCACATCAACATTATTTATCTCTTCACTAATACACGATATAGACCTAATAGATTCATTGATAAATTTAAAGTGTTTATCAGCATTCTCATCAGGGTACATATTCAAATCATCATAAGTATTATAAAGAACTCAAATCTTTGATTCTTTCACCTCTCTATCATCTTCATATATATTGGCCAACTTATCCCACATGTCCTTAACATTGGTGTTATACACTACCTTCATAAAGATCTAGTTTTATAGTGCTCTAAACAAATCATTTTGAGCTTTAGCATCTACATCAAGTAATTTTCTATCTACTTCGATCGCAAACATATATGAAATGTCACTTACATGTATTCCATGAATAGAAATAGAGAATAAATTAATCTTTAGAGATAATGGGTGTGATGGAATTATATTATTCTAGATCTAATATTTATGCCCATCAAATTGGGGAACACCTTTTGCATTCATTATGTTTTCTATAGAATCCTACATTTAATGATAGATTCATCGACTGTAGCCTATGACTCTAATAACACTTATTGCTACAATATCTTAACACACCATAAGAGAGGGGATAAATCATGGTGTGAATTTATTTTAACTTTTTGGGGTCTTTCCCTCCTGTTAGTACAAACATCATGAATCTATTAATCTTTAGACATGAACGCAATATCTAAATTTAGGAAAATAAATATAGAGACATGGGGTTTTTACTAGGTTCATGATTGAGGGATAATTAAAGGGTCATATGCCAATGTTGTGTTAAAATTCTAGGAGGTAATACTACTCATGATAGTTTTTATAAAGATTTAGGAAAGGTTCACTTATGATCCTAGGATCACTTCCTCTTTCAAACTCTTTGTGCACCACTTCAGGCCAAGGATTATAAAAAAAGTTGTGACATGTAGTATGCTTATAGTATTTTTTTTAAAACAAGACTAAAACATTAAATCTAGCAAGGGTATATTTATTGTCAAATAGTTCCTTCTCTAAATCCATATCTTAAAATTTAATTCCATTGCAATGATCTTCTATCTCACTCAGTTCCCCAATTCCAGTAATATTCCTTATTGATCTTCTTATCTTTTTTATGATCATCGAATATTTGCCTAAAATATTTCTATATTTTAATATGGAATGTCTTTAAAATCAACACTGAAAATTTCTCCCTATGAATTCTTTAACTGAATCTCATGAATTAATTCCATAATCCATGACTCTTTTTTATCAATAACTCCCACTGTATGGAAATCGCTATTTGGGATGGGTTATTTATGACGCAGTGGGATCCCAACACAAATAATAAAAAATGTCAGGTTGTTTGCAATAAGACAGCATTCTCATCGCAAATAACAATAAATTCGGGGCCATTTGTGATAGCATATGGACCCCATCACAACTGCTTTTGGTGAGACTACACGCTATTCTGCGGGAAAGGGTTATTTATGATGGAAACCAGCATTTTGATGAAAATAATCTATCAGCAAGGTAAATGATATGTATTTATGGAGGGTAGAATTTTTTACAGGAAACCAATCTGTCACAAATGCTATTTGGATCGCTTCCATAATTATTTATAGTAGGAACTATTTACAGATGATTTCCAAAGAGGTATCTTTAGAATTTCACCAATGTTTTCATTCCGGTAAAATGTCATTTTTAAGGTATTTACTTTAAAATTTTTAAATTGTGAGTTTATTTACATTAGTTGATACTACGGATATTTAGGAATAATTAGTATTAATTAGTAGCAATTAGTAGTAATAAGTAGTAATTGATATTAGTTATCAATAATTAGTATCAATTAGTAATAATTATCAATAACTATTAACAATTACTAGTAATTTGAAAATAATTATTTAATCATTTGTAAATAATTAGTAATAAATAGTAATAATTAGTAATAATTAATAATAAATAATAATAAATAATAAAAATTAATAAAAATTATTAATAATTACCAATAATTATTAATAATTACCAATAATTATTAATAATTACAAATAATTATTAATAATTACCAATAATTACCAATAATTAGTAATAATTACAAATAATTATCAATAATAAGTAATAATTAGTAATAATTTACTAAAATCAATAATAATTGACAAAATTTAAAAATAATTAGTAATAATTTATGAAAATTAGTAATAATTATTAATAATTACAAATAATTTGTAATAATTTGTAATAATTACGTATATTTTCTAGTAATTAGTAATAATTAGTAATAATTATCATTAATTGGTAATTTTTACAAAAACATTAACTATAATTAGCAATAAATACCAATAATTAGTAATAATTAGTAATAAATATCAATAATTCATAAAAACTATTAATAATTAGTAATAAATACCAATAAATGGTAATAATTAGTAATCAATAGTAATAAAAAAACTAATTAACATATAATTAACAATAATTAGCAATAATTAGAAATAATTAGTAATAATAATCAATAATTAGTTATAATTACAAATAATTAGTAATAATTACTGATAATTGTCGATAATTTATGATAATTACCAATAACTACTGATAAATAACAATAATTACCAATAATTACCAATAATTATTAATAAATAATCATAATTTTTAATGAACTATAATAATTATGAATATTTACCAATAATTTCCAATAAATCGTAATAATTAAAAATAAATAGTAATAATTATTAATAATTAGTAATAATTATAAATAATTTCCAATAATTAATAATTACTAGTCATAAATAAAAATAATTAACAAAAACATGTAATAATTGGAATTAATTTTCAATAATTAAAAATAATTACTAATAATTGGTAACAATTTTCAATATTTAGTAATAATTTGTCATAATTTGTAATAATAACTAATAATAACCAATAATTTGTAATAATTTCCAATAATCGGTACAAATTACCAATAAATAGAAATAATTAGTAATAAACTGTGATAATAAATAATAAATAGTAATAATTAACAATAAATATAAGGACCCAACCTTAAACATTGCATAATATTGAATTAAATGATTAATTCACATTGAGGATCTTTTCAGGTTTAGAGTTTTAGAGAATTAGGACATAACTATTACATCTTAAAAGATTACAAAGTAGACACTTCTATACAGTTTCAATTTTTTCATAAAATAAAAACTCTAGAAAAAAAGAGTCATGTCTAGTTCCATGTTTTGGACAGCATGACTTTTCCTTGATCCCATCCTTGACCCTATACATCTTTAAGTCCTATGAAAACATTTCAAAACTTGGGATGAGCATAAAAAGCTCAGTAAGGGTTATAAAACAAAGAAAGAAAACATTTTCCCATAAATACATAAAAAACATGAACTCTTTTACTTACCTCATGAAATCATAAGATTTTATGAATAACACATAGAAATCATAAATCATATGGGGAACTTGTGGCATCCATAAAATACTTACATTGTATCTATCACAACTAAATAGGGAGTTACTTTGGAATACCCATCACAGAATATTCCCTAAATCTCTTAGGGGAAACATTTATGTTTACCTCCGTCACGTTACCCAATACATTGGAGAGCTATCTCGGGCTCGCCAGCCCTAGGTTTATCACAAAACCACCCATATACATAAATAATGTCGAATAACCATAACATGATCATAACACATAACATAAGCTTAAAGGAAAGATAAAATTCCCACATTGTAATAACAATATATCATTTAAATATATTGACATAACAAATTTATTATCAAAACCATTTTCAATACCAAAAATACATAAAAAGAGTATATGGTGTTTATTTTCCTTTTTAAAACCATTACAACTTTTTAAAGAAGCCAAAAGATCAAATAATACTCGCGGCGGCGGAAAGGTCATTATCACCACTTATGTTAAAAAAAATCCTTTTTGTCGTTTAGTAAAACGCTTTGTATAAACAGATTCTCTTTGAATGAAATGAAAAGTAAGATTTTTTTATACACCGTATAAAATAAAGTCATGTATAAAACTAAATATGCCCCCAATGAAAGGATATTGAGATGAAGTCCTTTACCTCGTGTCCGACTTGACTTGATCGTTCTTTAATATCCTAAATAATAAACTAAATTTCATTTATACTTGATTAAGAACCTTTTTAAAGTTTATTATTAATTTTATATCACATATTACCATGTTATAAACATTATGTAGTCATTTAAGTTAATAACATTCGTTTTGTCAATATTTGGTACTTGAGTCAAAAATAAACACCTTATTTTTACAGGTTGTCCAAGTGGTCAATAGTCTATTATATCCAGAATGAAATTCATTATTTAGATATAATATATATCATATATATCCAGTATATATATATTTATTTATTTATAACATTACATATCATTTGTAGTTAAGAAATGAAATGCACCGTTCATGGAGATGGTAAGTCATACGTACGCATGAACGCTAATTTCATTTCTATTTATTATTTTAATGGAATTAAAACATAATTATACATAGGTATATTATAATTTTAGTATATTATCATATATAATATCATTAACTCTATCCTTTATACATCCCACATATGGCATTAACGAGTCATATCACTTTGAGGGGGCGGTAGTCCGCACTTCCGCAAATGAAATTATCAAGTTTACCCATAATGGAAACCACAAAGGTATGATATAAAAGAAAAATAAATAAGCATAAAGAAAACATAAAAATAATATATATCATATATAAATATATTTTCATCTTAATTTCCACCATGATAGGTTGTAAGAGATAATCGAACAATCATCGTTTCGTGAGGCGTTAGTTTTCCATCCACAGAAACAGTATGTTCTTCACCCATTAGATGGAGGTGTGTGTAATTGTAGTTTGAATACTTCGCATAAAAACATCCTAATATATTGAGGATACTTTTTTTGTTAAAAAAATAAAGGAATAAATAGTGTTTAGGGGTTGGAGAAGTAAAATAAAAGAGAATAAGTTAAGAGAAACTGTTACCTTTAATTTGGGTAACTTCTTTTTGTTTGAACCAAAAGGACTTCATGAAGTTCCTTATGCCTAAGGTAAGGCTTCTAAGAGGAGGATATGGATGTAGGGATATTAATTGGTTAGAGTTTTGATGACCCAAAAGGCTTTATAGGTGTCAGGAATTGGTTAGATGTGAGGGCTTTTTATAAGGGGGGGGAGGGGCTCTTTAAAAAAGTGTGATAATATTATTTTATTATATAATGATATTCGGTTTTTAAATGTCCAAAACTAATTAAAGTTTAATATACGATGACTCGTGGTCTAAATAAAATTATCCAATAATAATTGGACAGGTTTTGGATATTATTTTAATATTTAGAATATTATTTATTTAAATATTTTATTAATGATGTAAATACAGCATCATTATTGTGTCATAAATAATTTAATTTATTTGATGTATAAAAATTATAAAAAAACCATGATATAGGAAATCGTTTTAGCTTTCCAATTAATATTTATAGTTGAAAATATAATTTATATAACCCCTTGTAAAAATTAATTTACTATAAGATATTTGTTTTGTCATTTTTACCTTTACTTTAAGTTAATTAATCTAAAGTGTCATTATCACTCCCATGTGGCTCAATGGGGTCCCAAAATTGACCCAAAGATTCCCCTGGTCATAAATGACTCAACCAATAAGGTTTTTACAAGTGTTAAGTAAATTTTGAATTATTATAATATTGTTTTTACCTTGAATTACCCTATTTACCTTTAACCGCGGTAAATAAAAGTCAAAAGTTACTATTCACCAAAAATTATTTTCATCTTATTAAACCACATTTTACTTACTAATAAAAACCATGTATGTTTTATTTTCAAAATTCAATTCACAGAAGTGGTAAAATTTCATTTAAATGAAAAAGTAGGTATTTTAACTACTACTAAGTGATTTCACTATTCATCAAAAATTAATGTTTTTCAGAAAAATACCAAAAAATAAGTCTAAGCTATATTTTATATTCTGAATTAAGAAATTGTGTCTATTTTTTCAAATTCAAAACATCAAAGTTTCATTAGTTAATTTCAAATTAATTCTCGTTGTTAAAACAAATTGCATGTTTTTAAGAATCAATAACTATCAAAAGATTGACACTTATTTATGTCCAATTTCAAAGTGAAATTAATTCCAATGACCAACATTGGATTAAATGGTAAAAATATATTCTAATTACACTTTAAAACCAATTAAGAAGATAATCTAACCATATAAATATATTATATTAAAACACAGTTTTGAATTAAAATACAATATTTTTCACTATTCATTAAATATGAACTTTATCGAAAAAATTCCAAAAAATTTACACAATGTAAATTTTGATGTCCCCATTCTTAATAAGGATTTTATATGGTCAAATAGATTGTATTAAACTGAACAAAACTATAGTTAAATAGGGTTCGCCATTAAAAGGTGGTAAATCGACCTTCTAATGTAAATTATGCTTAAAATTAGATTCATTCACATTTTAAGCCTCTAACTTTTATTGGATAAATGTAAATACATTTAACAAACATGTATAATCATATTGTAGTTAGTTTTGTTCTTTCCTGCCAATATAACGGCTAGGAGTTAACTACCATTTAAAATAATAATATTATATTATTAGTGTGCAATGTAAGATTTCTAAGAAACCCGTTGTTACGTATCGGGTTTGCTATCGAACATAGCAACCCTTTTAAAGTAAAATTAATATATAATTCACAAATATTATTTATTATTATTTATTTACCTGTGATGTTACATCCATTCCCCCTTTTGGAAATTGCGTCCTCGCAATTTTTATTCACTTATCCAATAAGTGGGGGTATTTATCCCTCATAGAATTTTCAGATTCCCACGTTTCCTCTTCAATCATATGGTTTTTCCAAAAATCCTTTACCTCGTGAATTACCTTATTCCACAACACTTTCTCTCTATAGTCAAGAATCTGGACTGGTTTTTCTTCATAAGAGAGATTCTCTTCCAACTAAAATATCTCTGGACTCAAAAAATGAGATGGATCTGGAATATACTTTCTCAACATCAAAAAATGAAAAACATTATGTACCTGGGATAAACCTAGAGGTAAATCCACTTTGTACGCAACTGATCCAACTTTCTCCAGGATTTCATAAGGTCTAATGAACCTCAGTCTCAACTTTCCCTTCTTACCAAAACGCATCACACTTTTCCATGGAGGAACTTTGAGAAAGAAATAATCACCTGCCTCAAAAGAAAGATCCTTCCTCCAGTTATCTGCATAATTTTTCTCTCTACTCTGAGAAGTTCTCATGTGCTTTTGAATCAACTAAACTTTCTCTGCCATCTCTTATACCAATTCTGGTCCCATCATCTTCCTTTCACCAAATTCATCCCAAAAAGATGGCGTTCGACAATGCTTTCCATATAATGCCTCAAATGGAGCCATCTGTATACTGGCATGGAAACAGTTATTATATAAAAATTCAACCAAAGAAAGATGTTGGTCCCAACTTCCCTGGTAATTCAGTGAACAAGAACGTAGAATATCCTCAAGGGTATTAATTGTTCGTTATGATTACCCATCAGATTGTGGATGAAAAACTATACTAAAATTTAATTCAGTACCCAACGACTTCTGAAGGAATTTCCAAAAGTTAGACGTAAACCTGGGATCACGATCAGATACAATAGAGAGGGTAACTCCATGCAACCTGACTATATCTTTAACATACAACAGAGAAATTTGATCTAGAGACAATGTATCTCGAATAGGAAATAAATGAACCGATTTATTCAATAGATCAACAATAACCCAGATTGCATTATTACCTCGAGATGTCTTCGGTAATCCCACAATGAAGTCCATGAATATATTTTCCCATTTTCACTCTGGCACCATTAAAGACTGAAGCATACCTTTTGGAAACTGTCGCTCTCCTTTAACCTGCTGACAAGTCAAACACTTCACAGTAAAATCAACAATATCTCTTTTCATTCCATCCCACCGGTAATACTTCCAAAGATCTCTGTACATCATAGAACTTCCAGAATGAACTGAAAACGGGGAACTATGAGCTTCACATAACAACTCATTCTTCAACTGTGAATCACAAGGAACACATAATCTCTTTCCAAATCTCAAAACACAATCATTATCAATGTTAAATTCATGAAACATACCCTTCTGAACCAACTCTACCTTTTTATGTAACTCACTATCTTCCTTCTATTTTTTCTTAATTCTGTTTGATAGAGATGATCTCACTAACACCTGATACAAAACAAAATAATTTTCTACACCAAAAACTTTTATGCCAAAGTTTATCTAATCAAAAACCAAAGGATCTTGTTCTAATTGTTACATGGTTAATGAAGTATTACTTTTTCGACTCAAAGCATCAGCCACTTTATTTGCTTTTCCCAGATGGTAATGGATCGTGCAATCATAAACCTTGATTATTTCCAGCCATCTCCTCTGTCTCATGTTCAATTATTTTTGAGTGAATATATACTTTAAACTTTTGTGATTAGTATATATTTCACATTTTACTCCATACAAATGATGCCTCCAAATTTTTAAAGCAAAAACAATAGAAACTAATTCCAAATCATGTGTATGGTAATTTAACTCATGTGGTTTCAACTGACGTAAAGCATAAGCAATTACCTGATCCTTATGCATTAGGATACAACCAAGTCCTTTCAACGAAGAATCACTGTAGATAACAAACTCACCATTTCTGGATGGTAGTTCCAAAACTGGAGCATTCACCAGCCTTCTTTTCAATTCTTGAAAACAATCATCATATTCTTTTGTCTAGGTGAACTTAACACCTTTTCGAGTTAACTTAGTCATTGAACTAGATAACCATGAAAAATGTTCAACAAACCTCTGGTAATAACCTACCAAACTAAGAAAACTATGAATCTAGGTTATATTTGTGGGTCTTAGCCATTCTTTAACAACTTTTGTTTTAGTAGGATCAACAGTTATGCCATTTTTTGAAACAATGTGACCATGGAAAGAAGTTTGTTGTAACCAAAAGTCACACTTGCTGAATTTACCAAACAGTTTATTTTCTTTTAAGGTTTGAAATATAACCCTTAAATGACTTTCATGTTCCTCTTTAATTTTGGAATAAACCAAAATATCATCAATAAACGCAACCACAAACTTATCCAAGAACTCACGAAAATTCTATTCATAATATCCATGAATACATTAGGTGCATTAGTTAAACCAAAATGCATAACTACAAATTCATAATGGCCATATCTAGTGAGAAACGTGGTCTTCAAAATGTCTGCTTCTTTTACTTTCGACTGATGGTACCCCGATCTCAAGTCAATCTTCAAAAAATATTGAGCTCCCTGGAGCTGATCAAACAAATCATTGATATGAGGAAAAGGATACTTGTTCTTAAGAGTTATTTTATTCAGTGCTCTATAATCAATGCAAATTCTCATTGAACAATCTTTATTTTTAACAAACAAGACAGGATCACCCCATAGTGATGTGCTAGGTCTAATGAAACCTTTATCTAATAACTCCTACAATTTATTCTTTAACTCTAAAAGTTCAATTTGATATATTCGATAAGGGGGGTTTGAAATTGGCTTAGCATCGAGAACTAAGTCAATAGTAAATTCAACTTCCCGGTTAGGTAAAATACCAGGAAACTCATCAAGAAAAACATCAAGGTACTCGTTTATCACTGGCACATCATTAATCTGAACAGTTCCTATGTTTTCAACAATATGTGCAAGGTAACATTCATTTACATCTTTTACTAGTTTCTGAGCTTCCTAATATGTTATCAAAATCAAGGGTTCATTCTTGTATACAAACTAAAAAACATTCTAAAAAGAAACCTCTTTTGATCTGCAGCCAATCTTAGCATGATAAATAGAAAGTCAATCCATACCCAAAATAACATCAAACCCTACTAGAGGCAAAACAATAAGGCTTGCAGGTAGATTCTTTCTGCACACAAGGACAGTAATGTTATTATGTTTTCTTTTTGTCTCAACATTTCCTCCATGTGTTTTTATTGTAAGTTCTGTATTCTTATCTTGATGTGGAATTCCCAATTTACTAGAAAAATTATCAGAAATGAAAGAGTGTGTAGAACCTGAATCAAAAAACACATTGGAATAATCTGAAAAAACAAACAGTGTACCTGATACTACTTCATTTGATGGCACAAAATCTGCTGAAGTAGTTGCAAAAGATTTCACCACCCCTTTTTACTTGTAGTCTGTCTTCTTTCCCTCAGTTGAGTTATTTGTTGGACACTCATCTTCTTAATGACCCATTTCATTGCACTTAAAACATTTTACTGGCTTTAAATCAGATTTTTCCTTACCATTACCCTGATCTTTTTCAGTGTAATTATGAGCCTTGTGTCCCATTTTACTACATCAGTAGCACTTAACAGAATTCAAAAGACATTCCCCAGCATGCTTTTCACCACAATTTTCACAAAATGTAAACTCATGTTTCTTACCATCAGACTTTTTTGAAGAGTTCTTCCCTTTTGTCTGCCACCTTGACCTCTTATTCTGTTGTTTGTCAAAGAACATCTGATCATCGGCAAACTCCATTTCCACCTTCTCCTCGCAACGAACAAGTTTTTCATAACATTTGAACTCACAACAAGCTAAATCCCTTTGATAATTTAGCTTTAATCCTGAGTAAAATGGTTGATTTTACTATCAAGATCTCGTATGAAATTTGGAGCATACCTTTCCAGTCGAGTGAATTTTTCTTCATAAGAAGCCACTGAGTCATCCTCCTGCCTCAATTCTAGGAATTGTTTTTCCATTCTAAGACAAACCATCTTAGGAAAGTATTTCTCAAGAAACATACCTTTGAATTCATCCTAATTGATAACATCAATCTCCTCACTATCCCTGATATTTTTCACCATCGATCACCACTGATCAGCTTCACCTTCAAAATAGTTAATATTGAGACTAAACTTTTAATGTTCTGAACAACCCATGACATCAAAAATCTTTTCCAGTGCTTTAATCAACCCTTCTGCTAGCACCGGGTCTGATGATCCTCTGAATGATGGGGGATTTTGCCTCATGAAATGCTCCAATACTGACATGTTCCTCTGTGGTTGATCTGGCTGATCTCATACATGGATACCACCACCATTTATAGCCTGACACAACTATGTCATCACTAAAACAAATTGTTCAGTTCCGATTCCGACCATCTCAGGTTGCTGATTTGGAAGGTTGTCTTCCTCCTAATGTTGTCTCAACATAGTTTCCCTATTTCCTCTACGGAAAACAATTCTTAACATAGAAATTTCTTAGGCTAAGAAACATGGTAATCTATAAATTCTATATGATTTCAATATTAACATAAATTACTTTATGGATATTTATTTAACAATACCCTAACTCATAAAGTTATCTAAACTAACCTTTAATACCAACTATAAGGACTCTGCCTTAAACATTACATATTATTGAATTAAATGAATATATCACATTAAGGATCTTTTCAAGTTTGGAGTTTTATAGAACTAGGACATAACTATTACATCTCAAAATATTACAAAGTAGACACTTCTACATAGTTTCCATTTTTTCCATAAAATAAAAACTCTTGAAAAAAAAGAGTCATGTCTAGTTCCATGTTTTAGACAGCATGACTTTTTCTTGATCCCATCCTTGACCCTATTCATCTTTAAGTCCTATGAAAACATTTATAAACTTGGGATGAGCATAAAGATCTTAGTAATGGTTATAAAACAAAGAAAGAAAACATTTGTTCATAAATACATACAAAACATGAACTCTTTCACTTACCTCATGAAATCATAAGATTTTATGAATAAAATATAGAAATCATAAATCATAAAGGTAACTTGTGGCATCCATAACATACTTACATTGTAGTCATCACAACTACATAGGGAGTTACTTTGGAATACCCATCACAGTATATTCCCTAAATCTCTTAGGAGAAACATTCATGTTTACCTCTCTCACAATACCCAATGCATTGGAGAGCTATTTCGGTATCACCCTCCCTTGGTTTATCACATAACCACCCATATACGTAAATAATGCCCAAGAACCATAACATGATCATAACACATAACGTAAGCATAAAAGAAAGATAAAATTCCCACATTGCAATAACAATATATCATTTAAATATATTGACATAATAAATCCATTATCAAAACCATTTTCAATACCAAAATACATAAAAAGATTATATGGTATTTATTTTCCTTTTTAAAAACATTACGTCTTTTTAAGGAACCCAAAAGATAAAATAATACTTGCGATGGCGGAAAGGTCATTGTCCCCGCTTACGTTAAAAAAACATTCCTTTTTGTAGTTTAATAAAACGCTTCGTATAAAAAGATTCCTTTTGAATGAAATTAAAAGTCAAAGGGGTTTATACACCATATAAAATAAAGTCATGTATAAAACTAAATATGCCCCAATGAAAGGAGATTGAGACGAAGTCCCTTACCTCGTGTCTGACTTGACTCGATCTTTCTTTAATCTCCTGAAAAATAAAATAAAGTTAATTTCTACTTCCTTAAGAACATTTTTTAAGTTTATTATTCCTTTTATATCACTTATTACCATGTTATAAACATTATGTAATCATTTAAGTTAATAACATTCATTTTGTCGATATTTGGTACTTGTGTCAAAAATGAACACCTTATATTTACAAGTTGTCCATGTGGTCAATAGTCCATTATATCGAGAATGAAATTCATTATAGAGATATCATATATATCATATATATCCAATATATATATATATATATAACAGTACATATCATTTTGTGGTAAGAAATTAAATGCACCGTTCATGGAGACGGTAAGTCGTACATACGCATGAACGCTACATTCATTTCTATTTCATATTTTAATGGAATTAAAACATAATTATACATAGGTATATTATAATTATAGTATAATATCATATAAAATATTATTAACTCCATCCTTTATACATCCCACATATGGCATTAACAAGTCATATCACTTTGAGGGGGCGGTAGTCCGCACTTCCTCAAATGAAATATCGCGTTTACCCATAATGTAAACCATAAAGTTATGCTATAAAATCAAAATAAAGAAGAATCAAGAAAACATAGATATAATATATATAACATATAAATATAGGGTCATATTAATGGCCACCATGATAGGTGGTAGGAGTTAATCGAACAATCATCATTTCGTGAGGTGTTAGTTTTCCATCCACAGAAACAGTATGTTCTTCACCCATTAGATGGAGGTTTGTGTAAGTGTAGTTATAATACTTCTGATAACAACATCCTAGTATATTGAGGATACTGGTGTTGTTATAAAATAAAGTAATAAAAATAGTTAAGGTTTGTAGAAGTAAAATAAAAGAAAAGAAGTTAAGAGACACTATTACCTTTAATTTGGGTAACTTCCTTTGGTTTGAACCAAAAGGACTTCTTGAAGTTCCTTCTGCCTAAGGTAAGGCTTATAGGATTAGGAGTTCAATGTATGGAGCTTAATTGGGTAGAGTTTGGAAGATCCAAAAGGCTTTAGAGGTGTGAGTAATTGGTTATATGTGAGGGATTTTTATAAGGGTGAGGAGGGGCTCTTTAGGAAAGTGTGATAATATTATTTTATTATATAATTATATTCGATTTCTAAAGGTCCAAAACTAATTAAAGTCAAAGAAACAATGACTCATGGTCTAAATAAAATCATCCAATAATAATTGGATAGGTTTTGGATATTATTTTAATCTTTATAATATTATTTATTTAAATATTTTATGTAATGAGGTAAATACTGCACCATTATTGTGTCATAAATAATTTAATTTATTTGATGTCTAAAAATTATAAAAAAAACATGATGTAGGATGTCGTTTTAGATTTCCAATTAATATTTATAGTCGAAAAGATAATTTATATAACCCTTGTAAAAATTAATTTACTAAAAGATATTTGTTTCTGTCATTTTTGCCTTTACTTTAAGTTAATTAATCTAAAGTGTCATTATCACTCCCAAGTGGTTCAATGGGGTCCCAAAATCGACCCAAAGATTCCCATGGTCGTAAATGACTCAACCAATAATGTTTGGACAAGTGTTAAGGTAATTTTGAGTTATTATAATATTCTTTTTACCTTGAATTACCCTAATTACCTTTAACCGCGGTAAATAAAAGTCAAAAGTTACTATTCACTAAAAAATATTTTCATCTTATTGAACCACATTTTACTTACAAATAACAACCATGTATATTGGATTTTCAAAATTCAATTCATAGAAGTGGTAAATTTTCATTTAAATGAAAAATTCAGTTTTTTAACTACTACTAAGTGGTTTCACTATTTATCAAAAATTGATGTTTTTCAAAAAAATAACAAAAATTCAGCCTAAGCTATATTTGATATTCCTAACTCAAAAATGATGTCTATTTTTTAAAATTCAAAACATAATGGTGGAATTAATTAATTTAAAATTAATTCTCATTGTTAAAACAAATAGTGTGTTTTCAAGAAACATTAACTATCAAAAGATTCACACTTGTTTATGTCCAATTTCAAAGTGAAATTAGTTCCAATGACCAAACTTGGATTAAATGGTAAAAATATAATCTAATTACAATTTAAAACCAATTAAAAATATAATATAACCATATAAATAAATTAGATTAAAACATAGTTTTGAATTAAAATACAATATTTTTCACTATTCATTACAAATGAACTTTATCAGAAAAATTCCAAAAAATTACACAAAGTAAATTTTGATGTCCCCATTCTAAAGAAGGATTTTATTTAGTCAAATAGAATGTATTAATGTGACCTAAACTATATTTACAGAGGGTTATCCATTAAAAGGTGTTAAATTACCCTTTTAATGTAAATTATGCTTAAAATTAGATTCATTCACATTTTAAGCCTCTAAATTTTATTGGATAAATGTAAATACATTTAAAAAAGTTGTATAATAATATTGTAGTTATTTTTGTTCATTCCCACAAATACAATGGCTAGGAGTTAACAACCATTTAAAATAATAATATTATATTATCAGTGTGCAACGTAAAATTTCTAAGAAACTCATTGTTGCGTTTCTGGAACGCTATCGAACATAGCAACCCCTTTAAAGTAAAATTAATATTTAATTCAAAAAATTTAATAAATATGAAATATTTCTTATTCTTTATTTACCTAGGATGTTACAATAAATAGTAAAACATTGTAATATTTAAAGACAATTAAAAATAATTAGTTAAAATTAACAGAAGTTTATAATAATTAGTAATAAGTAGTAATTGTTACCAATAATTAGTAATAATTTGTAATAATTATAATAAATTACCAATAATTAATAATAATTAGTATTAATTAGTAATAATAACAAATAATTAGTAATAACTAGAAATAATTTGAAATAAATTATCATAATTAGTACAAATTATTAATAATTAATAATTACTGATAATTAATAATTACCTATGTGTTCTGTAAGAAAGGTTCTATTCGTGGAATTTATTTTCTCATATGGGGTCATGTGTGGGACTTTATATTGTAATGGGCCTTTGGGTCGATGGCGCATTCTCAGGAAAGTGCATCCATGGGTGATGACTTCAACCAATGATGATTATAGCCACTTGATCGGTGCTCTAGAAGACTCTCGAGTGGCTATAGGTGGCATGGGTTCAATGGTATTTCTAGGATGGAAGGATCAATATGGTTGCATGAGATCCCACTATGCGGATATGAATCAAATTCTAGTTGTGGTTTTGGGATGACTATATGGATTGATGGGTCAAGCATTAGTTGGGGCCTTTGGGCCCTTTTATTATTTTTTGGGGTCTTTAGCTAGACGTTGTCATGTTTTAGTGTCACTTTATGTGACACATGCCTTATGTCATTATCTTTATCTACATTTATTTTTTATAAATAAATTTTAGGATATTGCAAGCTCAGGTCCTAAACCTTTCTAGTATATTTACCGATAAATAATAGTAATTAAAAATAAATACCAATAATTAGTAATAATTATTAATAATTACCAATATTTAAAAATAATTACTAATAATATGTAATAATTGTTTATAATTACTTTTAATTGTTTATAATTAAGTAAAATTGGTAATAGTTAATTATAATAGGTAATATTTAGTAATATTTACTAATAATTTGTTGTATTAAGTGACAAAAAGTGATATTTATTAATAATTTGTAATAGTTACAGATAATTATTAAAAATTTGTAATAATTTATATTAGTTATAATAATTAGTATGAAATAATTATATTCATTATTAGTTTTTTAGATAGTAATATTTTTTATAATTAGTTTCAATTACCAGTAATTATCTATATTTTTAATTTTCTAATTTTTTTATTTTCTCATATCATCACATCCTTCAATCGGATTAATAATAAGAAATATTTTTATTTATATTTTCTAGAAAAAGATAGAACAATGAATTAAAAAATAATTTTTATTACAAGATCGTGATTGGATAAATCAATATAGAAATCCAAATAGTTCTTGTATAAATCATTTATATATTAAGGGCATTGAAACATTTTTATCATTTGCATAATAAAAACCAAAACTCATTTCTGAAGGGAAAAGTAAGTGTCCTTGTAAGAAATGTGATCTGAGAAGATTTGAAATATTTTACAGCATTGGGGTTTATATATTTCATTTTCATTTTTTGGAAAAGATATTGTTATTTGGTATAAGCATAACGAATACAATTTAGGAGAAGATATAAATAATTTGATTCTAGATCTATCACAGTTTCAATATTTAGTATATGAGGTTTTCAGTATGTCTTTTTAATAAATAGAATCACAAAATAATGATTTAACTCATGGTTTTAAACCATCTCAATTTTTTATGTTGATAAAGTCTTCTGAGGATGCCTTATATTCTAGTTAAAAGATAATAAAATTTGAATTTGTAGCTAAATTTAAGTCTATTAAATCAAATAAGATAATGTTAAACAGTTTTTTTAATCAAATATTCTCTTAAGTTAAATCTCATTTACCTAAGGGGAATGTGTTACCAAAAAATATCTATGAAAGAAAAGGGTTGGTCTATAATTTGGGTCTTAGTTGTCAGAATATATGTGCATGTTCAAATGATTTCATCCTATATTATGGGAAAAATGAATCATTGGTGAATTTTACAACATGTTGAAAATTGAAGTATAAAGAGGTAGCAAAAGGGAAATCTAGATTGGTTCCCATTTAGCAGTTGAGTTATTTCCAACTTACAGTTATATTGAAATTTCTATTTATTCCTCATAACACAATGTCATTGATGACATGGCACAAATGTAGTATTTTCATAGGTAAAAGATTAAATCATCCTTTTGATGGTGATTCATGGAAATATTTTGATCAGGTGTGTCAATATTTCTCTTCAGAAAATCATAACATGCGATTGGGAATTTATACATATGGTTTTTATTTATTTGTTTGTAATGGTAGTAAATATTCTTATAATTCCATTATTATTCTCGTACAAATTACTACCTTGTATTTTGATGAATGGACAATATTTCTTTTTGAAAATTCTAAATCTAGGACATCTAAAAAATAATATTTAATTTTATTTGAAGCCAATCAATGATGAGATAAATATATTATTGATTAATGGTGGCGATACTTATGATATTGGTGAAAACTAGAATTTCATAATTAAAACAGCATTGATGTGGAAAATTAGTGACTTCCCAACATATGGCATGTTATCTAGATGGAGTACACATGGTCCAAAATCATATCTGTATTTTATGAGTGATAGAAAAAATTTTAAACATATAAATGGAATAACACCTTATTTTTCGACTATCATCATACATTTCTTCCTACATACCATCCCTTCCAAAGGAAAAAATATATTTTTTAAAAAGGTATAGTTGAAAGAGATATACCTCCATCAAAGACCTCGGGTATTGATTTAAATTATATCGTCTCTTTATTACCTCATATTACCTTTAGACCGACTATAAACCAATAAAAATATATGGATTTTGGAAAGATCATAATTGGATAAAATAGAGTATTTTTTGTTATCTACCATATTAGTCTAATTTTTTAGGCTGGAACAGTTTAGTTGTCATTCATATTTTGAATAACCATTTTCATAATATAATTTATATGTTTTTGGACACACTTGGTATGACTAAAGTTTATGTATAAGCATCATAAGACCTTTCCCAAATTTACAAGCATCTAGAACTTTATTTATTTGAAAATCATAGCTAACAAAAGTTAATGAAGCCAAAATTGTCTTATATTTTTTATAAAGAAAATTGTTTATCATTATTTCATTGGATTACAGATTTGAGGTTATCGTTTGGTTATGTTTCCAACTTAGTTTGATGATTTAGAAATGGACGTATTACCATATTAAAAATTCATAATTTTCATGTTATAATGGAAATACTACTACCAATTGTCCTTATAGGTTTTTTAAATTCTTTAATTGGGGATGTGTTGATAAAAATATCTTTTATTTAGTTATTTGTGTGATAAAAGAATACTATGATGCTCTGATTAGGATAAAACATTATTTTCTTTTTAATTTTATATAAACTTCCAAAAGAATTATATATACTTTCATTGATTTAATAGAACATTTAATATTATATATTACACATGAAAAAAATGACTTGAACCAGTATAGTTCTGATGGATGTAACCATATGAGAGATTCGTGGAGAAATAGAAGAAAAATGTTTGTGATAGAGCATTAGATGATGGCTCAATTGTAAAATCATATTTGAAAGAGAAATTATTTTTCTACTCCCATTATTTTAAACTGAAATATCATTCAAAACATAATCAAATGGGTCATGATGAGAGAACTGTTGATGATGCGATGAATAATCAATTATCATTTTTTAATCATCTTGAACTTGGAATTATTGGATTTCATGAACGATGGATTTTAGATGATGAACAACTCAAATCTCAGACATATATTATTCTCAATTGTGAATAAATGGTTTTATTTGTATAGTGAGTTCAATTTTCAAATATTATTTATATTTTTTAAAGTAAATTCATATGATTTCATTTTTTATATTTTATGATGATCATATTAAGAAACGGTACCCACAAATTTCACCTCCTACTGTTAAATAATGCCACCAATGTAATTTTTCCTACTATATTCAAAGTCTGGTAAACTAAATTTTGTGTGTTTGAATATATGGATTCAATTTATTATTTGTTATATTGATAATTGTTTTTCAATTTTTTAGGTATCATAACATGTAGATAAAATTGATAATGGATTATGTATATTGTGTAACATGTTATCCAAATTGGTTAAATATTATAATGTATATTTGTTGAATGGATTTCGATTTCATACACATTCATATGGTGAATCAAAACAATAATGAGTAGTGGTGTTTCCTTGAAATGATCACATCATAGAGAAAGTGAAGTTTACTTTTATGGAATGTTATATGAATTAATTTATTTGTGTTATTTGGGATAGAATTATGTAAAAATGTGTAAGTTCCACTGGTTTGATACTAATAGAGTCTGGTTTATTCATCTATTCCATGGAATCATTAACATTAAATACAAAATCCTTCTTGTATTAAATAAACCATTTATATGGGCCCATAAAGATTATCAAATTTATTATGAAAATTATTATGCTTCTTTAAGAGATTTAAATGACTCGTGGAGCATAATAAAAATGAAATCTTTTGAAAATAAATTTATGAAAATTGAAGGTGTTTCTTCTCAAGTTAAAGGAATTGATGTTTTTTAAGAGATAAATCCAAATACAAATTTTACATGAATAGATACAAATATTGATGATTAAACACCATAGTTATGGTCCAATGGTGTTTATAATGTTGATGATGTAACAAGTGAATTTCAAATAGAAAGATATGATGAAGTTGATGCTCCTATATAAATTGATTACATTGAGGAGTAGGATAACGATATTGACACTGTTGAATATGAAGATGCGGATAAAGAAGAAGAATGACACAATTACATGATGTTAATAGTCATAATTAATACATAATACCTATTTCTGATTACTTAATGACAACATTATTTCCATGTTTTTTATAGATGTCAATGATTTCAATGAGATGTTTTATTCAATGAGATGTTTTCTACACTAAAAGATGCTTTACCTTCTACTGATCAGCCCAATGCGACATCATCCAACCCATGGGTTGTTGCTAGTATATCATCGACTCTAAGGGGTCATGGTCAAGTGATAATTAGGATTTATAGTCCTATTATTAACCAATGTCCACCTCTTGATTTTGATCTATACATGCAGAGGTATGTTCAGTTGTGCATTTTAGTTAATTTTAATTGATTATTATTAATTTTCATTAATTTAGTTATTTTCTAATCATTTTATTATTTGTTATATTTTCCCTTTTTTCACAAATAACTATTTGATAGGGGTGTGATTCTATAAAAAAAATTTGGATCTTGGGGGACATGAGATCATATTCCCATTTATTTTCATCATCGTATGTTTTATCAATAGATGGTATATAAATAAATAATATTTATTTTAAAATTTATTAAATTATTAACTTGATATTATTAATTATTTAAAGTGTTTACGGTATCTTGTCTATGATATCATGAGAGCCATTATATGTGTGCCATGGGAGATTTTTATGCGTGATCGTTGTTAGTAGTTTTTGTATAATCTAAGAAAGAGATTCATAAAGAAAGTTGGATCCATATTTTTTGATCAATCATATTTCATCTATCAACTTTATTACATCTCATATAATGTTTGGGACGGATTTTGCTCATTCTGGATAAGAGATGGTTTTCGAAGGAGATCAACATTAGGCCAATAGAACCGGGGAAGATAGGAGGTAATGCATAAAGCTGGTAGTTTTATATATAGTATTCATCAATGAAATATAGTAAGTAATTTTATTTAATAATTTATATATACTATTAATGTGAAATGTTTATTTTATATTAATATAGGTATTTAAGCATCCTAATGTTATGCAGTTAAATGTTTTTAAGTAAATGTGAAATGATCCTACCATTGGAGATATTATTAGTGGATGAAAGAATCAAATTATGGTTTGTATAATTTTTTATATATTTAATACTAATTGAAATTAATATTTTAATTATTTTAATTTAAAATCACATTTTAAAGAGGCATATGAGGCCACAACTTCTCACACGTATGATGAGAGTTAGGTTGAGATTGAAGTTCAAGACACCAATGCACCATGATTTCATGACGAATCTTGGGTGAAAGTAACATAGTAGGGTATAAAGAAAGTTTTATTGGTTCATATCGGTTCTCGATTGATGCCTTCTAGTAATTATGTAACTATTGCATGGTCATCATCCAGCTTAATGGGATATTGTGCAGAGTCATCATCATCATTTGCAAAGTATGAGGAGAAGTTGTGATCCTAGAATAGGGTTATAGAGATCCTGTATAGAGATAAGGAGGGGCTTCTTCAGCACCAAAAGTATCCATAGGATTAGTATCATTGATCGAATGAGAAGAAGCATGAGAAGATGATGGAGTACATTCAATGACTTGAATAGGGTGTGGGGATGAAGTTCCCTCCACATAGTCCTCTAGATGATCGTCCACCTCCATTGTGATTGATAATATATTTTATTGAAAAAGATATTATGATGAATTTTTGATGAACATGTTGTGTGTAATATGGATATTAATTCATATGAATATAGTTTTAGATATTTTAAAAAAAATTATATTTTTAAATTTTTTAAATTTATTTAATTTTTTTACTCTTTTCATTTTTTTAGTTTTTTTTTTGTGGTGGAATGGTATTTTCTTCGCAATAGATTATTTTCAATAGATATTCACTTCCATTTCAATATATTATTATTGTTTTAATTCATATTCTATTGAAAATGAAAATTCTTCTATATGTGGGTGAAAACTGTTTGAGATGGGAAACACTTCCATTGCCATTTTTTTAGAAGGACCATCACAAAACGAATATTTTGTTATACTACTATCATCCATGGTTCAAATTTTGATAGGATCCTATCAAAATTGAATCATCAAGAATATCTCAATTTCCATTCGTGTCCCCATTATTCTTAAACTACATTCCACAAAATCTCTCCTGAATATCATGGTGTTTAATCCGCCATAAAATTTATGAGATTTTACAACCATTTTTAACTAAATTACCAATCATACATTATGATTAATAAGATGAATTTTAATACACATGGATTACAGAAATCCTTATTTCTTTTATGTAGATAAAAAATATGCAAAACCTCAATCCATGGTACCACAAACTCTACTTCTTAAAGCATAAAAGTATAAAAACTTAAGTTCCCCCACAGAAAATATTATCTACTAAATTTGAAAAACATGCATGATACGTAATGTTTTCACTTTCTACGCATTTTGTATCTCCTTGTATTTTGTTATGAATCTCTAACAATAATATATGCATGTCCTGAAAAATATTACAGATTTGGAGATGAATCTTATGCACTACACATCTTTTCCATTTTTTCAAGAACTCCACAATAAAATATCATACATATATTGGAAGTGTTGACTTTACTGAATCATATAAAATTATAAAAATATATTTAAAATATACCAAATAATATTTTTTATACAATGAAAACTATGATACTTATTCAAATATATGCCTTTTGAAAATCTTACCCACCCCCAAATATCTTACACACATAGGGTGCACCTCAGGACTTCACCTCATTGCAACATTTCTTAAGATATTGTGTGTCATCCAAATATATTATGAAACTCCCAATATATTAATAATGTAGTTATAACATCTTACATATTACATCAAATATGTTACACATCATATTTAAACCAAATACTATCATTTATGCTTCTTATGAATATCTTATGTAATCAGGTAATCATTAGGATTATGTTAAATTCTCAGAAATCTGTCCAAACCAAATTCTTTCATATTTATTTATAATTATTATATAACCCTTCCAAGTAAATCCAAATATCATAAAAAAACTATAGTAAGCATAATTAAAGATAATCAAGCCCATGATTATTCCATATCTCTTTAGTGTAGCCTATTAAATTCTCTTTTATTATAGAATGTTGATGCTTTCAATAGACAAAAAATCCTTCCAATTGAAAATAAATCCAATAATATAAGATATGGTTCCTATACATACTCTTTCGCATATCATTTAAAATCAATATAGAATAAGAATGTATCTATAAACTATCATTTATGATCACCCCTATAGATTTAATGTTACTCTAAAAAACTTTAAATAAATCAAGCACTCATGGTTCATTAAATAAAAGATGTTACGTAGTGTCAGCTGTATTTTTGGGATGATTAGGAAATTTTTTGTTGTATTATCCATTTAATACCACTCTTGGAGAACTAAGGAATCGTGCATAATAAATTATAATCCAAAAATATAAGAATCAAACAATCATACCAAAACGTGCAACTGTGAACACTTACTGATGAGCCTTAATTAGAAAGCTAACTCTCTAACTAGGTGTAGATGACATATAAAGGGATTCTCAATTACTTGAGAGACAGATGTGAGTAAGTTATTGAGGAGGTATAGGGGAAGGAAAATAATAATAGAATAGAGATACTAACCTTTATTTTACATAGTGAATTTTAGAAGAACCAAGATCCTTGGAAGAGAAGACACAAGGATACCTTCCCCTTTTGAAACATGACTTAGCCAAAATGGGGTAGGAGGGGGTTTTCCCCTTCATTTATCAAAGGAAAATAAAGTAATACAAATAAATTTATTTTTTATAATAATTCCATTTATGCATCTATATAAATATATATTAATAATGGAACTCATTTATATATATATATATATATTTAATCACCCAATATAGATTATTTAAATTTTTATTCCATATTTATAAAAAAAACTAACCTAATTATTTATATAATAATATTCATAAACTGAAATATACATGGAACTTGTTAAACCATATATTTTATAAGAAAAAAAAGTTAAACATTTAAAAAACTATAAATTAATTATATGAACATATTAAATAATTAAAAATAATATCATAATAATCCAATAATTATTTATCACATGTATTTGGAAGTGAAGATATAAAAAACATGGGGGTTTAAGTAATTATTCAATGGAAGAATAGTTAGTATACACTGTTAGGTAAATAGTGTGTCTAACTATGTAGAGTTATTACCTATAAAAACCAGTATGCATGGTTTATTTGTGGTGTCTTCAAGACCATGCATCTAACTTTTCTTCTTGTTAAAATTTTAAAATTTTAGGTTTTCAACATAAAAAATAAATAAATAATAAATTTATTCAAAATAATAATGGTGAGGGTGTTAAAATTCAATATTTTATTTTATTTAATATATTCCTAGTAAAATAATAACCTTCAATATTATAAATTTAGTGGTACAAGATCCATATTCTTACATTTCTTTACTCAACCAACTTCATATCTTAAGGAATATATATTTAGGTAAAGAAATATTATTAATTATTATAAATACAACTATTTGATTATTGAGTGAACAACATCATACCCAATTCATCATCTCAATATTCTCAACACCATCCCTCTAGGCACCAATCTGATTGGATTTCCTAGTCATGTGTTACCCAACATTCACATTAGGATAACTATTACTCTTTTACCTAACACAATATTTATCATTGATGACCATCTAAGTATGACCCATCTATTTGACCAATAAAGGTCTTGATAAGTGTGAAAATTTTGGAAAGATTCTAACACTTTAATATATCATGAGGGATTTTATATTTATCCACATCATTAGCATTATTTGTATCACATGCATAACTTAAATGGTTATTTGTATAGTAATTCATTTTTTTTATATTATACACACTCAATTAAACTTATAAATATTAATTTCTAAATTCATTTCCATTTTCATCTCATATAACCATTAATACTTTAATCACATTACATAGCACAATTATATGTCTCCATATAAATTTTAATATGATGTAAATATCTATCATTCTTAAGGGGTTTTGTGGACTAAAGAAAAGGGAATATGATATTTCACACTAGGGATAAATGAAAACCAACTAACCAGAATTGCCCTAAGAGAAGTGATCATATCCTTATACTTTATATTAATGTATCAAGTGAATATTAAATTAATTTTACATATTATGATTTCATCATAAAACTATATGATATTCTAATATTTATTTTTTATGTTTTCCATTATCATGTTTGGATATAGTACCACTATATGGATTTAGTAACAATACCAACACTTTACACATAATAGAAGAAATTATAAAACTCATTCAAGACCAAAACAAGTAAATGGAAAATGAAATAATCAAACCAAAAAAATTAAAATCTCTTTTTAATATGTTTGATATATTTATAACAAACATAAATTGATGAATTGAATACTCCTTTTAAATTCACTAATAATTTTAATCACTTAAGTGTCCATTGGACCATGAAATAAAATTGAAGGGTGTGAATTAGTGTGGAAAAGTTTTATTGAATTCATTTCACTTAAACTTTATCCCCTTTAGAATTACAACATTTTCACTTATTAGGATGAATGAATAATGTATGTTTCCTAAAACATTCACACCACATTCAAGATATTATGTAAATAGAGCACAACACATGATATTTTGACAAGGTTTGATCCCAATGTGGGAACATACTTCTTACTATGTTTGGGACCATTCCAAGACACAGATTTTATCACTTGTGTAGAAAATTGATTACAATAGGTAATCAAGTACCATCCTTAAACCAAAACATATAATTGATGATTTTTACTCTAGGTGAAACTATAGGGTAGGGCCAACATCTAATAACCTAAGGAAAATTACTATCTCCTGATAGTAGTTTTCCCCTAATAGGTTTTTTATACTATATCATGAAAGTTTATTGTATCCTAATAGGTTATTTATACTTGAATCCCTCCAGTCTTCAATTATCCTCATTCAAATCTTTTGAAGAAGATATTTAGTATGTTCCTAGATTCATATTCATCACAATATAACATTTTATTCCTCAATAGTAGGTATTAAAAATACAATGAATATATAACTCTAATAGCATGCACAATATCCCTATACTCCAAATATTCATAATGATCAACTTATGAATCATCAAGTACTCCAAGTTTTATTCTTCCTCAACTTTGAATATTCAAAATTAACTTTTTCCTCTAAATAAACTGGACATATAAATATAATATTTATTTTGAATCTCTTAACTTATGGATCATCTCTTGTTCTAATTATTTTTATATATAGAAGATATGGTTCAATTATCACACTTTCTTGGTCAAATCATCATATTCTCTATAACATTCTTATAAAACTCACTCCTTCTTCAACTTCTTGTGATCTTTTAGATCATGCAAGGTGTACGCCCTTTTTGAATCAATATTCTTCTAGAATGTGTGGGATAGTTTATCTCCATATTCTTAATCTCACACTCATCATCAAATATTTTTTTAATGATATCTTATAATTTTATACCTATCACTGAAGGTTAAAACCTCTATGAAATATGACATCATGGGCTCTAATAATTTCATATTTTTAATTATTTATATCTATGATTCTTCGGTCTTCCTTCTTCAATTATTTTGATAAATTTATCTTAACCAATAATTCTTCATATTAAAATCCTGGTCAATATTCCTCACTAATTATTCAAATCTATGATGGAACTGTAGATTACAACTTGTGATATTTATATCTTGACTTGTGGATTATCATCATCACATTAATTTTTTCAACCCAATAATTGTTTTTCATATTCACGGTTTGACTATATAAAAATTTTAAATCACCCTGATGTAGCCTTTGGACCATCAAACGTAATTTGACATAGCTTCTGAGCTTCCAGTTTTATTCATTTATAGCATCAACACAACTTCTAGACTCTATATTATGATATTTTAAATTTCTTATGAACAACTCATCCTCATAGATTATTATATTTTCAACTTCTAGACTTATGAAATTCCTTATTTTCCCATTTCTATAACTTCTAATATTATGGAATTAGGAAAATTATCATCCTGAAATACCTTCTGTAATTAACTTGAATTAATTCTACCATAACTCTATATCATCCTGAATTAGTCTTTCACATTAATGAAACCTCGATACTTAATTTTTTAATTTGTTTTTACATATCAACCTTTTTTGATTTGGTTATCTTTTTTCTTCATCTAGATCATTAAATTATACATTCATTACTCTAACACTTTTAGATTTACTTCTTACAAATTTATCAGGATTAATCTTTTATCTTGCTTCTAAACTCACCATCCAATATATAATGGTTCTCCTGGTTTCATCTTTCATACATTATACCTTCTAACCAAGAAACCTATTTCATTGATCTACTTCCAGTGCCTATTAATTTCTCCATACCGTTCAGTATTCCCAATCATACATCTTCCACTATTTTATCTTATTTTAAACTTCTTCATTATCTAAATTAATTATATTCCCATTCTACTCATTATTTTGGTTTTTAGTATCAACCTTCTAAATAATTCATCAACTTCAATTATTCTATATCATCCTAAATACTTTTTCATCTACTTTCACATTCCTAAATTTCTTTTAGTACTTGATTCTCTAAGAACATCGTTAACATCCATTTTTTTATCTTCCTCAATTCTTCTTCTCCAGACATTCATAATTATATCAAAACATAGTGCTTCTAAAATTATTCTAGCATAGAACCTATTTAGTTTTATATAGTAAATTAAATCATAATTTAGTCCTTGGTATACCTTCTTCAAATCTCAAACTTCTTTAAAACTCAGCAATGTTCTTCTCAACAATCAGTTATGTATTTTTTCTTCCCAAACAATGATTTTCTAGAAATTCTTTGTGTATTTATAAATGACTTCACCAATTATCTTTAAAAATCCTAAGAATTCTAAATACCACTTCTTTTGGATGAATAGTATACATCTATAACTCGTCTTTTGAAATTGTATTAGCATGCCTTATCCACTTTAGTATATATTCCTCCTTTAAATATAGTACATAGATAATTATTACTTTGATATCATCATATCATTCTAAAAAAACATTTTATAAAAATAGGGCTTTAGGAATACATCTAGATACACATATACTTGCATCCATAATTATTATTTCATAATTATTCTTATTGGATTGAGGTTCTATATTTACCCTTATTTAAACCAAATTTATGCAACACCATCTAAGTAGAGTTAAACATTAACCATCAGTTTTTATACTTTATAAACACAAGGATATATTCTCAGTGTCATCACCAACAATATATAGTAGACCAATTCTCCTAACAACCATCATCACTTTTCATAGATTCAACTATGTTTAGCTCATAAATATTCAAATATTATTGCTTCCTGAAATATCAATCTTCACAAAAAAAATCATATTTACTATATCTTCAATTTTTTCTCAACTTCATTACTTATAGAAACAAATTATATTACATTATACATATTAATAATATGGAAACACAAATCTCATTCAGTATTACCCTTGCGGAAATATATCCAAGAGTTACCTATATTCTAAAGTGTTGATTACATAAACACTTATTGTATTTTCATTTCAACTTCATTCCTATATGTAACTTCAGTAAAAATTCAAATTATTACCCATTAATAAAAAAATATAACACTGTTTATCACAATCAAGTTTGGTACAAAAATAACTGAGTTCCTATTTGGGAACCAATTCCTATCCAAGTGATGATTTTTACTTATCTAAGTCAATATGTGGAAGAAATAAATAGAAAGACACTATATATCCACTTAGGTGAGAAAAATTAGGGAAATCTCTCAAATAAGGAAACAAGGGAGTTGTTTCTCAAAATAGTGAAACTAGAGAAATATATATACCAAATTTTACATTCATAATGGAATAAATACTATAGCACTTCTCCATGATATTTATAGAAAATAAGAATTCAATAACCTCCATGGAAAGCAAATCCATAGAAACCCAGATGATTTATAATAAATAGAGTCCAAAGGAAATTTAAGCATTAAATCACCTCTAAAAGTTCCTTAAGTCCAAAACCACATTGGGAGGTGCATGGATAGGCCTCCAATTTTGTTAATTCTGGAAAAGGTGGTTATTAAATCGTCTTTATAGTTGGGAATATAAATTTTACACATATAATGGCCCTTGGAAACCCATTACTACAATCCCAAATTTAAATCCCATGTGGGATTTATTATTTACTCATGTTTATATATTAATAATATAAATAACACATTATTTATATTATAACTATACATTAATTATTTTATTAAATATTATAAATGTGAAAAATAAAAATATTATTTAGTTTTATGAAAAATATAAACATTTTTTCACAAAAAATAATAACATTAGTCCAAAAACCCCAATTATAATTATCTAAGGTGTAACCCTAGGGGTCCTTTATAAAGTTGTAAATTATTATTAATCTCATTCATAATCCTAAATTTACAGTGGTAATTGAAAACATGTCATAGCTAACCAAATTTTAAATGGTTTTGGTGAGGTTTAATCAATTGCTTGAGTAATATAAAAGTTCTTTTGTCCATGACATCGATATTAATAATGAGACATTGATAAGGTCATTCCTATATAAGTTATATATTTTTTCAATTTTTGGGTTGATTATATATTATATAATTATATCACATGTAAATATATTGGAAATGAAAATAAATTACTTAGTCAAAACTCAATTGAGTTCCTTAATGTCATAAACCATCATATATATGAACACGTCACATATTAGTTAATAAAATCCATCCACTTGATTGGAGTCATAAATAATTACCTTCTATTAAGCCAACCTCTTAAATGAATTTAGATAGAAATCAATGTGTGAAACCTAATAAGTAGGGAGCCTATTTTATAACCAAAGTTGAAGGATCCATAGGCAATAATCACTTGAGTAACAACAATGACATGTGTAAAAAAATATATGTGGTTTGATTTAAGTGGATTAATCTGAATATAAGTTCACTAACTTATTTCATATGCGTTATTAGTTACATATCAATACAAGTGATCCAACTCATACAAATTTTTTTATATCATAAAAACCCAATATCATGATCATCAATTAAGGATAAAATTGTAATATATATATATTTCATAGGGTGGTTTATCATATCATCTCTTAGGTTTTATGAACAAAAACATAAATGAATGATAAAGTGTGTCCATTGATATACATATTATGATATGTATCCCAAATCCAAAGACACTTGACTAACATTAGGGAACAAGCACTAACATGGGATCCCATATTTTTAATATGTATAAGATAATTTCTCATATATGAGCACATTTTTTATATGATATGTTATTACATTATTAGAACAATTTCTTTTAACATAGGTTTTTTTGTTTTAATATTAGTATTTTAGATGAGGTAAATACCACCAATGTTACAAGTATTTTTTAACATAAATTATAAACCAATTTTGAAATATTTATTTTGACTAACTATCAAGGATTTAAATATCAAATATTTTGATAACTGATGTAAAATTCATATATAGCATTGGTTATATAAATAAATGATGTTACAAATAAATTTCAGTGTTTTTTATTAAACTATCTAACATGGAATGTTATATATTGTTTTTTATTTTGTTTATTTTAATAACTAATATATAAATCTACAATATTAGTTATAATAATAACTATTTTTATAGGTGAATTTTCGAATTGATTATAAAAATTAAAAATATGGAATATTTTATATTTTTTAAAATCATTTAATAAACAAAACTCCCTTGTTAAAAAAATAATATAGGATATCAAGAAAATTATCAAAAAAATAAAAATAAGAAAAATTGACTCAATGCTAAAACTTATTTTCCTTTATTATGGTGGTTTCCTCTAAATCTAATTAATATTTAGTGATATTAATTTTATTTTAATGGAAAAACTCATGAGAAATTTTTAACTTCTTCAAGTAAATATAATTCTAAATATTTATTATTTAAACTTGATAAAAAGAATCCATATTCATCAAAACATTTATTCAAAAAATATTTATGGATAAAAAATATCAAAAAAAACTAAATAATGATGGAATAATTATAAATAAAATGGAAAATTGGATGAATTTACAAGTTATGGAATGATAAATCATTGGAACTGATAAGTTAAAGTAGATCAAGAATATAGAAATAGGGAAAATGAAAATCTATATATGGTATTGGAAAAATATTTCTTGTGGAAAAATAAATTTATAAGTGGAAAGATAAAAATCGAAAGGGTGCACTATAAAAAAAATAAAACATCACTAACACACAATATAAAATTTTAATTTTAATGTAGATTATTAATATAATCAATTTCAAAACCATTGGTTTTAATATTGGTTATATATTAACTGATGTTAAATCTCATGGTATTGATGTTGGTTATATATTAACTAATGTCAATACCCTATTTTTTACATTGATTCTATATTAACCAGTTTTAAAACTATTTTTAACATCGGTTATTATATAATCGGTGTTAAAACTCATTGTGGTAGGGGTTTTAAAAATAGTAATATTAATAACTAAAATTAAAAAGAATTATAACTTTAGTTTCTATAAATCCAATATTAAAACCCTAATGTGAGTTCTATTTTTTCTACTTGTGATAGTGATCATTTATGATTAAAATAAATGTTTTATCTCTCTGTAATGAAATAACTACTTCTATTATTGAGATACTCTACTAAGTTTAGGTATAATATTATACTCTTAGGTGTTTGAGAAGAAAATACAGCTTAGTTAGGTGATTGAAATTTTTTTATGAACTATGTGATTGTATCTAGTATAAAATTGGGGAAACCAGAACTAATTTATGTTTTATAGATTGATGGACATTGATATGTAGTGTGAAATATTTCTAGGATTAACTAAATGATTTTTGTAGTCATTGTAGGTGATGTGGATTATTATTTAAAAACTATTATGGTTTAATCAATGCATGATATCATTATGATTCATAGCTTAGGACGTTAATATAAGGGCTGACACACATTGTGGGATGAATTGTGTCTATTATAGAAAATGATTGTGAGTGACATTTAAATTGTTAGTGATGTTAGAATGTCAATATAATAAATGTTCATCATAGTGTTATAACATTCCTCATATAAGTTTCTTGGATGTATAAAAATATTTAGTGACCACAAGAGAGTATGAATTATGGATGTGGATTTAGTAGCCTCACTTATGATCATGTTTTTTCTTTTCTTGGTAAAAACCCTTAATGCTGGGAGAATTTAACATCCTTGAATTTAATGTAAGAATAACATAGTCCCTACCCATAATTTAGAACCTATTTCAATTCCATTTGATTCATTGGTTCTCAAATTTATTATTTATTTTTTTATAGTTTAACTAATCATAAGTAGAACGTTGAAAAGAAGATATAAAATTTTTAAATTTTCTTGAATAATGACCCCCTATAGAAAATAAATAAATATCTCACAAACCATACCCTAGATTGAATATCCATTAGTTTGGTATTTCATGAGTTATGAAATTTTATTTACTGGGAACATTGGTTGGGTATGGGTTCTAGGTGTTGTTCCACCAAGATCGATGTAGCCACACTGAGAGGGGGTGAATTAGTGTGGGTGACTTTTAACAATTTAAATATTATCCTTTTTACCTCTACACCTAATCGGTAAATGTATCTATCTTTCTTCTTCTATCACTCAATTCATGATCATATAATGATAAACATGAAAGAAAACAACAAGGAACAAAGTAATTTGATAATGGGGATTTCCTTTAATGTGGATGACTATAACCCTGGTGTATACTGGTTATTATACCACTCAAACACATATTATATTGTATTATCAAGATAAAGACAAGGTAATGGTATATACTTCAACCTATAATCCTAGATCCAACCAGGTTACATACAAGAACTAACTTTCTCTCTGATGTTATTCTAGAACTAACCAATACTACCATAAAAACCATATTCAGATGTATCCTCCTTAAAGTATGAATAGAATAATGTACCTATATCTCTCATGGATAGTATTAGCCTATTCTCATTCTTCAATATACATCAATCATAAGGTTTACTCTAGTTGATAAATATTAAATAGGTATTGCAATTCTATAGAAATCCTTAGGGGTTTCCTTTATTCTTCTTTGAACAACAGTCTTTAGCATAGTTGCATCACACATATTCTTCTTATTTGTCATAAAGATTTTTGAATATATAGAGTATATTCTAGTGTCTTTATTTGTCTCCTTTTTCATACATTTATTATATAATCACTCACAAGAACATAGGATTTTCACTATTTTCCTTTGACGGAGAATATCTCTAATAGAATTAGCATGAGGTAACTCTTTAATGGTTTTTATTATTATTATATTCTCATTTATAATCATAAATAATTTCATTAATAATATATTAAAATATTTTAATATATAAACCTCATAACTTTATTAGTGTAATATTCATTCCTACTTCTCATTCAAACATTCAAAATCTTTAGTCTGACTTGTTAATAACTTTATCCAATATTAAATGCACGGATGAATCTTTCTAATGTGTTCATGATAATATTCTTGATTCTTATCATTTATGGTTTCAAATATAAATATTTAATGATAAACAATCATGTTGACTACCTTTAAGCTTATATCTCCACCATCTAATAAATTTCATCCTCTTCCTTTTATCTTTACCATTTTTTCATGTCTATATAAACATATTAGAAACCCTTGAAACATAGAAACCCTCATCACAACAAATCCTTACTACTGAATTATCATAACCATTATTCTTAACAATAATAACAGATATTTAAACCATCATGATATTTTAACTTGATGATCATCACAACATCATCCCATTTACAACTCTAAAATTCTAATATATAATTTCAAACTTAAAAATATTTTGGTATCATGTTGAATCTCCCATAAACCCTTATATATCACCTTTATAATAGAATTCACTATTATATATCTGCTTTATGATTATATGATCCCATGGGTTCAGGTTTATTACCCTTGCATTTGAGTTGTGTACCCTTTGGCATGTACTAGATAATTCAAGTGACTCTTATGTATATACTTGTGTACAATTTTACCCAATGTTTCCCAGTGAAACATGATACTTTTCAAAATTCTAAATATACAATATAGAAATACTATTTTTTGATTAAATGAATCTTAATTATCCATTAGAATTTAAAAGTAACAATTACATCACACCCATATACTCTCCCGTATATTTAACTTAATATTCTGTATCCACTGATGAATATAAATTAGCTCCTTTCCTAATTAAGTTATTCGTACATAAGTTCTTCAATATTATTTTCATATTTTTAGTGCCCTTTTTATTCTAAGACATCACCTATTCCATGGAGTTAATATTTTTTGAAGTCATATTCTTATATTTAATCACACATAGGAAGAGTTTAATCCCACATAGCACTAAAATCCTAGATTTATTCATGTAAAACATATGGAATTCCATAATTACTTATCTATATGACTCCCAATAAATTTTATCCTTCTCTAAAACTTATTTAAACATTCACATCCATTCCAAATCATCTTAAATGACTTCGGATAGATTCAAAAAATTACCAATACTTCAAAAATATTTTCATCTCAATGTCCAAATCTTTTGGAACATGTATCAATTCTAAACATCTTCAAACATTACCACATATAAATGGATCTCTAATAAGATATCCAATATTAGAATATTATTTTATACTTCCCCCATAATCATAAAACTTCATGGTATTATTCAATATATATCCATTATTCACAAATATATAATGATACCTTGATTGAGTACATCATATTTATCTTATCATAACCTATGATTTGGTACTCCAGCCTCATTTATTATTCTTATCTTACAAAAACATATTGACATCATTCTTGTTGAAAAAAAATAAAACATAATAAAAAGTAGTTTAAAAAAACTCCCCCTTTGGATTTATTATTAATACCCATATAGAAAAAATTATTTTAGTATGTATTCTTTAGTTTTCTTCATCTCTCTCACATATTGACAATAAATACAAATATTCTTGAATTGGGTGGAATAATTTCCCTTAAATACACATGCCATTAATTATTCTACCCTAAGTCTATGTGAGTAATGTGCAGTGTAAAAAAACAAGAGGGGTTAATTTAGATAGAGTGTTGTCTATAAACAAAAAAATATGATACAAACTCAACTTTATTTTCTAATGGGTTTGTCAAATATATTTTTATGCTGATACCAATTGTTTAATATATTCTTTTGGGATTTGTGACCTAAATTACAACACTTAACTCAAAAATATATTAAATAACATTCAAAACCACTAGGGGGTTTAGTTTCAGAAATTAACCCTTCAATTTCTCAAAATATCTTCATTTTTTATATCAAGATATTAACCAACCATACCATTTAATAATATAATATATTCAAATAAAAATATAGTTGGGATAATTATATTCATGCCTCAAAAATGGTAATTTTCAATCACTTTCCATAATTCCATATTTTCATAAACACCTTATTCTGGAACCTTACTCAAATTTTCTCCCCCTCAATGGGTTTTATTCATCAAGGTTAGTCACATTATAAAATATACCTCAATATAGAAGATGTTAGTATCACTTCCATTATGGTAACTTCTAACCTATTTTTCATATTTAACAACGCACTTATATCCTTAGTTCTCCCCCTAAAAAATCATCTCATTCAATACCCTATAAAGAAATAAAAAACAAAATGTATTTAAAAATAATGTGGTTCTACACAGATTTGTAATGAGAGAAAAATGGTTTATATTTTCTTCTCATATAAGATTATTTATTTATTTAAATTCCATATTTGAGAGAGATATTTGTTGTTTTACTCCTGAATTTTCTAACATGACTATTCATAAGAAACATTACTTTATTTATCTTCTCAATAATCTATTTGTTTGTAATTCCATTATATGAATCATTAAAAAATCACATGCATATCCTTATTCTTTTCAAATCTTCTTTAACATCTCTACTTGGGCTGGATGAATTATCAAAAAATATTTTGAGTTGTGTTTTTCATGTTTTCACCTTACACATAGATCCTCAAGAAATATTGGGATATCACTTTTTGATAGGATCATAATAAATTCAAGTTATTATATATTTTTAGTGTTTCATTCCTATAAACCAATCCTCTTATTTATATCTTGGATTAATTATCTTCTTTGTTTCTCTAGTTTGACTTCATCAATGCTATTACTTATGGATTTATTACAGTATCCCATGGTGTGAACTCTTCTCTCATAATAGAAGCAGGTTATTCTTCTTAGTTTAATATCTCTCTTGGTCTTCTTGGGTGTATTTTTATTAACATTATCTTTTTCATATTTCTTAAACCACAAGGAAAACAAACCTCCTTTATTTCCTTTTTCTTTTTCAACTTCTATGTCCTTCCTTATTCGAACACATTTGACACATGCTTGGTGTATTTAAACCAATATTCATCTTCACTATGATGACTTTGATTTCATTTTCCATAAAAATTCTCCAAGATTCCAAACTTTTTTAGATAAAAATTTTTTTATCCTTATATTATGTACTTTTCATTAACTCAAGTTTTCTCCACCTTGATTTTAGTTTCCTTTGTCTTCCATGACTTTACATATTATTCCAAAATTTAATAGCATTGTCACTAAACCTTTCAAAGAACTAAAAATGAATAAAGAATCATGTTTTCCTTATATAAAAAAATATATATTTCATGAACCGCTTTTTTTGTGTAGAAATGCCATTTTATTGAGCACCTTTAGGATATCAATCTGTATTACACTTTCTCACATATACCATTGATATAATGGTGGACTTCCCATGTTTATTCTCTAAAAGAAATTCCATATTTTTTTTAAAACATATACTATTTATGAACAAAAAATTAGTATAATAAAATTTTCTAATAAAATGGTTCCTTTTTTTATCATATATTAATTTTTGTTAGAATTGCGGAGTTTTGGGAAATCAAATTTTTATTATTTTGAAAAATTGAAAACCTCCTATGATTGATTTTTATTGTTTTGATAAATTTAAAACCCCCCTCTAATTTTTTTATATATTTATTTGAATATTATTCTCTCATTTTTGTTAATTTTTATAAAAAAACATTTTTATTTATTTTACTTGATTTAGATTGAATTGTTTTTATATTTGGATTAATATGTTACCTTTGGTTGAATTATATTGGAATCTATTTAAATTTATTATGATAATTAAAGTTCAAATTTAGTTAAAGAATCTTAATTTTAATATCCATCTCTTTATTTGGTTCATCATAAATTGGATATTTTAATTAAAATACATTTGAAGGAAATTTTTATTGATCATTTGAAATTTTTTTAATTGTATTATTGAAATTATAGTGAATTTATTTTATTATTTGAATTAATGTTTTTCTCATATGTATTATTTAAAGGAGGAAATCTGGTTACTTGTGTTAAATATATTATTTTTAAACATTTTTTATTATTATTATAATAATTATTGTTTTTAATTTAATTTTTATTTAATTATTCATCATTCATTTTTATTATTCTTATTATTGATTATAATTATTTTTGTATAAATATTATAAAAAATTATTTTCTAAATATTTCCTTGAACATTATGTAATCTTTGTTTTACCCATATGTAACTTGTTTTAATTGTTCTTTATCTTTACATAATATTTCATGTACCCTTATGTTTGGTTTATCGTTTCCTTTCTACCCTTACATTATTTTTATATTCTATTCTTTACCCTTATAAAATTTTTGTTTTACCATTATTTACAATATTAAAATGTAGCATACCCTTACATAACTATTTTCTAAACTTACATAGTGTTTATGTTTTGTTTTGTACCTTTATGTATGCTTGTAAGTACCCTAACATATCATATGTAATTTTGTTTACATTTACGTTGTGAATGAAATCTTCAATTTACCTTTATGCAACAATTTCCTTCCCCTTACATGAGTTTGTACCCTTACACAGGCTACCCTTGCGCATGTCAGTGCCCTTATAAATGATACACTATACCCTTATGCAATCCATGTAAAATAATTTATACCATTAAACAACATCTATTTACCCTTACACATGTTCTTTATCTTACCTTTATGTGTTCTTTACATAATATGAACAACCCTTATAAAAGTACCTTTACACAGTGTGATGCATTTCAAGATTAAACTTATGTGAGTTACCCTTACACATCATATTGTATTTCAAGGTTACACTTATGTGAGTTATACAAGTACCTTCATGTATTGAACATCATACCCTTACACATCCTTTTCATGAATCATTTTACCCTTATGTAAGGTCTAGAATTCTATTATTTTCCTCTTGTCCATACTAGAAACCTACAGTAGTAGAAACATTTATTTCTCATATAGATCATGATTAAATGGTACCAAGAATGAATCATGTGGATTAAATGATAAATTTGAGCATGATTTTAAAAATGTAGGCAATAGTGATACGTTTCCAATTTTATTTTTATTCATTGGTTTTAAATGTATGTTTATGAAAAATGAAACATCTATACCGAGATGGTTTGTGAAATTTATTTGGAAGAACAATAGTTTTGAAATGTTTTTATATAAATAATGTTCAATTAAAAGCAATAAAAATACATGTAAGAGAAAGAGAGACATGGATTTAAATAAATTCATTCTACCGATTTTATGAGGCATTACTAGTTGGCTGAAGTTTCCTTGTTATGCATCAATTTTTTGAAGAGATGAAGTTAAATTTTCTACAGTAGCCTTTCTCCATTAACATCTTCTGATAAGTATAGTTAGTTTTATTATATTATAGAATTGTTTGTATTTTATATTCCATACATGGTTATACCTCCATTAAAAAGATACTATTTGGTTATGATACCCTGATCAAAAGGTTTTCTTATGGGTTTGGTCTATCCAGTAAAAAAGATCAGGTTCTTTCTGTTTTCAAAAAAGGTAGGAAAGCTTTGGTATGTCATTATAATAGATTTGGTTCTTCCTATTCTCAAAAAATATTGGAAAGGTATGGTCTTTCTTATAATAAAATAGGTTAAGTATTCACCTTTAAAAGTATTCTTCTTCTTTAATTTGTTTTAGTGGGTACCAGTCCTCTCATTGAGTTAGAGGATATTGAAGAGTGGAGTAGGTTGCCTATGAACCAAACTACTATAAAAATTTGGGGGTTCTTGTTCTTTAATTTTATTTCACTGTTTAACTATTTGAATACTACAATCACATTCATTTATTATTATGGTTTAAAAAATAATACTCTAATAATTTTTTAATCACGTTAAAAAAAGGTTAAAGGGACTATTCACCCCCCCCCCCCTAGTACATCTTTCCATAAATAATTATACCCAATAATTGGTAGGAGGGATTATTTCTTAAAAGATATTTTATGTTTTTTTATTCTGATATATATATTATTTCATTTGATAGTTTAAGTTCTAATTTTATTATATTTATTATGATAACATTTTCTTATACCTAGTAGTCTGAGGAAATATCATTTTTTTCAATTGAAAAATAGGAAACTAAATTAATACAACATCTCGAGCCACCTCACTTTAATGGAAGTGATTATTCATAGTGTAAGGATCATATAGAGTTATTTTTAAATAATATTTTTATTGAATATTTTACTATTATGATTAAACCATATATATTTTCTGAAGTGGATTTGGATACATTGACTAGAAATGGTGCTTCAAAGTATGTGATAATTTTTAGATTCGTGTATTTAATTTATTTTTATTTAAATAGAAACATTTATAATCATATTTCATCATACCAAACCACTTATGACATTTTTAATATCTTAAAACTAACCCATCATGGAATTGATAAGTTGAAAAGAACCAAATTAGGAATACATCATGCATAATTTCTGGAATTTGGAATGTATGATCCCAAGAACATCAGTGAGATGTATAACCAATTAACTAAGACTAGGAATGGCACGGTTTCTTATTGGGAGACTATGAAGAAAAAGTTACTTATTGAGATAATACTTTAATAATTACCTAATATTTGTAACTCAAAGAAGGTTTCAATCAAAGAAAGTAAGGATTTCTCTCAATATTATATGAATAAAAATATTTTATTTCTTCTTCAATATGAGATGGAGTTGAAGAAAATTATAGAAAAGGTATTGAAAAAAACAACTTGAGAGAATTAAAATCCTTAATGTATATTTATTTTTAATTTTCTAACGAAAGTAAAGGATCTTCTAGTAGTGAAAATGTAACGACCCAAACTTTCATTAACGTAAATCCTTCCTGATCAAATTAAATATATCTTTATGAAAAATGTTTATATAAAATTCCAACTTCTTTGGTTTTATGTTTTTGGATTTTTAAAATACTTTTAAGAATTGTGACTGTTTCTAATATAGCCATTGAACAGTTATCACATTATTAGTATAAATATAGGGCTTTAACAAATCCAATTTACTCAGAAAAAGGAAGTGATGTCCCCATCCAGTAGATGTGCACCATATGAAGCCCATTTTTTATATCTCAAAAAGGAGGTTGCATAATTAGGCTTCGCTCTTGACCAATCCCAAGCCGAGATTGAATGTGTTATGCTCGAGCGGGACCGCCAATGAGAGAAGTGGAAGTTGATAGAGATTACCACCCGAGCGATGTTATCCGAGCCACCCCAAGAGTCTGTCACCATCGCACACATCACCCTTCAGTCTTATGAGGGTGTTTTAAGGGGTTATTTAACAAGATCCTAGTACTATGGTTATTTACATTATTTTGTATATAATAAAGAATATACTTTCATTTTAGTATTGTTACCTTGTAAATAGTTTTTAATGTACAAATTGTATTTTTAGTTAATCTTAAACTAAGAAATATATTTTGGTGAATTAATGTATTTTTGAATTAAATAAATTTTAAATAAATATTATTATTATTATTAAATTAATTTTTATTAAATATAAATGATCGTATAATTTTATGAATGCAATTGTAATTTTTATTAAGGTTTGAAATCCATTTTTGTCAAAAACCATGAATTTTTTATAAATGCCGGTTATTATTTTAAAAGTAAAAATTAACAAATTTATAAAATTATTTAGATAAAATGAATATTATTTATGGAATCAGGATGTCGAAGTTATCCAATGGTGAATTTTTCATAATTTTTTGAGACAGTCAATTTTTTGGGTAAAAATTAAATACCGTTTAAATATATAATGTGTTTTATGACATCATAATGACCCAATAGTGATGTAATAAAATAATATAAACTTTATTTTCGGATAATATATGTTTTACCATTAAAATAATGTGATTTTTTGTTTGTTTTATTTATTTTACAAAGCTTTAGTGGACCCTTCAAGACTTATTAAACATTTTTTCTTTTTAAATTGTTTTCCATGGGAGTGTGACTCAACTCCACATATGCAACCCCATTATTTTAAGAAGTTAGGACTTTTTCCTTATAAAATATTATTTTCCACTTACCTTTTCCAAAAAACATGGGCAAAAACTATGTTCTGGTTTGTGGTTTGGATTAGTTTAATGTGAGGTGTCCCAAACCTAAATGAGAAAGAATTCTCTCATCTTTCCTATATAAACACACCCAAGCTCCCACTTCCTCCTCACTCAAAACCTTTTTACTTCGTCCAATATCTTCCATCCTCTCTATATAATCCTCCTAAGGTTCCCCAAGCTCCCAATAAGTCTCTCTCAAGCCTCTCTCAAGCCTTTGGAAGCACACATCCAAGTAAGGGTTTTTTCTTCCTTTCTCATTTTTATCCAATATTCTTTAAATTGTTATTCCCTTTTAATTTCAATTATAAATGTTGGGGTATGGTTTTGAACCTCCCCCATACATCCCTATTTATTTTTGAATTATGAGATACCCCTATCTCTCTCAATAAATTATTCCCATTTACACTCGTTACTATGACGAAATTCTAAAAGGAATTTATCTCTCCTCACATACATTCAAGCAATTATTTTGTATCATGAATCTAAATTCCATTAAAATTCTTGGGACATGTATATATATATGACTCCCTTAATTTAAATTTCATGTACTTATGATGAGACACACCTTTCTATATCGTCAATAATTTTTATGAATTCTTACGTCACGCCATTACGCTGCTCAAATTGCACCGATTTTTCAAGCCAATGTCATTGTGTAGTAAATGCCATTACCATTTCTCTATCAATGGTATTCACCTTTATGAAAATTTAATTATTGATTATAAAGTTTCATTTATTAATTCTACATTCCTTTATCATGGAATAAATAATGATGTTTTATGAATCCATTATATATGATCCATGTGGCACACTTATGCATGAAATGAAATGTTTAAGAAGGGTGCGCCCTTATAGCGCTCTAATGCATTGGGTAATGTATAGTATCATGATATGTCATGTTAAATGGGTGTTTACTCATGATAATTCATGTGTAACGTGGTTTTACTCGTGCTGCATGTGCAATAAGGGTTTACTCATGCTCCATGTCCAGTGAGTCTCGGCTCATGAAAATTCCATGTTAAGTGTTGTTTCCACATTTCCATGTTTTTATTATCATGATTTATCATGCCTTTATGTTTATGCTTCTCTTGTGATCTATTTATATTCCTATTGTCTAACATGTATTGTATTCCTCATGGTATTCCATGATTAATCCCTTAATAGGCTTTATAGCTCACCCTTTTTTATGCATGTCCTCAGGTTATCCCATACAATGCTAAGTACGAGGGAATGTAGTGGTCATGTAAAGGAAGTTTTCAATAAAGATTTTGTTTTCCATGTTTTAAGTTGTTATTTAATTATCCTAATCCCCAAATACACTAGACCTCTTGATCTTCTATGTTTTATCAAATGAAGTTTATGTAATAAATTATATTTATTTGTGTAATAAAAGATCAGTACAGTCATAGAAAAAATTAATTGGTTGTATCGAATTGATAAATGTTTGAAAACCCTTATGAAGAGGGAAAAAAGTTCAAATGAAGGAAGAGAAAAGAAGTGTAAGAAAGGATTAAAAAGTAATGTTAATTCAAGTAGATGAAAAAATTCTTCACAATTAAAATTTTACGAATATAGGAATATAGGACACATCAAATTTGATTGTCCAAAATTAAAGAAGGGAGGTAAAGACAAGAAATAAAACAAGGAGATAAAGCAAGATTATCATGTTGGTTTGAGCTATACCAAGGATTCAGATTCATGTAGTGAGGAATTGGAAAGTTATCAGAAAATTGGTAATATTCATTTGATGGATACACATGATTAGGTACCTCAATCATTCTTTTCACCATTATTAAATTCTTCTTGTGTTTCTATAAATTAAAATTTTGAAACTAACTCTAAGTTAGATTCAAGTTCTTATGATGAAATATATTCTTAATGTGGGTTATAAGGAATTGAAAATGGTTATTGAAAGATTAAAAGATAACGCTTTAAAATAAATAGAGTTTCCTGAAAAACATAATGAGAAACTTTTTAAGTTAAAATACGAAAATAAAAGATTGTTTAAAAAGAAAAAGAATTATAAATAAATTATTCATGTTCTAATTATTTAGAGCTCAAAATTCTTAAAAATGAAATGAGAAGTTAAGAAATTAGAATGAAATAAATAATGATTTTATGTATAATAATGATAAATATCAATAATGGAGATTTAAATTGGTTTTATATGACATCTATAAAGTTGATAAATAATACATTAAGCTAAAGGAATAAAATAATAGACTAAGGAATCAAGCTTCATGGTCAAATGATAATATTTGTGTAGATTTAGAAAGTTCTCAAAAATAGAATTAAAATTTAGAAAGAAGGTATTATATGTGAAAATAACATTGTCTATACTTTTTAAAGGAAAAGAAAAGTTTGATAAGATTTTTCATTTGAATAAACCAAATAATGAAAAATCTAGATTCTATTATAATTATCATATTAATAATATTTATAAAATTATGTTCATTAAATGTACTAATTGGAAGGTTTATAATGTAACTTGTTTTATGTTTGGAACATTTAGACACTATTCTTTGAATTTTAATTTAAATTTTGTTCAATCATTAGGACACAAAAAAGTATTTCCCTAAAAATCATATTTCAATTTTGAGAGGACTAAACTTGTACAGAATGTGTTCCAAAAGGATCATATTCCAATCTAAGAGGTTCCATGTCGGTCTAAATTCCTAGGTAATCATTTTTGTGGCTGGTATTCACTATATTGGTTCACCAAAAGAAAAATCTTGAGAAGATATTATAGTTATTTCATATCCATGTAAAAACATTGAATATTCTAAGGTAAAATTTTTGTCAATATTTTTTGTGGTTTATTTAACCACCAATACTTATTATTACATGGTTTATATGTCTTTAATTAGATTATATCATGTGAAAAATGATCTCTCTTCCACTTTACATAAGAGGGATGGCTTTTCATCTTTTTCATCTCTTTATTCTTTATATTCTTAATAGTATTTGTAGAAATAGAATTCAAACCAGAAATAAATTAATCTTCCATAAGTCTACATTTGATCATGAATTTATAAATATAAACTCAAAACTTTAAAATATTAAAATATTGTATTTGTGGAAAATCTGATCAGAGGTGAAATAATTTCTCTGATACCAATTGTTATTCCACTAGGATCGATGCAACCACACCGAGAGGAGTGTGAATTAGTGTAGGTGGATTTTAGAAATTTAGATCTTATCCATTTTACCTCTAAAATTTTTAAGTGAATGGATCTCTCTTCCTTATTATCTCACTCAATTAACAAGTATGTAAAGATAAACTAGAAAGAAAACAACTAGGAACACAAAAATTTGATAAATGGGTTCACCTCAAATATGGATGACTATATCTCCAATGTATGGTGGTTGTTATCCCACTCACACATAAATTCTCTTTTATTATCAAGATGAATCTCAGTAAAATGTATATCCTTGAACTTATTATCCTATAACTAACTATATTTCATGAATGAGCCAACTTTCTCTTTGTATAAGAAATGTAACTAACAAGTCCTTCCTGAAATACATGATATGGTTGTCTCCTCTTTAAAGTATGATTAGTAATATAAGACTGTGTCTCTTATAAATATTAGGATTAATATATCCTTCTTCAATATAAATAAATCATAATTATACCTTTAATATATAAATATCAAACGAAAGTCTCTATTTTCAGCAATCCTTAAGGGATACCCCTCTTCTAATTTGTATTGAAATATTCACAATAGTTGTCACACACTTATCTTTATTAATCCTAAATAGTGTTGAATAGATATATTATATACTAATTTCTATATTTTTTATCATTCTTCTTCAATGCATAATATGATCACCCATAATAGTGTTGTCTTATCACTATTTTCATTCAATACAGAATATATTAAATAAAAATAGTTTTTAGGTTACTCTCTCATTTTCTTCTTCTTCTTCCCATATCATTTATAATCAAAGATAATTACATTATTCAAATAATAAAATATTAAAATTTTCAATACCATAAATTTACTGGTGTTATTTTAATTCATAATTCTCATTAAAACATTTAAAATTATCAATACATATCGTGGATAAATTTCTCAAATATTAAAATCATAGATGACTAATTGTGATGTGACCATGATAATATTCTTAATTCTTATCCTTTAAGAATACACATACAGTTTTACAATGATAAATTATCTTGTTGAATACCTTTAATATTGAATCTATAAATTTTCTTAAATCTATACATCTTCCTCATGCCTTCCTCATTTATGCATGTCTTCATGAATATATGGAGAAACACTTGCGATGTGGAAACCCTTGTCATTACTTAACTTTATTCCTCAATTCTCATCACCAATATTCTTGAATAGAATCATGGATTTTTAAAGCATTATAAAATTTAAATTTTAAGATCAGCACAACATCATCCCATTAAAAACTCTATAATTATAAAAAATAAAATTGAAAAACCTTTACCTATCATGTTGAATCTCACATAAACCCTTATATATCACCTTGACCATGCCATTCATTGTTATGTATCAAATAGAATATCATTTCAACCCTTTAATTCTAGTCATTACCCATTATGTTTTAGTTATTTACCTACACACATGTACTAGATAATTCATGTGATTCATACATATACCGTTCAAAATAAGTTTTGCACCCTTATGATTTTTAGTGAAACTCAATAACCTTATAAATTCACAATATAAAATTCAGAAAGAATCTTACATATGATTAAATAAATCTTATTCATCCTTAATCATTTAAGAGTAACTCTTTTGTATCACCCATCTATTCTTTGATATCTTCAACTTAATCTTTCATTACTGGTGATGAATCTGATTTTACTCCTTTTCTAGAAAATATATTCATATATGATATCTACATCACTTTTATAAATTTCTATAATTCCTATTTTATTTTGAATTAGAAAACATTCCATGGAGTAAATATTCCATGTATTTGGATTCTGATATTAAATCACATGTAAAAAGAATTTAATCCTATATAACATTGAAATCCTTGGGTTATTTATATGCCACAAAACAATTCTGGAAATACTTATCTGAGAGGATTACAACTAATTCTATCCTTCACTAAAACTTCTTTAAGAATTCCTTTCCATTATAAATCATCAAAAATAATTTAAAATAGATTTATAAAATCACTAAACCATTAAAAATATTTTCAGATCAATTTTTAAAATATTTGGAACATGCATAAACTCAAAAATTCTTCAAAATGTTTCCCATGATAATGAACCACCAATAATATATCCAATGGAATCATTTCAGTTTCCTCTTCCCCCTTATTCTTTATGCTTTGAGGTATTCTTTAATTAGAATCCATTTTTTACATCCTGTTATATAATGATACCTTCTTTTATACTTCATCATCATCTTCTCATCATATATTCTTAGGTACTCCAACCAACTTCCAAGATTACCATATTCTCAACGCATATTGACATCATATTTATTGATAAAAAATTCAATTTAACACCAAATGAGTTCAGAAATGGGCTCAATATGGGACCATTTTTCCTATAAACAAATTGGCTCGGTCTTCTTATAATTTTCTTTGTCAACCTTCATGAGGAATATGACGATTGAGGTCGTCACCTGGGAGAAATGATGTTTCCCCTCTTGGTATGATTGTTGAGACTCAATTTCATATTATATATCCATGTTAATCATTTATATAGATCATATTATATAGATATGTATTAGTATAAGAATATTATTTATAATAAAATTATTATGTCTTATTTTATATTATTTTGAGTTCATTCTATAGTTGTTTAATAGTTTTCTAATGTATTTTGGTCGTTTGTTGATGAATAGTCTTGAAATTTCTTTAATATCACTATAAATATCATCATCAAGATAATTTCTATACCATGGATCTTTGAGCTAGTGGTTGAGCCTCCCTCAATGACACTACCACTATCTAAATAACAGTCATCTCCCCTTGTAGAACCTGATAAAAGAGGAAAAGTTTGGATTTTGGTAAACAAAAGTGAGGAATAAAACATATGACTACGAACGGTGTAAGTAAAATCAAAGGTGGTCATGAGGGGTAAGAAAATGATGGTTATGGTGTGGATTAAAATAGTAGGGTATGCAAATGAGGCTTTTTCTAGAGTTAGAGGTAGTGGATATGAAGATGGTTTTCTAATATGGTGGAGATGAGGTGTAATACATTTGATAATCTAGATTAAACAGTCACAAAATATGTTTATGAAAAATTAATTAAAAATTCATTAATGTGGTTGGGAATTAAAATAAGTAGTCCCCCCTTAAGAACCACATATGTTAGGAGGTCAATCTCTTTGTGGGTTCAGTGGTGTAAACAATTCACCCGGTAAGTTGGATAAGTGTGGCCTCGACCTACTAGGCCAAGACAAAATTAAGTTTTTATGGACAACCTATGCTCGGGAAAGGGGGATCTATCATGGAACAAGTGCAATCTATACACATTCATTCCCAGTCCATAACTCTGACCGTTTATGTATAAGAAAAATGTAAAATTTTGGGGTGATGTATTATTTAGACAAATAAATTGTCTATTTTACTTATTTTATCATGTAGACTATGATTGTATGGTGTTTAATTCCATTTAAAATTTTTAAAATAGTATTTCTAAAATTTAAATATTTGTACACTGTAATTGGAAATTACTCAACCTAATCAATTTTCAAGAGTAACATTTTATTTTTTTCAGTTATTACACAATGGTGTCTTTCATTTGTCTATCCATATCTCCTAATACAATGATTTTTATAAAATAATATTTTAGACATGGATATGTGACTATACATTCCAGTGACTATTTTTGCATTTACATCACAGAAGGAACTTCGGGTTGGACTCACCATCATGATTGCAACTATAATAACTTGTATTGATCAGTGTGATATTATGATATGAGAAATTTTGATATTATTTAAGAAAACAATAATTGAATAACCTATCATGGTTTGATGAGCTATGAACAATTAACAAGTTTAGTGACCTGAGGTAATATCATTCTAAACATTAAGATTTTTTGTATGATTTGATCTAGCTGATTGATTTCTAGATTGTTAATATTTCTCATATTTTCTAATAAAAGTGGGTAGTATGCATGGAGTGTGGAATTATATTAAGTGGGATTTGACCAATAGTATACTTTTAAACAATGTTAGGATAATTTATTGAGAATTAAATCGGTCCAATATGTCATTTTGTTGAACCTATTGATTAGAAATAAAAGATAACATAGTGAGCATGATCCCTTATAAAATTGATATTAATGATAATTTAACCTTATTATTAGCCAAAAAACCTATGTTTCACTACCCGTAAAGTTTTTCTCAGAGATGGTGGTGATAGTATGAGATGAAGATGTGAGTTTATTCATCCAGGTGATGAATTCATGGATGTGTTGATGTGTGGTTCTTATTGTTCTATATTATTTCAGTGATAGTGCATCATTTTACTATCATCTCAAGTTCTTTATGGAGATATCACAACATAGGGAAGCTAGGTCTAGTGCCCATCCTTAGAGACGTATTGAATATATAGTTAATTATTTTAGAGTTGGTGACCAATAACCAATTTTTTTGTACATTATATATCATGTATATTCACTGATTTTATTATTAATAAATACCTTAACACATATTGATCATTATTTTATGTGACAATAATGTGATAATTTCCTATAATATCCATTGAATTAAAAAAGGTCATATCAGTTCCCCATTATGATGAGAACATTTAAATGCTATGATAGTATTTTTTAACATTATTCTATGATCGGATAAACTTCTAGGATTGGACACATAGTATGTTGGTTGTTAGGTGTGGGTACTCATAAGCAAATAATGCTTCATCTTAGTATTTTCTCACTTGGTGATCTTCAATATGGGTGATTATGAGAATAAACCAGCCTATATGAAATCCATATGTTTATGTTTCATTGGATATTCATATATATGGTCATGTTTAATGATCCTTTGATTTTAATATTATTATTAATACATGTCATGACTCATGCACTTTTATGTATTTTCTTAAACCATGACAGCATATGATCATGGAAAAGTTTGGTATATTGGGTGTGTCATGATTGATATGTTATTAATGAATAATTCAAGGAAGTATTTTTTTTCCTTCCATATTTATGGAAGTTAATATATCACCCCTTTGGGGATCGAGGTTTTGATCCCTACCAAAGCCACTTTTGTGGGGTGGTCCTTTGGTGACGAAGGTTTGAGGGTGGTTAGTGAAGCATCTAGGGTAAGAAGTTATAATGATGGAGATTAGTGGGAGATAGTGTCATGGATGTTGGGTGACTATGGATTATGATCCTTTATAGGAGGAGGAGGATGAGGGTGACGGTGAGGAAGGACTAAGAACTATCATCAGTAAAGGCATACGAGGTCAACAGTGATGAAAAAAGGGATCCAACAAGATCTAGAGTGATGGAGGATAGAGTGGTGCCAATAAAAATGGGAAATGAGGAGTTAGGTGTAGGAAATGGTGGCTCATTATGAATCAATGAAGGTTCTCATGTGGACTTACTAAAAATTAGTGCATACCGTGTGGAACAAGTGGGTATGTGGGGTGAATCTATGAGGTTTTTTCCTTCGATTCATGTTGTCATGGGCTTAATACCCACTAGGATTGTAGGCCATGTAATGGGATCTCCCTTCCTATAAAAATAAGATGGGATTTTTTGGTTTGATAAAAATAGGGAACTTTCACACTACTTGTTTAAAAAAATGTATCAAGCATATAAGTTGATGCAACTAGTGTGCAACCTCCTTAATGAGATATCATAACAAAGGTATTATATTACACAATGAGCATTGATATGTGGTTTTTCTCATTGTAACATATCTTTTTCATATATGGGTGCATTGACTCGTTGCTAGATATTAATCTTGGACTTTAGGAAAGCCTTCCTAATGACACCAAGGAAGAGGTCTAGAGAGTCACAGAAAAAGTGTTTCCATTAATCTTAGTTAAATATTATTTATATTTAACGGCTGAAATAAATATTATTATTCATATCGGTAATTATTCTTTAGTTGGGTTTAATTGATCACAAATGTTAAATAAATATTTATTCTCAAGGTAATTATTTAATTACGTGAATTTATAATATTTATTTATCTCTTATTATTCAAAAGGTAGTAATAACTATTTATTTATAAATAATTTATTTGATTATGATAATATTAAAATAAATATTTATTCATCAGACCATGAATATAATATTAATTTATTTATTGAATCTATATATTTATCTTTTGTTATTAGCAAGGTAATAAATAATCATTTACCAATAATTAATTAATTTAATTACATTAATATTAAAATAATTATTTTTTCACAAGACTATGAATATAATATTTATTTATGATATATATTTATTATAGAATTCAATTAATGTGAATGAGGATGAGTAGACCAAGTTTTTGGGTTCGGTGATAAATATATATATTTACTAGACTATAAAATTACATTTATCATTGCACGGTTTAGCATACTCCATGAAATAAAATAATAGAATAATTATTTTACATGGAATGGGGTTTATTATGTGTTTAATATATTATTAAGGGCCTTTGTGAAATTAATTAAATATATAAAACCCTAACCCTGGGTCTATAAATACATTGTTATGAGAATTGTAAGAGGTTTTTTATTGTGCATAAACCTATCCTCCCTGGAGAATTATCTCTCTATAAATAATGGATTTATATTTTTATATCAAGATTAATAGATTCACCCTTCATCTTTCCCTTCCACTCAAGTTAGGGAGTTCAAGAGACAATCCCTCTAGATCAAAGAGATTTCGGTAGCGGTCAAAGGAGTGATGCAAGATGATTGGTATCATCGCACTAGCACTAAGAGTACCATTAGAGACACTGCAATATCAAAGGAGTGTGTTTGTATCACTGCTAGAGGGGAACTAATTTGGTTCCTCATCATCCCAATAGAATTATAACTGAACAACATTCAGAATATCAACACTTTCATCTAATAAATAACTCAAGGAAAATGTATTTATTCTTATTGTAAAATTAATTATAAATTTAACATGAAAAAGATCCTCTCTTGTTTCTAGAGTTATTTTTTAATATTCATCATAAATATTGGTCATGGAATTCATCTCCTTGTACATTATGGATAATCAATTGAATCTGAAGAAAGTTGAGTCATCCATAGGCCCAGTATGTACTTTTGCTACTTCCAGAATATATAAGTGATAATAGAGCGGTCATGATAAAATTTATAATTATTTATTATTTTTTGATTATTTATGATTTTGAAGTCAGTTTTCATTTCTAATTTTTTCATTCTTAAAATATAATTATTGAGATATCTTCTTCCGCCACTTCATTTCTCACTTATATAACCCAGATTGAAAAATAATATGTGATGAACATCTGAAAAATTATCCAAAGGTGGCACATGGTTTGAAGGGATACTCAATATATAACTCACCAATATATCATGTAACACCACATGATGCAGTGGTCATGTGGTTAATGGGAATAGAGTAATTAATTAAATCTCGTGTGGAAGAATTAATTTACACATAATGTAATTAACACACACACGGTGAAATTAATACACACATGGTGAATAAATTTACATGCATCCACACATCACGTACTGAATTCACATGTGGTGTAATTACCAACAAAGTTCAAGATCCAAGCATGATCGGTCCTAAAAAAATTTTAAATAAAATAAAAATGCAGAAAAATAGATTATACAAGTGGTACAAAAACACCACCAAATATAAGACATTAAAAAAACAACACCCAAAACGAATAAAAATCACAAAAAAAAACACACCCATATTCCAAAGGCCCAACAAAAGGTCCACACAACCATGTGCCCGATGCACGTCCCTAAGTCAACCAAATATCCCTTTTTGTAGATCCTATTATAGCTGATGAACTCCACCAAAAGTTCAGCCAACACCCCCTATCCATATGCATCTGCAATGTCTGTCCATATCCCGACCTCATATCCCCCCAAAGTCATTGTTCCCACAAAACGTGTCCTAATGTTCCTCATGTGAAACTTGTCACGAGAGGTTATCCCACATGCCACCTCCTATATCCAGCATCCATCCAAACTCTCCAACCTTCAACTGGTCCATCCCTCCCTTCGTAAGGTCACCAGCAATGTTGTCGACGTCATCGTCCTTCCGATCTTCTCCTAGCTTCTCCAGCTACTTTGATCCTAGTAACAATCCCTAGAACCAGTGAAAGAAAACAAATACCCATAGATCAAGGTCGGCTCAGCCCGTTCTTCACCGTCGTTGGCACCCAAGGTTCTCCATGATGCGCCATCAGCGTCCAGATTGGCCCCCGAAATGTCATCTACCCCAGCAGCTAGCAGACCAGCAAGGTCCACCACCGGGATCCCAGATCTACAAATGCCCAAGGTCACCAGAGGAACTCCATGTCTCACGCATCAGGATGACCCCATCGTCATCCTATGACTGAGATCGTATCAACCCAGAGGCATGGATCTCGCGCCACCACCTGGATCCCAAACAACAGCTGCACACAGCATCCTAGTCCCACCGCTGGGTGAGGCAATCCCATCCGTAGAAAATTCAAGAATCGAATAACATTCAGCCTGCCTAAAAATTCCCAAACCCTCTGCACAGAAGAGCATTGATTTCCACCATTTGGAGGGAAAAATTCCCATCTTTCTCCTCTGAGTTTAGTTCTAAGTTTAGATCTTTAGGCACCCATCCAGAATCGCTCTTTCGTGACTACTCCCAGCACCACATGCTTCAATAATTTCAAAATGGCCAACAATTTCATATGAAACTTTTGATCTTGGGACCAGATCTCTGGATCAATCCTCCAATGTATGAGAGATAAACTCTATATTGATGAGAGATAACCTCTCCATACTTATCTCGCATATGTGTAATTAATCATTAAGTGGTGTAATTAATCAATATGTTATGTAATTAATTCATACATTGGGTAATTAATACATATTCAATGTGATTAATATACAAGTAGTATAATTAATTTACACATGGTGTAATTAATTTTCATTCCACATAGTTAATTCACATGCAGTGTAACTAAATCCATTCACCATAATTATTTTATAATAATTTATATGGAATACACACCAAGATAGGTTTTATTACTCTATAAACCTCATCATTATGTGTTATGTATGTAATTTATTGACTCCTACACACCATATGATAGGTTTTATATGATATTAAATTATTAATTGATTTATACATAAAATTAAAAACTATAAGCCATGTATGGTTATTACATTCAGTTTACTCCACATATATTAAACCAACACACTAAACATAGTCTTCATATGACTTATGTGTCATTCATTAACAATCCATGATTTGAAATTACATCACATTGTGTGTTAGTGATATGTCATGTGAGTGCACAATAAACAACAAGGATTGTAAAGAGAAGTTTAGATGAGTATATGTCATGTTTTATCAAAGTAAAAGATGTGTAATTAGTTAAATTTTAAATAAAATTAAATAATTTGTTTTATTTAAAATAATATAATATGGTTTTCTCTTGGACAGATTGGATAAAGATTTAGATAAAATTAATTAATTGATAAATCAGATAATTAATTGGAATAATTTATGCATTTTTTATATTAATAAAATAAATAATCAAAATTAATGTTATCTAGATATTTTGAATTTTTATTTATTGCACAACTGGATGATCGTGATCCTAGATTGACTTGTGTATGTGTGTAGTTTCTTTTAATTTAATTATTTCATGGATTTTTGCAATTATTATCATTAAATTAAAATGATTACCTTTGATTCATCCCTCCCTTGTTTTTTTGTACATGCGTTTATGACCATGGTTTCTTTTATGTAAACCCCTATTTGGATCCCTTCACCTATGTGTGAAGTAAATGAATTATAAGTATAGAGATACCAAGAACATAGAGTTGGTTCAACAATAATTCATTTAATTCAATTATTTTTTAATCAATTAAATTAATAATCATATATTTAAATTATTTTCAAAAAATGTAATGAAAGACTATGAAAACACTACAACCATTCCTTAAATTAGCGCATGTCCTCACGGAAAAAATTTTACCTGAGTGGCATATTTGTTTTACAATGATTTACTATCATAGAATTTTAATTATTTATTGGAATACCTATTACTAATCTATTACCTTAGTAGTGTTTGATGGTGACAAGTATTTCTATATGAGATTCATGGAGGCTTATTTTTTATGTTCATCATATCATATTATCAGTTATGTCTAGAGAGCTGATAATGAAATATAAGGATTTGAATTCTTACTCCGTAAAGTCACATCTACTTGATCTTAAAAGATATATGGGGAGACTTTAGATAAATTATATTGTCACAACACTTAATCAGGGAAAATTGGAAGAAGTAAAACTAGCTACTAATCATGTCTTTAAAATTCTAGAGTACATTGATAAGTAAGCATGACTAGCCTTCAATTCTGATAATACATTATCCATTAATATCATATTATCCTCCTCACTAACAATATTATACTTATTCATCCATGAAAAGATGAACAGTATAGATAAATCCCTCATAAATATTTTGAATATACTTCTCCATACATATAAGGTTTTTATGGAATATATTTCACCATTCCTGATTAATTAAAGGAAAAAGTTAAAAATACCACAACCATTTTAAATTCAGTCGTTGCTTTTATGATGTTCTTTGATGAGAAAAAAATATTAAAGGCTAAATCAAAGAACATAAGTCAACTTTATTCTTTTGTGGTAATAAATTTCATTTGAAATATAATTTTGTTGAATTGAAGAAGTAATCAAAATATTCTACTTAAATTATATCCATCATTAAAATAAATTTCGAAGATACTTATTTGGTATCAGTTTTCACATACATATATGTGTACTTAAAATACTTAAACCAAGTAACTATAAATATATTACAAGAATTAGGGTTCATTCTCAAAAGAACTAGATAAGGGTGATTCCTAGATTAGTAATTAAAAGCACAAAACTTATGGATTTTATAGTGGAATAGTTCAAGTTAAAACTTTTGTTTTGTATTGAATATTACCAAAAACAATTATCTTAGTGTATATTGTATACACAATGAGACATTATTTAATATTTTAAATATATGTTATATTTTATTTTATATTATACTAGTAGTTTAATAATTCTAGGATCATAAATATCCATACAATAATAAAGGATGAATAATATAAGAGTTAATTACCTAATGGTGGAAAGATAGTTCTTTTTCAAGAGAAACATATAGTAGTTTACATGTTTATATCCAAATACGTGTTTTAGTATCTATTTATCTACTAATTTTATTGTCCCACATCATTACTTGTAATTTATTTTGGAGGGAATTTGAATTTTTCATCTAATGGATGGATCATTCGAGAAACTAGGTGTTGAACCAAGACAATACATGTTTGAACATTTTAAGGAGGTCATTTTATAATTGAAATAATGTTTTAAGAGTGAATTAGAACTCGGGAAATTGGTGGATGAATCCTAGAGTATATAGGGCTACTACCACTAGTTAGTTGATATCCCCCACTAGAAAGTTGGGAGGAGTGTCCATGATACCCAGAGAGACTCATCATCCAGCCGATGATCTTACACTGGGTGGATGGGGTATGTTGAGTAGTTATTTATTTATGGTCTTTTTTTGTTTTTATCCACCATGCCTCCTCAGGTTTAACATTCCTTGGTCATATTTTTTAGGGTAATTTATTCATTCTCTCATTTTCCCCTTTTCCTCTATTCTTCTTTCTTCTTGGCTCCCTTTTTCTCATGTGGTGGTCAATCATTGTGTCACTTATCTTGGATGATTTATCTTGGTAATTGTTTTACCTTTTTATATGTGTATATCCATATCTTATCTAAATTATCAATCAATTTTATCATCTAGATTAATGATTTACCTTTATCTTGTTTCTGATTAGGGAATTAGATGAAATTTCCACTGAATCTTGGTGGAATTTTCCAACTTGTGGTGATTTTGATCAGTATGGTCGTAAGATGTCCAGTGATAATGAATGAGTATCATTAAGGGGAGTTTCATTAAATTTATGTACCTTGGTGTTCCTTATATGGAATTTGGATCATTTGGTTTGGATCAACCATTGGTTCATAGAATTGAATTGGGTATTTTCCATTCCGTAGACTCAGGAGTGTTTCAAGAGTTTCCCAAACTCTGTTGGGAAACATTTCAAATTAGTCACATCACCCAATTTAATTATTCTAGAGAATAAAATTTAATTATATAAATTTTTAATTATTATTGTTGTTATTTGATAGGTATTTTTTCTATAATATTGTCGAAATAGTGTTACAAACCTTCCATGGGTTGTTGGTTGTGGTTCTGGCTAAGCGGTGTTATCTAATGAATCTTTCGGTAAGTATGCCTTTCTCTTTTGGTTATAAGTATTCTTGTAATCATTTAATTAATTATAATTTAGTTATAATTATTTTTGAATTATGAAGAATGATTTTTGACCTCATGATGGTTGATGGAGTCGTAATAGAATTAGACAGACTCATAAAAATAAATTGGGCTTTTCTTGGTTGGGAATTGAATTCATTTTGAGTTAAGAGGTCTTGATTAATCTACCTTATTATATTATCCATGGTTTATTGTCATGTGATATGAAGTTTTACACTTTAGTAAAAAAATCCTTACTTTATAATTATGTTATGAACTTCATGTAATTATAAATTAGTTAATGATATATAAGACGTAACTAATTAAAGAAACCATGACTAATGTAACTGAACAAAGTGTTAATGGCCATGGCAGACTCTTTTCAACTAGCTTGATATTGGAAATCTATGATCTAAGTTGTCATTACATGTGTGGTTTTGAGTATCACATGATACCCATGTTTAATATTGATCACATGTGTGTGCATTTGTATCCCATGATACCATGTTGTATATTAACCACAAGTGTGTGTTTGTGTGTTCTACTGATACCTATTCGTGATATAGTTTCTTGATATTCCATGTTGTTTCTGGAAAAAAAATTATTACTTGTGTAATTTATCATAGATTATCGAATTAATAGTTTTGATATATGGTCCCTTGTTATGTTATGACTTATATGTTGTTTTTTGCATAACTAGTTGAATGTTTATATGTTCTCTAAAATATGGGAACTACTACCCAAAGAGGGATCGTACTTCCCATGAGGGGAATTTTTTCTATTTTTTCTCTTAAAAATGGGAACTATTTCCCAAAGTGGGATCATACTTCCCTATAAGGATAATTTTGTATGTTCATTCTCTGAAAGATGAAAACTACTACCCAAATAGCGATCATGCTTCCCAAGGGAGAGAAATATTTTAGGGTTATATGACCTTGTTCTGATTGTGGGATGGATAGTTACCTATTTAAATTTAGGTTGTGGATTTCATCTTAAATTTGGTGTGTGGAATTGTTCCTTAAAGTTGGAACATTCATTTTTCTTAAAGGAGTATGGAGTTACATATTGTGATGTAAGTCACATGATGTTACTTATGATATTCTTCTAGTATGGCACTGAATAAAGTATGGATGAGGGGTTATAGAAGTTTAGTTAGCGCATATTGACTTGGAATATGGTCAATTATTGCTTACTTATTCTTTGATGATTACATGTTATGCTTGTGTAGTTTATGTTTTTTTATATACATTAATTCTAATATTATCAAATCTGTATACACTTCATTTTACTGATTATGTATTGGACCACATTGGTGGTTCCCTCCTAAGTTGTACTCACACCCTAATAGAAAAAATGAAACATGGGTACCCAACCACCCCACACTTGTTGCAGGTATGGGTTGGTAAAAGTAATAGGTTTGATCATTGAGTGAGATAGCTCACTGTGAGTCTAGATATTGGGAGGAGATGAGGCTTGGAGTTAAGAGAAAATCATATTTATGATTTTATTATTTTTTAACTTTTTTATGTGATCAACCTATTTTGTGATCAGTTTCCTATATTTAGGTATGGTCGTTCAAGTATATTGTTTCTACATTCATTCATTATAGATGGTATGTTTATTGTATTCTAAGTAGGCTAATCATTTATTGTTTCGTGTTTTTTATTTACCTATTATTATAAACTCTCATTAAGGGTATAGTTTCCCTACAATTCCACTTTAGACCCTTTCTCATAGATAAATTCATTTTTCATATAAAGAGGCGTGCCTAGGGTCATGTGGGACTCTATCTCATACTTGGTTATCGGATTCAAAGTGTTAAACTAGGTATATTGACAAATTAATTATCTTATTTTAGATAAACAATAAATTAGAAATAATGGTACTCTATATAGCTATTAGAGTTAGTTCAGTAATGCCATGTGAATTATTCTAATGCTAGAGGTAAATTCACAAATATCATGACATTCCTTTAAGAAATTTTAAAAATACTCAGTGAAGTAAATGAGTGCACCTAGTGAAGATAAAGGAACCTCTAATCCAATATGTTGGAGAACAACTTATCCAAGTAATCATTTATCATAAACATGTGGAGTAAAGGTATTCCTAAACTCATATTTCCTTATATGCATCAATATAGTTATGATAGTAAAAGAAAAAAATAGTGAGTCTCATATGTATTACATGTTTCATAATTTATTATAAGACATGTTTTGAAAATGGAAATGAAAACAACTAACCATATTCCAACTATATTGATAATGGATATCATAATTATGATATGATAATAATCTATTAGGTCACAATATCATGTGTTTGTTGAAAACCATTTGTTAAATTATGGTTTTTAGAAAAAAAAATGAACATAAAACACTTATTGCATCTAAATTAATAATCCTATATCCAATATGGATATTAACATCTACTCAATACCAACTATGTTTTTATAAGGTAAACCTGCCTCTTTAAGGATAATGGGAGTAGACTTAATTTCTATGGGTTAAAGATATGGATTCACATGAGTTGGAATTGGAATTCTAGACTCTACTAAGCTCAGCGGGAGGAGCATCTCCAAAGACACATACTGTGTAGAAAGTCATAAACAAAGTGGTGGTTTATGTCACTATGGTGGGTAATACATATATTATTCTTTTAGAATAATGATTCTGAAAAATAATAATTAAATGGTGATATACTAATATTTATAAGTATATATGAATTCAATAATGGATTCAATATATCAAGATTTAGTGACTATATATTTTGGATGTTTCAAATACTTGATATTGTTATTCCCAAAAGGGGCTTATATACCTAGATATGGGGATGAATCAGGGTATGTGTATTGTTTTTGAAATTCATCATTCCCCACTATATCTTGACCTCTTTATTATAATGGTCACTTAGTTTTATCTTTAATGTTTATGTTGATCTTATCCTTTCCAACATTATCAGATGATGATGCATAGAAAGTAAAGAAATAGGTCAAGAGAAAGTATGCAGTGATTTTTACTTGGTTCACCACAATGGGTTATTCCAAGGAGCATACATACAATAGTGTGTTGGAACACCAAAATCACTAATCTCTCTACTTTTTGGTTTTTGCTACATTACTCCTTCCATGTCTCACTACCCTTACAATGTTTGGAGAGGATTCACTATCCCTCCTGGGTTACAAAAAAAATAACAATTTGAAAGCTCAATTCTCTCTCAAATGAAGTTTGTTCACTGATCCTTTAGAGGAATCTTCTTTTGATCACTTGAATCAGTATTTTTCACATGTCATTTTGTACAACATTAAGTTCCACTTTGATCCACTTGATGAATACCACTTTACCATAGATTTACTAGGGAATACCTTTTGGCTCACATAAGATTTTATTTTGTAGAAACTGTCTTTCAAACCTTCACAAAACCTCCCAATTACTCATAATAATATACTAATTTTTCAATGCTCCTAACTTCCAAAAAGATCACATGCCCTTTTCTAATATCACTCCTTTTAAAAATATCACTTAGCCTCTATAATGCTCAAAAATTTCATGAATATTACACAACCTTCAAAAACACCCTTTCTCTATGAAATATATAATCTTATGAAATCCTGCATGAAAGAATAATCCTTCATGAACTACGTTATCGAATTCAAAGACTTTGGATTCTCATTAAGGCTTTCTTCCTAAAAATAAGGGGGTAGCCTCAAATTTAAAGACATTACATACCCTTTGTGAATATTTCAACCTCGCTAGGGCCTTTTTACAAATATCTTCATTACTGTTTCTGAATCTACCTACCTTTATGAAGTATTAGGGAAATTTTCTCATTCTCAAAGATTATCATAGTCATGTAGCTTATTGTTTTTCCTTTGAGACTATCCATGTTTTGAGAGCCTCCACACCTTTGTGGAACCCAAACCTTCATTATGCCTTGTAACTTTGTGAAAACACAAAACCTTCTCAATATTTGGGTATTTTATATATTTTTATGAGGTATTCCTGGAAATAAAATTTTATCAATGATTGAAACATCCTCTAAAATTGTGGACCCCAAAATTTGAAAAACATTGGGAAACAGTGCCAACTTGTATATGCAATTTTTTAACTCCTCCAGAGAATCCATTATTTTATCTTGTGTATTTTTCAAAATAAATTTTCAACAATCTCTTTGGAACACCACAGTTGACATTGTAAAACATCTTTTTAAATAAACAGAATCAACTCAAAAATACTACAAAGTTCCCTTGAATGTTTTTTTCCCAACAATATCCCCCTTTGGGCCTGTTCACAACTCTCCACCTTTGTGATACCACTTTAAATATTATTCTATCTTCTATCAAAATTAGTTTCTTGCAATTCCAGATAGAGATAAAAGATTTACCCAACACAAACTCTATGCCTACATTAGCCATGCTCAGTGTGAAAAACTATAATATCAAGAAAAGTTAATCAATGGATCACTTCATTAAACAGTCAACTGTTTTCACCAAAAAAACATATGTAATTATATATAACCTTTTATTGAACATATTTATCATCATCAGTTTTTAAAATCCCCCTATTTCACTTCTCCCCCTATATGTTTCTCCTATCATCTTATCCCACTTTCTTGATACATATATTTTCTACCCCTTTATTAATGAACCTAAAGTTCTATCCTTTGTGGCTAAAACATTTTAAATAAAACATACCAGCATATAAGGGAAAATAATTATATTCCTTGGGGAAAGGGGGTCCCACATTCACACTCTTTCATGTGTGGGGAGTCTATTGAACTATAATATCCAGTTGATACCACTCAAATTTCTCTTTGTGGAAATCCTTATACATAATTTCTGCAACTTATAGTTCTGTAGGCACATACTTAAACTTAACAATCCCATGATCCACCATCTCCTATATAAAATGATACTTGATTGCAATGTGATTTGTCCTTGAGTGATGCACTAGGTTTTTTATAATATTTATATCACTTTAATTATCACAATGGATTTCAATTGGAGACTTCCCATCAACTCCCATATCATCAAATTAATTCTCCAACCACAATAACTATGTGAAAATTTTAGAAGCTAAAATATATTCATCTTTAGCGATGCCTAATGAAATAAAATTCTATTTCTTGCTTATCCAAGAAATACATAATCTGCTAAGATAGAATGAACAGACTTATGTTGATTTTCTATTATCTGTCGAACTGTCCCAATATCCTTATGTATAACCCAATAAATATTATTTAAATTTCTTATTTTATAGAAAAACCAAAATCCATGGGGCCCTTAATATATGAAAGTATTCTTCTTACTATAATTAAGTGGATTTATTTGAGATTCCTTTGATACCGTGATTTTTTACATGTGGGAAAAAATATCAGTTCTTTTCATAGTCATGTATAATAGACTACCAATGACATTCTGGTATACTGTGAAATTAATTTCTTTTCTTTCATCATCTCATGATAATTTCATCTTGGTGGCCACTGGAGTCATCATCTCCTAGGAATTATCCATTCTAAATCTTTATAGAACCTCTTTAGCATATTTGGATTGATAAATGAATGTGTTATTCCTTCCTTGTTTTTTTGTGTTTCATATGATCCACCAAAGATTGTTTCATCGAAATACACCAGTATCATCATCCTTTGATTTTTTTCGTTGTTGACATAGAGATTGTAATCAACTCTACCACACTAAAAACTGTTCTTCTTTAAAAATGTATCAAGCCTTTAGTAGCACACTCACAGTGCTTACTTCATCTCATATATTGGATTCCTCAGTCAAAAAACTCTGTTCTTATCTTCATGAATGAGAAAACTATTTGGGTGCTTGATTTACCCTTCTTCCTCCGAAACCCCATTCAAAAATTCCAACTGGACATCCATTTAAAAAATATTCAAATTAATTTGAATTATTATGTCTAAGAATAGTTGAATAGTCTCAAGCCTTAAAATAGGAGTAAATGCCTTACCAATATTGATTCCCTCAATCAGGGAGTATCCTGTGCACACTAGTCATTCTTTGTTTTGAATCACTAGCTCGTCTTCATTCAGCTTGTTGTAAAAGAACTATTTTGTCCCGATGTCATTCTTATCTATTGGTATTGAAATAATCTCCCTAAAAACCTCCAAATTTGGATTTATATAAATTATTAACACTAATTATTGAGTTGAATTTAGATTTTGAATTACTCTTTGGAATGGGGATATCACTTGTTGGAAACACTGTCAATCTTCTCTCATGGCTTCTTCGTATCTTGAAAACAGACAGTTGATAATATATTATTATAAAAAGATATGTAATCATGAAATATAAGAATTTTTTTTCTTCTCCCCTAATTGGTATTCTCTCAATGGATAGATAACACTTGAACTGAGGCATGATACCAATGGTTGAATATTCAATGCGACTTGGAACCACTGGATCATTCAAGTATAGTATTTACATCTCTTCGGTTTAATATCAAACTCTTCATCATATAATATCTCTTTTCCATAGAACACAACTTTTAGATACACGTTAAAAAAATTTGTTGTGAAACACCACTTGTTTAATCCAATACCATTTGTGAATTTAAAGAGTTCAGATTCTTCTTGTTACATATACCTCTATTAAACATTATGCAGCTGTTCTCTTTCAACACACACACAACCCATGGATTGTATCTTTCCATTATCCTTATACAAATTCCAATATATATTAGAAAAATTACACACACCTGAAGAAGGGTACCACTCTAATCCTCAATAATATTATTTCCGTTGATCTTTATGGACCAACCCTTTAATATTTTCTTACAAATCACTATACTCTTTTTCTGATTGTTCCAACTAACCAGCCAATGTCAATTGTTATTTCCATATAACTATACATTCTTTATCTATATACTCAGTATTCTTCTGATGTGTAGATTTTTTAGGCAGGTTATTTTTTAAAATTTTGGGTTTAAATCCACTTGTACAAAATTCTTTCTTTGATGCACTACCAATATTCTATTTTTCATAATTCTTTCTCTGAGTAGGTTTATTTCCACTAGTCGTTTGTTCTTATTTATTCCTCTATTGGAGGGATATTTATCTTTCCTTAACTTCTTGACATGTGGAATAACATGATAATTTTACAAGGAATTATTTATTTATATTTCTTTTATCAATTATCCAAGTCACCTCATTGATTCATTCTGGGGGTGAGTCTTTCACTGAAAGTACATTCTTATTACTCACAACTAGAGTATATCCTCCATTTTTTTTCCAAATTTTGTCACATTATTTCCCAAAGAGATGTTTTGAGTGTAATAGAGGATGTTCTTATTATATTTTTCAATGAGATTCATGTTTTTCCTCCAAGACATCAAATCTTCTCTTCAACTTATCATGTTTTCTTCCAATATAGGCATCTTTAGTATACACCACCAAAGTTGGGAAATTCTTTTTGGGTTACTTTTCCTTCCCTTATTTCTTCCAACTATAATATTTTTCCAAATGACCATGATTATCACATATAAAATATCTACCATTAAAACCATACCTTATTTCTTGATTTATTAGTTGAGATGTTGATATAGCTAAGGTTATTCTTTTGTCATTGATCCCCCAGGATTCTTGAAACATACTCATGGTGTAGCCTAATCTTCCAGAATATTATCATTTCATGGATAATTTCTTTTTAGAGACTCTTCTTCTAGATTTATCAAGAATATTCTTCTTATTCTCTAATTTGGAAATATTACTATCTCACAGCATGAAATATATTCCAAAACGTCAAAAAAACATGAAATATAACCATGTATCCCATAGAAATTTCACATGTTGTCATACATTTTTTAATATGTATTTTTAGGTCTATTTTCATCACCTTAAGGACTTTCCTATTTCAATAACTATTCATGGACTTTTTCCAATCATTTATAGGAGAGGGTTAATCATATCCAATAAAAAATTTCCAAAATTGCATGGCCTTTGTGATGAAACATTCATTTCATGTTTCTCCTAAAAAATATCATTTTTTTCTTTTCATTTCATTATTACCTTCTGAAGAATAGTCAAATAATAAATGAAAATAATCCTTTAATTTAGTCTTACCATTGGCATTAGATTTCCCCAATATTTTTCTTAACTGATTTCATCTCTTCTCTCAAATTTGGAATCTCCTTTTTCCTAGATTGAAGTTAAGAATTATGTTCAATCATCAGACTCTTCCAACTAGTTATCTCATTTTATAATTTTTGGTAGATATTATCGACCATGTCAATTTTCTATTTAAATTTAAAATTCATCTGAGAAATAAAATCATTAAAACACCCATTCTCTTCTTGTGGACTTTTATTATCATTTATAAGTTCTAACAGGTGTGTAGTAAGATCATTATTTCTGGCATCAGAATTCTAAATTTCTTCTGAGTTCAAATTCATTCCTTTATCATATTTTTTGAGTTTTTTTAGTTCTCTATCTTGGGAATCATTATTCTCCCTTAGATATATAGACACTTTAACAATTATTTTATTTAAAACTTTTATCTTGTTGACTTCAATTTTATGAACTTGGATATGAATATATTTTTACTCGTCTTCTTTTTTCAATTTCTAATCTAATTCCATTGTTATATGGAAAACATACACCTTTTTATTTCATGAATCATAATCATCAATAGTAGTTCTATCATTAATTAGAATATAAATATATTTACTCATTCCTATAGAATCAAAGAATTAGTAAATATTTTCACTTTCAGATTCATCCAAACATTTCTGCATTACATTATTGGTTTCCTTCAACTGAATCACTCTATTTCCATAGACAGTTCCATACTAAGGAATACCACCAGACTTCTAGTTTTTCTTTTAATTTCTTCCCTTTTACATGTCATGCAGAGATAATAGAAAGTTGAAGCTTCAATTCCAACTGTAGAATAAACATTGTCTGAGAAAACAAATCCAATTAAATTATTCTTCCCTTTGATACCAATTGTTAGGTCCAAAAGTGTCTTAGATACCCTAAGACGGGGTGTGAATCGGGGTATGGATATTCATTTGGGAATTATTTATGCCTCACTAGATCTTGACCTCTTTATTATAAGGTAACTTTGTTATCTCTTTAATGTTAATGTTGATCTGATCCTTTTTAACATTATTTGATGATGATGCATAGAAATTATGGAAATAAATCAATCACAAGGACACGCTAATTTTTACTTGGTTCACCACTACTGGATAGTCCAAGGATAATTCATCCAACGGTGATTTGGTGCGCCAAAATTAATAATCTAAATGCTTTTTGGTTTAGTCTAGGTCACTCATTCCTAGACTCATTGCCATTATATTGTTTAGAGTGGACTCACTATCCCTCCTAGTTTACAACCAATCATAATTTGAAATCTAACTGACATCTAAAATTAATTCTGCTCTGTACTCCTTAAGAGGAATATTCATTTGATCACTTGAATCAATATGTTTTAAACCTAATTTGGTGAAATATTAAGTTCTACTTTTATCCACTTAATTAAAACCACTTTAGCACCAATTTACTAGGAAATACCTTTCGGTTCGCAAAAGATATTCTTTTTCAAAAATACTCTTTCAATCCTTCATGAAACTTCCCAATTCCTCAAAATAATATCCTTATTTTATGATTACCTCTACTTTCATGAAGATCACTACTTTCATGAAGATAGCATATCCTTGGTTATGCTCACTCTTTTAGAGAAGCTCACTTAGCCTTTGTGATGCTCACAACTTTCACAAAGCTTAGATAGCCATTATAAACTACCATTCCTCATGAAATAGATAATTTTATGAAATACGTCATGTAATAAAATTCCTTCATGAACTACCTTCATGAATTTAGAGCCTTTGGATTTCTTTTGACGGATTATTTTCTACAAATGAATGGGTAGCCTCCCATTTATAGACTTTACCTCACCTTCACAAAGCATTGAACCTTTCCAAGGACTTTTCGTAAATCTATTCATTCTTATCTATAAGTCTACCTACCTTCATGAAGTATTAGGGAAATTATTCCCATTTTTGAAGATTCTTGTTGTTTCATAGCTTATAGTATTTCCTTTGTGACATGATATCTTTCATGAACCTCCACACCTTCATGAAACCCAAACCTTCATGAAGCAACATACCTTCATGAAAACACCAAACCTTTACAAAATTCAGTCGTTTTAATATTTTTATGAGGTATTCATAGAAATATAATTTTCAAAATTCTTGATTCATCCTCTAAATGTTGGACCCCAAACATTTGGAAAACACTGGGAAATGGTTCCACCTTGCATATTCAATTTTTTGTACCGCCTCCAAAGCATCCATTCTTTTTTTTCGGTCTTTATCAACATACCTTGTTGTTAATACCTATAGAACTCCAGAACTGCTTTTTCAAAAAACATAACCATCCAAAAAACACTACAAAGTTCTCTTGATGGATGTTTTCCCAAAATATAGTCTTGTTGAGTATTCAAGAGAAACTAAACATGGGTGGTATAAACTAATGCCCATAAAGAATTATTTTTTGTTGAACTGATTATTATATGGAAAAACCAATAAAAATCTTCATCCTTTTGAATTTTAATTGTCAAATAATACTTATATGATCACTATATTAGGCTATTTATTTTCAAGGCCACCACATTTGGTGGAATCCTTATGGAAGAGGTCTATAAAATGAAAAAGAGAACATATGGTATATGTTTATATGGAATGGATAGACAAGTTCAGAGACATCAATAAATTCCAATAATATATGAAAATTACACAAATTGTTTTATGGATAGACTATTCATAGTGATCATAGAATATTAATTTGGAAATGAAGGAGTTTCATGTGTCTCTAACATGTTCATGGGGGAACTATAGTTTTAAAGATAGATGTGTTGATAACATATGGAAAACAAATGTTATGTCTTACTGATTTTTCAAGACTAAGGAATGAATTTCTCCAAAAATGACTTATATTAACAACCATGTTATATGTAACAATATCTATAAAATAGATCCATGGGTTATCTAAATCAATTCATAGTACATTTATTGATATTAGTTTGAAACATACAAGTTGGAATAATTGAATACTAAATTATTGGTGTCATTTAATCTTTCTAGTGGAATGAGTGTGGGCATAAGAAAGGATTATTGAGATAAAATAATTTCACGTGCTTAAGTGCTATTAATTTATCTCATATTACATTAAATGTACGGACATTTTATATTACTGATGCATAATTCATAGTAGGTGAATATCAAATAGATTCAACATAACTACACTAACATACAGTTAAAACTATCTGATATTACTTGAAAAGGTATAACTGAATGAGTTCCTAGAGTCTATAGAAGTAGAAATGCCTGTGATAATAAGAATTGAACACTAATATTTAGATAGTTTAATTTTATCTAGCATCACAAAAAGGATAAGGTAATATACAATACAAACTTATTAAAACTTGGGGTTTACATGTATACAACATTCAAGTATGTTATGGATTCGGATGCATATTAAGAAATGATTTTGAAATTACATGTTCTTATCTTGGGTTATACCAAAAATAATCGTTTTATAATTATTCCGATAATATTTGAATATGTAAATAATCAGGATGTAAGGTTTATGATAAAGGAACAAGAGGTTGATACTTTTTAATACCACTACATAAGGAATTTTTAGAAGGCTGTGAATTCACATTAAATATATTAGCCACCAGGGAATATAGAAAAATCAACACTATCTAGGGAATGATATGGTAGGACAAAAATATATCTATACTCAATAGAATCATGTTTTACATGTGAGAACTAACTTTTAATTAGAATTTGTCTCTTAGACAAGTGGGAATCTATTGGATTTTATGACCTAGAACCAACTACTCTTTACTTTAGATTGTTTATATATTTCTGTATTTGAATATAATTAAATACCTTATCACATATTGATTTTTATTCTATGTGACATTAATGCGATAATGTTCCATAATATAAGTCACATTAAAAAGGTTATAGAAGTTCCCCACTATGGTCAGAATCTTGAAATATTATGGTGATATTATTAAACATTGTTTGATGGTCAGATAAAAATCAATGATGGCACACATAGTATGTTGGACATTGGGTGCTAGTAATCATGAGAAGATGTGACTTTATCTAAAAAATTTCTCAATTTCGTAATATCCATAATGGGAGATTATGAAAATATACCTTCCTATATGAAATCTACATATTTATGTTTCATTAGATATTCCTATCTGTGATCATGCGTATTGATCCTTTTTCTTTAATATTATTATTAATAAATTTCCGGAATCGAGCACTTTAATGTATTGCTATATACCATGAAAACATATGATCATGGTGAAATTGGGTACATTGGGTGTGCGATGAATGATTTGTTATTAATGAATAAGTAGATGAAGAATTTATATCTTCCATCTTTATGGAATTTGATATCTCATCCCATTGATTGAAATGGAACTATCATGTTAAATTATATGGTCATAGTGTAAAGATGATTTTATTTCATATAGTCAATGAAAGATGTGTCATGCATATGGGTTGATGACACGAGTGTGCAATATGCTCGGTGAGATATTGAGACAAAGGGGTTATATTACACAATGAGTCTTCGTATATGATTGTTTTCATTGTGACATGTTTTCTTCCACTATGGGTGCCTCGAACCATTACTAGATAGTAATCTTGGAATTTAGGAAAGCCCGACTAATGACACCAATAAAATGCCTAGAGGGTCACACAAAAAGTGTTTTTATTGATCTTAGTTAAATATTATTTATATTTAACAGTTGGAATAAAAATTATTCTATATACTGAGAAGTAATATCTTTTCAGTATTAATTAATTGTAAATACTAAATAAATATTAATTTGTAAGGTGATTATTTAATTGCATGAATTTATAATATGTATTTATCTCTTGTTATTCACAAGTTAATATATAATTATTTTTTTATAAATAATTAATCTTATCACAAAAATATTGAAATAAATATTTATTAACCCAACTGTGTATATAATATTTATTTATTTATTGAATGTGTAAATTTATTATTTATTATTCATGAGGTGATAAATAAATATTTACTAATAAATAATTTATTTAATTATGTGAATATTAAAATAAATATTTTATTCATGAGAACAAAAATCCGAACTTTGAGGCTATAAATATATTGTTATAATAATTGTTCGAGCTTGGTAGTTGTGTACAAGATTCTCCTATGTAGAGAAATATCTCTCAACAAAGAATAAATTTAGGGTTTACCCATAAAATAGAGAGATTAATCCTTCCTTATAACACCCTGGACACTCTCTCTTAGATCTAGTGCTCATAGACACATACCTTACACACTTGATTTGATACCAACTATAAAATCTTGGATATAACCATCCATAATTACAAAATCAATAATGATTATCAAATCTCTTACATCTAAAAGATCTTTTTAGGTGTTAATATTTAGAGAATTATAACACAACATAAACTGAAAAATAACTTTATATTTGTATCAAATGGATAATTTTACAATTAAATATAAAACTACTTTATTCATGAAAAGTCTTTAATGTCTCCTAGAAATTCTTTCATATTTGTTATAACTATAAACATGTCATGTGTACTACTTTTCTCCATAACCTAGGTAAATAGAAAAATAGAAAGCGTTAAGCTAAAATTCTTGGTAATGGAAATATATAATTTAATCAATCATGGTATAAACATTGAATAAACATTATGGGAGTAATAGGTAAGCAATATGAATCAATAATCAACTTGAAACTATGAGCATGTTATATCCATGACAATAAATGAAAACATGAATATCAATAATACTAATCACATAATAATGGAAATCATGATGTTAGATATCATAAACCTAGTGTAAAGGACTTATTCCAAGACATTTTACCTATCATCGAGGCCACAGTCAAGACATCTTGCTAAATTGGGAAGAAATACACCCAATACCCAAACCTGTTTTTCCTTGTGCGAAATATTGTTATTTTGAGGGTCTATATAATTTTAGGCCTCGCCTATCACCTGATTAAGTCCAATTCATTCTGTTGTGTCTCTAAAATAAATTGATTTTCCACATAATTTTATTAATTTTTTAAACTTTTATATAATTATTTTTTAAATTTTTGATAATTAATTACACTATTTTTATTTTATAATTTAATTCATTAGTTAATAAATTTTTATTAATTAATTTTGTGTTTTTATTTTTAAAATTATCAATTTCATTTGTTTTAGTTTTTCTATTATTTTTCTTAAACTTATTTAATTTTTAATTATGATTAATAATTATATGTTTGTTTCTTTTAAATAATTAATCAATAAATTGAATTATCTTAATTAACTGAAATTTTAATTTAATATTTAATCCCTAAATTTTTTTTAACTGTAACTATCTAATCATATAATTAATTTCATTTCAATTAATTATTTAAATCTTTTTAATTTAATTCTTTAATTAAATTTATTGTTTTATTTTTAATTGTTTTAACTTTTCTGCTTTAATTTAAATTAGTTTATAATTTTAGTTAAGTATTTAGTTTTTAGGTTTTGAATTTAATAATTATATAATTGTTTTATTTTCATTATGCTTCATTCACTAGATTAATTGAATTAAGTTTTTAATTTTTTATTCTTAATTATGTTAATTTTATTTGTTCTGTAGATGAGTCATTGTTTTTGGAGTTATTGTCATACTTCAGTGGTGAGTCCTTGACTCACCGTTGCCAGTCCCTTTGCCATTTTTTTGTCACACCAATCCACCTTCTACTCTAAGCAACGGTCACTCAAGTGACTATTTCCCCACTTTATCTACTCTGACACCATTATCCTACACCGTCTCATTGTTCCACCTAATCCAGTACCTCAACTCACCGAAGTCTGAGACACCATCAGCCTTCTGTTTGTCTCATTGTTCCCCAATTTTTACACTAATATCTGCAACCAACCCATGACTCACCATCTGCATCCAGACACCGGTGAGACACCACTCATCATCACTCCTCAACTCATTGTTTCATCTACAATGGAAACTCGGAATCACAATTGTGCAAACCCCTATATCACTCACCGTCAATAGAAAAATAATAATCGTCACCAAAATTCGACTCAGTGGTAGCCCTTGACTCACTATTCCACCAGTCACCACCACTGCCATCCAAGCTTGCATTGCTAGATCTATACCCAGATCCCATTTTGCATAGTTCTGATTGCTGGATATTGATTAGGTACCGGTTTTCCAGATCTATAACCTTCTATTGTCACTCAGGATCCCATCCACACCCTTTTGAAGCTCCATCCACTGTTGATTGAGGAGCCAGCCGCTATCGACCACGAATCATATAAGGAGCATACCATTAACCTACGCGCCTTCAAATCTTAGAATGTTTTCTGGTCACCACTACGAGTAGAGTCATGAGTTGTGTCACACATCTATCTAGATATAAAGCCCATCGCACATGAGGAGGGTCCGTTAATACCATCACCGTTGCTATAACCGAGCTCGAATTGAGGAGAATTCGTTCATCTTAGTGGTGTCAATGCCTAAAGGGAGAGTCACTGAAACCGCGGCCTGAGACTTCTTAAGGAAGCCAACCCCCACCCCCCCTGTTGTACGTTGTAAAACTGGGGGAGAAAAATAAATTAAAAATATATATATAATAAAAACTTAATAAAATTTTAAAACTAAATTAATAATAGTAATTATTAAAATTATTATTATTATTATTATTAACTAGTAATAATGAATAAAATAAATAAAATATTTTAAATAATTAATAATCAAATAAATAAATATGAATTAATATATTTATAATTTTAATAAAAGTTGATAAAATAATTAAATTAGTAACTATAAAACTAATAATATTATCTATTAAAATAAATAATTGTTAATTATTTAACTTAATATTTAAAATTAATTAATTAATTATATTTTTTAAAATATAAAAATATTAGCATTAATAATCTTAAATAGATAATTAATAATGAATTTATGTTTTAAATAAAACTAAAAAAATTATCAATTAGAATTAATAAATATAAAAAATAATTATAAATTAATATTTACTTTAATCTAATAATTTAATTAATTAATCAATGTTAAATATTTATTCTTAATGTTTAATAACTTACTATTTAATGTTTGTTTTTGTGCATGTAGATTCAAGTAGAACCAAAATTACATCTAGGAGCATCTAAACCACCATGTTTTAGTTTTTTACAAGAGATAAATTAAAGTGATATGGACTGTTATAAAAAAAATGTACATGTGCAGTAAAAAACAGAAGGGCTTACCTAAGTCAGTTCGTGTAGGGGTGACAAAGCAACAAGTGATGAAGGGTATTAAAAACAAAGCAACAACAGCATGAAGGGGGGGTTTATCTCATCATTCACGACACATTAATTACATGCACTTCACACTCGCATCTAATTCTATGGATCTGAGACATCATTGAGAGCAGGATCACTTCTAGGAGACCCAAGGAGTAGTAGGAATAGAGAAGTTGTTCGAGATTTGAGAGGGTGATCTCTTTCTCTACTTTTCTATTTCTTGGATTGTTATTGAATTTTTTTTCATTCTAGGTTTCATAATTACTATAGGATAAACCTATATAGTTTATGGAATTTAAATTTGATGGTGACTTTACTTCTCATCTTCATTTTTTTCTTTCAAATAAAGAATCAGATTCAACTAGTGTATTTGAATCTGTTTCATAAAATTTAAATTGTTTTTACTCCTCATGAACCTAATTTCAAAATCTATGATCTTTTGGAGAAACAGATCAATGATTTTCTATTTAAAATATAAAATTAATTTCTACTGGATTAAATCAGAGAGATTTATTCCAGCATCTTTAACTTAATTTCTTTCACAGTTTGGTAACTCTAGTTGTGTTAAACTTTTAGAATCACTAGTTGTGTGATTAATCTTCTTAAGAGGGAGATTAATTGGTCATTTATTTTGATGTTGTGAACTCCATAACAATCAATTGAAGATGTTTTCTTTTAAACCAGAAGAGTTAAATTCCCTGGGCTTGTTTCTTGATGAGAATCTACACAGTTTCAGTCTCTATCTCCTATTCACTATTCTACTACTCATCATTTTTTTAGTTTTCATTTTTTTCTATTAAAAAATAAGTCTTTCATCTTTACTACTTTCAACAAAATATAAAAAAAATTAAAAACAAATTAAATGAAAATTTAACCCATTGTTGATGAATTGGCGTTTGTTTTGAAAGAAATTTGGTCACTCAACTCACTATTTACCCTTCCCTCTGGTTCGACCCTTCACAGCTATACTAGTCTAGGTTTATAAATTTAATTTTGAAGGTCGTGATGATCTCGAGTCATATAAAAAATTGGCATCCTTCTTGGGGAGGGCCTCGAGTGACATCATTTCTAACAAAAACCTTTCAAAAATGACATATAAAAAAATCTCAAAAAAATTAAAATTGAAAACTATTATAAAAAAAGGATGTGATTTACTGTCATTTTCTGCATATTATTCTTCACTGTTAGTACTGCATTCCTATTTTTACTACTCTTGTACTACTTCTTGCTGCTCACTATTTTCTATGTTGAAATATTTCTATTTTTACATATTACATGAGAACTAGATCAACTGTTGATATATTAGAGCCCCTACACTAAGAAATTGATAAAAATTTAACTTCTCTAAAAATGGAAAACAAAATTGAAATGGTAAACTTAAGGTAGAGAGTTCTTGCACCTAATAATCATCAAAATTTTCACCAACTCTTAGAGGAAATTGAGAGACCTAGAATGAGGGAGTTTCAACTCCCTTAAGTTTCAAGTAACCTATCTTCCATTAGATTATCTCCTAAATCACAAAACTACGAACTGAAATAGTCACACCTTTCACTACTTTCAGCATTCAATGGATTCTCTAATGAATACTCTTTATACTTCATTAGATATTTCTATAATACATTGTAGTAATTACCACTTTTAGGACTCATTGAAAACGAGCTTATAATGCAGGTATTTTCTTTTTTCATTAAAGAGAATGCCAGGAATTGGTTCTTGAGTCTAGATGAGAATATTTTTTAGAACTGGGATCAAGTTTATAATCCTTTCATCATGAAATTGTATCCCCAAAGACATAAAGGATAACTTATAACTAAAATCACATGTTTTTACCAAGAGGATAAATAATCCTTTCATGAGTCATGGGATAGATTTAAGGGCCTTCTTAAGTAGTGTCCTCATCATAAACTATCATCCCATGTTCTCATGGACACCTTCTATTAAGGGTTGTCCTCCTCTAGTTAAAACATTTTTGAGAAATCTAATGGGGGGACTTACAATGATAAAATACATGAAGAGTTTATAAAAAATTTCAACAACCTTTCTCTAAATTCCCTACATAAAAATTCAAGAAGGAAGAGAGTGAATAGAAATGTTAATAACACAAGTTCAAGAAATGACACTAAAGCTCAACTTGCTGAAAATACAAATCAACTTTAGTCATTAATGAACCAAACGGAAAAAATATTTGAATAAATTGGGCTGTTAAAACTTAAACCAATCATTTAGGGAACAATATTCTCGATGTGGGATGTTTTTTCACACTGAGAATTTCTATCCAAATTTTGACATGTCAGGCCAACAAGAAAACTCCAATTTTGTTAACTATGATCCTAGTATGCCTGCTAAGGTTAACCTTTTTTCAAACAATTACAATCAAGGATATATAAACTGTCCCAATTTTTCATGGAAAGACCAAGGCTTAATCAAACAATCCACTACCTCTGCCTACCAAAACCAACCTAGAAAAAACCTTCAAAACCAACCAAGGGCATAATCTTCTAATTTTCAAGGAAATTGTTAGGGTCAAATGTTTTAAAAACTAGATCAAATTTTAAATAGAATGGACACTAAATATGAAATATTTAAGACTCAATTGGATAAACAACAAGCCTAATATAACTCTGATAAAATTAAAAAGATGTTAGAATGCTGAATATAGAAACTCAATTGGTCCTCCTTGCTAGAGACTTGACTTCAAGGGATAAAGGTAAACTACCTAGCACAATTTAAATCAAACCTAGAGATAATTTCATGACTATTGCAACAAGAAGTGGGATTAACACTCAAACTATAGCTGAAAAAAGACTATAAAATTCCCATACTAAAAAACTGTGTGGGTCTGGAAAAAAAATATATGTTTTGTTTAGATTTTGGAAATCAACAAAAAAGTACTAAAAATGATTAAAATATTAATTTTCCACTTGAAATTCATTTTGAAATTTTTTCTAAAATTAATAATAATAAAGGGAAGGAGAACAAAACTAAATAATTAAGGGATACTCCATTTGTTGTTAAAAAATTTTCCTCACCCATCCCTTTCCCTAAAAAATTAAAACCTAAAAGTAACAACAAAATGGAACTTCTTTAGTTCCTTAGGCTTTTGACCAAGTTTCAAGTGAACATACCTTTCATTTAAGCCTTTATTCAAATTCTATAATACCTAAAATCACTTGAAAAAATTAAATAAAAAATACAGTTGAATAATTTTCTACCTACAGCCTCACAAAAGAGTGTAGCGTTGAACTCCAAAAGAAAATCCCTCCCAATCTCAAAGACCCGGGTAGTTTTTTCATACCTTATACCTTAGTAAATTCTAGTCAACTCAACTTCTAATGTGACTTAGGTAATAGTATCAATCTACTCCCATACCCACTATTCCAAAAGTTGAGACTAGGTGATCTTCAACCCACCACAGTCATCCTTCACTTGGAAGATCACGCATTCACACATCATGTGGGAAGGGTAGATGAATTGTTAGTTGGTGCTGGAAAACTGTTTATTCCTATATAATTTCTAGTGCTTGATATGGAGTGTGACCAAGAAGTTCCCATCATTATGGGTAGGACCTTCTTGGCCACTAATTGTGTAGTCATTTATGTGTCCAAGGGTCAACTTATTTTTAAAATTTGAGTGAAACAAGAAAAGTTTAATGTCTTTTAAAATATCAAAGGGCCAACTTTCCCTAAAAATTGTTCAATAGTAGAATCCTTAGAAAATAAAAATTCACATAAAAGTATGGAAGAATATTAAGAAAGATCCTATGTTGAAGAAATTAATTTGGAATTTGAAAATCATGATTTTCATATTTCATAAACTATAGAATCTTCTCATATAGAGAATCTGGAGAATTTTCCATAACTGGATAACTATCTGGTGTCTTCTTTTACTATAGATGTTTCATCTGCTTCTGAACTCAAGAAATTTTTTAGGGAACTTGATGGTGATAATGTTATCACCAACATTGCTAAAAAAATTTTATTTGGTAGATGGATAACTTATTAAACAATTTTATGTTTTTTCATTGATAAATATGTTAATCTCAAATCTGGAAACTCTAGACAATGAGCTGTATTTTTTGGATAGCAGTACTGACAATCCTAAAACTAATCTAGATATTGAAAAACTTTCAACTTTTAAAACTAAATATAAGAGATATGTTTAATAACTTGTACCTCTTAGGCCTAATATTCTTCCTTCAAATGTAAAATAACCCATTCTTGAGCTAAAACCACTTCATGCGCATCATAAATATTCATTTTTGGGTGAGAATTCCACACTTCATGTAATCATTTATACTAATATAAAATAAAACCAAGATTAAATATTTTTAAATGTGCTAAAAATTTTAAATCTACCATAGGATGGACCATAGATGATATCAAAGGTATTAGTCCTTCGTTCTCCATGCATAAGATCCCTATGGAGCTAGACTACAAACCTAGAGTGGAGTATCAAAGGAGATTAAACCCTAATATGAAAGAGGTTGTTAGAGAGGAAATCATTAAAATGTTGTACATTGGTATCATATATCATATCTCTGAAAGTACTTGGGTCAGTCTGGTCTAAGTTGTCCCTAAGAAAGGAGGCTTTACTATTGTCACTATTGAGAAAAATGAAGAAATTAAAGTTAGGAAAGAAACAAAATGGAGAGTTTGTATAGATTATAGAAAGCTCAATTAATCCACTAAGAAGAACCATTTTTCAATTCCCTTCCTTGATCAAATGCTTGAAAGGATTTTTGGGAATGAATTATTCTATTTTCTTTATGGGTATTCTGGTTATAACCAGATTCCCGTGGCTCTAGAGGATTAAGAGAAAACAACTTTCACATGACCCTTTGGGACATTTTCCTACCGGTGGATGCCCTTTGGATTGTGTGGAGCCCCAAAAACCTTTAAAAGGTTCATTATGGCTATCTTTTCCTATATTATTGAGAGGATTATAGAGGTTTTCATGGATGAATTCTCCATTGTTGGTAGCATATTTGATTCTTATTTAGGAAATCTGGGATTGGTGTTAGAGAGATGTTTAGAGACCAACCTAGTTCTCCACTGGGAAAAATGTCAATTAATGGTCACTGAAGGTATATTTCTAGTACATAAAGTTTCCAAGATGGATTTGGAAGTTGACACTACCAGAGTTGAAGTAATTCAAAAACTGACACCTCCTGAGAATGTTAAGGGTGTTAAAAGTTTCCTAGGGAATGTCAGTTTTTACTGGATGTTTAAAAAAAAATTCTCAAAAATCACTAAGCCCTTGTGTTCTTTTATTTTCAAGCATTATCCCTTCAATTTTGATCAAAACTTTCTGGAATCATTTAATCTATTAAAATAAAAACTCACTACATCACCTATCATCACTTCTCCTGATTGGAAATCACCATTTGAACTAATGTGTGATGCTAGTGATATGGTTGTTGGAGTTGTCTTAGGAAAGAGGAGGGAAAAGAAGTTGAATGTAATTTATTATGCTATAATTTTGCAACATGAGGCTCAAAAGAACTATACCACTACTAAAAAAGGAGTTGTCGGCTGTAGACTTTGCTTTAGAAAAAATTAGGTGGTGTCTTATAGGTTCAAAATTTATTGTATTCATTGACTATTTTACCTTAAATTATTTGATGTCTAATAATAAGGATAATGTGAGGTTCATTTGATGGATTCTATTTTTACTATAATTTGATTTGTAAATAAAATATAATAAGGGAGCTAAAAACATAGTTGCATATAACCTTCCTAGGCTTCCTCACACTCACTGCGAAGACCCAAGGGAGATTAACTCTTCCTTTCCTGATGAAAATCTACTCACTATTTCAATATGGAAATTTACATGGTATTAAGACTATAAAAATTTCCTATAATTTAGTATTATTCCAAAATATTTTTATAATAATCAAAGAAAGAAATTCATTTCAGAGTTTAAATATTATCTATGGGATAACCCTTTTATATTTAAAAGATGTGCTGATGGAATTATTAGAAGGTGCATTCTAGAGGAAGAGATGCTACATATATTGGAAATTTTTCACTCCTCACCTTAGAAAGGAAATCATCTTGGTGAGAGGATAGAACAAAACGTCCTTCAAGCTGGTTTTTATTAGCCCACCTTATTCAAGGATTATAAGAGCTTCATTGTTGGATTTAATAGATGTCAGAGGCTAGGGAATGTTGGGAGGAAGCATGAGTTACCCCAGAAAGGTATTTTGGAAGTTCAGATATTCGATGTTTGGGGTATAGATTTCATGGTTCCATTTCCATCATCTCATGGGAATGAGTACATTCTAGTAGTTGTTGATTATGTGACTATGTGGGTTGAGGCAACAGCTCTTTCCAACAATCAGGCCAACATTGTTATAATGTTTTTCAAAAATAATATATTTTAAATATTTCAAGAGAAAAAATAATTTTTAACTGATAGTGGAACACACCTTAAAAATTATAAATTCAAGGATTTAATGGGAAAAATATGGATTCAGCCATAATACTGGTACTTCTTACCATCCACAATCTAGTAGACAGGTATAAATTTCTAATAGGGAGGTGAAACAAATCTAGGATAAAACTGTCTCAAATTCTAGGAAAGACTGGTCTCTAAAGTTAGATAAAGCTTTATAGGAATATATAATAGATTGTAAGACCTCAATAGGCAAGTATTCATATAGGCTATTATTTGGGAAATTTTTTAATTTTCCTGTGGAGTTGTAGCACAAGTCGTATTGGGAAGTTAAGGATCTCAATTTTTACTTTAAGAGTATGAGAGAGAGAATATTACTTGATTTGAGTGAAATTGAAGAGATCAAGAGAGAGTCTTATAAAAATTCAAGGATATACAAAGAGAGGTCTAAAATCATTCATGATTATATCATTCAAAATAGATATTTCAAACCTAGACAGAAGGTCCTTCTCTATAATTAAATATTGGATATCTTTCCTACAAAGATAAAATTCAAGTGGTTTGGATCTTTCACATTTTTTAGAGTGCTTAATAATGGATCTATAGATATTTTTGGAGAGAAAAAAAATCCAATTCTAGTTAATGGAAAAAGAGTTAAACTTTATTTTGAAGGACTATCTAGGGGCCTTTCTAGCTTCACTATGCAGGAAAATTGATTCTTAATAAAGTCTAAATGAATACTTAAAACTTAGTACTTCATGGGAGTTAACCTATGGTCCATGCTTCGTCTTTGTTTTTTTACTTTTGTTTCTGTTTTGTTTTCAAATAAATTATTGTTTGTTGCTTTCCATGTTATCTATGTTTCTTCTGGATCTGTGACATGGTCATGTTGGTTCTTTTTCATAGATTACAAATTATAATTTTGTTGGTGTCACAATGGAGTGGAATTCCCTTAATGAATCATATCTACAAAAATTAATCAGAGAAGTTATTTATATTTCAATTTCTAATTTAATTTTTATAATCAAATATTAATTAAAAAAATTGTTAAGTCACCATCCCTATGTACAATCGTGAGTCATTGACTCACCGCTACACTTGATTCGTTGTTCCACTACTAGTAATGAGTCACCATAATAGTGACTCAGTAATAAGTTAGTGGAAGTGAGATAGTTATTATTGCATGTGCTAGTATGCTGAAACTTTTTCTAAACATTTCTCTGTTGGAAATTCTGTTCCATCATCTATTGACTGGAGGATATGTTACTTTTGGTTTTTCAATTGCTGGAAAAAATTTGTTACATGTGCGTATTCAATAGTACTTTTTCTTGCATGGATTTTTTCACTGATAAATCTCTTCACTTTTAGAAATTAAGTTTGGGGTTGAATGAAGGCTTTCTATTGTTATTTATTGACTATGATTTAAATTGATGGGTATTTTAGCATGCATTTTTCTGCACAGCTATAAATCTAATTGAATCATTTTATTCAATATTGCTAAACCCAATTCATTGTGTACTTCAATATTTTATATGCAATTATTTGAACCTAATTGAAAAATTCCACTCACTAGATTTAATGATAATACAAGATCTTTTTTGATTATATTGTAATTTAATTTTGTGATAAACTAAAACTTTTTGAACTAAAATGTGACCCTTTAACAAATCATCAATCTGCTTAATTGAAAATCTCTTTTGAAATTTAATAGTTAAATTATTGTGTTCTCCACCTTTGAATTCAAATTTGGGTACAAAGTTGGGTTTTAAGTGTGGGGAGGGGTCATTGTTCCATAATGGAATCCCCATAAAATCCCACTACTTATTTATATTTTTTGTTAAAATTTGGTTAATTTTTTTCAAACTTTCTTCACAATTTGAGTTTATTTAGGTTTTTCACTATATTTCAATTAAGTCTTACCTGAGGATAATATTTTACTAGTAGTTAATACTTGCTTGAATTTGAAACTTGTGTGGATTAATGATTGCTGAGTGAATGTGCTTAGTGGTTTTATGAAAATTTGGTTTAGGAACTATGTTTGAGAGTGATACAGGATACTTTTTGTGGAGTTGTGATCGTAACTTTAGGAAACTAGAAGATTGAAATTTTTCCTAAGGGATATAATTTTTATTATTTTAAATAAAATAACTTTAGCATACTAACTCAAATGGTATTCATATATTTCTTTTGAAACTATAGTAAAATGGGCATTTGGTAACCCATGATGAACATCTGAGACTCTAGGCACTAGGTGCATTTTTGTTAACTAAATCCATTTTCAATTTTAATAAGTGTTATGCACATTTTTTTGTAAAAAAACATCGTTGGGAAAAATTAAAATAAAGTTTCTAGTGGTCAAAAATAAGTTCGTTAAGGTGAGGGGAATAATGAAGGCCAGATAAAGAAGGGGAAATCGATTTGTATGGAATAATTTAAATTGTATCAATAAGGTGATTCAAAAAAAAATTATTTTTTTATTTTGGAACCTAGGAGAAAGTCAAATCATAAAGTTCCTTTTGTTAAGTCCTTAATTCCACTTATTTTAAACCTATTATCACTCTTGGATTTAGGACTTCGATTTGATTTGAAGTAATTCTTTAAGAAAATTCATATATGAGGCATGAAATCATCAATGGTAGATGATTATTTACTTACCTTGGTTATCTGTAAGTATTTGAAGTTAGGAAAAATTTCATTTGAACATTTCATTTCAAAATCCTATTCATAGTTTTCAGTCCTCTCATTCTAAACTGATTGACATGATTTATTTGGAATTGATCAATAAAAACATAAGTCTTCTTTTCAAAAGTCAATTATGCGTGGAATTGATAGAGGACAATCAATACATATGTGGGGGAATTTTATGTGAATATAAAATCAATTTATGGGCCACATATTTTTATTAAATTTTTAAACTTTTATTTAATTAATTTTGAAATTTTTTATAATTATTTGTACTTTTATTATTTTATAATTTAATTTATTAAATAATTAATTTTTTGTTTTTAAAAAAAATCATTTTCTCTATTATAGTTTTTCTATTATTTTCTTTACATTTATTTAATTATTAATTGTCCTTAATAATTGTCTATTTGTTTCTTTTTAATAATTTATCATTAAATCGAATTATCTTAATTAACTGAATTTTTTATTTAATATTTTATCATTAAATTGTTTTTAACCGTAACTATCTAATCATATAATTAAATTCATTTCAATTAATAATTTAAATTTTATTAATTTAATATTTTTAGTCAATTTATTATTTTATTTTTAATTGTTTTAACTTTTCTGCTTTAATTTTAATTAGTTTATAATTTTAGTTAAGTATTTAGTTTTTATGTTTTGAATTTAATAATTAGATAATTGTTTATTTTTGTTAAGCTTCATTCATTAGATTAATTGAATTATGTTTTTAATTTTTAATTCTTATTTATGTTAATTTTATTTGTTCTGTATATGAGTCACAATTTTGGGAGTTACCATCGCACTTCAATGGTGAGTCCTTGGCTCATTGTTGTCGAAAACTTTTCCATTTTTTGGTATCACATCACTCAACCTTTTACTCCATTCAACAATGACTCAAGTCACCACTGCCCCCACTTTATCTCTGCTGCCACCATTGGACTGCACTGTCTCACTGTTCCACCTGATCTATTACTTAGACTCATTGATTTTTGAGATACCATCATCCTCCCATTTGTCTCATCATTCCTCTTTTCTTCACACTAATAGATGGAACCAACCCATGACTCACCATCCTCATCCAAACACTGATGAGACACCACTCACCATCACTCTGTATCTAACCATTGCATCTTGAACAGTAACTACGAATCATTATTTTCCCAACCCCTCACCATCAGTAGAAAAACAAAAAATGTCACCAACCTTCGACTCAGTGGTAGCCCTCGACTCACCGTTCCACCAGTCATTGTTACTGCCATCCAAGCTTGTGTTTCCATATCATTACACATATCCCCTTTTGTATAGTTCTTATTATTAGATGTCGATTACCACTGGTTTTCTAGATCTAGAACCGTATGTTGTCACCTGAGATCCCATATGCATCCTTTTGAAGCTCTATTCGCTGTTGATTGAGGAGCCAGCTGCCACTGACCGTAAATCATATGAGGAGCCTATTGTCGACTTATGTGCTTCTACAGCTTGGAATGCTTTTTGGTCACCACTATGAGTAGAGCTAGGAGGTGTGTCACTCGTTTGTCCAGATCTAAAGCCCACCGCACTAGAGTACAATCCATTTATATCATCTCTGTTGCTAAAATTAAGCTCAAGTCGAGGAGCCTCCATTCATCTTAGTGGATATGATGCCAGAATGGAGAGTCATCGAAGCCTCGGCCTGAGGCTTCCTGAAGAAGCTGACCTCCCCAGCTGTGCACTGTAAAATTGTGGGGGGGGAAGAAAAATTAAAAATATATATATAACAAAAAAATTAAAAACTAAATTAAAACTAAATTAATTATTATTATTATTGTTATTGTTATTATAATTAATAACTAATAATAATTAATAAAATAAATAAAATATTTTAAATAATTAATAATCAAATAAATAAATATGAATTAATATATTTATAATTATAATAACAATTAATAAAATAATTAAATTAGAAACTATAACACTAATAATATTATCTATTAAAATAAACAATTATTAATTCATTAACCTAATATTTAAAATTAATTAATTTATTATCTTTTTATAAAATATAAAAATATTAGCATTAATAATCTTATATAGATTATTAATAATGAATTTAATTTTTAAATAAAATTAAAAAGAAAATTATCAATTAGAATTAATAAATATTACAAATAATTATAAATTAATATTTACTTTAATATTATAATTAAATTAATTAATCAAAGTTAAATCGTTATTCTTAATGTTTAATAATTTACTATTTAATGTTCATTTTTTCACATGAAGATTCAAGAAGAACCGAAATTACATCCAAGTGAATCTAAACAATCATGTTGTAGTTCACTACAAGAGATAAATTAACGTGACATGGGCTGTAGTAGAAAAATGCACGTCTGCAGTGAAAAAGAGAAGGGATTACCTAAGCCGATGCATGCAGGGGTTGAAAAAGCAGCAAGTGATGAAGGGTATTAAAAACATAGTATCAGTAGTGTGGATGGGGGATTCATAACATTTTTCATGAAACATTCATTACTTACAATTCACACTCGCATCTCGTTCTGGGATCAGAGACATCATTGAGAGTAGGAGAACTTCTAGGAGACCTGAGGAGTAGCAAGAAAAGAGAAGCAGTTTGAGATTTGTGGGGGGTCTCTTTCTCCACTTTTCTTTTTCTTGGATTGTAATTGAATGGTTTTCAAATCTATTTTTTATAATTAATATAGACTAAACCTGCCTATTTTGTGGAATTTAAATCTGTTGGCGACTTTACTTATCATATTCATTTATTTCTTTCAAATAAAGAATCAGATTTAACAGGTGAAGTTGAATCTGTTTCTTAAAATTTAAATTATTTTTATGCCTCATGAATTTAATTTCAAATATTTTTGATCTTTTGGTGAAAAAGATCAAGGATTTACCTTTTCAAATCATAAATTCATTTTTACTGTATTAAATTAGTGAGATTTATTCTATCATCTTTAACTCAATTTATTTCATAGTTTGGTGACTCTAGTTGTGGTGAACTTCTAGAATCACTAGTTGTGTGATTAATATACTTGTAAGGGAGATTAGTTGATCATTTATTTTGAAGTTTTGAACTCCATAGAAATCAATTGAAGATGTTTTCTTTTAAACCAATAGATTTAAATTCTATGGGCTTGTTTCTTGATTAGAATCTACATCGTTTCGGTCTCTATCTCCTATTCACTATTATTTCTACTACTTATCGTCTTTTTAGTTTTCATTTTGTTTTATTAAAAAAATTTGGTCTTTCAACTTTACCTCCTTCAAAAAAATATAAAAAAAATTAAAAAATTAAAAGAAAACTCAACCCACTATCGATAACAATGGGGTTTGTTTTGAAAAAAAATTGGCCACTCAACTCACTATTTAGCCTTTCATGTGGTTCAACCTTTATAGCTATACTAGTGAAGGATTATAAATTTAATTTTGAGGGTCGTGATGACCTTCGGTTATATCACATTCACAATAAGAGTCATAAATCCTTTCATACAAATCCCTAAGGAACCTCCTACTAAATAAAACTTAACTCTATGTGATATAAGGGATATGAAAATAAATATATAATCAAACTTATTTAGTATTCAATAATAATTATTTTCATGATCCTATCCCTCCAAAGATTCTATAGTGATGGGAGGGATACAATGACCCCTGAGTCCTGCCTCTAGTACACCCTAGGTTGGCAACTAGCACCGAGGGTATAAAAATCTCAGGTATAGGAGGAATTACCCTCTATAATATTGTAGGATTAATAGATAAGATAAATCATCTACAATAAACTCCATGACATAATATAAAATAAATTCAAACCAACCCACAATTCATCTTTAAATAAAACTGATACATATAAGAGTCTCTAAAGTAAATACCCAAAAACAAAGCTAAAGCAGTGACATAGAAGCTTTCCAAAGCTCTGAGATAGTAATATCCAGAATAGTCCATGAATTCCTCCTTTAAACATGAAAAAACAATTATATACATAGGGTGATCATATAGGTATACTTAGTCGGAAACCCAAAGTCTCTTGTTCACATGTGAAAAGAGTGTACTAATGCACTCGTGAGAAAATAGAAGAACCAAACAACACCTATGAAAGTATATTAACGAAAACATATACCTCACCAAGGATCACTCATCAAATAACACATCCAAGTATAATAATATAATATGGAGAACATCAATGATAGGATACCCCCACTCTAATTTCCCATTGATTTTCTTCTCTTACACGCCAATTTCGTACATCCTGGCACTCTCACCTCTTCCGAAAAATGTCACATCACATCACATCACATCCTCCTCACAAACAACTAGGACATCACGTAAAATTAGATATAATAACCAGGGTGATAGTTTATCATGAAAGTGAAGGAAATAAACCTTGTTCCCTCCACCTACCACGCACGACCCCCACCATAATCTGTCTCACCACATCTTTTCCAAACACACATGGGTTATCACATCTCATCGCATCACAACTTGACAGTGGAAATTTTGAATTCTAGACATTATAGCCCATGCATGTCCTTCTCTTCTCTTGAAAAAGGTAACGGGGAATATAATGTAGTCATCCATCCATCCTCCCACTAATATGTTGGGAAAAACACCCCCATGTGATTATGTGGATGTGAGCACATAGTTCTCAATGAGGGTGGGGTTCATATAGATATCACAAGAATATAAAAGGTATATACATATAGAGTTATAGCACACATTCCACATATTAAGGTTTAACAAGGAACAAAACATCTCATAGGAACCTCGACATTTGCTGTTAAAACTAAAATCGCAACCCCCCATAAGCAAAACACAAGGAACAGTTCATATTTCAATATTTAATTCTCATTAATCCATTTATATATTTTTCATTACCAGTGTATTTCATTTAGATTTTCACCTTTAATTTATGTATTAAACATTTATTTCCATCCCATTTCATATCATTATAATAAATTTAGTTCTATTAGAACCTAGGAAACTAGCATAACCAACCACTATCATAGCCCCACTGCACAACCGCACCACCATTACCATTGCACCCCCTGCACAACCACACCACAACCACCATCATAGCCCCACTACATATCAAATTCACTTCCCCCACATCGATCACAACATAACCACCACCCATGAACTACATCGTAATATCGAATCCACAATACGCAGCACCATCCACAAACATATTATAGTACACACATAGTATTTTTCATATTGGGAATAGGGTATTTGATTCAATTCCACTTATTTTTTATGGGTGTTATCACACAAGCCATAAGATCCTCGGGAATCCAATTCATTTCCTGATTGTATGTGATTATCCAAATATGGTTTAAGTGTTGTCAACAATCACAAAACATGCATTCCACAATTCAAACCATA